>JACAXG010000055.1:0-600000 GCA_018881555.1 Amblyornis subalaris
CAGAGCTCCCTGTCTTTTGCCTCCTTTGCTGGGCAGGCACTGCTCCCACCACAGCCCCTTTGGCCCTGCTTGTGCAAGGAGGAGAACACCCTCCCTTCTCCCTTCCCCCCAAACACAGACACCCGCTTTCTTCCCCTCTGCTCTGACCCGAGTGCATAGACCTGCCCTTTCTCTTGGCCCAGCTCCAGTGCTCGTCAGCCCCTTCCACAAGGAAAGGTGCTCTTAGGGGCCGGGGCTTGATCTCTGCGCCTCATTTAGCCTCACAGCCTGACCGTACAGCTCGTGTGGCGTCTGCATCAGTGCTTGGAGTCGGGGAGAAGCACGGCCCCCACGGCTTCTTGCTGTCCACCCAGGGCTAGATTTTCCACAGCCAAAACTATTGCAGCTGCTTAAACTGCGGGTCTGGCTGTGAGTTCTCGTGCAAGTGCAAGTGTGGTCTGTGTGTTTGAGCGCGCGGCGAGAGTGGCAGGCTGGAACATACAGCTGTTCAGTGTGTCCATAAAATCGTGTTACTCAGGTGCTGGTTATAACGGGTGGGTAGTATGCAATCACACTAGGATGGAAATTGAAAACATTGCTCAGTAAGAGCAAGGATAAGCAAATTGTCCGGATGCTTTTCTCTCACTGAGCTGTAGTTGTAGGCCTCGAAAACGGGGCACTGATGAAGTAACGGAGCAAGTCCACCTAGTTGGTATTAACTCTCCTTTGCACTTTCAATTCACCTTCTTTGRGAATACCTCACCCTCCTCTGTGTCTCTCCTAAGCCTGCTAGTCTTGATATTGGTGCGTTTTTCAGGCCCATGCCCTCCCACACTGACATTACACCGCAGTTGCTTGTGCCACTGCAGTTCAAGGTCTCTCATTTTTTGCAGGAAAATCTTGGCTCYTTCGTTGTGAACATTGCACTCCTTAGGAAGGTGACAAATACATTTGAACCTAGCRAGAAGAATGTTAAAAGTGGAAGTATTGTCAAGATGTCTGACCAATTTAAAAACATCTTTCCTCTGGAACGGCTGCAGGCTGAAGGGAGCAAGTCCTGGTGTTCCAYGCGCAGTCGGAGAAAGCAGGTTTGAACGAAATGAATCACAGCCAGAGAACTGTCAGCACACATCAGCAGTGTCACAAGAGCTCTTGAGTCCCATCTGGGTTTCTAGAATCAAATGTCCCTTGGATTTACTGAAGAAAACCCCTTGCGAGTTTAAAGCCTGGACACGGAAATGCGCAAGAAAATTCTCATTTGCTCCAAGTGTGAAGCCAAGTCCCTTTCTCTYACTTCCTACTTCCTTCATCACTGAAGCACAAACTCAGTTAGAGTTCAAACCTGTGCTGTGTTGTGGTGTGTTGTGTACAGGTGCTACCAGAGAGGATGAGCAGAAGTAGCAGGACAAGCTGCTGCTGTCTTCTCAGGCCTCAGAGCTATGGGCGGTAAGATGTAGCAAAGGCGTCTGTCTTGCCTCAGGGTGCCGTGTTCRTGTCGASAGAATGGCCTGTTGTCAGAAGCCTTTCTGAAGATGCAGTTAGTTGAAAATTGCAGGTGCAGGGGCTTGCAACTACTCTAACCATTTGCTGATCCTTCCAAAGGAAGYAAAGTCTGACATGAAGGGTCGGTAGTATTTTGAAGGCAAGTGCAATATAATGAGGGAAATTTGTTTGGAAAGGTGGGATAGCAATGGATATAGTTTTTTGCAGTATATTATGACAAAGGCAGAGTTATGTTTCTTAAGGTGCTAAATATGATCACCATGTTCCATTCTGAACACCTGGACACACTTGCAAAATGCAAGACATGTCTCTCCTGCGGAAGGAAGATGCTCTAGCACATGGATTCGTTGTGCAGACACAAATCTCTGATATCCCTTGCCCTTCACCTTTTAATTAGTACAGTGCTGTTGCGATGATGCCTAAGTCCTTGAGGCAGAAACTGAGGTATTATTGCCTTGGGGAATGTATCGAGTTCTTAAAAACATATGCAGGTGTTAACATAAATTATTTGTCGGTTCATAACTCAGTGAACTAACTGGCTTCACCAGAATAATATTTTTTGTGCCAGCTGCAGTTCAGGCTTTTCAACTCTTAATGTAAAGTCCATGCAATGATTAAGTGGGTTGAAATTCAAAGCACATAAATCGTTCCCCTACAGGATTCTTTTAATATTAATAAATAGTTCTTCATAAAACTGCACAGATTACAAGATGACCAAATTCAGTTCTACATTTCAACTATCAGTTTCTGCAAATAACAGATTACTGCTCTACCTCTGCGCATTTCTGGTATATGCCAATGAAAAAAAAAGAACTGAAAAGCTGGAGAATACCCAAATCATATCTGAAAGCAATTTTTATTCTGCTTGTCAAATTGTTTTTCCTTATAGTTTTCAGTAAAAGCGATTTAAAGGTAGTGATCATGTRATGTAGTACATAATTCCAGGAAACAGGACAATGAAATACATCCTTTGTAGATGCTAAATAGTATTAACTCAGAAAATTATGTTCTGAGAGATTCAGAATTGAAAGAATCTATTGGTCATTGGGGTGGATAAGGATGATGCAAGAAAATCCTTGTCTAGAGACATTTTCAATACCTGACAGAAGAGGCACAGGGTGAGATGTCAACAATCCCTGCCCAAAACACTCAGTGTGTGCACTCCTGAGTCCGTCTCTGTTCAAGAGCAGAAATGTAGCTTGTATGATAACAGTCTTTCAGAGCTCTGAAGCCCCACTTAGTATTTTTTGTTTGTTTCTTATTCCAGAATGAAGATTTTCTATCTTTCTGGGAAACAATCCAACATTCACCAACACTGGCAGAAGTCATTACATTATATTTTGCAATCTAACTTCTACTCTGAATTTTTTCAGAGGGAGAAGAGAAGAAAAAACTCTCTTCCATCCCAAAGGTTTCTCAGGTCCATATTTTGATATGGCACATCTCCGTTTTTCTCCCTTTCTCACAACTTACATCACTCATAAAAAACACTAGAGGCTCAGGATGAAGTACCTTTTTTTTCTTTTTTTTTGACTCACAGCCGGAACTTAAGAATTTATGTCCTTTGTCTCACACATGTTCAAAACCTTTAACTTCCTTTTGCATGGACAGCATAAACAAGTGCTTAATGCTACCCCTGCCTTGGCATACTTTCTGAATTGTGTCCATAGGTCAAACCACCACCTTTTGGCTTCGTTGTCTTATGTGGTAATTTCCAAACCGCAAAAGCAGTACTTTGCCTCTTCTTTGGTCTTCTCTTGTATCTTCAGACTATCTAGGAAGAAAACACCAGACAGCAAACTATTCCTGTCCCAATAACTCCTTTAAGGTATTCCTAATTACAGAAGTATTACTATTCTTTACTCCATTGGTCCATGAGTGTAGATAACTATCACATCTTAAAATCTATGTGTGTATACTGAGATGCATTTTCTAGTCTAGGTGCATGAATAATGCCCTCTTATGGCAAAATTTAGAGATTCCTCAAAATTTATTTGGTCTAAGACCATTCAAATGATAAATTAATGTTCAAGAAAAAAACCCAACACTTACCATAGAAAGAAAAAATAATTATAAAGAAAAATATGCTGAGCATGATATTACAGTCATAATGCATTGAACTAATTTTTCCTTCTTTATACTTCCCTGGCTTCTCTAATATTTGAGAGGAAAAACCTGTCTTAAAAGCATTTTCTTAACAATTAGGATAAGGAACTAATTTTTAGAACATTTTAGTTAGTGTTCTTTGGTAACTGCTCAATTAAATTGAGTGCACATAAAGCAAAGAGCAAGCATGTATTACACATATATTTATTGATATTGAAAACAAAGGATTTGACTGATTTCCAGAAGTGTTTGTAATATAAGTAAACTGTAAGGAATAAACAGGCAAGACTGCATTGAAATATTACTGAAAATGTTTATCTCCAATTTCACAATACTTTGGAAATACATTAAGATAAATTTGTATGAAGTAGTATGTTTTTTAAATGTTAGCAATAGCAAAGTGGCAAATAATGTTTTTAATAAATATTTTGTATCACTATGGTGTTTGTCTTTTGACTTTTCTTACTTCTAATTGATGTTGAATAATAGGCAATGAATAAATTGAATTTAAGTTAAAAAGGTGTAATTTTGGAGAAGATACTGTGTTCTGGCCGCCATCCAAATGATATGCTGTAATTTTTTTCTGTCTTTTTGGCTTAAAACAAACTACTGCTAATAGATTCGAATAAAGATTCAATTAACAGATGTTCTGGAGACAGTTATATAAAAAAGATAAATATTTAGTGGAATGTTTATGTTGCTCAAGAAAAAATTAAGCATAGACTCACTTTAAATTGTAGTTCTTTCAATAAGAAGCCAAGAAACATGTTAAAGAAAGAGCAACTTTTCAGTATGATAGCAAATTCTGAGGCTCGGTTCACAATGTTAGATGTGATGCTGTATTTTGGATGGATCAAGTGCTCCCATGAAGCCTGTGCTAATTTTGAGTAGGCAATTAATAAAATAATAGCAATAAAGTGTATTTTCAATCTGTAATAGCCAATAAATACATAGGCCAGAGTCTATGACTACTTCTAAGTCCTTTTTTAACTCATAAAATTTGATTTTAAACTGATGACTTAATGTTATTTTAAATTAACCCATATCCAGGTTGTCCTGAGGCCCAAAAACCATACAAAGAACCCAGCAGACCCCCTTAAGCCCCACTGATCACACATTGCCAATACAGGCTTTTACCATCGAGGCCAAGAGTTTGCTGATACTTTTAATGCAACACATTCTAATGAATACAGTGGGGTAGCTTTCAAGAAGGTTTTTGATTACTGAAATATGACAATTTAATATACTGCAAAAAGCATTTTTTAGAGCCTTTCAAGACATCTACTGCACTGACAGTGAAAAAAGGAAAACAGAACTCCTGTCTCCGTGAATCACGAGCATTTGGAGGCACCTCTGACAAAGGTTTCTACCTTGACAAAGGTCGTACTACCTCAGAGTTCACATGGTCAAGAATACAGAAGGGAAACCCAATTAAAAGCACACCTTCAATTTTATCTTTTTCAGGAGCTTAGAAGAATGCAGTGGTATCTATACAACAAAGGACTAAAATGATCAGTATTAGAGCTAAAACATCGGTAGAACCCCACCCCATACCATGCTGACTCCAGACAAACCTGGCTTCATAGCAGAYAACGTGACAGTCTGTTTGAGAAAAGAGGAACACTCTTCTGGAAGCAAGAATGCATTCCTAAATGCTGTGGTGAAGAATAAGGACTTGAATTCTATAGCATCTCAATGTTTTCCACCTTCAGGGAATTATGGGGTACTTTGGATTTGCATTAAAAGTGCCAATGCTTCTTCGGTTTCCTCAAGAAAATGGAAAATTGGTCTTACTGGGTTACTTGAGAGATCTGGTTTAAAATCCCAACTCCACTGAGAGCTAGAACACAAGCAAAAGTATCAGGCTTCATTAGTAGGAAAGGAGACATCTCAGGGGCCTATTCCACTCCTCAGCATTCTCTGGTCCCACATGCACAGACCCTTGACATCTCCAGAGGACAGCAGGCATTATTCACATTGTTTCAGTCAATGGATGCTCTGCTTGGCATGCATGCTTCAAATGAAACCAACTTTTTTGGTAGTTTTGCTCTTTCGTCCGGAGACACAAGTTCTTTTATTTCTTCTGCATGGCAAAAACTTCCTTAGGGAGAGTAAAAGGGACAGTGGCCAATAGGACATGCTTAGGGAAGGACAAGACATACAGAAAGGTCCTTCTGCTCCTCTTCTAAAGTAACAGCCTGTAGAATGCAAACAATATGCAGTGAGCAATTAGCTGGCAAATACCATCAGTAAAGCTTAGTCTGTACTTACAGAGAGCAAAACAAACCGAAGACTGTAAGGTATGCAGTCATTACTCTTGATTTGAAGATGAAGGATGGTGGGAAACAGGACTGTGCTGGTATATTATCTGGGACCAGATTGGAGGTGGCTGGTTTTATATAATCAGGCTTGTAGGAGTGTGTTTCAAACCTAAAATGAATAGGAAAAAATTCATAACCCTTATTTTATTTTTTTTAAATTTTTTTTAAAAACACAGTGATTCACATAATGCTCTATAAACACTGAAGTAGCTGAATCAATGACAAAAAAAACACCTTTCCAAAACATCCTTCCAATGAAGTGAGAGGACTCCCTTGAGTGCTACATCCCCTGTAGATGTAGCAATGGATCAAGCACCAGGCTGGAGAGGGGCATGTGCTGGAAATGGCCATGACTCCCAGGACTATGTCACTGCTCCCTCTATCCTGCTGTAATCTTCTTGCTTCCCCTCCTCTCCTATCTCTATTTGTCTGTTTGGATAAAAAGCTCCATAATTGCTGCTGCCTTACTTCCCTGTGCATTTATAGAACTCCTTGCACCATATGACCTTCATTCCAAATACTTCCAATGCACAGATTGCACATTGTTGCATCCTCTCTGCATTTGTGCTTTCTTCTATTTGTAGCTTGCTTGGCCTGAAGCCATCCTTGGTACATCAACAACCCTTTCCTTTCTTTCATTCAAGTCTTCATCATACACATTTTTACTCATCAACTTGCAAAATAATGATGACTTGTTTGATTTGTCAAAAACTCTAACTCAGCTTTGTGCAAGAACAGTGACTCTGATTGTATCACTGACCTCATTTAGTCATAATGGCTAAAAAGTGGAAAATCTGACCAAAACACTGTATTTCTCCCAGAAACAGCAATAAAGTAGTAGCCTTACTGAAAAGGGGAAGCATGACGGCCTGGTACATACCAGGAATATGCTTACGTCTTGTGTACAGACACAGAAGGTCTTATTTGATGACGACCTTGCTGAAATCACAGTGTCTTCAAGCGTAGAGTTACTATGAAGTGCTGGCTTACTGAGTTCCAGGGAAGCCACTCAGAGATGGGTCTCTTTAATGAGATAATTGGACTTTTATCAAGCTAAGAGCATTATGTTTTCCTCTATTCCCATACAGGTAATAGTACTTCATTAATGTGGTTACACCGATCCTGATCCTAAGCACCTAATTYTTCTTAAGCTCTGGAAAGACAAATTATCTCCTGAAAATGGACTTTCGCAGAACTTTAAGCAGTAAGAAGCAAACTGATTAATTCAGTTTGACAGCTCATTGTTAGTTACATGCCAGAAGTTCTATAAGTCTTTGACCTTGGTGAAGAAGCTTCGCTCTTCATGACCAGTCCGACACTGACCCCCCTGAACAAGCCCACTGACAAGTTAGGGCACACTGTGTCCAAGGACCTTATGCCATCTCTGATCACACAGTGCTATCACCAGGAGATTTATCTTTACTATCTCTTGAATCTTTGAACTTTTGATTGTGAAAAAGAATATAAATTGCTATTCATATTAGCACACCTTGAAAACAAACACCTAATAGCTTTCCCACAATAAAGTGCTGATATATTTCACACTTTCCCCAGTTCCTGTAACTGTATGAAAGAAAATAAACAATGATGAATTAATTGGATTACCTATTGACTCTGCATTTCTTTAAGGTAATTTGACACTCATAAATGAGGACAGAGAAAATAGAAGTTAATAGCATTTTTTCTCATCACTTGGATGAGAACATCTACTGTATACAGCATTCCTTTCATTTTTAAGGAAGGAATGAATTCCATTTGATGGTCACTTTATCATGTCTTTATTACTTTTTTTTTTATAATAGCTAGCATTTGGTCTTGTCTTGATCTGTGTTCAAAGCAGAATCTGATTATCGAGCTGTTGATCTTCATAATGGCTAGTTATTGCCAAGCCAGTGAAATTACTTGATTCTATTCCACTGTGCTGCCTTTAAATATTCAACTTTCTCTAGGAGGTTCCTGCCTTTCTCCTCTTTACCACTCTTAGTTTCCTGCCTTCTTTTAAACCTGAGTTCCTTCTGGACCTATTGCCTCCTACAAGATGTTCACTTTTTCAGGAGCTTAAAATCTAAGTGAGAGGAAACAAATCAAATCAAAACAAAACAAAAAAGGCCAACCCCCAAACCCAAATGTTAAGTAAACATCCAAATCCACTCTTGTCTTTCTTATTCCTGGCTATAGTTAGTGTTTAGGTCTAAAGCTAGGCCTGGGTCCATTAGGATGACTTGTTTGGGTAAGAAGCAAACACCATGCACAGATACAACAAAATCAGCTCTGTTTGTTTTGGCCAGGGGGATTTGCTTGCTCAGATCACATTGCAAGAGTCAGAACTGCTCCGATTCTGAAGCTGAGAGTGAGGGCCTGACTCTGTCCTCACATATGTGGTGTGACCTGGAATAACTGCCCTTGGTCATAAATCTCACATGCAAGAAATCAGAACTAGAAGCAAATTGTACAACACATTGTACGCTTTGTGTAACAGAGGAATGATTAAAAATCAGCTGCAAAGCAGAGTCCAACTTACTTGTCCTCATCCCCGTGTTAGGCTGTAAAATGCACAGCCTGGAAAGCAAGTGTCTTGCATAGTTTTCATTTAACTCACAGGGCTGATTCATGCCAGTAAATGCTGAAACCCCACCTCATAATTGGGAGAAGTAATTTCCATTCCATGAATTTTGCTTGAAGCTAATTCATGCTATTACAAAACACCTAAAGTAAAACTTTAACCATTTCTTTTAGCCCAGCTGTGAAGTTCAAACTGCTTTTTAAAGTTAATTATCATGCTCTGACCTGCACATATGCACATGTTAAATACAAATAAATCAATATGGCAAGCTTGTTCTTGTTTCAATTTGCTTTATAAAATTAACATGCTCTTGCTTTGCCTATCAGATATGAGTGTGATGGTATCTCACAGATGAACGTTTTGCATTTGTCTCTTTGTAGTTCATTTGCTATTTTATAAGCCCAAAGTCCTTGAGGGAGTGTTGGAAAGCCCCACAATTTTCCTCAGTGTTCCATTTCACCTTTTTATCTCCAATGTAGCTAGCACATGTGAAGAAGAAGTGCAGATACCCAGATGCTTCCTCGGTGTCCATACATACAAAATCCCTGACAAACACAAATGACTTTAACTAAAGCTGATGTTGATTCATGCTTGAGCATATTCTTTTTGTTCTCCTTTTTATAATGTTATGCTTTTAGGAGCATGTTTTTGTTATCTTATCTAGAAAATTAGTACTTTTAAGGAAAAAAACCAATTTTTTTTCATTAAAGCAAAAATATTTGGGGAGGATGGAATCATCACAAATTCTAGTGTTAGCATTTCACGGTAAGGTTCCTGTTTTTTCTCTGACTGGTATCTCCACCCATTACACATCTCCCCAAAATCTCCTAAAAGAGAAGTTTTTTGTATTTGGTTTGTGGTTTTCTGTGCATTTTCTTTTGAATCACYCTGCGTAGATCACAGCAAGAAGGAGAACACCGGATTGGCTGATTCACTTGTGTTGCTTGCTGTGGTGATCTCTAATTGCACTTAGTTGTGGGGATTTTCCAAAGCAAACAAGTGACTTCTCTTTTTGCCAGGGTGCTGCTGTCAGACTGAGGCATTTGAACATCACCACAATTCAAGGATGAGCAGCATCATGTTCACAGCCACACTGCCGGCCCATGGAGAGAACTGAGGGCTTACGTTAAGCTGCTCTCTAGGACATTTCTGTGTAGTTTATTTGTGTTAAGGAGGAGAACTGGAAGAGCATCTATGTTTTTAAAGACTCATGATTTGGAGAGTTTGGTTCATCTGAAGACATCAGCTAATTAATATTCAAGACATGATCTGAAGTGGGTCAAGCTTTTAAAATTTCTGGATCCACTTCTTTTCTGGCATTAGCTGCAAATCTGACTTTTCATTTCAGTGGAATGACCATCCCATACTTTTCTGTCCTCTGGGACAATAAGTGCCATATAACATTGGAATTTCTTGCTTGAAGAAAGCACTAACTGTGCTAGCCTGGCACTGAAGCCTGGGGAGAAACTTTCTTTGAAATATGTGTGACTCTAATTTGTGCAGATGAGCCTTTACACAAAGTAACTGACAGACACAGGCCGTAAAGACATCCACATGTACAGACAAAATTTGTTTAGTCAGGGTGCTGTATTCAGGTTACTCCCTGCTCTCTGGCTATTATACCACCGCTATTATTGACTGCTTTGGTTAGCATGGCCAGAGCGTGTAATAGTTGGAAACAAAACTGTAACTCGAGTGCGTGCACTGATTCATTGTGGGTACTTGTTTACTTGTTAACATATTTCTGGCTGTGGGAGATGGCTCCAAGCGCATCACGAGATGTGCTCCCTCAAAGCACTGCTGTGACAGGACCATGCCGAGTAACCCACACCGCCTCGACTGGATCAGAGACCATCTCTCTCTGCAAAGTGAAAATCTTCATCCAAAACGAAGTTTGCACCCAGCAGGTCAGAGCAGCACAGAATACAGCTCAGGAAAACCTAAACCAGAACCCAAGTGATGTTGCTTGGAAAATCCTTGTGGCTTTAACAGAGTCGACACTTTGGGTAAAACTTTCAGTATTGTCCTGCTGCCGTAAGGGCACAAATCTCACCAAAAGGGAAAGACTGCTCAGTGTATCTTGAGGAAAATCAAGCTTGAGCAAATACAGCTCCCAGTCTCTGCAAAAGAGCTTCTGAAAGCTGGGGTAAAACTCCTGGAGCAATCAGGAGACTGGATCTAGCCACTAACGCTTCTCTTACTCTTCTTTGCTTTTAAAGTTTTAATGAGAGGAAATAATTCGAGGGCAGTGGGGAGAAGAGCCCCCTCCGAGGGGTCTGGCTGTCACTCGGCTCTCCCCTCATCGCAGCGCGATTCCCTCTTCACAGTGACACCTAYCGGCCTCCGCGGCCGCTCCCCGCATCCCTCCGCCCGCGGCCGCGCCCCGGCCCGGCTCCGCTCCCAGCGCGGGGCCGCTCTGCCCCGGCTCTGCCCGGCGGGCCCGGCCCGAGGAGCGCGCAGGGAGCCCCGGCACGACCCGCCCGGCGGGGCAGAAACTTTCCCGGCGAGTTTCGCTGCCGGCCCGGTGCGCGATGGGGCGGGGGCCGCCGCCGCTGCGCCCCCCGGGGCCGAGCCCGCGGSCCGTGCCCCGGCAGAGCCCTCGGCCGCCCAGCGCGCCCCCTCCGCCCCCGCGCGCTGCCGGCGGCCCCGCGGCGCTGCCTGGGGCGGGCGGACGGGCCGGGCGGCAGCCGCCGGCGCGCAGGGTGGGGTGTGGCCTCGCCATTATTTATGAGCTCCAGCCCCTATTTGCTCAGCTAATGATGCACCGGCGGCCTCGCCTCGCTAGTGCGGCGGCCAGGGCAGGGCAGCGCCTGTAACTGGAAACCAGCGGCGGCACCGGCACCGCGCGGCCGCTCCATTCACTCCTAGTGCGTAATTGCGGGCAGGGGAGAAGCGCTCCCTGTGCCTCAGGAGTCCACTGCCAGGATTATTGTACAGAGGAGCCGGGAGTATCTTTGCAACCACCACGAAGAGAGACTTTTTTTTTTTTTTTTTTYAATTTATTTTTCCTTCTACCATGAGCCAGGTTTGGAATTAAAGTGTTCTGGTAGCAGGAATGGAGTCTATAAACTGATAGAAACCAGATAGAAATCGGTATTACTGGTGCCTCCAATAGCCGGGTAAGCATAACTTAAAGTTCTCTTTCTTTGCTGTAATAGATGTGAAATCTCTCTGATGGTTGAATTTTGCTGCTGTTCACAGATAGTTAAAGCAATGTTTTCCAGATTGGCATAGTCCATGTTTGGCAGGGATTTTTTTTCTCCTTCATTTCTTTTTCTTCTGCTGAATGATTTTCCCTACAGGATTTAAGGGTAGGACCCAGCCTGTAACAGATGACACCTGCACAGCACTTCATAGCAATACTGTACTTTCCAAAAGCAATGCAACATGCTGCCAGCGACCTCCGTGGCAGGGAAACTTCACCACTTTACTTTAGTAGCGGTTTGTCTGTTTGTTTACAGTTAGAATAGAGTGTAAGAAGAGAAATGCAATTAGACACTGCTTTTTGTCTATCCTGTAAGATTCTTTAAAAGTACTTGCAAGGCTTTAGGTCTGTGTGTTGTCAGCAGAGATCATGTGCACTGGCCATGCTGAATATAGTATCATGACTTACCGAGATAAATTCAGAACTGCGATATAAGCCCAAAGCAAGAGTCAAACTTGCAATGAGTTGTCAGTTACCAGCTCTGTAAATCTCTGAAATTAAACCTATTTCCATTAGGTAACTCACATGTCAGACACCCTGAGGTACCTTTTTGGCACTGTATGCATTTATTATTTATGTGTCTAACAGCTGGGTAGGAACCATGCTGCTCAGTATTTGAATCTTACATTTGCCTGTCACTTTTGTGTTAACAGTGAAGATCTGCAATTTGAGCAATGAAATGTAGCAATGTTTCACTCCTCTAACTGATTACACTAGAATTGGCAGGAGGCACGAGAGTGGGAGGGAAAGAGAGCTGAAAGGGCTTTTTTTCTGTTATTGTTTCCTACCATATTATTTAAAGGAAGAGGGAAAGCCGCACACTTGTTCCTCTTTGACTTTTTATCTTTATTGCAAAGAAAGCATAGTGCTACTACTGTAAAATACTAATCCCACTGCATCTGTTAAATCACATGTTCTGTATGATTGGCTATTTGTTTTGGCTTGACAAAGAAATTTTGTCGGGATTTAATGCCATTTCTCTCTTAGAAGAGGAGTAAGTTAAAGGATATCCCATGGGCTAGTCACAAGGTTTTAAATTTAAAGCCCACAAAGCAACATTAGTACTAGAGTTCGTGCAGCCTGTTTAAAAATTATTCTTGGCAAAACCTCTGCAACTATCATTTTATTAGTTAACAGACCCTTCGAGATAATTTGGAACTGCGCCAGAAGGATATGTTTCTCCTACAGACCTGATCTGTAGCTGGCAAATTTCTGAGACGGTTGTTTTTGTCAATTAGTAGACTTGTAGAATTACTTGATCTTCGTGCTTTTCTCAGTACTCAGACCAAATAATGAAGCAGAGTTCAGAGTGTGGGCTGCAGAGCTGTGTGCTTTCCTGCATGCTCGCCATCCCACCCCCAACTGAAGTCCTCGTGCAGAGAGAAGCCTTTCCAAGTGATTTACAGTAAATGGATGAGGAATGACAGAGGCAGTAATGAGATACGGGGCTTTTACCGCTAAGTCAGTGGTGTGGATCCAGCCCAAACTAGAGCTGACCTGAAGTCATCCCTGCCTGACAGCTCATTCCTGCCGTGCTGGGGTGGTTACAGCCGMTTCTTTAGGACAGGTGTGAACCTCAGAGGCACCGAATGAACCAGAGTGTAGAAATATTGGCTTCCACTGGAGGGACTGTAGTGCTGTAGCAGAGCTGAGGTAAAAGCACTGTAAGATGACTGCACAGGTAACAAGTTTGTTCATCAAATAAGTGTATAGCCTTTAATGATATCTTCTGGCTGTAGGGGTTGTGTCTTTCAAAGTGCTTCCAGTTGCCATAGGATCAAATATGTCACCTGATTGATTAACTAACAAGTGGTGTCTAGTAGAAGGGCTGTTTATATCAAAAAGAAAAAAAACATATATATATATAAGCAGGGAAGTAGAATGGGCCTAAAATGATGCTGTTATTTATTCTCACTTTTGCAACTGAGCTGACTGAGTTGTTACAATAGGTGAAGTGAAATTTGCGCTTCACAATTTTTGGAGAGATGCAGTTTAGGAGCGGATGTGATATAGATATGCAGTATTCAGCTTCTAATGTTGGCTGGGTTTTCTGGGTCTGGTCCAAAGTCCATTAGAATTATTAGGAAAGTGCCACTGCCTTCAGTGAACTCAAGTCCTTCCTCGGCTAAGAAAAGATACAGAGTTTTGGAGYGTTTTCTGATTCTCTGAGAAGCTCAGACTTCTCAACAGCTGATTGCTGCAAAATGGACATAGACTCAGGAGGAGTAGCAGAAGTATCAAGTGTAGTGCACTGTCCAGCTCTGGGATTCTTAGTGCTCTGTAGAAGTCAACAAGAGCAGATGAGTATCCTGAAAGGAGCTAGCCCAAGACGCAAATGTTGACTAACAGTTTCAGGTATGTTGAAATACTTTTGGTTTCATGGTTTTGAGATTAATGACATACATATTCAGAATTTCTTAAAAGAAAAACTTGAGGGTGATTAGAGAGCTCAGCTTACTAAAACTTAAAGCTCATTTCCAAGCACCTTGGATTTCAAATGTTAAAAGAAAAGCAAAAAACCCAACCAACCAATAACCCAAACCTCYTCCCCCGCCCCCAAACATGAGGGAGAGATGTCTAAAAATATCAGCCAGCTTTTTATTCGTGAAACTYTATCTCCTGTCCTTGCTTTGCTCTGCCTTGACATTTAGTATAATTATATTTCCAGCAGGTGGAATTGTCTTCATTTTAAATAAACTGAATCTAGTGCTGTAGTCTGCCCTAGCCAAAACTCAGGCTCTGCTGCTTCCTACTAACAGGCAGAGAGCTCCTTTTGTGCCAGCGCAGGAGACTGCTGAGAATAACCATTCTCAGATGTACAAAGGAAAAACAGAAGTGCTGKACCTCCATCACTTATTATGGCTTCAGCTGGAAGAAGCTTCTAACACAACCTTTCTGTACTGTTGTTTTTGCTCCACAAAATTGTATAAGAGTAATGTGATATCTCTGTCTTTCAGGTTTCGTTTCTTGGATATTAAGTTGCAAATCTGAAGAGATGGCATTTCTTGCAGTGAACGTGTTGATTGGGATATTTATTTACTTTAGCAGTGTAAAAGGATCTTCCCAGCCTCAAGCAAGGGTGTTCTTAAGATTCAATGGTAAGAAAGAAGATAAACATTCTTAAGCAAATGTTATGATTGAACATTTTCTTCTTCCCCTTAAATTCAATAACTGAGTAGAAACTGGCTTTTTCATCTGTGTCCACAATTATTATTTTTGATTTGTGTTGCTGAGGCACCTGTCAGCCTAAATTTGATTCTTTTAACAGAAGCTATCTGTAGTCATAGATGCATAATTAATATATAATTAATAATTAATGACTTTCTCTTTATTTTGAGTTATTATGACTTACTAACAACTAAAGGTTTCCCTTCTTATCCTTAATTTTGCTAGAAAAAAATATAACGTATGATATGTAGTGGAGAGTATTAATGATTTGAGTTGCTTTCATTTGATGCCCAACTGAGAGCCTTGATATTCTGAAAATAAAGCTGCCTGAAGATTTACCAAAACAGCTAGCCAGGCACAGAGTCCTTTGAGAAAATGTAATTCCTTGTGCACTTTGTACAGTGTGTAGGATGTAYGTAGCATGTAGCAATCACTGATGCCTTCATACTGTAAACTAGCAATCAAAATTATCATTTTCAAAGGAAAGTACTTCTGAAGTGCTGAACAGTACCTTATTGCTGCCATTACCCCAGTATTACTTTTAATAGTAAGGTAGCTTACTCTTCTAGTCTTAAATGCTGATTTTACCCACCACTTCGGAATGCATGTGTTCTTCACCTTACAGTGTCTGTTAAATTTGAGCTGAAACTTTGTCTCTAATTATAGGGGCATTGACTTTCTTCAGCCCTCTGCCTTTCCTGTGATTGTCTTTGAGGCATGAGGGCTTGCTATTCCCTGCACTGATACCGTCTGCCTTAGGATGGCTTGTGTGGTTCATTAGTGCAGGGATGCCCTGCCACTGACATGGGACTATTCTGTGTGCTCTGAACGTTCTTGAAGAATTGCTTGAAAAATAATCACAGCTACTAAGTATCTCAAACTTCCAGTTGGCACAACAGTCCTAACTATGTAAACATCAGACTSAGAGACATCCAGAAGGAGCCCTGCCAAGTTAGACCTTCCACAAATACCAACCAGACTTTGAACAATTACAAGGTGTTGTACATTATAGAGTATGGGGCCCTAAATTGATGAATGCAATACTTAATAGGTGTAAAATATCATGGTTCCAGTAAAAGCCATAGTAGGAATTGAGTTCCAGGAGGGAGCTGCCAAATGAGGAAGCAGAGATAGGAATTTCTTTTCCTTGCCTAAAGTCTACAATGACTTTGGTGTAGATGGTACTGCTTTGGCACAACTCAAAACAGAAGCACGTTTGGCTGTGGCTGCGTGTTACACTGCAGGTTTGCCACAGTTATGCAGAACAGGCTGATTTGGACTTCCACATCATCTCCTTGGTGGCCGTGAAAGTAATTTAAGCTTCCCCTGATCTCTGGTACGACCATGAAGTAGGAAGTGTTCAGGTTTTGTGGTATTCAACCCTGTGAATGGGAAAGAATTCTAACGAGGCAAATGGTTTTCACAGGGACTCAAGAGGTGTGTTGTTGGAACCCTGAGTTCAGATAATTTCCATCTTTCAGTATTGACAGGTAATGATTTTCAAAATCACACAGTGTTTGACCTGAGGCCTTGGGAAAGACTTCCCTTTTCAGGTGATAACACTAAGATTGCTACTGTGTAATTAAAAGGCAATTTGTTATGTCACTGGGTGAAATACGTAGAGATGTAGAAAATTAGGTTTATAAGTTATTAGTAATGTATTAGTAGCAAGATGGAGGATTTTGGGTGTGGGTTTTTACTACTTCTTTCTTCCTTCTTCTTCACAAGTCTGGATAGTTTGGTATTGGTTCAAAAAAATCTGCAATGCAGATGGTAAATGAATAGTTACTGGATTATAAGTAAAAACATGTTAGTTGGCAACTCATAATTGGATAGATTGGACTTTAAATAGCCTTGGAATTCACAACTTGGGGCCATTTTTCCACCTTGTTAACTTAGGCATGCTTTGTGTATCTATGCCATAGATAAGAAATGAATAAACAATCTAACTAGAAGAACATCTCAGGGCCTCCTGCATCTCACTCCAAACTCTGAGCAAAGAACTCTCGAAACAGCAAAAGAAGAAATAGAAATAGTGATATTAACAGTGTGTGTTTCATCACAGGTATCCTGCAAGGCTTAAACAGTGAAGCACCCATAGGGCAAAAGAACCCAAATCTTTAAAAAAGTACTGAATTGAAACCTTAGTTTCTCTATCCTTCTCTGAAAGGAGGTTGTGCCTCCTCTTTAGAAGGGGCCATGGCAGCTTTATGCTGCAGTGACCCCTTTGTCTCGTGAGGTTCTTGGGCCCCAAGAGCTCTGCCCCCCGCCTCTGTGCCAGCCTTGGGGACACAGCCTTGCCTCACTAGTTTGTGCTGTAACCTTGCTTGGCTACCTTGGTTAGAGAGCCTTGCAATACTCTCTGATTTTCTTAAAACTGACTTTTTACTTTCCCTAACACTTAACAGTCAACCTTTAAAAAAAATTACATTTTTAGGTCCTAAATTTTTATTGGGTCTTTCTGAAGTCGTAAAAGTAAGAAATGAATTATGTGTTTTATAATATGAGAAGTATGTCTGAAATAAAAAGCTAAGCTTTTTGTATAATATATAAACAGTAGTTTTATATTAAACCTCATTTCCAGATGGTAAGAAACAGCTTTCGTTATGTGAAAAGAGTTTGCAGGTTGTTGTGTATACCAAGATAATGGCCCCACCTGTAGTATGAACTTATGTTCTATAAATCTTTGTTTACTTACATGAGTAGTGATATAATAGAAAAAGGTGAAACTTTGTATTGTTCTTTAGTTAAGTGTGATAAAACACTTTCTTCATAAGCTGCTTCATAGCTTATTGTTTTTAAATCATGTATAAATATCGAGTTATTGGCAGTCTCTTTGCCCTGAGAAGCTGTCAGTTTTTATGGAGAATTGTCACTCTTTTAAAGTGCATCATTTGAAAATAAAACCATAATTAGGACTCCTTATGTTTTAAGTGACATTAGACAATAAAGACAAGTCATTCAAGCTTAGGATACTTACATGATATTTTTCGAGTTCTGAATTGGATTTGGCTTGGTGTCTACAATTGCATTGCGTAAGTTTTGGGGGTAGAATGTATACAGGAGGAGAAAATGAGTGATGCTTTTCAAAGCTAACCTGCTCCTTCAGGATCAAGTCAATTGAGCTTATTCACATCGCAGCATTTCTCATGGGAAAATCCAGCAAGTACCTTGACCTATTCTGTTTTTCATCGGGAAAGATAAAAATGCGAATCATTTGAATCATGGGCTGCCTTTCTCTTTGCCATCTACTTCATTAAGAATCAAATGTAATTAAAAAGTGCGCCTGGGTAATACCTCAAGAGCCTGATAATAGGGATTTTGCAATTAACTTCAATGGATGAAGGACTGCAACCCTAACTTCTATTTTTGAAATCAAAAGCCTGGCCCCTTGTCTAATTAAAATGTAGTTCATGACTTAGCTGAGGTTGTTAACTGCGCATATGACGTGAGCGTGGAACTTACTGCTGTCTGCACCCGGAGTGTCTTGGAAATTGCAGCGCTGCACAGAACCCCCAGGCCTGATTCCTATTGCCTTGCACCTTGTATAGCCATTTACTCAGCTGAAAGGAAAGGTCAGGCTGGAGCTGAATCGCTTGCTTTGCTCAGGTGAACGTGGTTGTGCAGGGCACTGGGCCTATGGAGAATCAGGCAAAGGGGCTCTCAATTTGCCTGGAGTGATTTGGCATGACCTAATTGTCCTGTTCAACAGCAATGGCTCAAACTGCTGACATTTGCACAGCATCTGCACTTGAAGAGCCACTGCAGTTGAAGAAAGAGAGATGACTCCAGCTTTTTCTGATTCTGAAACTGCAAAGACGTGAAGCCTGTGGTGCAGCAGGTGCAGCAGCGTTGGGAATCATCTGCTGTGTTCCCATTGAACATGCAGGAATGAAGGAACCTGGCATGGGGGAAGCAAAGGACTCCACAAGTTTCCCTACGCTATTAATGTACTATTCCACCTCCTGCTACCTCCTCTGGCTCCTTGTCCCCAGAATAGATCTTTCTTAATCTGCTTAAATCACCTATCATAATTTAAAGCGCCATGGTTTATTTTCTCTCCAAAGCAAAAGAATTACCTTATCTGTTTATGAACTATCAAGTGTGGTGCCTGCRGTTTCTCAAGCTCCATGCATTCCTCCCTGTTACTGCACGTTCCTGGAGAGAATTGGGAGCTTATCCTTCAGTCTTTACAGGGGARAAATCTTTCTGAAATCAGTGGGAGTATTACCAGAATAAGGAAGGAGTTACTAGACTCCAGGTTAGTGTCAGACTTCATTGCATTCCAACTTACATCTACTTTTTGGGTTTTATTGCAGCCATGAAATGCTGGGCCATACAATCTTAACATCAAATTTTGAATTGATAAAAGCAGATCCAGGAATTAGTTTTTAAAATACACTCAAACACACCTTCTTTGCGATTTAAATTTATATGGAGATACACAACCAAGTGATAATTTCACAATTTACTGGGAACACTGAATGCATTCCTACCTTAAATGTCTGGTCTAGCAGATATTTCCCATGCAGATTCTCCTATTGTCTCCAGTGAAAATTCCATATGAGAAGTGGATCAAGGCTAATTTGCAGACAGTTTTGTTCTTCTCTTTGTCATAAAATTACTAGAACACGTAAAGGACTTTTAAGAAAGTATCACTCAGCTTCATTAATGACAATTAAAAAGCATAAAATGTCACCAGAGCAACAGCAGCACTTATTCAACTGTCAACATATTTTAAAAGATTTAATGCAACCCCTGTGGTTACCCTCAAGGAAAAATAAAGGAACTGAGAACCATTTTCTTTGAGCTCTTGAGCAACAGCAGTACAACTTGTTTTTAAACAATCCCTCATTGTAATGTTAATGTTACCACAGTTAATAAAACGTTCATTTATTATTTGGGGGACTTTGTGCTGATGACAGTCTAGTAGGCAAAGGTTTATGCTCCAGTAGTTGATTGGATCTTTTTTAGTGTCCATGGAATGAAACCTACTTATAAAATGAAGTAGAAGTAAAGCATTAAAAGAAAAAAAAATAAAAGAAAAAGAGAGAGAAGAGATGCATGGTTTAATTTTGTTTACATGCAGACATCTTGAATGTTTATATAGTTGCTTAATTTTCAGCGAATTTGGAGTCATATTTTCTCAAAATTAACTGATTTGTGGCTTTCACAGCTTCGTTGGTCTTAAATAATGCTAATTTATAAAGTGTTGAACATCAACCATGTGAAAATTTTTTTCAATTTAATTGTCTCACTGGAGATCGAAAAACTTAATTCTGAATGCTTTCACTTAAAAATAAAATTCTTTTGTATCTGAGGTGGTGAAGATGGTATTTTTACATTTTGTCATAGAATCATAGAATGTTAAGGGGTCGGAATGGACCTTAAAGATCATCTAGTCCCCCTGCCCCCAACAGGGGCAGGGACACCTCCCACTAGGCCAGATTGCTGAAGGCCTTATGCAACCTGGCCTTGAACACTGCCAGGGTTGGGGTGTCCGCAATCTCCCTGGCAACCTGTTCCTGTTTCTAACCCCCGTCACAGTAAAAAAATTCTTCCTAATATGTAACTTAAATTTTCTCCTCTTTTAGTTTGTGCCCATTACTCCTTGTCCCATCACTGCAGTTGCTGCTGATGAGCCCCTCTCTGGCTTCCCTGTAGGCCTTTCAGGTACTAGAAGGTTGCTGTGAGGTTTTGGCTGTTCCTAAAGACAAATGCCTAATTTACAAGTTATAGTCTTTGGGGGTCATTTTTAGACTTCTGTCTTCTCTGTGTATTTTTTCCTTGCTTTGTGGTTTGTTTTTCTTTTTTTTCTCTGTTAAAATAATCAGAGTCTGAATGCAATAAATCTTACTTGTACAGAAATTGAATTGCTTGAATAGGCTATGAGTTAAATGTAAAAAAAAAAAAATCAAACGTATTAAAGGAATCATTATGTAAAAACCTCAGTATTCTGTCTTGAGTTCTATGATTAGAAGTCCCATGTGCCAAATCACATTGAATCTGCTGATTTTCACACTCTTGTTCAGTGGCAGTGTCACTGAGTTGGCTTCACTGTCATTGTTGTTCACATGAGTGTACAGGAGAGGAGAATTTGATGTATTATTTCTGTATTTAGTTAAATTTTGCCATGTGATTTGACTTCAGTTTTGAAAATAGTCATGCAATAAAGCTGAAGTCACAGTTGATGTTTGGTCCAGTTCTATGTTTGTTTTCCAAAGTTACTGTAAGAGGTAACCTCATTGGAAAGCACGAGTAAGTACATGTCTTCAAGGTAGTTCATTATCAGGAAACAAATTTGGGGAAAAACCTACATATCTAATCCTACTCTTGGATGAAGAACTCATCCAAATTTGACAAAATTTGTGAAGACTTGTTTATTTCTTGCATGATAATAAGTAGATCTGTTATCTAAGGGACGACTTACTTCCTTTAATCTCTTTGTGTTCCTGAACTCAGTCAATTTGACCTGTATCTGAACCAGCTCATGGTTTTGTTTGTTTTTTTATTTTATTTTGGTATGGAAAAATCAAACTTTATCTTAGAACATTTTGACAGATTCTTCACATCTTGGYGTTCTCTACTTGTCAAAGAAGAAAGCAGCTTATCTTGGCCAATTCCACTGCTCTGTCATTACAATTCTTCCTTGTGCTGCCTGTCCAAGGCAAATGCTGAAGTCCCTATGTAGGCAGTTATATTGCCATTATTCTACAACACATCTTCTTTTTATGTTTAAAGAAATGTGATGAGAGAAAAATGGCATAGATGTTTCTAATACCCCGTCTTTTTCAGGATTGTTCGGGTACCAGTAACAAGAGCTCCTCTGTGAGCCATTTCCATGATGATGAGCTCACAGTGCACTTTGATATGTTGTGCTGCACAAGCCTTTTTGTGTATGAGATGTAATTAGTGACGTGACTCACAATAATTACTCATTTTATTGAAGTGCGTTGACTGAGATCCTGCCATGAATAAATACATAGACCCAGAACTTACCCTCTTGTTTGAACTGGCTGTTCCCTCAACATGTGTATTTTGTTCTTTTTGGTGCTGACTTTTCAGGCTTCTCAATAACACTCCTTAATAAAAAGACTAGGCATTGTTTCTTAGGGAAAGGTCTTTTTCTTAGGGATCCAGTTTACTGATTCACAGTGCAGCTCCTCAGCTCATCTTGTCTCATCTTACATTCAGACACCAGGTTAAAAGAAGGCTGTATGTTTTCCATTGATTACAGAGTTGGGGTTTCAGGGATAAGACTAAGGAGTGAAATGTGCTCCATTCCCTTCGTGAATCAGGGTGATGCTGGATCTCTCTGACTGGGAAGTATGTGAATCTAGATAAGTGTGCGTTTCCAGGAATGAGGAGGATGATTGTGATTGACAGAGGGTTTACACCATTTGTCCTTCCTCCCTTCCCTTTGTATCTCCATCCTTATTCAATGCATGCTTGGTACAATTGCATTTGCATCATTACTTCATCTGCTATTGACATGGCTAATTCCTGGAAGCAGAAATCCTGGTAAGTGGTTTACTGGAGCTGAGATTCTGGTATCACAATGGAAGGAAGATAAGGAGTGATAGCTCTGCCTCTCCCCTGAAACGACTCTGAAGCTGAGACCCTTTTGAGAATTTAGCTCTTCATCTTATCTTTGTGAATGTAAGGCTAACTATTCCTCCTTGAGAAGAAGTTTCGTGATTCTTTGGTGGGTAAGGTTGATGGGGATTTTGTTTCCTGCTCCTTTGTACAGCAGTATTAGGGATATTCCCAACTGCTACTCTCATCTACCAAATCAGTGATGCAAAAGCGAGTGCTACAAAGGCTCCTCGATTCTCACTACTAATACCAGAGATTATACATAGTTTGTTTTTTTTTTCAGAAACACAGTATATATAGTTTTAACTTACAATTGTAGAACGATTATATTCGAAGGCGGCATTTTGAAGACATATCCTGCTGCCATCTTACATCTTATCTACAAGAAACCAGCCCATGATATTTCATCATTATCAGGAAAGAAAAATGAAAAAATTTTTGGAACTCTCCATCAGATCACCTTGATAGAAAAAAGTCTCTGGAAAGCATTTCACCAGTACACAACTCCAGTGAGTTCTATCAGGGAGTCGCAAGAAATGGAGAATGTATTAGGAACTCTGTGTGTTGTTAGGGAGAGAAAGTGAATTTCAGATGTGTTGTGTGAATGCCATCAAATCACCATGAATTTAGAGACTGGTCTATGAGCACCTTTCAGGGCTGAGCTCTTAATTTTTAATTTGGCCACCATCTCCCAAGTATTATATGACATTTTTAATGACATTGGTAGTACTGARGAAGGAAGAATGGTTTTGGTTTTGTCTGGGTTTTTTTATTTTTATTTGGGGGCTGTAAGTAAACACTTCATATAAAATACATCCTATTTTTATGAGAAGGTTTTRCTTCCGGTAAAAATTTCAAATGCAAATAAGATTTTGTGAAATGCAACTTTTAATAATAGTATGGAATGAATACCCAGATTTTAAACTGTTCTGCTTAATCTTACTCACTGCTCTGGAATAAATGATTGCCTTGCCAAAGTTATCTTCTAGAGTGTGGATGAGGAGACATCACAATCAGCTGGGACTGCCAAGTTCCTTAATGGAAAAAAAAATGTGTATTGGCAGCTACTTTTTAAGAAAAGAACCCAAAATTAAGCTGAATCCAAATTCTTTTAATTACAGGCACTGCTTTCAGCCGTTAAGAAGGTCAGACTGGCATTCTGAAACAAAACAAAATGTTTTAGGATTACACAGTAAATATATGATGGATTAAAGTTCACTTTCAACTATCGTCTAAACTGTTGTCTCCTTTTGGAATTTCCTTTGCAATTTCACAGTTCTGATATTGCTTTGAAATGCAACTGAAAAACACAAGGTCTAGTAAATCTTTCCCTGAGATTAATAGGCTTTCTCAGTCACCTGTTCTCCCTATCATTTGTTGCTGTTTCTTAGACTTTTTTTCTGTTGCTTAATAACATTTCTCTTTACCATTTTTAATGAAAAATGTGTTTATTTTTAAAAGATTTGAGTTATGCAGAATAGATCAATTTCTGTCAGCTCAGAATCAGTTGAATTGGGCAATCATTTGTCTTCTTTGAACATCTGTGTAAACCAGGCTATATCTCTGTCTCGCAAATTAAAGGAGCTGCAGAGTTAGATTTACAGGGATAAGAGAAATATGCAAGGCAAGTGTCTGATCATTCATTTAGTTCAATTGGCTGGGAATGATGAGGTTCATTTTCTTTCTTGCTCATGAATGCAAAGTTTTGAACAGCAGAAGTGCCATGGTATATATGCACACYACATTTGATAGTGTAACAGGAAACAAAGGGGGAAAGATAGTGATAGGAGATGTATTCATAATCCTGAAATAATTTATTTTTAGTGGAAAAAGGCATGGTGTCATAGATATATCAATAGGTAAGCCCACGTTTTCTGTTTGTTGATCCCAAGCATTTTGCTGGGTTTGAACCTAGCACTGATACAGAAACTCCTTGAAAGCAACTACTGCTCTGAGAAGAGTGGATTTTCCTTATCCCCTGAGATCTCCACTGAGCCGGAGCCAGCCAGGGAATGTGCACTCCACTGTGCTTTCCTTGGGTCCAACACTGTCACACACCTCTTTGGTCTTTCTGGTGCACTACAACAGCATGGGGTGCACATCATAGCATGTATTTTCTATAGTCCTTAGAAACTCCTCCTTGTCTGGAATAAGCAGCCTGCATGCCTCTCATTGCAGTTTTCTGAGACAGTCTCTGTTAGTATGTTGAGTGCTCTTACAAGGCAAATATCAAATTAGAACACAAAAATGTGAGCACTTGGCTTTTTCAGAATGGCACTTTCTGTTTTTTAATATCAACCAATTAAGATGTTATTTTCAAGGAGAGGCTTGGCATTTTTTCAAAAATTTACTTC
Organism: Amblyornis subalaris; assembly: GCA_018881555.1. Classification (NCBI taxonomy): domain Eukaryota; kingdom Metazoa; phylum Chordata; class Aves; order Passeriformes; family Ptilonorhynchidae; genus Amblyornis; species Amblyornis subalaris. The sequence goes on from JACAXG010000055.1 coordinate 24,796, forward strand.
TTGAGGCCTGAAAAGGATTTAGTTGGCATGGAGAAGTGATCCCAGGCTTAGACTTTTCGATGGCTTCAACGTGAACACAGCTGGAATTTTTTAAGCTGCTTTGACTAAAAACCCACTTCCTGCCCCTGTTGAAAATAATGCACTATAATTTTTTTTTTTCCTGGAGAAGACAAACCTACAGCAAAGACAAAAGAGTTTAAACCCCCCATGAGGTATTTTATTGTGGTTTGTATTAGGGAACTAAAACTGTGCGTACACAGCTATTAACTATGAAAATGAATATCCCTATAAAGCCATTACCTCTGATTTAATAACTTATCATCTTTCTAGCTTTGGTAAGTCCCTTTAAGATGAGAAYGGTGTCAGCCATTCATTTCTCCAGCAGAAACATTGTTTTACTTATGGATACTTGCAAATGTAAGATTTTTTTAAACAAAATTTTCAAAAGTAAAGTAAGTAAAGAAACATTTGTCTGTAATTTGTATTCCATTGAATGTTTCTTCAAACTGCCTCTCTACTATTTCCTGATCTCAGGTAAATGTGTTTTTAAGTTCACACCAGTAGCTGAAAAAGTGTGTCCCCAAAGGCTAAGCTACTTAAAACTGCAAAAATAATTTGAAGGTTCCAGATGTAGTCAGGGATACCACTATGTGCACAAGCAGTGCTCATAAAGTGAAGCTAGGAGAAGACTTACAGACCTGGTCAGCGTAGTTTGGCCCACCAGCCAGGTCCAACAAACCACAGACTTTTTTTATCTGGTCCTGTTCTTTCCTTTGAGACATGGGAGAATCTGCTTGCACAGTATGTGCTTCCTTAGCTGATGAATTCATCCTCCCCAGCACCCAGAAGGTTCATGAAGCACTAGCATGGTGTTTATAGAAGACAAAGAACCAAAATGAGTCTTTCTGCATTTTTGTGTGTATATGCCCCTGGACTGGTTAGAGCAGGCACTGGGGAAGAGGAGCAAGCACAGGAATTCAGCATCTCCCCAGCAGCTGAACGACCACCCTGATGCAGGGGCTCTGAGGAGGGTTTTATAGGGGGAGGTTGTGCCAGCTGAATCAATACTGGGGCAGGTTTCATACCTACTGTGGTAATTTACATAGATCTGTTGGGAGGGAAGATCTAATAGAATTAATTAAAAAAACCCAACCAGCGAATCTTTCTTGAGTTGGATTTTTTTTGCAGATACAGGAATCTGCCTCAAATGATGACTTAATTTCCATTTGCTATTAAAAAGATAAAAAGATCTATTTTATTCCAGATTCTCAGAGTGTCATTGCCAAAGAACTTTCCTTCATGAAAACATTGCAGTTACATGCAGCACTGCAGTTCAGTGATGAGATACCCCTCCATTACTTTTATAATTATTATATTTGTACTTCCATCCAGTGCATTTTTATTGTACTGGTATTTTGGTATTGGTATTAGTATCGGTACTGGACTCAAGACTGGATGCTGGTTATGAGGCAGCCTGCCCTTCTCCTTGTATGCTCATTTCCTCTCTTATCTTGTTCTTAAAGAGGTGAAAGAATTCTGCCTGGGTTTTTCCAAGAGTGAGGCAGCCGAGTTTATTCTTTTCACTCTGTGTGGTAACTGTGACAGACCTTTGCTCTAAGGTTATTCTGTTTTACATGAGGGGACAATGGCATGGGAAGGGGTTTATGGCTTGCTTATGGCTGTTCAAAGCTTCCCTAGCCAGCTGGAGATCCCTTTCAGATGAGGTTGAATGTGAGAGAAAATGTATAACGTCTAAGATAACTAAACTTGAGATTGTGTGTAACATCAATAAACCACAGCACTCTGAATGAACAAGGTGGCCACTCACTGTTTACTGTTCCCTTTGCTTATTTTTCCAGCACTGTGTCTGTGATAGCTCCAACCTGTTTATTGAGCAGCTTAAAATGAGTTTTGTTCAAAATAGGTCTAATTCTTTGTTGATAGGTATGAGTCCTATGTGGAAGTGTGTTAGAGAGAATTAGCAGATTGTGGGACAATTTTTCTCTAAAAGGCCCTTTAGAGAAAGCAAATATTTATCAGGGGAGGGTGAGGGGGTGACATAGGAGGCACCAGGAAGTGAAAGGGGCTTGTGGAGATTACTCACAGACACAAAATGCTGCACCCCAGCTCATGTAGTATGAGAACATTCAGCCTTAATGTCTGCTCCAGAGGTAATCTTCAGTTCCTTTGAAGCTGACTTTAAATCTGATATCAGATCTTCTTGTGTTGGAGAAAGTACACATGTGGGTTCTCTTTAGGCTCATTTAGGAGGAAAAATACTATTTTTTTTCCACACAGGAATGGAGCATGGTCCTGGCYTACTGTGTCATTTATGAAAGTTTTCTGCAGTCATGCCAATTTATTTGTTTCAATTTGTGGAGATGAAGGAGATTGTCCAGTTTTGGACCCTTCTAGCATTAGAGGTTCTGGTGAAATAGAAGAAGTGCAGTGAGAGGCCACTAGGCTGCTGTAGGTGCTGGGGCACATGGTAAGCAGAGTTTCTTCTCATGGCTGTCTGATGGGGAGAGTCAGACTCTTCTCAGCAGTGCACAGGGACACCTCTTTAGATGGTAGGACTTTTTTTCTTTTTTTTTTGTTTGTTTTGATTTGTTTTTTTCCTGTAAGCATCGTGAGACATTGCAGCAGGTTGTACAAGGAGACAACAGTCTCTCCACTGCCCCAGGTATTTGAAGCTCAATAAGATGAGGTCCTGTGCAAACCCACCTCACTTCAGTAGGTAGCCTTGTTTTGAGCAGGATTTTGGCTGGCACAACCTTCAGGTGTCTTTTCCAACCTGCGTGTTTTGTGGCTCTGTGATTTTATCGGTGATCAGCAGGTGTGAGTCTTAAGACTTTGGTATCTATTTTGGCAGTGTTTTCAGCACAGCTTATCTATCAAAGTAGTTCTGAAGAAGAAAGTTATCTTTCCTYGAAAAGGTCAGAAATTTGACCCAAATGACCTGGCATCCTGTGTGCCTTTCTCCACAATGAAAGCTATAAGCATTCAACATCAGGAATTTTTATTTAGATGCCTACTGCAAATTACTGTGCCTRAAGTGTGTGTTTCCAAGACTGAAACCTTGCATGTTGTGTAAATTGTTTTCTTACAGGAAGAAATACAATAGATTTCGCTGGTGTGGAAAGGAAAATCGTGGGTCTATTGGTAGTTGAATGGTAAAATACAACAATTCCTTTGCTAAGGAATGGCAAAAATCCTAGATATGCAGCATTACATGGAATTATATGAGAGCAATGTCAGATGATTCTACGTGTATTTTCTGTACATAATCTCCTCTGTTCTCTTGTTTAAGAAAAAGAGTTTGCCTTRTTATACTGAGCTCATTCATAATACAATGACTAAATCAGTACATGTTATGATGGAGCATGCAGTATGTGCTAAATTTACAGGTTTAAATAAATTTTATAATAAATTTATTTATTTATTTTTGGAATTCTATTGAACTCCTTTATTACCAAATCAGAATAAAGGTTAACTTATGTAYGTAACATTTCTGACCAAATTTCATGGTGTGCATTTGGTCTCAGAACAGATAGTACATCTTGTTCTGGTTCTAGTTTATTCTCAAAATTGCTATCTGTATGTGTGTGTAATGTTACATAGAACAGATAAAGCAGACTTCTACAGTGAATGCTGTGTTTGGGGAAGTGTCTACTTCTGGGCAAGTTTTATGTTATCTGATGTATTGCAGGTGTATAGCAAAAAATGTTTGCAAAAATGTAGTAAAATGGCAAGTCCAGACTAAAAAATTCTAAATTATCTGGCCATATACTGTTTTGCATGCATAGCATCCTAATTTTTTCCAAGCTATTGTATTTTCTTTCCTTTCAGTGGCTGAGTTTGCACACTCAAGCTCTGCTCTTTAGTGATGTGTGCACACACATGCACAACCAGCATAGAAAAAATTAGTCTTGAATAACTATATAATGGTGGAAATAATGGTGGAAATCCCACTCTTTAAYATCAGTGTTCCAGTAGCCTCCTAGCAGGTCATTTTACACATAAGTAAGATGAGTAATTCCCCATTCCTGGAAGTGTTCCAGGCCAGTTTGGATAAGGCTTTGAGCAACCTGTTTTAGTGAAAGATGTCCCTGCCCATGGCAGAGGAGTTGAAATTAGATGATCTTTAAGGTCCTTTCCAACCCAAACTGTTCTATGATTGATTCTAAGATTACCTCTTTTCATTTGCTTTTTGAAACAAAATAAAATCAATTCTCTCATCTCTCTGTGGAAGCCACGTGGTCCAGAAACTATTTTTTTCTTTGGCTTCTTTTTAGTCTTGGAAGGTGATCCTTCCATTCTAATGGTGAGTTGCTCACTTCAGTATCTGCTCACCATGTCTTCACCCCCTCCAGGTTCATCTCTGCATACAATATGAACAGAGTCTGACTGTGTGTCTATTACAATAATTCGTAATTTAAAACTGCATAAGATCAGAATCAGAACCATATATCTCTCTGTGTTTGTACTCACTGACTATTAAGTTGTTTTGGTGTCCATTTGGGGAAGAAAAAGGAGGATTTTGTTGGCCTTAGTGTGGTTAGAGTCAACTATTGAGGGCTTTTTTTCCAGAGAATGTGAACCAGTGTGAGTGTTTTGAGTGCCCATGTCAGTTGTTGAGTGGTTCTTGAAGGGGAGTTTCATGATAGTATAAGGAACTCACCTGCTAGACATTTTTAGAGAAATTTCTCTGTAACTTTCTGAGGATACCCTTTGATTCCTTCCCATAACTCAATTCCCATATGAAGTTTAAAAGGAAAAGCCTGTTTACCAGTTCCCTGTTAATTTACACTTTTGGCATTAATTCTTGTCACTGGGGGAAGCCAAAGCATTGTGTCATTTGGTAATACCAAAATCTCTTGTATATAAAGAATAAAATAAAATAGATCTCAATTCACTTCTTTAGATTCTCTGCAGACAAATTCATTCTCTGTATGGTAAAGGATAGGTGGGTTTTGTCTGTAAAGGGATATTCATTTTCATTTGATCTGCCTTAATCCTGAGGATATGGGTTCAGATCCCAAAGCTATTGAAAATATTAACTTGATGCTTCCATCAGCCTTCAAAAGCTCTGTGATTGAAGGCTCTCAGCAGCTGTTATCTACTATAATAAATGCCAATGATAAAAAAGACTCGACGAGCTGAGGATTTTTTTTTTTAAGAGCAAATAAAAGTGTTTTCTTTCTAAATTAAGTTAGGAAAAAAAATCCTTTGATGATTTCTTTATTGATAGAAAGTACCAACAAGATTGTTCTTTTCCACAAATACTGCTTGGGATTTGGGGGTCACAGTTCATAGCAAAATAYGCTGCCTCTGTTTGCCCAGCTGCCACACCTCCTCTGCCTTGTCTCCTGTATGTGAAAAAAGAGGCTGAAAGCAAGGTAAAGGGAATAACAGATTTAGTGCTGCTCTGCTTGTAGACCATAATTGATGTAAATGGTGTTAACAGGATACAGACTTCTTGCTTCCATGTGCATATCCCACCCTGGAAGAATGGCACCCTAGTATTTAAGCACCAGGAAGATAGCATAGTCTCCTGGTGTGGTTTTGGCTACACAGTGACATGTAATGGTGATCCAAAATACAGGAATAAGTCTTTCAAGTTTTTTTATTATGATGTTTTGTGTGGAGTTTTTTGGTTTGTTTTTTTTTTTTTTCCTACTGTTAAGTCAAGTTTGAAACAACTGGGAACTGCTCCTCCAGCATAACCTGGGCATTCTAGACAGAATGGGCCCATGGGCAAAAGTAAGCCAAAATGTCAAAACCAAAGGAAACTCTTAGGGAGAAAAAGGATATGGGAAGGATGTTTCTTTMATCTTTCATTCCAGCTTCAATTTTATGGATGTTACACACAAATTAAAGCAAGATTGTGTTACAGAGCTGTGTGTTACAAAACCTTATGGCACAAAACCTAAAAAAAAAAAAAAAAAATCCATATTCATGTCTGTGTCTCCGTACTTCGAACAGATGCRTTTTGATTTCAAAATGCTCCACAGAGGTTTATGCCCAGCACATCGTTTGTATTGCAGCAGTCTTTCTCTGTCTTACATGTTTCCATTTGGTTTTGGCAAAACAAGAGGAAACTAAAAAGACATTTSTYTTTGTGAGGAGAAAAAAAATGCCCTTCTGAAGTCCAGTGATGTTACTGAACTTTGGRTCATCATCGTATTTTCCACTGGTTGCAGTATTTCAATTAGAAATCTACATTTAATCACTCCCCACCCTAAAAGAGGGTGTGCAGTTATGAACACAGTGATACATGATAGTGTTCAAKGATTTCTTTCACTGTAAGAGAGTATTCAAATTTCTAATGAATGTTAGAATGAAAACAAAATAGATTAAAATCAGTTTCTATGTTTTTACATTTTTTTTACATGTCCAAACTGCAGCATGAAGCGTTTATCCGGTTCAGAGGTTTCAGGGCCATGGATGTGGTTTTGCATTAACAAGGTGGCATTTACATGTCTTGGGACAGGCCCAGCTACTCCTCTTGGCAATGATGAAAAGGACACACATTTGCTACTGTCCCTTCTTCACTGCCCACACCAGTAATTGCCACTTTGTATTATTTATAGAGACTGAGTTGGTTTGCAGTTTTGTTTTTTCTTGCTTTTCTCTTTAGCTGCTATCCAACACAACTGCACCCAAGCTTTTTTTTGAGGTTTGTCTGGTGGATGCAGAATTAAAGATTTTTGTGTACTTTGCCATCTTATGACAACTGGCAGCAGCTGAAACGAGGCATGTCAAGCAACTACCACAAAAAGAAATCGGTAGTTTGCAAGTTCAGACAAAGGTTGAAGAAACAAACCTTCTCTGTAATTGTTCTGTCTTGTACAGTCTGTTAATATTTTCACATTTGAGAATATTTAATTTTCCTAATTGAGAGAATGTTACACTACAGTTGAGAAGAAAAGGCAAAATCAAAGGCAGAATGCTCTCATTTTCAGCAGAGCAGTGCTAATGCTTATGTTAGTCAGAGAGAAAAATACGGGGGTGGATGGGAGACAATAATTCATTACTGTCTCTCCAGCACTCAATTAAATATGTCGTGTACGTAGCTGATTAAAGCAGCCTTTTCTTCCATAATAGTAATAAGAATCATTGGAAACAGACAGAGAGTAGGACCATTTCTCCCAGCATATCAAACCTTACAGGAAGGTAAAAAGTAAAACCCAAATGCCAGCCTTGCCAGCTTGAACTGGATTATACAGTCAATATCCATAGCTTGCAATGGGTGGAAAGTTACGCTTCCTACTCTGATGTTGACTCCTGTTCATAGCTAGACCTTCTGGATCTTAACCAGTGCAACACAACTGAGAAGTTTTCACACATGACAAAAGCGTGGGTCAGGAAGCTGATGATCTGCTGTGCAGACACACAAGTCTAACGCGAAGATCCCACATGAAATCATAGATTGCCTCCCCATCCCCAATTTGTCTCAATATAATTACAGAAGGATTTCAGAGAACCAATGTCTATAATGTCCTTCTCTTTCTATAAAATCTGTTGTTATTTATTTCTAAGCTCCTTAAGAGGCTACATACTATTTTGCTAGGCTAAAATATGCATCTCCCTTACAATTTTTCACACTTACTGTCTCCTCCAATTTGATTCACATTTTCTCCCTTCTGTATCTAGTTCCCTGTCCAAGTTAAAATGTAAAATAAAGTAGAAGAGATGCTTGGGCCCCTGAACACATTGCTGAAAGTTTCGTTTTTCTACACACAAGCGTTCAGAGTATTTCTCACAGAAGAATAGCATAAATTATGGAGATTCCAGTCCCAGAACAGTGAATGGTATTGTCAGTTTGCTTAGGAAAAACTAATGAGGTTGTAAAGAAATACTGTCTGCTTTATAAGAGTAAAATTTGACAGCTGGAAAAACAAGGGCAATAGGCTGGTTTCCATTTTCCATTGATTTTAGCCCCCAACATTCAGAAGACTTCCTTTTCTGCAAAACCACATTCACACTGCCTACACACGAACACACAATGCTCTTTTGCTTCAAGCCAGAGGCAGATTAAACTTCATTAGGAGAGTGAGGCTTGAGGAAAGTTCAAACTGTAACAGATAGTAATTTGACAAATAAAGAATTAGAGTTTGTTTTACTAAGCCAAAAATAAAGGCCAGAGCAAGGTTCCCATGGCTCTTTTGTGCCTTTAACCACTGGGTAGGAATACCATCMCTTTTCATAGTCTGGTTTACATACTGTATAAGCCTAGTAGATGCATACCATGGCTTTTTTAATGCATTTAAGCACTCAGTGGAAGCACACATATCTCTCATTAAAYAAAAAAAAAATATGCCTATAAAGTATTTCCCTTAGAGCAAGAAATAAGAACAGGAACTAGAATATGTGTTCAAAGTATTCTTAAGTAGATGCACTAGTAGCTCAGCTTAAAATCAACAAGAATGAATGCATTTTATGTCTGAATAGATTTCRTTAACTTTCTGTAGCAACATTAGATTCTCACCCAAGCATCCTCATATTTACACATTCCCAGTCCTTGCTGTTCTAGGATAAAGGATGGATCATTGCAGGTGAGTGATGGATACCTGTGGGAACTGGTGGGCTGTGATTTGAGAATTTAAGTTCTTCTCACTCAGTAGCAAACTGTATAATGGCTAACGTACAGTGGCACAATCCCACACAAAGGTCTCTGACATTATTATCTGAAAACTTTTAATTAATATATATTGGATGAGCTTCAACAGACAATCTCCTTGCTATATGTTGTATGCTGGAATGCACAGTGTACCAGATAGTGACTGTATGCAAACAATATTACAAATTGAGGGCTGATACAACAAAAGAATGATGTGCTGGAATATCTGGCAAAAAACGTTATGTGACTGACTCCTGGATTGGAATTCAAAGCCATGTRTCTTTGTGTCTGTGCTTGCTCTTGAGAGTTAGGCACCTCAGACTAGGAGCTGAAGCAACACTGTCCAATAAACAAACACTCCAAAAATCATCGGGCGTCTTTAAACATTACCTGGAAGTATCTAGGGGAGAATCTTTGAGGACAGGAATAGGACACAAATCTTGGTATTTAGTTGTCTTATTCAGGTCTGTAGGGAGGTACCACTATTAGCCTGGAATCTGCACAAAGGATCGTTGCCTGAAGAGAAATGTTTGCATAGTTTACATTCAGAGAACTGAGCAGACACTACTTTCTTTTCTGCATTGTATATAATAAAGAGAGAGAAAAATAAGTTTTAATTTCCATATTAATTTGGAAGCAAAGACTTGCAAGTTTCAATTTCAGCCCATGTTTCTTAAGTAATGTTGTAGGTGGGAGACACAAAGTAAGGTAATTAAAGTGCACTTTTCASTCCTGTCTTTAGCCTCTGCCACCATACACAAAAAATAATGGAGGATGAGCTGAACTCGACTGAGAAGCATAAGGGCCTCAGATTAGATCTGAGTCCTAAGTGCAATGTCTTGTTTTCATAATTGCAATATTATTTTGTAGTAACTGGTAGTTCTGTAAACAGAGAAATTGTCCTTTAGGGGCAGCCTTTGGATGGTGGAACACTGGAGCTGTGGCCAGCTGCTGTTCCATTCTTCACATCAGCCAAATGATTCCTGCAGCCTGCTGAAGGGGCATTAGCCACTTGCCCCCCAAATCTTCTCTTTGTCTTCTGCACAGATTAGRTCTCATAGACCAGTTGTTCTGCATCTCCAAGGCTGAATGTTGGGAAACGTGATTTTGGCAAGCTGGTAACACTTTGTCCTGGCTTTAGACTGGCTCACAGATGCCAAAACTGAGTTAATTTTGTGCATGTTGCCAGAAGGTGCTCCTGTGCTTGGAGGTTTTATGTTCTTTCTGTTGTGAGTGAACAAATCTGTCAGTTCTATTGCTAGTGACCCCCAAAAGCTGCATTCAGACATACAGAGATGCCTCTGTTCTGGAATGGATTTAAGCCCTGGTGAATAACTCCGTTAAAACTTTATAAGGTTAATTAAATTGTCGTTTAGTACTTTGTAAGAACAATTTACTTTATGACTTGAAGGAAACTATTGCACTGAAAGCAACCATAAAATGATGAAGACTGTGAATTTAGTTCTTTAAATTATTTTTACAGAAGTTAAGGAAAAAAAGCGATAAAATGAGTCAGGGTGAAAATAGTAGATTTTTTTCACAATAAGGCCTACATTGTAGTCAATACATGCATCAGAACAATCCTGACAATACTAATTTAAAACCCATGAAATGCAGGGCAATGCATACTTAGAAGCCAATTCTGAAGTGTGTAATGAAGAGAAATTGCATTATGTTGCAATTAGAATTTGTGCTGACAGTGAAAAATACAGTTTGAAACCACACATTTGGACTGACTCCCTTTTCTCTCTTCGTCACTCAAGTAGACTTCTCAGCTGTGTGTGTGGGGGCAGCTGCATTTACCTCTAATGAAATTACGCCAGAAGAGAGTTTGGCTCTGTTTCATTAACTTCACTTGTTTCTTGGAGCTTTTATGTCTCATTCCCTCAAGCAACAGCATAGATATCTATTCAAGATACCTGTGAATTCAGAATACTTTATATTTTTTGCCTCAGGTAAGGAAGGCATCTAAATCTCTCTGTTTTCCTAAGGTACACATGTACACACAGTGTTCCATCCCTTTGTCTGGATGTGTACACATACACACACACACACAAAAGGTCACTGTGAGACCTTTGTCTTAAGAAGTAGACCAAATCAATATTTAAATCCAGTCCTAACGGAAAGACTTGTTATAAATGTAGGAACTGTGAAAACAGAAATATTAGAAATCTGAACTCCTGTAATCCAGCTCACTTTCGTGAAAAACTGTTTGCTCCAGCACATTTTTGTAGTGCTTTCTCTTGTTCAGTAATGAATGTCCTAAGCACAGAAACTTTCTTCTGAGCTGTTATTTCAGGAAGAATAATTATTTTCTGACTATGAGCCTTTGTTTTCTATTTTGTAACTCTTTGTAACAGTGGATTATACTTTTGTGCGCCATCCTAATCCTATCCTGTTTGAGCACAGAGAACTCACAAAGAAACTGTTGCTGTGTTGCTTTACAATCATTTTTTGACCTTTCTGACCATGCTTTGGTTTGTTTGTTTGTTCATGTTTTCTTGATGTTCCTTCATAATTCAGTCTCTGTAGTACTTACAGTGTTCCAAACTTGTGTCAGTTTTCCTTCATATTACTAATACTGAAAAACTTGGAAAGAAAGTTCATTATTCCATGGATAAACTCAGGGTGGTAAAGGGCTGTTCTGTGATGGTATTCTTCCAGGTAGGGTTAAACGTGATGCTAAATACAATTCAGCACATTTTTAATTTATTTCTTGCAGGTGCATGTGCTTCCATTGTTCCAATGATAATTTAATGTGTGCAAATCCAGACTAACTCCCTTGAAGCTGGTGAATATGCATCACCTCCCTAATTGTGTATTAAGGGATTGGATTTGAAATGGTACAGGTACAGTGAGCCAAGTCCATAGGCTCACTCACATATCAGCAGTGGCACAGAACTAGTGAAGCAGCAGAGCCAAGGCTTGGGACAACTCTATTTACATGCTTATATGTGTGCTGTGTCCTGAAGCTTGTAATTTCACTGTTGACTCACCAGCTGTACAAATGAACAGGGCTGTACTCTAAAGTTTTTAATATATTCAGGCACAAATCTGTTCTTGTCTTCTAAAGGCCATGTGTGCAGAAGTGTGAATTAGAGAGTTTGTTGTTCCAGAGGTTTTCAGGCTAATTYATCCTAGATTTTGCCATTCAGCTTGACTGGAGATGGAAATCCCGGGTTTTACCTATGAAAGGAAATTATATCTGAAGTCAAACACCTGAAGGTCACTCAGATAATTTCCTTATTGGTGCCTGAGACAGGATTGCCTTGTCAGGTKTAATGAGGAGACCCATTTGGAGCTGGGTCGCTGGTAAGAGCAGGTAGCAAGGCTTCATTAGGCTTCCTTATCTGAGGAATTTGTCTTCTCACTTCCCTCTGCAGCACTTCAGTGTCACAGCAGTCTGCTGGTTGCAGGGAGATCCAGACACAATGTTGCAGTACTGGAACAGGAGCTTTCTGATGTAGGAACCAGACCAGTTCCGTGTTTCTAACTATGTGACTGGTACTGTCAGTATTGTTACCAGTGCTGGAATAATCCGGTGTGAGCAGATTCCATCAGATTTGTTCATAAGAGTCTTGCTGCCAGTGCTGAACCCTTTCTTTGTTCATTCTTCATGTGAATAGGTACATCTCTTCCACTGAGGGCTTCATTTGAAAGCAGGATTTTGACTTGCACATAAACTTGTGCTCTGAACAGCCTTGTACTTAACCAAGAAGGATATTTAGGTCTGAAGTTTTGTGTGRGCCTCAGGCTTGGCGCAGCATTGTTTACTCAGACAATTGTCACCGGTGCCTGCMCTCCTTATTACACAGCTTAGCAGTCTGCTGCCTCCTTGGCCCTCTCTCAGCATCAAGACACAGTCTGCACAAAGCAGCCTCAGCATACCCTGGAAGGAGATGAAAATGTAGTTCAGCAGTGGAGTCTTTACTGCTGTTGTGCAATATGCATGTAAAATCTTCTCCTTATACCTGTTGTCTACTGTGTAACACAAAAGAAGTTAAATTGTTGAGGAATTCTCAGTCTTAAGAAGAAAATTTTAGCAGATCCAGTTTCTTGGGGTGGAGCATAAAAGGGGTATAGAGAAACAAGTGCTTAGAGGTTGTGAGTGGGCTTTTGTCAAGAACGATAGAAAACAAGACAGACTCACCATGATGCTCTGGAAAAGCTTGTAATTTGTGAAATATTATTTTTCTAGCAATTGTATCCTTAAAAAATGGGTTCTGGGTAAATATAACAAACAAATCAGAATTATATGGGTTGGGTGGTTTTGTTGTTTGGGGTTTTTTTTTCAGGTGCATAAGATGCCTGAAGGCAGTTTGAACTTGCATAGGCTTCAAAGGATTGTAATATATGATATATGTAAAATAAGAAGAATTTCTGGTTTGTTCTTTTGCTTTCTTTATGGATAATTGCCTGTGTGCCATGCAGCAGACAGAAGTGTTTAGGTATGCAACTGAGAATGGTGATCAATTAATGGTGTTTAATTAATTTGATGCTACTGTTCTTTAAATAAAGTAAATGAATGTAGGCTGTACCTTTTGAGCCCATTAACTTTATCACTTCCTTGAAGGTATGAAAAAATTTGAAAGCATCATTAGAACTAGTATGAAATAAAATCAAAAATGCTTATATTTTCACTGAGATTATTAGAATTTGTCCTTGAATTTTTAAGCGTACTTTAATTGCCTAATATGAAGAGCTTTTGCATAAAACCTAGAAAACCTGGATGAGAACGCTGTGCAATATTAACCATATCGGGAGGCTCTATGTGGGAGAGCCATTGAGTAAACTACAGAAATGACATCAAAACCTGTAAGTCTGGTAGGAAAATGACTGCTATCACTTTTCCATGTGTGTTAGACATCAGAACTGAAAATCAGAGAAATCAGTCCTTCTGATCCTCAGTTATATTTTGTGTCATTTTCTCTCCTGCTCATCTCCATTATTACTTTACACAACTAAACGAAGACTTTTGTGTAGTAATGCTATAGCAACTCTGATGATCATTCTTCCTGAGCCTGGTTTGATCCTGTGCTTCTCACACTTCAYACATACCTATGCCTGAACTGGATTTTACTGGGGCAGTGAGTGTCCCACTGAGCTGGGACAGGACTCCCGGCTCTGCTCTGCAGTGCCGCTGCCCATGCCAGGCTTGAGCTCTCTTGACTTTTTGCCCAGATGACAGAGCTGCCCTRCGAGCCTGTCCAGGGTCACGGCCGTCCCCCGTGCGCTCGGCAGGGAGCAGAGCAGCCTGCCCGGGCAGAGATGCCACTGCCGGCGGGCAGCTGCGCCTCGCACGGTGTATTTTTGGAAGTCTCTGAACTTTACAGTTAAAGATGTGCCAGAAGGCGTTAGGAAAAGTTCAGGAGACACGGAGCATTTAAGTGCTTGCTTACTAACCCTCTGGCCTGACAGTGTTAATAAAACTTAGTTCGACAGTCCTCAACTCAATTTAAGAGGATAAAGCTTGCAGCTGCAGGTTGGTTTGTTTCAGTTTCCTCATGGGCTGCAATATGCTCGTTAGAAGCTCTCAACATTTTTGAAAAATTATTAAAATATGCTTTSAAGTTCCTGATAAAGAAAAGCTTTTAATAATATATTTTTTCCAGGAATTGGTCCTGGAATAACCTGGACAGAGCGAGCTTTAGCACCACCAGTGGTGGTACTGCAGCGGCAGGCTCTGACCAGCAGCAGAGGGGTGAGACAGAGGTTGGAGAGGAAGTGAGGAGTGTTGGCAGGAGGAAAGCAGAAGTGGGCTCTGCTTCAGAATGAGCAGAACAGTCAGGAAAGTACTGAGCTTAATTAAAGTGGGAAAGAATTTTTTTTTTTTATATTTGTCTCATAGAAAAGAAGTAATGAAAAGCTTTGGTTAGTCTGTCATGRAGTCTAATTTAGTTAACCTCGGTGGGCCACTTACCAGCTTCCATGGAAGGAAGAAGTATTAAATCATGTTAAAGATGAATACATATTTCCTGTTGCGTCGAGTGTTCCACCTTCTCTTTGTGTAATGCTCCTAAGTATTTCCCACGAGGGACTCCTTGGCCTGTCAGAGGATTTAGCATTCATTTAACACTCCAGAAACATAATTGTCTCATGATTTTGTATTACAGCAGTATTTTGAAGAGATTTATAGGGAGGGCTGAGTTTTGAGGAACAGCACAGTGCCTGATGTCGTCTCACAACAGGGTTTTGCCTCCCCTCTGTGACCACCCACCCTCCTCCTATGCACATTAGCACCTACAAAGGGCTTGGTGTGTGCCACTCCTCCACTGTGCCTGTTCCTGCTCTGCACTTCTTTTCTGAGTGCCTCAGCTGGAATATATTTGAAATATTTAGCTTTGCCACTTAATATAATTTGTAAGTCCAGACTAAAAAGTTTCAATAAATATGACTTTTTATGCTGCTAAACATAGAAATTTAGTACACCAAATACTGATCTAATTCACGTGTGGAGGTATTTTATGTGGGGAAAAGATGGAATCTCATTTAAAAAATAATTTCCATTGTATTCCACCCCTGTAGCTATTTTGGGGTAGACACAGCGCAGACTTTTGGTGTGAGCTAAACCAGCTTTCTTTATGTTCTAACATAAAGCCCATTAAGCATTTCACAGGAAGACTCTTCGAGATTGCACGGCTGTCCAGCTGTCTGGCCAGGCTCTGTACAACAGGTGTTTAGTTATGATCTCAGTTACATTTATACCAGTAGTCCCTGGTGCTGCCTTTCAATACTTTGTGTCAGCTCAAAATGTAAAAGTTTCAACTTCTTATCGCTATTGATTGTAAGTCCAGTGATCATGAATTCCTGTCTGGAATAAACATAGTGGAAGACCCAATTCTGAAGCTCATTTGGTTTAAAAAAAAAAAGGCAGTTACCAAGACTGAATTATTCTTCTTTTTTTAAGAATTAAAATCAATAATTTAAAAAATCACAGAGACTAACACCTACTTTTCCATCTTTTTCCTTCTAGCCATCAACATGTTTTACCCAGCAGGTCTAACAAACAGCCATATGCTCTCTAGTCTCAGGGGAAGTAGTTCCAGCTTGAAAATCARTATGTCACTACCAGGCTGTGGTAATAGATGCTTGCAGCAGCAGGTTTAAATGAGCTAATGGTACTCTGTGCAACAGCAGCTCATCTAGATGAAAGGGTTGCCTAGTCTCATTCAAATGTTTGGGGCAGCAAAAGATGAATGTTGGTAAAAGCTGATCAAAAATGGTAATTTGTTCACTGATGAGCAGCCTGTCTATAGTTGCTACTCTGGAGATCCTACCGAGGCATACAGTGCACACTAGTCCATGGGGTTTTTTCTGCAAGATGTTTTCACATTTGTAAAGACTGACGCTACTCTATCAACTTGCATGACACAACATTGGGTTTTTTCATGCATGAGCATGAACCCATCTGGACTTGGATAAGCTGGAAGAAATCTGCAGRAAACCAAAATTGTAAATATGTTTGTGAAATTTGTATAGATTTTTGCAAAACTGCCTTGAAATCATCAAGCCTGGATTTAATGTATATTTTGAAAAGAGAAAGGCCCAAAATTAAGGTTTTTTTTTAAAAAGAATCCTGCCTTCATATTCTTTTT
Organism: Amblyornis subalaris; assembly: GCA_018881555.1. NCBI lineage: Eukaryota > Metazoa > Chordata > Aves > Passeriformes > Ptilonorhynchidae > Amblyornis > Amblyornis subalaris. The sequence continues at coordinate 41,014 of JACAXG010000055.1, forward strand.
TGGTTTGTTGTGGAGAACCATGGTGACAAGTTGCATTGACACAACTAYTTTTTATGTGGTGTGCCATTGCAAAGGCATTCACAGTGCTGTTAGTGACATCCTGCTTGCTTCCACAGAAGGGTTATTTACACCACTGCTGCTGATACATCCTACCCTAGTGTCTTTCAGAGCAGTTAAAATACTCTTGCAGTCGAGTGTATCACTACCTCTTTCAAAGTGATTGCAAGCAGTCTTCAATGCCAAATAGAGAAGAAGCTGCRGGCATGTACATTGTTCAAGATGTGTACAGGCTTCCTTTCTTTCCWTATGCTGTAAGGTAATGCTCAGAATCTCGTTTCTTTCTCTTGCTTGGGATGACCATAGTGTGGTTTTTCACCTGAAATACATGTTTGAGTTATCAAGGACAAGAGCTTTTGTATTTTGGCTAGAAAATACAAGTTCATCAGGTCAAACAAGACTTCTATCCTCTCGTTATGAATGGTGACCAACAAGATATCCAGACTTCCAGGTTAAGCTGTCATCTATTTAGATTCTCAGTGTGTAGTACATTGCCCATTCTATGGAACATACTTCTYGCTTCTATCAATACCTTTTCAAGATAAGTTGCCTCTCTAGATTTGCTTCCATCTAGTACAGAAGGTCTTGAGTCCTTTCCACTCCTTTTCTATTATTTAGGATAAAATGACTTGTCTGAGTAATTAAAATTTACACATTAGATTTTGCTTGATTATGGCTCTAGAAATGAGTGAAATTTTGTGCCAGAGAAGGAAATCATTCCTAGTTGTGTGTTGAATTCTTATATGCATAGCTTGTGGGGGCTTATTTGAAAAGAGTTGAAAGACCTAGCCAGTGTATATCTTAATCTCATGTTCAGACATGGTRTTCTTAGTTTAAATAACAAGTTAAAAAGAGCTATTTTACAACCCTTTGTAACTTGCAGAAGCCAGAGCTTGTCTTGTTGAGCTTTTAAAATGTAACTAAGCTGTATTTTGGTGATCTAGGGTAACTCTTTCTGTTTGTTTATTTCAAACTCTTCCAAACTCTTCCAGCAGCTTGTTTTACATATATTTATAAGTGAAGTTTCATCGAAAGGACATGTGGCCTCTTGTTTGCAAATTTACAGGGAGCATCAAAAGACATTATAAATACACTGAAAATTTCCTCTAGCAAGAAACAAAACCACCAGATTATTTGTGCACCGTGCACGTTTATAGCCTACTTCAAAGGTTTTAGTTACCTTAGCTCTGAGACGTGGAATCTCTCTTGCAGTGGATGAGGAGGTCAAGAACTCCTACATACATACAGACATCAGCCTGGCAGACTAAGCCCCATGTAGCAATTCRGTTTGCACTCTAGTGTGTTGCCTTTTGTCTGAACAATGGTCTGAAGCCCTGTAAAATACAGAGAAAAACCCGCTTTTGCCATCTTTTTAAAATCTGATCCTCTGTCCCTTAAAGTCAGTTGAAAGATTCCCATGACCTAAATGTAGCTGTGGAGGCTCTTGCCTCAGAGGGAGCCTGTCTGCATTCGCCRACAGGATCCCAGGTTGGATAAAAAGTGAAAAACTGACAAACTGCATTATCAAATATCAGAGAGCATAAGAGCTTGTGAAATGTGAAGCCTTTCCTTATATTAGGTCAGCTATTCACAGAGCTCCCCCTTCACATCAGCCTGGAAATAGGAGTGATGAGTGAGCATGGGTGAGAATCAGACTCATTACAAAAGTCTTCAAAAAACCCAACCATGTGAAGAGAGCATTACTGAAGGATCAAGTCAGTCACTAAAAGACTAGAAAATAGCTGGCCTAAATTTAACTCAGCTGCTTTGTGATCATGTATTGTGAAATTATTATTCCAGGTTTTGGTAGGCTACCTGCATCTTTGGAATTAATCAAGGCCTGAGATAGGGTTCCTGCCTGTGGATCTGTCATTTGCAGAAGGTACAAAGTGGAAGAAAAACATTTCAACTCAATGTTACTGAGGAAATTTAATCTTCTCCTTGTCTGTTCGACAGTTTTCATTGACAATTCTAGACCGTTCAGTTAAGTGGTGGTTTTAGATGGTACAAAGTGCTTTTAGCAGGGATGAGATTTCTGTTTGATTGCAGAAGTGCCAAACACTTAAACTTCCCATTTTCCATCWGTAAGTTACTAGACATGTTATAGTAGTAATTTAGTTAAGATTTCTAAAGAGAGTCRTATGCTAATTTGAGTAGCATTGAATACCCCAGCAAAATTAAGAATATTGTTTTCTAGAGAGGTCAGATGATTCCTATCRCTGAGCAATGAAGATGAAAAAAAAATGAATTGCTTCAAGGTTATTCAGTGCACTGAATGAGTTAATTGGAGTACTAAGGAAAAATGTGCTGATGTAATTAAAGAAACATGTTATAATTCATGGTATTATAATTCACAATAACATAGGGGTCAAATTAGATTTTATTCAGGCASTTTTCATCTCCTGAGTGCTTGAGTTTGCAGCCTTAGTTTTCTTTCAAAGTAAAGCTGAATGAATTAATGAAAAACTTAACAACAGTGTTTTGAAAGCATTCTGAGTGCTTCCTTCCTCTTCTGCTGAAATTCTACCATCATACTCATGCTCATAAAAATCATAAACCATATATGACTTCTGAGGTTGTTCAGTCCTCTCCCACATAAGTGGCAATGGCAGTGGGATGACCCTTGAGAAGTCACTTTTAACAATAGTGCAGCCTCCCTCCTGGTGTTACATGTTGTATTTGGTGGATGTTCCCTCCATATCCTGCCTGACCTCATGTTGGGAGGTAAGGAAAAAGGGTGTAAGATGGTTTACTGGAAGCTTGATTCTGAGTTGTGCAAGTACTGCAAAGATTTTTTTTTATCCTGCAGGCCTTGATATGAGTAAGAAATTTAAAAGMAAAGTACTATATATATATATATWTTCTGTAGCTGAATGAAAAGGGACTAAATAAACATATCGTGGTTACAAGTTTAACAGTTTAGTGTGGAGAGAGAAACACTGATCAAAATTCAAGAAGAACAAGTTAAAGGATATTTATCCAAGCTAGATAATTTGAAATGTGAGAGGCTGATTAAGTTTATCCTAGACAAATTTAACTTCCTCGGTTTCAAGGCTATGGTTGTACTAACAAAATAACTTTCTAGGAAGTTTCCTGGGCACTGATGCCATGGGGCATGAAACAGCCCAGGTCTCCACTAAAAATTACATTTGTGTCCAAAACAGCGAATCTGCATCCGAAGCTCTTGCTGGTAGTCATACATCCTGGAAATGTCCATACTTAACCTGACCTCAGTATTTGGTTGGGAAAGTGCTCCCAAGCAATGCCTGGTTCCTGTTATCACTGTTCAACACTACAGACTTGTGTCTTCAATGTTACTCACATAATAGGGACTTTCTCTTACTTGCTAAGTGCAGCATTAGTCAGTCTTTTCAAGAGCCCTTCGAGGATGATAATGTCCAAGTGGATCAGAGCACGGTGGATCAGCAAAGATGAGGCTGTTCTTTGCAAAGAAGTAAACAGAGGGTTTAAAAAAGTAGAGACATGTCAATAATACGGGAACCAAAAAGCTTCCAAATTAACTAAAATGCTGTAAAAGTCTGTTTAAATGCATTAGAAGGATAGAGATTTGAATAGAATCAAGCAAAGYAGATTTATAAGGACTAAAGTAGATTTTAGTCTGATCCAAATTCCTTCTTTGATAGAGTGTCTGCTTTTATGGATGTAAGGAAATGCATCTGTTACAACTTGACTTAACATTGTCCCATTTGAAATTCATTAAACTGTGGAATTAAGGTGTAGATTAGTTTAATGTATGCTTAGTGGGTGGAAAATMATTTAAGAATACTGTTTTGCTGTCAAACTGGAAAGACTTCTCTAGTGTGATTGCGAAGTGTGTGTCTGGAATCTTTTTCTATTGCACATTTTTTAGCAGCAGTTTGGATGATGGAGTAGAATTTCCACATTTGAACACGACATTAAGCTGAGAGGAATTTCAAGATTTTTGGACGATAAGGTCAGAGCTCAAAATAATTCCACTGAATTGAAAAATGGTCTAAAAGCAATAGGTTGAAATTTGACAAGGAGAACTGCAAAGTCTCTGTGTGCGATTCAGGAGAAGAAATTAAATGGTCAAAAAAAAAAATGAAGAAAATTGTGCAGCAACATCACAGAACTGGATTTAGAACTGGAGTTAGTCTACCTTGCAGACTAAGGAATGAATAACATAAGTGTGTCAGATAAATTTATGGAAATGTGCATTTCAGGCACAGCAGGCAATTACTCTGCTTCACACTGATGAGTGCAGTTTTGGTTACTGCATTTAGCAAAGATGTAGACAAAGTGAAGGGAGTCTGGAGGACAGCAGCAGGGCTGATAAGAGGTATAAAAGATATGACCTGCTAGGAAAGCTTGAAATAACTGGGTTTGTTTAGTCTGGAAAGGAGAAGACTCATTGTGTGGGAGAAGGGAACTTGATTACAGTCTTCAAAACTGTTACAGCCACGGGGGTTATCAGTTGTTCCCCAGATCTGTGGAGGACAAGGCAGGGAGCTACTGACTTAATTTGTACTAGGGATTCATAAGAGAAACTTCACCTGTGCAGACTTAAACACAGGTTGTGTTGGAAGAATGGGAGTGATGTCTGCAGGGAATGACACATTTATCAAAAAAACCCCCTTGTGAACCTATCTACATGTATTGATCCTTTTTCAGCTTAGGAGRATGGTATAATAACATTGTGATCCTTACCAACTCTGCTTCTCCGTGTTGATTTGGTCCATTACATTAGCTGCCATGTCTGTGGTATAATAAATAAAACATGCACTTCTTGCCTTTGGTTAAACATAAATTAGTCAATAATTGGCAGTAATCCACAACCTTTAACATTTTTTAATGAAAACTTATTTCTCCAGTAGTTTTGTGGGAGGAAAAGATGTTGGTGTTTGGTGGTAATGAATTATATATATTCCATATATCAGAATTTAATAATAATGATGTATTTCACACATTTTTGTGTATTTCATATATTCCATATATTTCCATAAAAAGTTATCTCATTTTYGTGGTCTTTCCACCACAATATGCTAGGACTTACAGACTGCTTATTAAAAACTGAAAAGTCTAGAAGTCAGCAACTACACAAACTTACAAATGAAGCCTTTCTTCCAAAATTGTACTAGTGGTCATAATTTTCAGCTCTAGTATGGATTTCAGTTTTCAAGATGAAAATGAKCAAATCTAAATGTACTGTCAGATCCATAAAATCAGACAATATTTTACCACCAACTTCAGTGGAAATAAGACAGATATTTTTAATAGGCTAAAGGTGGCTTCAGAATAAACTTTTCACTTGCTTTTGCAAAATTGCATGTTTCCTGATACAGCTCTGGGATGACTGCCATCTCTGAGTGATGCCATCATTTGGGTTGTGGTGCAYAGTGTTACAAGCCTGGCATTTCCCACATTTTCATTCATCTTTCCTCTTTCATAATTTTTTCACCCTTTTTTTTTTTTAAATTATATCATACTTTGCTAGGTTGAGTCTCCTGTACTGAAGATATCTATTAACATTTCTGGAATCCTTCTGGGGATGTCCCATGCTCTTACCCTAACTTTGACTGAGTCAGAAATTTAAACGGAACAGTATGGAACACTCAAATTAAATACAACTCCAGCTATTGGAATGAGCCATATATACCAGAAAGGAAAACTGTAAATCGAAATATATAACTGCATTCTTACTGCCAATAGGTTTTGCCATGGCAATTCTGTTGGTTGTGTGGTTTTGTACCTTGATTTCATGCATTGGAGCGTGCTTTGTGATCTCAAGCGTACGCTCACCGTTCGTTGCTGCTCGCTGCTTCCGGAGTGCCTTTGGTCATCAATATTAAATGAACATTAGAACTGAACTCCTGTACATGCATCTGTAAAAGAGTGCCAGTCCACCTTCAGCATTGGAAGAGAGGTATAGTGACCTGTGAGCTCTCTGGACACATTCAGCAAAGGCTTTGAGTATGGCAGCAGACACCAGCAYCCCGAGGGAAAAGCAAGAAAGCAGAGGCTGAAGTGAGGATGGAGCCACAGGGCTTTGAGGGTGAATAAAAATGAAGTGACACAGGGCAGGAGAGGAAGAGAKTGCTGCTAAAATGTTAAAAAGCAAYGTACTAAAGGAAGAARTAGRACTTATGCACCCTGCTTTGGCCAAAGTTCATGAATTCCTGCGGATTCTACAATCCTTCCTATAATATCAGAYTTTGGATCCTACCAGTATGTATTAGTATTCTGCAAATGAGTAAATAAGCAGCCTCATTTTGCTGCATAATGAATATGCTCTTCTGTAAAGTGTACAGTAAATTAAATGGATTGATCACATTTTCCATTTGGAAAGTGCAAAGAAAAATAGCTTAATTTTGTGTTAGTCATCCCTTTCACCCTTGAATGGGGTTATTGCAATAGCTATTTAGCTAGAMCTGGAACCAGAAGACTCTTCTATTTTTTGTGTAGTCTATACATACAAAATAAATTTTTTGCCTCGATGGTCTTCAAACAAATAAATTGTGAGCAATGAAATCCAGGAAAATAGTTGTTTCTCACTCTAACAGCTGTAGTGGCATTTTGGTAGTATTTCAAAGGATGTCACTTTTACAAARAAAGTCAGTAATAGTTATAAATAGTTCTATTACACAACAATTTGTGAAATTATGCTACTCATTTGCATCAAACATAYGGATGTCCAACAAAAAMTTAATTATTTGTTTCAGTGAAGTTGTCTTGAAAGGCCATGGAAGTGGGGCTGGTATTTACCAATGGTTGCATATGACTTCTTTATACATGCAAATAGTGCCTAAGTGACGTCCCCTGCTAAGAACTGAGCTAGCCTAGCCTAGATCTGCCAAGATTTGAAGAGAAATACTACAATACTGTAAGAGGCATCTAGCCAGCCTAACTCACATATATACAGAATATATTTGTGTGGAGGTGCTACTGCACCCATATGTTAAACTAAAAAGTTGTGATTTTTGGGGCAAGATTGGTTTGAATTSGTGATAGCCCAACTGAGATGCAGAGGAGTGAAGAAACAACTGATGAAGCTGATTTTGAAGGAATGAGCCAAGGTGAGCCACCGTTCCTTGTTGAGCAACAATAGAAATAGCAAGGACAGGAACGATTTGAGAGCTTCTGGCTGAGGTCAGGACTTGATCTTTTGATGGTTTATAGTGAGGGTTTGCTTTTTATTTGAGGCTCAGCATGTATGTTTTACTTGAACTGAGCCATCCATTCTGCCACACCTGAGGTAAGCACACCAGMACTGGAAGCTAGATGTGTTTGTCATGTTGGATTGATGTGATTCATTATGCTGATAAAGAATAAGAAAGGCCAGAGGGAAGTAGTAATAATGGTGTGGCTTTAGCTAGTAGAAGTGTAAGGTAAATGCTGCATGTAATTAAAACATCAGTGAGTTAAAAGCAGTGCTGGATCTGCACAAAGGGGGGGTATCCCCAGTGTAAGCTCTAAATGCAATATTTGATCAATCACATTTTTGTGAAGGTCAGCCTTACTTCACGTGTATGGCAAATCCACTTGCCTGTCAGTATTTCTTATCAGCTACTCCCACAAGGAATGATGAATACATAATATGCTGAATGTATGCAGTATCTACTTTCTGGTGAGGTTCCAGCTGTAAAATCACTTAATATTTCCATGATTAAATATTAGGAACCTAGGGGGAAATGCATTTATTTGATTGTTTGAAACTGTTATAGCTACTCTGAAAGCCTTAGTTCTGRTAACACTATGAGTCTTACAAACAGTTTGGTTCCAGGACACATCCCTGGAACCGAGAATCAAATGGATGTCTAAAAAGTACTGAAATGTAAGGAAGCTCTGAATTAGCTTTGCAATTATGAATGTAGGTGCTAGACTGAAGTTACCCATAGGGAGGAAAAGGGAGAGTCTGTAATCCAGAGGCTACTATATTTAGGGTGTTCAGCTACTTAAAGCACCTTCATTATTTTGATACCTCAGTCTTCTCCTGTGCTCCAGAAAAACAGAAATTTTTCRCATCAATAGTTAAAGATTTCTAGATTGTATCAGAAATTATTGTTGCACCAAAAATGCAGCAGGTTACAGGCGTTGTACTTCCAGGAGGGTTCATGCTTTTAAAATCRTCATAAATATCATAATATAGTGATACACTGCATACTATACTCTTGGRGATGGGATAAATGATGTTTTTTGTCTTATTGACTTTTAAGTGCAGAGATATGTACAAAAGTTTATCAACATAGTATTTAAGATATCAACGTAATATTTTGGAAAGGGAAACTACTTTGCAGTAATGTAGAACGTGTAAGGAGATGGGACAGTGGGCATGTGCTGACAGAGACCTGAGCTTCTGGTTGTGCAAGTATTTGAAGCTGATTTACTGGAGGGTGGCAGTGGTCTTAAGGGTTCATAATTGTTTTCATTACAGTGGGGTTGAATCAAATATGTCTTCATCATTCGTGTGCATAACTGTTCTGTTCTCTGGCTATAAGGTGAGATCTTCCTGCAATGTACCTGTGACTGCAGATGCGCTTTCTGGTCTGCCACACTGACTCCTCTGCTGTCTAAATGACTTGATACAGCTTTGTAACTGTACAGAACGCTTTTCATACCATTTAACAAAAAAATTGTCCCTTTAAATAATGGTGCCTCGTTTGACTTGGAATTGAAACTGTAGGTAACTGTGAGGTTAACGTCACCTGCTGAGACAATAAAATCTTTGATGASACAGTGTCTCAGTAGACTGGGGAGGTGGGAGAAATGTTTGCTGCACTTCGGAGACTATGGTTTTGTTCACAGCCTGCTGGTTTGGATTAGAGTCAGAGATGAGTTTCCAAGTCAGCATGTACAGCACTCTGCCAGAGAGTTGTTCTTGGAGCTGCTGCTTCTTTATAAAATGCAGAGGGAACCAAAAATTGAAAAAAAAAATTTAAAAAGGGGGAGGAGAGGAATGGCTACTGGCAGCTTTTCACTCCTACATTTAGGATATTGTAAGGACAACAACCAACACGGTCTGAACTTTGATGCATCGAGTTCAGAGTGGGCAGTGCGGTTTCTCGCTTCTAATTGATTTTTTTGTTAGTAAAGCAGTGTTAGAAAAGAAAGGAGAGTTTTCACTGAGACTACCAGCACAAACAGCTTGTGTTTAATATGTGAATGAAGCAGTAGTTCTAGCTTTTATATAAAACATAGTGGAAAGCTTATTATATGTTTTACGATTTAATATTTACCCTCAAAAGGAAAACACTCGTTTGGAAAATATGAAATGTATTTTCCTACAAGTAGATGAAAATTTTTCCATTTTCTATAAAGGAGGGTGAACCAAACCATTACAYTTACAGGGATTTAGTCAGCTTACACAACAAAAGTATGTAAAGAATTTCAACACAGTGGTTGTTTGTAAGATATTCAGACCTGTTCTACTAACTCAAAAATGTGAATGGTGGCAACAGTAATAATATTTGGCATTTTAATAATGTTTTTCAAGAAGAAAGCATCAAAAGCTTTGCAGGGCACATGATCCAGTAGGTAAACTGAAGGACATCTCAATTGTCCAAGTTCAAGAGAACCTAAATTACTCCCTTAGACACAGGCATGAGCACGATACAGCACCCCCACTGCTTTTCTGAAACTGTTACATACCCTGATCAGGATTTTAATATAAGGCAAGCAAAATTACATTTTTGCCAGTTTTGCTTGGATATGATTTGGCAGAAGACTGACCCAGCAGCTGTGGTGCCTCCTGCAGATGGAGGTTCACCTCCCTTCTGCTTAACAAGCCTTGAGCAAGTACCTTGTCTCCTGTCAGTGATTTTCCATCAGTGCATCAGTATTGATGCTATGTCACAGGTACACATTGAGAATAAAGGCGCTTACAAATTTAACATGTTTTATGGTTACCATGGGCATGTAAGACAGAACAAGAACAGCATTTTATATTGTGTATGCCTGGACTTAGTCACTTCAACAGGGATTCAGTAATGCAAAGTCTGAGTCAGTGCAGTCCACAGAGAGTTCATAATCAAGATTTCATTTCCATTATTTACTTTCATCTTAAGGCTTATGTAGTTATGCTTTATATAAACATCTACAGGGAATTCCAGTTCTAAATTTCACTTTTCTGATCACTTATCAAGCAAGTTCTTGTATATGCATGGACAACTTGTTAAAGAGTTACACAGCATACACARCAAGAGAGGGAACAGTTTACAGTTTATTTACTTAGTATTTCATATAGCTCTGCCATAATTTTTAGAGAAAGAATTTTACCAGTTGTAAAGCAACTACTTTGATACTGTTCCTGCATTCCTTGTAGTTTAAAAACTCTTCCCTAAGAAATGAAAAAGCACAAAAAGATGATATTACTCATCCAACTTCTTTACTATCTGTGCTCTTCTTTATGAGTTCTGCATCCRCAGTTTGCAACCTTAAATGGAATTACTGCGTCTGCTAATTGTAAACTAAGTACATGATTAAAACAAAGTCCTTTTCTGCATTTAGCATTGCTTCTTATCTTTTTTATTTTATAAATTTTGGCAGAGACTACTGGACCATACATATCTGTGAAACACAGTATACTGTATGCCTGTGTTTTGCAATGACATTATCTTTTTTCTAAAAGTACTAGAGGGTGGGGCACTCAGAAGCAATTACAGCCTGACAGAACAAATCTTACTGAAAGTACAGTTATTGCTGAATCTTTTAGATGGAAAATTCCTCTCATACTTTTCACGTTACGGCGGTGAAATCTGTGTAATTATTCCAATCAGCAGATATGCAATGTGAATCACAAAGAAAACAAGATCATAGTAATATGAAGCTATAAACATATTGAAGGGGGAACTTTAGCATCTTTTTGCTTACAGCAAACATTTTTTTTACTTGGAAGCAGCAGAAAGCAAAGCAGTGGGGCGTGTTGATGTCAGCAGCTGTGCTCTTTGAAGTCCTTGGAGGTGCAAAGCAATGAAGAAAATTAATGCCAATTCAATAGTAAGAAGGAGAAAGGTGATGTTTCAGAGAACAAAACCTTTTCCTTGCTCAGCCGAGTGACAAAGCTACCTATGAAAATGTTCCTTCATGCAGTTTGGGTGAGGTCTGTTCTCTCACAGAGCAAGTTTCCTCCATGGGCCTATGCTGGAGGTGCCCCCTGGCTGCTGCCTGGACGAGGAACCCACTGGTTTCCTTGCTCAGAGGTCTGTGCATCACGGGGGAGCCTTAGAGGAGGATAAAGTTAGCACACAGACACGGTTTGTTTATAAAAACAAGTTGTCCTGTCAGAGAGTGTTAGCAGCCTTAGAACAGAGGCTGTCAGATCTTTTGGTATCTTGTCAGCTTTCATCTTCTGTCTGGGGATTGCAGGGCCTTCTGCTGTGTCCTGGTGTGGACATTTACTTCAGGCCTCATTGTCGTAGCTGCAGGAAGGCTTTTGCTATTGTAACATTGGGTTTCTTGACTTGGTTAACTAACCTGGTAATGAAGCTTTTCGTGCCATCTGCATCATGTCAGCAAAGTAATCTTCAGCTTAGACAGCAGCTGGGCATGGTTTTTCCTGACAGATGGTATCCTGTCATCTCTTTAGCAGCTGTTTGGACATGGCTGTATGTCAACGCCACCATGATATAATCATTGTATCCTGTGAAGCAAGCCCAATGTGACCCTTAAGGCACTTGGCATCGTGCTGTTGGTGGCATATTTTGCAAGAATATTTTGAAGAAAGGGTACAGAAACACRAAATCCGAGCACGTGTCACATATGTCCTTCCTTTGCACACTTTTGTGGGAAGCGACAAATGTGTGYCAGCATTTTAACAGTAAGTCTTTTGCTGGTTGCAAACCTAAATTTTGGATTTAGAAAGCTATATAGAGTTACAATGAAACTGTGCCAGTTTTGCAGTAATGTTACATTGTTCTGGCTTTATTCCACTGATACTGAAGACAGCCTTTTACATTTAGCATTTAATTGAAGTTCTAGACCTTGTCAACCAGCAAATTTTAAAATCAGTGGGAGATATTTGTGCAACTGGTGGAAAGCTGTTTTAAGAACATACTTAAATCTTTTCTCTTGATGTATGCAGTCTTGGCAGTTCTGAGTCAAGATGAGGATACAAGTGTTAACAGAATCAAAGCTTTGAAGAAAAATAGCAACAGAATAATTTTCCATGTTGGAATTCAAATGCTTAACCTGGTTACTCTAAGGAGATTCTTTATGTTTTTGGACTCCTATATTGTAAATTACAAGCCTTAGCCATGTGTTTTACGTCTGAAAGCTCAGTGCTCTTCACTGTTCAATGTGCCTTCAAAGATCAAATGTCCTTATTTTTTTTGCCTTTTTTGTTTCCACGTATGCATCTTCCAGTTAATCACATTATGTGCTTTTTCTCTGCCTATGGTTGAAGTCCCGAGTGTAGCACTAACAGATGTGACACGATTCCTCCTATGGCTTGGTGGCTCTCCCTGCAGACGACTTGGTTGGCAGCCTTTGTGAGTCGTGTGCGTCTGTGTTTATATATACACRCATACATGGAGTTGCATCCAAGCCACTTTGGCCACTATCTCAGAGTTCAAAGAGTCTGCAGCATGAGTGTTAATTTTGTCCAGATGTAAGTTCTTTTGGTCAAACTGAGTCRTACGTAGGACCTCACCACAGGAATCTCATTTCCGATGCTTCCTTCTTTGACCTTTTCTGTGCAGTTAATTAGCAAGTATTGTGACTATCAGTGAGGACTGGCAGGTGACAATTAGATTTTCTATTTCTAYGGGCCAATTATACTTGATTTTTCTGCCAGGCAATGCAGCTTTTGTCAGTTAAATGTACATGACAGAAAAAACTCATGTGACCATTAAATCATTCAGTGGTCCTCAGTGTTGATGATGTATTAAAGAAGCTCAACACACAAATGTAGAACATATTTAAAATGCAGTCAAGTGCACAGCAATAGACTTCTTAGCTTCTTTGTGCAGTTTTCTCTTTGTTTGTTTGTTTGTCTTTTTTGCTGACACTGAGAAATAACAAAAATATTCCCAAGATTATTGTGGGTTCCCTGTGCTCAATAGCTGTGGAGGTTTAACATGCTATTTTCAGTCTAATTCTCCTTTACAAAGGAGCAGTGAATAATAACAAATATGTTACTTCTCTGTCATAATTGTTTCCAAAAGATGGTTTAAAAAGGTTTTCAAGGACATAATGTTTTTCAAGACTGATGAGTGGGCTTTATTTTACTGAACTGCAACTTTAAAAGACCAAAAAACCTTTTCTAAATGTCCAGGTCTCTGACTTTGTGAGGATTCAACTTTTATTTTGAGCACAGCTTGAGACATCACCCCACTTTGGTTTTGCAGCTGCTCTGGTTTGCCCATGGATCCTGCCAGCTCTTGAGGCTGTGGAGTTAGTGGGAGCTGGATTGGTATCCAGGCACACCCAGCTGAAGTTTGGCTGGTGGTTCAGAGACTGACCATCAGTACAGTCAGAATACAGTCGGATGCTTTGTGCTGTTGGAGGTGCTATCCCTTAGGTGAAATATTAAACAGAAGTCAAGTTACTAAAGTTTGAAGACTCAGACATAGAATGTGAGCCCATATATAGCTGTGTAAACTCTAAGCCTGTGACTTTTGTGTTTGACCTATCATCTTTGTTTGACTTCAGTATCACTTTTATTCTTATCCTCAAGCTTGAGTGTTGTTGGCTATGTGGTGTGAAGCAGCTGTTCTYTTTAACCTGGAGCTGATTGTTGAGAGATGTGTGCTCTATACTACATTCACTCTTCTCTGGGCTGTGTTTTAAGAGTTAATTAAAGGGGTTTGAGATCCTTGGGGCTGTGTTATTGCACGTTAATGTTTTACTGCCTGCTGTTGGCTACTATTTTTTAAATTGCTTTGTATGCATGACCTAAATTTGTAAATCTAATACTCAAAACGGCATGTTAGAAGGTTGAGGACACAAACCTGTTTATTTGGAGACAGTGGTCCAGTTTCTGACATTCCACCAGATTTCCTCACGGAACCTTACTAAAAATAAATTAATAGTATCCATATAAATAGTTCACATCCTATTCTCCTTCTAAGTGAAATTCAAAAGAAAGGATGCAAAGTTTCATGCCAAAGCACTTGATCTAGTCACAGAAAGGTCCTTCAGTCTGATCAAGTGGGCCACTCCTACTCAAGATGAAAACCTCCAAAAATTAAGCAAGTMAATTCCATTGCTTTTTCCCTGGACATATGTAGCAAGCAAGAGTAGAGCTCTTCCTGGACAGTGGCTGTGAGGCTGTGTGCTTCCCTTGAGGGAGAAGGAAAAAATGTGTGCTTATGAAATGAAATAATACATGCATTTATTATTTTTATGTACTGTATTCTGTCACTCTTTTTTTTCACTATGAACACTTGCTTTATTATTTTAACCATATTAACTAATTGCAATGTCTAAGTTTTGCAATTTGAATGCTTGCATTGTCTCATAGCTAGATTTGCTGTCAGGCAATTATTGGTATCCAGTCAGACTGGATGAATAGAATTGTTGTACTTAGAAAGCTGAATACTTTATGTGACTTTAAGAAATTAATTAAACCTGCTACTATTTAGCCTGCAGGTATAGTTTATACAACTTAATCCTAGTTGTAACAGATACAAATATATTATGAGTCCATAAAGACAGGTATATTTCTAACTAGGATTTATGATTTCCCTGTGCAGTGTTAGGCAACAAATGAAGCTTCTGTGAAACGTTTGTGCTTGGAACCTCTATCTAAAACCTCATTATCATGTGGCCTGTTTTTACAGTTCAGTCCGTTACGCTAATTAGAAGAACCTCAATAAAGTCAAGATTTTGTTTGCTGCTGATAAACACAAGAGGTTTGAAGGCCACCTCTCATGCTGACTGTACTCAGTCCTTTCTGACTTACTTCTTCTGCCTGGACTTAGTGTCATGTTGTTTGACTAAGTGTGCATCAATTCACTGTCTCCCTGACCTGTTGAAAACAAAGTTTTCTATTGAATTTCAGGTTTTTTTCTATAAAGTTTTTCTATTGCCACTGACAAGGTTACTGCCTGACAAGTAACCTGCTTCATACGATGATTCATTCATATGGTCACCCTCACATCAGCTCCTTCCGTGTCACAGTTTTCTGGAGCGATGTGTGCCAGAACCCACTGACTGGCCTGCTGCCATGGGAAAATGGGCTTTCAGGGCAGAGAGACCAGGGTATTTCAGGCTAGGGAGAGCTCAGGAGTACATTCTGGAAAGCACACTCCCTACAGAAGTCCTTGGCTCCAGCCCCAGCCGGCATGTCCTGCCCGCCCTCTGCGAGTGCCCCAAGGTGGGGGATGCAACCGTTCACACGACCCTGCGTGTGGAGCCTGCAGGGCTCAGGAACAGAAACTTGGGAGGTCTCTGATGGGCTTGGACCAAGCCCTGTGTAAGACTCAGCATTGATAATGGACTATCTCTGTATCTGACATCATGCTTCAGTTCATGTCAAAGAAAGAATCTGAAAAAGTAACTCAGAAAAGTACAGGACTTCAGGAAATATCAAACCACTTCCAAACAAACTGGAGGTGCTACCACATTTCCCATGAGAGTTCAGCTCTTCATCTTCTAGCAGAATAGTGAGAATCAACATTCACAGTAAGATTTCAAGCAAGAAATGCAAGTTTCGTGGAATCTTAGTAACTGGCTTTATTTCAGAGGAATAGAGAAAGTTTTATTGTTTCATTTCGTATAGAGTCAGCTTCTTCTGTTCTCATTATAAGACAGAAATAGTTTGCTAATTTTCATGGTTGCTTTATCTTTGCAGTACCAGTGACTTTGTTTTCTTGAATCTTCAGCTCCTGAGCTCTTTTAGCAGAAATTGTCTTGAACCAAGTTTAGTCACACTCCTGCTGTGTAAGCCAATCTTTGGCAAAAAGAATTGTATTTGTCTTACTATTCAGATTGCTCCAGACACTTTTCTGCCAACTGTGTTTGTCTGCTCATTAAAAAAATTATGTCTCTGAACTTTTGACTTGTGTAGTATTCCTCAAGGCAGTGATATTTGTAAGAGTAACGGAAATTTGCACCTTTCTTTGATGACATGGAAGAGGATGGCAGTGTTAAGTGGAGACCAGCAGATCCTGCTGCTTCCTTCTGAGCACACAGCGGCAAACATACATTCCGTTCAATGCTCTGAATTTTCTTTGAAGCACATCTCTGCTATTGGATGTGTCAGTGGCTGTTTCAAATATTCTTCTACGTTTTGGGCCAAAGCCCTTACATTTGGGACGTTGGCTCACCAAGGCATATGTACATGGCCAAAACATATATTGTTTTAGGGAACTTTAGAACTTTTTTCTCTCCGGTTGTGCATCTGGGTTTCCTTTTTTTTTCCTATTCTCCCTGTTGTTTTTATTTTCAGGGTGGTGATGAGTTTATTCATTGTAATAGCATTCTAATGCAGTGACATGAATCCGTTGCTAATAGGAAACAGAAATAACAAATAGCTTCGTATACATTCAGTGCAAAGCACATGAAGTATAGAGTAACAAATGTCAGATAAGACAAATTGGAAGAGTTGTTAGTGCACTTGGATGTCAGTGAAAAGGTGTGGAAGTAATAAGGCTTTGCCATCTCATATGCCCTACTTGGAGGCTGTTGTGTGCCAAAAATTCCATTGCTATATTACATGCTTATTTCTCTTTAGAATATCTCTGTTTGGGCATTTTTTTTTCTTTCAGTCTACAGGAGAAAAGATACTTCTTTTTGCCTACATCAAACTTTCCATTGTTCCTCAAAAATTATCGTTAGTGGCAGTTAACTAAGTGAAATATATACCATTAAAACCCAAGGGAAGCATGTTAGGAGGTAGGAGAGGCAGATGGGCTGAATGATCTCTTAACTCAATTTTCTGTAATGTGGGAGGCTGGGAGTAGAGTTTATTAGCGTGGGCTTTATAATAAAAACATCCTTCTGACAAGTTTTCCAGGGATGTACAATCAACCTATCCTCCCAGGCCAGTAAAATGTGAACCTCATTGGACTCAATCTCATTAAATGTCTTGGTCACTGCACAGCATAATTTGAACCTATACAGAAAAAACACATTCAGATTGTGTTTGCATCCATTGTTATTTTTAGTTAAGCCACAAACCATTAATTGCTGTTTAAAGTAGGGGGTTCCGCATTTTTCTCCTCAAGCATGTGCTGCTTACTTCCTACCCATGCAAGGTCACTGCCAGCACACTTGTTCCCTCCAAGGCCGTTGGAAAGGCCTCAGAGGAGCCAACTTGCACTGGAGCTCTAAGAAGAGATCCTGTCTCTGCCTCATACAACCTCCTTGGGGATGACTGTTCCCAAATGATTTCTCCCTCTGCATAATGAAAGGCCAAGATGCTGCCTTTGATCTTACAGGACATGAAAGTGGGCCTTGGCAGTAAGTGCCCTTCCCAGTTATGGTCTTGGATGACTTTTGGCAAGTCACTTTCACTCTTTATGTTTCTGATTTCTCTTTATCTTGTTTTACAAAGATACAACTGTTTCTGACAGATGTTTGTGTTCTGCTGTATGTTTCTGTTGTGCAGAGTTGCAGTTTTACTTTGAATCTGAAGTAAATGATGCTGACAAATAAATTATCAGATAGATACATTAGCATCTTTGGTTTGTGAGAAGTATCTTCCCACAATCTCTCTTTGTATCCCTAACCTAGAGGGATTCTTGAGTATGGCTGCTCTTAAACATGTCCAAGGAAGATTGCATTGAGCTGGAAGGACGAAAACTATGTGCAAACCAATTTTCAGATGTATTCACAATCTTATTTCTAGAATGGTATTTTCTTCTCTTCTTACTCCCTTTCTAGTTTTTTAGTTGTTTGGTTTTTTTTTCCCCCATAACTCTCTTATTTCTTTATTATTTCCTCTACTGGGATAGCAATACATAATTGTGGCAGTCCAGTGTTTATGTACAACCTCCAGATAAAATTTAGCTTCCTATCTTTCAGTAAGACACTGCTATGTATTTTAAAACATTGGAATATCTATTGGCATTTGTAATAAATAACCAAATATTTTCATTTCCTTGCTTGTTTTCTCTCTTTTCCCTCATAGGTGATTGTCTTTCTTCACTTTCTTTTTTACCTGAAATTAAAATCTGATTCAACAGAGCATTTAAACATGCTTAGCTTGCATGCCTAAGAAGTCCTAGTGGAAATTCTTGCATGTTTTCAGTTACACTCTAAGTGCTCAATATTTTCCTAGAGTAGACCATATTACAATTGTAGCAGATTAAAACCTGCCCCTATTTTGTTCTTGTACCCTTTTTGAATTTTTTATAGGTTCCTGGTTTATATCAATCCTTTAGCCTCATCCTACTAAAAATATGGCTACCAGTCTTGCAGTGGAATCTTGTGAATTCCATTGACTGCACAAGATGTGAACGCAGAGGTAAAGATCTGCAGAGGAGGGATCCTCTCTCAAAGTGATTAATTTCTTTGAAAGGGCATAAAAGGAAGTTGGAAGTTTTATTAATTGAAGTTACAGTTTGTTACCTCTGTATTGCCAAGAATTCCTGTAAGAGACACGGATGACCTTGCAGCATTTTTAAATACTTTCAAGAAAATACATATAACCACTGACCTATGGGCCTGGTGTTTTGAAAAATGCCCATGATTATTCAAGGGGTTATAGTTTCCACCCATTCTGAGATTTCATGAGGAATTGTCACCATTAGGTATGACCTTATGCAGATCAAGCAAACTGACAATTATTTATAAATTGGAGTTATCTCTTAGATCCTGTTCCACCTCAATAAATCAATGCAGGTTCCTTCAGAAGGAGCTGCAGAGAATCTAAGTTACTCCCTTGCTCTCTTTAACTTTCTGATTTTTCCCTCTCTGTGAGAATATACAGAGCTTCTGCAGACTTGGCTCCTAAATTCAGTACCTCAGATGCCTGCAGCAGACTGTGTGAGTCTGTCCAGCCTGCCCAACCAGCGAATGTACAAACTCACATCTCTTTGGGATTTGGCTTTAGTAAGGCAAAGGAGAGACTAGTGCAAGCCATGTTCCTACCTTCAGATAACCTGGAATTCTTAAAATGGACCTCCCGAGCCCCTCTTAACTGCTTATGTTTCACTGAGTCAGAAAGGATGGAGCCATCTGTTTCTGGAAGAATGCCCTTGCATTTCCGCCTCCTAGAATGTTTGAAGGCCTGTTGTAACTTAGTGGCAATCCTGACTTTGGGCCTGTGGTTTATGCTGCCATACAAAATATTTTTGACTTTCTACTGACCTGCCTTGCTTAATATTCAAAGCCAGTTGTTACATATCACGTTCCTGTGTTTTTCTTGCCTGTTGATTTGCTCCAGAAGATGATGCTTAGATTACTTGTAATCCTAACAGCCACAGAGGATTTGGTGTTGGTTTGGATTGTTACTGTGGTTGAGTGACTCACTAGCAATGATAACTTATTTACCTTGGACGTCCCAACAGAGTAAAGCAGATCAGATCAATCAGGAAGCAACTTGAAAGTTTCCAATAAGAATATTGCTCAGGCTTAGTTCAAAATGCAAATTGGGCACCTAAAATCTTTCAGCCAAAAGCACTGTTTAAAAAATAATTTAAAAAGATCAGGTATTTAAATATACCCCCTTCCAAACTATTTAAGCCACCATAAAACTTTTTTTTTTTTTTTGCCTAGATATTGCAGTAAACTGAAGTTATATAATGTGCCACCCCTGCCCTGCTGCACAGGCATTCAAAAGCTGCTGTCTGTGGCCCCATCTTGAGAAGTCTGTAATCCAAATAAACAAGACAGACCAAAGCCAGAAGGAGAAATAGACAAATGAAATGATGCACCTGCAGTTCTGCAGATGGCCAGTAGTAGAGCTCAAGTTAGTCTAAAAGTTGCTTGTCACAAGAAATATGTTCTTTCAGTGGGAAAAACCTGGTGGATGCCAGCTACAAGCTGAGTCAATTGACTTTCAGAAACTACTCACTATAATTTTAGAGGCAAGACATAGGAAAAATGTGTTGATTTAATGAATTCACAAATTGAGACAAAAGATGTAAGAGCCTCGTCTCCCATGTCATGAAATGGTATCAGAAATAATATGGGCCTTATCACAGCGAGGTAGTCTGACATACACACTCACAATAATTAAGTGCTTTTCACCTTGACATATAGCAAAAGAGATGAGATTCTAGGAATATTTTTATATTTTATCTATTCCAGACTGGTAATGCATATTTTTATGTCCTCCTATCTAATAATCAGCAGTTACTTTATGCCTTTTTCTTCAGTACAAAGGCAAGCTTGTTTAACGACTTGCTCATTTCTGATTAGATTTTTTTTCCCAAGGCTATTGACATAGTTTTCTTTGTTCAATTAAATCCAGCTAAGTACTAATATTTCTTCAGTAACAGTGTCATTACAGCAGAGAAAACAGTTCAAACAAATTGCACTCTACTCACTTGTTAGGCAGATATCCACGCACTAACGTTATTAATTAATGTAATTGATAAGTCTTATTTTAATTACAATAATACAATAGTTATAAATAACCTTGCAAGATATTTAAAATGTGAACAACAGAAAGGATTTTTGGTGTCAGCTACTTGAAGCAGAATTTTTGCTGCATATGAATAATTTAGGGGCCAAGACACAGAACAAAAACTGTCTTTTACCAGCAGCATTTTATAATTTTGAAGAAGAAATGTTATCCAATGTTTGAAAGCTTACTATAATTCACGCTTGGGCCGGGGCTATCTGCCGTCTCAGTTGGTATGCACAAGTTCATAGTAGCTGAAAGGATAGTCCTTTGCCTTGTTAGAGACCTGGAGAAAGGAAAGCAGAACTGAAGGAGAAAACCAGTATTAATTAAATGATCTGCACAGTGCTCTCTGTGAGCAGCATCTAGGTCTTTGTAGSCTGCAGCCTGACAGAACCGGCAAACATTTATTCACATGATTATTTTTTGGCACCTATGAACAGTCACCTTCTGATTGCTTCTATGAGTGGTGTTTTCAGGACAAATAATGCAGATTTGCTTTGACTTAGCATGCAAGGGGAGGGGGGATATTAGGTGGTATCTAATGTTATTGGGAAATTAGTGCAAATGTATTCAAATTACAGATTATTGTCCTCCCTTCCTTCCTCTCCTCATGTGTCACTTGCTTTTTAAGATGATAAATCCAAGAAGTTAATTTGTCACACTCCTGTCTGTGTGATTTTTGTCCTGCTTGGAGGTTTTTGATACCAGTACATTTGAGTTCAGTATATTTGCAGAGAATTAGATCCTTTTTGTTTCAGTGACCCAAAGTCAATCACTGAAACAAACAAACAAAACCCTTAGTTAACTGTTTTCAGATTATTTTGTTTTACTGTCATTGTTACACTTGTCCCTTGAGGTACCAGGTGAGGCAAAGTTGCATTTTTACCATATTGAGGAAATTCAAATTTATCATATTCAGGAAATTCTTGTGTCATCATGTAAATGTTAGATATCTAGTCTGAATTAACCATTCAGGCTTCTTTTGTACTCGTTAGAGAAAAACAAAACAAAACAAAGCAGAAACCTGCAGAAAAAGGCTGAAATCAGTAACAAGGGAGAAAATGATGTCAGTTTGGATGAGTTAGGTTCTTGTGTTACTGTTCTTTCTCCCTCCTTCAGCAGAATGTTTCTCCCCAGAAAGTCATTGAGTGTTAAGGTTTGCCTTTTCTCATACCCAAGGCTGAAATATACTGCCCTCATCATGTTGTCATGTTTTAAGCCTGGAGGAGTTGATGCATTTTCTGACAGTGCAGGACTTGTGACCATTTCATTTGGTATGAGGAACACTGAAGGATGGAGTTTTTTGTGTGTACTTTATCTTACAAGTTGTAAATCATTAATCATTTGTTCTATTTCTGGAGCATCAAGCACTGATTTGACATGATGAAGGGACAGGCCATCGATAGGCAGTGACAAGTCTGGGACAGCCCACTTTGCCTCCTGTGATAGACTCAGGAATCAGACTTCGAGTGGAGCATTATCATATCTGCATGATCGTTTCCTTGTGACACATGTGAAGCAGAATGAAGTACAAAAGGGACAGTATAGTTCCCTGGACTCCAGCGTGTTTCCTTTGTTATGAAATGTGTTGAGAATTCCTTTGGAGGACCTATTTTGGAATATAAAGTGGCATTGCTGTACAGAATTTAACTGTAGGAGAGATGACAGTACTTGCGATATGACCAAAGCTGGAGTAAGGGAATTGCAGTATGGCAAGGAAGTGTAACCAGGAATTTAATACACCAGTTATGCACCTAAACTGGCATCCGGGTGGGAATTAAGAGCCTAAATTCAGAATATTATTACAGGAAAATCCAGCCAAGCTCATATTCAGATATTTTCACGGACGAAAACTGTACAAGGTGGTATGCCCTAAACACTTTTCCCAGTTTCTCTTTGCATTGGGTTGGCAAAGGAGTTGGCTGCCTAAGGTGTATTGGCATGCAGAACAAAATAATTTCTCTGCCTAAATTCTTTGGTGAGCCTGATATGCGTGGTCAGGCTTACCAACCTGCACCAAATGGTCTGCGATAGCTGTAAAAACAGACAGAAGGATAATGCCTGAAGTATTCTTGCAAGTAGCTGGATACTTGTGCTCTCCTCAGTTCTGCCTTAGGGTTGCTGTACCAGAAGGAGAGACTGACTGGTATTGCAAACCTGAGAATGACATTTTTGGAAATGATTGTCCATCCTCTAGCTTAGTTTATAATACCAGAACTAGAACCCAAGCATCTGAACTTCTAGGTCATTTGTCACCCTTAGCTCTTATTTTAACAATTTTTGTAATTTTACCTGCAGCCAACTGGTAAATATGACAAATTTGGAGGCTTTATTCCTGACAGATATTTGGAAAGCTAAAAATTTATTCTTAATGCTTTAATAGTATATTTTATGCCAGGGGTTCTCCATTGGTTTTACTGGTGTTGAGAGTTGAGCATTCAGAGCAATGTAGTGGTAAATCAGGTCAACAGAYCTCTGCTCAGGGATGATAAAATCTTGTATTGTGTAAGGGGTTGTAATTCACAAACTAACGTTATTCACCTAGCAAGAGTAGATTTGATAACTTAACAGCACAAATGAGAAAGATTGGTATCACTAGATTGTAATGTCTTCAGTGGATAATATTTAGGCTTTATAATGGATTGCCATCAAAAATACATAAAAATAAGTCTAAATTATTTATTCTACACTAAATATGTATGTGATGCAAGAGACCCCTTCTTATAGGAACTTCCAGTGCCAGTAACCCAGCATGGACTAGCAAAGAGAGCCAAGCAAGAGGAGCAGCTATGAGAGATCATTTAAGTTAAAAGTTATTAGAATAAAACTGATAAACAGTTTGTGAAAATATAAGGATAAAAGTATACTGTGAAATGCTATGAAGGAGAAGCTATTTAAGGGAACTAATCAAAATATGTCTTATATAATAGTGAAAGCCCTATTTAATAAACAGCAGCTAAAAGACTTAAACCTGTTGAAAATATTTTTCATTCAAGTTGAGTTCAAAAGGTCGCTGTTTGGCATTCCTCCTCACAGCCAAATGTACTGAAGTTAACATGCCTCTAGTAAACAAATTCTGATTAAAAGCTGTTCAGAACTGTCTCTATTTGCTTTCTCGGAATCACATGGTAGATATTTTCTTTCTGCAACAATCAAATTCATGACATCTATTTAATGGAGCTAAAATGGATTGTGCATTAAGCAGCATTGCTTTATATGAAAGAGAAACACCAAAGCATGTGTACCTGTAAAATAGAGTGATTTAAATGTATTATGCAATAAGCCTAAATGATTAGCAGGAACATGAATTAGAATACTACCTCGAACATAAAAATGCCTTTAATTTGTTTTTATTTTACAAACATACATTAACTGCACTTGATAGTAATTCTGAAAGACAGGTGAGTGTTGTTATAAACATATAGCAGATGGTTAAACTGACATAAATGGAGGGTGAGAGATTTGTTCAAGGTCAGAGAGCAAGTGCCCAGGAGTTCTGACATAAAGTTCCCTGTTCTGATCATGAAACAARTCTCCTTTGTTCTGTGTATTTGCACATTACACTTTAAATGAATAGCCATATTATTTTGCTTCTGCTTCCAAAATGTAAGTACAGGGCATACATAAAAGACACAATCTATGATTTTTGCCTTTAAATTAATGCAATTTTTGTTTGAGGATCAAGGACACAGAGTTATGCACTGAGGGCACTTGCATTATCCTCTGCTACAATTAGTAGTTTGCTACAGAGATGAGTGGTTGACTGTGGTTGATTTCTATCCTATTGCCACGTCCTGTCCTACACCTGCAGTGTGCCAATTTTAATCTGTCAGGAATCTAAATGCTCTTCAGGTTTGGTTTGCYGATCAAGTCCTTCCTTCCTTGAACCTCCTATTTCTATACTGAACGTGTAGGAGGTCCACATAGTGGTTTATCAAATATTTTATTCATCTTGACTCTTCTGCCTTTTTACCTGGAAGCAATGATTTGTCTTCTTTTTTCTCTTTGCTGATGTTCAGCATATCCAAATACACGAATAGCTCAGTTCTGTTAGAGCCTTCCATTATCTGAAAGAGATAATGTTGTAATCATGAGATGTTTCATAACTGAAAGTTGAATATAAACAAGTAGGTTTTATCTAATTTTTTTCTATCTGTGTAAATGCAAAAGAGGGAATTCTTATACTTTTTTCCCCTACTTTTGGCCAAGTTCTAAATGGTCATCCTGCTGAATAAATATAGCAAGTCTAGTTTAAACACGGAGTGAGTGACTGCAGAAGGTTTATTTATTTTAATGGCTTCCCATTCAGATTAAATCTAAACCGAAAAGTATAAAAGTTATCTCTTAAATCCAAACCAGAGTTTTGGCTGAACTTAATAAATCTGAAGTGTCTGGACTTCAAACAAACAAACAAACAAACAAACAAACAAACAATATCTTTTTTTGCATGTGAAATACATTTGAAATAACTTCCTCCAGCTATTTCATTTTCATTTCAAAGGCTTTTTTGCACATTACCAAGTGCAATCCAAAAAATAACCCAGTCAAAGAAATACCAGACTGTTACCTCCACTTTACATATGTAAGCCAGAGAGTTTATGTGACATGTCTAAAGCCAAAAAGCAAAATACCAGCAAAATAGGATTTAGAGTTGAGTGGACTCTAATCCACCAGGCTATGCTCAGCCCACTGAACATGACTTTTATTGTGCACCCAAATACCAGCTGGTGATCACTGGAAGATTGATGGTAGCATGCAGCTCTGGAATGTGCTCCTAAATTCACTCTTTGTGTCAGTCTTCATGGTGTGAAAAAGAGTGAAATACGGTTGTGCTCTGTGTGTTTGAACAGCGAGTGTGCTGCCCACTGAGCACGGCTGCCCACGGGGTTGGAGCACTCCTGCTCCCAGGGATCCGGCGGCAGGGACAGCCACATCCCGTAAATGACACCTAACAGGGACAGAGCCAAATCCATACAGAAATAAATTAAGCTTAAATAAAATAATTTTCACTGCACACATGCTTGGAAATATTTTATTTTTAAAGTTAACGTTAATGAAAAAGTCAACCCTAAGTCTTAATTAATTTAATATTGGAAGTACTCTTATCGGTCRTCAATGTTCAGCAACACAAACAGAAAACACTGATGATGAAATTAATGATTTCCACTTGTGTCCAACCGCTGAAGTCCTCTGGGGGATGTGGCCAAACCCTGTATTCAGTGAAGCAGGTTGTGTCATAACAGTAATTCGAAAAAAAAATAAATAAAAATTAATGTGCAATCTGATGAAACCACATGGCTATTCCTCCGATGGGAGAGAATGCATTTAATATACCAGAAAAATCTATTTCAGGGAAAAAAAAGAACCAACTGCCCAAACATTTAAGGATAGGCTTGACCTTTGCTTTTGTCCCAAACCAAACTTCCCTTGGCTTCAGAAAGCATCCCGAACACCCACGTCCAGAAAGCAACTTGCTTCCTGTCAATGCAAAAGGCTGGGTGGCCTTGCAGCTGCAGAATAAAATTTAATCTAAGAGCTCAAATCAGGCTACAAGGGGTAGTACAATGGGTACTATACTAAACCACACAGAACAACAAAGAAATATAGGAAAAAGGAATTACCACACAGAATAAAAAAAGAAATATAGGAAAAGGGATTAAGGATATTGTGGAAAAGTATTCTATTATTCTAATATTTTTATAAATAGAAGTAACAATAGAAGATTTGGGTAAATAGAGTTGTGGCATGACTGTGGAATCGAGCATGGCTGTTGCTTTTGGTAAAATTTGTTATCTCCAATAAAATGACCCTTCTGGCATCATGTTGAACTAGGGGTTCATTGAAGGTTCACTGAGCAGGGGATGCCATTTGTTGACCTCCAGCTGCTTTGTTTTCTCACGTAGTCGAGTGAGAATAAGTGTTTCTTTTATCCTTCCCAGATGTAAAGCAGAGCTTGCTAACTATCTAGACTTGGTATATAGAGATGATTATCTGATATATAGACAAGAGTGCATAGACACCAAGTATATGCATACCACTGACGTACTGATACTGAGGAAACAAGAAAACACACCAAAAAAGGAAGCAGTAATTTACCCATTTGTGTGTGATACCCATCATGCATGGCACATACTTGTTTCCTTGGTTTTGCTATGAAAACTTGGCTGTTTTTATGAGTATCCCCCTGAATTCAAAATTTTTTGTGTATAAAAGTACCACGCTTTAGTTCAGCAGTCAACTGAAGAGAATTTATTACTGTAATTCTTTTGAATGATAAATACTGCCTTCCAAAGTTTCTTCAGCTCATAAGTGGGTAAATTTTACATTCTTTTAATGAAGAATGAATGAAAGCTAAGCACTGGGATTTAGCTTGATCTTTTTATGCCTGGTGTTTGCCTGATAGCTAATCCTAATTTGATTAAATTGATAATAATAATAATGAAACTGTAACCAACCCTGCATATACTCAGTTGCCCTGTTTTATACAGAGTAGCTTTGAGAAGTGACTGGCAAGGAGAGGAACAATATGTTTAAAGAAGATCTATGGATAAAGTAGTATGGCTAAAGTTGCAGTACAGTTGGTAACATCAATAAAGRCAAGGATTAGTGCAGCAAGGGCAATAATGCCAATTGTAGATATACAGAGGTTAGGTGGATCTCTGGGGAGGTTGCTCTTTGAAGGAGAGAAAGGAAAATAATGAAAAGGCTTCCTCTGCCTTGCCACAGTGAAATGGGCTCCTGCTTTATTACAGAAACCATAATGAAATTTTTCAGTGGCTGAGCTGCATTTTCTCAATGAGTTTTTATTAGCTCTGGTAATGAGTAATTTGGCAGCTTAGTGACAACGTGCTCAGAGAGAAAAGGACTGCATGTGAGCTGAGGTTAAGAGCTTTTTCACTCTGAAAAGAAGTTGAGAAATTACTATCATACTTTCATTATTTAAGGTGTTGATTATCCTGCAACATTTGATAGTTCGTCACTACAATTCAGAGGCACAATTGTTGGTACATCAGTGAAGATGTATTAACACCTCAAAACTGCACATTTGGGGAGTAGCTGCCTCTGTCAGTTTTGCAAAAGGCAAATTATGTCTTCACTGTCTACAGGCTACTTCAGTAAATCTGCAAAGTACACACTTGCACTGAAACAGAAAGATAAACCTGCAAAGAAAGACAATTCTAGCAGTAAAACAACCTACCTTTCACCCAACCTTACACTCTCCCTGCTACTCCCTTCCCAATATTCAAAAATGTCTGAGCTGACRTCATGTGCCCCATCTGTTTGTGGGGAGTAGATAGTCAGGTACTTAAATCTAAGCCTTAAGAGGTTTGCTTTTATCACAAAAGTAATAGCCTGAACGAGCTGCAAAACTGAAGAGAAGTCTGCTCAGATCTTGTTCTCCTCCCAGTTGCCAAGCCACTTGTGGCAAATGGGATAAAGATGTATGCTTTGGGAGAACAGCTCCCAAGTCTCATGTTGTTGCCCAGTTCTGACTTGGAGGCTAGCACAAACTTCAGTCTTAATTCATTTTTCAGGCAGACAATTACAATAATTCACTTTTTTCCATTTCTCATATCTTTCTGTAAATGTGGATCAAAGAGTTTTGGTGTCTGCATACAGTCAGGGGTTTAGCTGTCCAGTTACTCTGATAGCTACTTGGAACACTTCTGTGTGCGCCTGAGCATCGCAGGAAGAAGCACAGCCATCCCTCCGGCGGTGTGATTGGTGGTCCACTAGAAAAAAAGCGAAGACAGAAAACACAAGAGGTTACGAGGGAAAGATATACTTTTCCCAGAAGAAGTAAAACTATGTGGAATTTGTCTGACTTCTCCACGGGTGTGGCTTTTTTTTCTTACTCTGTCTCAAAAATAATGTCATACTTGGCAACCAACGGCTTCTCGCTCCTGCATCTGGAAAACAAAAACATCCCCAGTGCCAGTGGCAAAGCCACTGTGTGACCCAGGCTGAGCTTCTCCAGCCTTCGGCAATGTTTCTTCCATGGCTTTTTGGAAGAAACAAAGGGGTAAACTCTGTGTAACTGCACAGACTTTCAAGTATGCAGCTCACAACTCTTGGGGAGCAGTTCCCTGCAGGGCTGTTACACACAAGCTTTTTACATACAAGGCTTGGAGAAGACTGGCTCCCGCCTGACATGGACAACTCAGCTTCAGTAATCTTAAACCCAGTTGGCCTATCTTTACGGCTCTCCACACTTGCCAAAGTTKTCCCTCTTATTTTGGAACCAAAGATGAGAACAAAGTCTGGACAGGATAATAATGAGCAGAAAAGAACAAGGTAATATTTGAAAAATCAGATGTCTTCTGGAAATGTATGTAGAATGGCAGTATTTGTAACATCTGAAATAAAGCATACAGATTGCATTTATATAAAATTATAACTGCACACTACTTATTAAAAAAAAAAAGAAGCCCACTTTTCAGTGGTTTTATTGAAAAGCCTGTAGAGACTTCAGAGGAGTTATTTCAGGTTTACAGCAAGGTAAATGGAGGAATAACCTGAAAATTATGCCTAGAAGTGTCTACAGCATAGTGAGACTGAATGGCTGAAGGGTGTGGGTGGTCTTGCATAATGCTCAATGAAGGAATCTCAATACTGGAATATTTGGCAAGACTTAGGATAGCTGTGCAACTGCAGTTYGAAAAATGTTGATGTATTTTTCGTCTTTGTTTCGGTGTGGGTCTTCTATTGTGGAATGTGGTATGATTTCACATGACAATATCCGTGCAAGTGAAAAAAAAAAATTCGTATCTGTGCTTCATCATTTAAAGCTTCAATAAAAATGCATGGAACTTTGTGGRGTGCATTGGGTTGGTAAGTGTGCCACAAAGCCATGTTAATACATTTTGCCACACACAAGTAAGTGGCTTTCTCTTCTTGTGTGTTTGCTTTTGCTTAGAAAGCACATTCCTTCTGCACAAAACTGGCAGCTGCCTAAACCTCAGAGGATCTGCCCCTCCTTTATTCTTCAAAGTACTAAATAAAAGATGAAAAATTCTCTGACAGATTTTGGTAGTTTTAATAAAACAGCACTCTGTCATGAGTTATTCCCCTTTCAGTACAACTTTTTAGAAGGCACGATGTTAAAAGCCAGTTAATACTCCATTGTGATTTTTTTAAAGTCTGTGAGTTACCAGGATTTTAGGAGTTTTGCGTGTCTTGCAAATGGTAAAAAAAAAAAAGACCCATCTACCAACATATGTGAATGCTCTGCTTAAGGTCAACTGTTAACTGGTATGTCTTTTCCTATCAACACATGGTCCCCTTCACAAAGAGCTATTGAGTGTTTTACTGCTCCTAATGTATATGTTGAGCTGCTCAAGGTGACAAATTGTTCTTCAGACATGCTAGAGCCACCTCAGGGCCTGATTCTCTAAAGACTTCACCTTGGTGCTCTGATTTCCCTTTATAAAAGACTGCACTATCTCAGTCCAGTAATATTTAAATTCCACTCTCAACTCATTTAGCAAATACACCCACAAGTATTCAAGGTGTATATTTAAACCAGATCATATTTAGATATCATTGACATTTCCTTGTTATTTACTCTCATTCCAAATACAGCAATTAAGTTTCCTTCTAGCAGATTATACATTTTAGCTCTGGGCAAAAAGGGGTTTCTGTTTCAGCCTGTGCTATCTGAACTCTCTTCTTCTCTATCCTTCAAGTGATCTTGTTAATTAGTTAGCCTGTGATTTTATGAGCACTTGTAAATCTATTTTCTCCCCACTCACTTGCTCTTTTTTTTTTTTAATAAAAATGCTATTAACTCCCTTTCAGATGGATGCAGAAGCAAGAAAGTGTTCACATCTGTGATTTCCAGTCCTTATAAACCTATTACCTCCTATACAAAAAGCCAGATTTCAGTGTAACAGTGTTAAAGAAAAGAGTAAAGACTCTCATGCATGAAGAAGAGATAAAGAGATAAAGAAAAGGTCAAAGGTCCACCTGAGCGTTTTTGGGCCCTGTGTGGTTAAGGCACACCAGGGACTGACTAGTAGCACATCTGGCTACTTATGGCTCTGTCAAATGACTGTGTCCCTATTCATAATGGGATTCACTTGAGAATGGCTGAGGGATGGGTTTTAGTTTGAACGCTGCATGAGCAGTGGCAAATGCTTTAGCCGCAACCTTATCTCAGCCCTTTAAGCAGAAGGAATCAATACATATATCTTCAAAGAAAAGGAGTATTGACAGTGCAAAGGTGACTCATTCTGAAGTTTTGAAAAGAAATATTCAGGCTTTACTTGTTCTCTTTCCATACATAAAATTGAAAAAATAGTCAATTGTATTCTCGAACTTGGAAAGCAATATTACAAACCGCATACTATTTCCACAAACACTGTGTAGACTATAAAAATAATACATTTATTTCTTCCATGTCTTTACMCTAAAAAATTAAAAATAAGGCCAAGAAAACAATAATTAAAATTATTCAATTCTTAGTAAATCTGATACCTTTTAACTATATCTTTTCCAGTCATAACTGTTACATAAAAGTTACAAACAGAGAAGTAAGTCAATACAAAGTAGAAAGGAAAATATTTAAAATAAAACAGACCTTTTCTTCTGSCTGAAGTTTTTTTTATTTTTTAATTATTTTTGGTAACTTTGCAAATACCTCAGATTCCACTCACATTTTTTAAATATATAACCATTCCATTCAATGCTAGCAACATTATATATAGTGTCAGTGTCTATGTTTATATGTCCAAATTACTTTTTCACCTGTTTAAACATGACCTGTGGGCAATAGGGGGCCATTTCCATTTGATGTTATGAGCAAAAACATTGTTCTACCTAAGTATTTATTTCTAGGGGAAAAAAATAATAAAAGAAAAAGAAAATTGGTTTCATTCCAATTCCTAGAAAGTGAGATTTTACAGGGCAGTTTCACATTTGGCATGGGCTGGCATATTTGTTGGCCCAAACTCAAGGCTTAATGAGGCTTAAGAGAGTCTCACAGCGTCCGTAAGTAGAGGCTAACATCGAGCTTTCTGCTGGATGTACACTAGGCGTGTGATTTGTGCACCCCATACCCCTTGAGAACATAAAATAAAACAGCGTTGTATTGCTGACTTCCACATCACTAAGGCTCCATAAAATGCATGCCAATCTGGGCAGGAGAGGTTTCCTGGGGAGATGTRGCCCCTCTCCCTGGAAAGCTGCGTTTGTGCCCTTCGCTGTGGTGCTGCGTGTGAGTGGAGTGCTGTGCTTCACTCCCTGCTTGTTTTTGAGGCACATACACCAAGTCTCTGCTTCTGCTCCGAGCTTCCCCATAAACAACCTTCTGAGACTGAGTCCTTATGCCAGCAGGAAAGAGGAGGAAAGCATATTATTTCTTGCACTTTACCACAGGGGATCCTAAATTAAAAGCTTGACAAAGCATCCTGGGCTTGCTCAAAGAAGCCCTGCTGGGCTGGAAATCTGTGGATGGTACAGTGCAGGCTTGACTGAGTGTACTCTCTCACATTCATAGTTTATCCACAGTTTATCAGTGGATGAATTCAGTGCTTTGAACTTGGGCTAGGGGTGCTTGCATACCATGGCTGTATCTTACCAAACCCTGCAATGTAAAGATAACTCTTGATTATGTTGAA
Organism: Amblyornis subalaris; assembly: GCA_018881555.1. Taxonomy (NCBI): domain Eukaryota; kingdom Metazoa; phylum Chordata; class Aves; order Passeriformes; family Ptilonorhynchidae; genus Amblyornis; species Amblyornis subalaris. Next base: position 73,180 of record JACAXG010000055.1, read on the forward strand.
CTTTCAGTAATAAGTGGTTGTGTGAGTCTGCAAATAGGAAATCTTATTTTGRGATGGTCCTGCTAAAAACTGCATAATTTTCAGTAACAAATGCATCAAATATCCTTATTAGTGTAAGATCTCTACCAAGGAAGTCACTTATATTAGGGTCTTATCYCTACATATTAGGGATTATTATATTCCTTAGTTTAGGAGAGTCGGGCTGTTTTCAACATGGTGCTACCAGTGAATTTGAGTTAAGGAGTGATGAAGGGTTGATATTAAGTGATTAAATAAGACATTCAGAGGACTACCTGATGAGTGGCTCTAGCTCATTTATCCTTATGCAGGCTGGACAATTTGGGTATAACAGGCTGTGTGAGATAACTGCACCTTTCTGGATTCCCAGTTTCTAATAGCTGTAATTAGTTTTGTTCTGGCCAACACGTTTTGGGTTGTGTTACAAAGGCTTTTGTGATGTCGATAATGGATATTGCACAAATGCTTTGTTATTTCTTCTGTGAGAACACAGCTTTTTAAAAATAATACTTTTTTAGTGGTGGATTAGAAGGATAATTAAAGAGTAGGTGTTAAACTGTCTAATTGTCAGTAAGCTGTGCACTGTGTACAGAGAAAGCTCCCTAAATGTGCGGTTCAATAATAAGCATAGTTCTGGAAAGAGAATTCACTGAAGCTTTTGTTTTTTCATTAAAACAGCCTGTCATTTAAGATCAGATTTCTGACATTAGGGATCAAGTTGGTATTGGTTTTATCCCTGAGGAAAGGCAAAACTAAATTCACCGACTGATGAAGAAAAATTACAGGCAAAGATTATTCTTGTATTATTAAGGATGAAAGTTGCTTTTATATTGTTTTATTGTCAAATAAAATTTTTAATACTCAGAGAGCTTTAATACTCTGCAGCATCATTCTGTATGTAGGTTTACTGCTTTCAAAGTTTGGTTAAATTCCCAAAGCATGGAATAGAACTTGCTCTGAATGCCAGGAAATATTTACTTAGTTTTTTTACAAAAACTGTTGGAGAKGAAAAGGAATGTGGAAGACCATGCAGCATCTTTCCAGACACCGCGTTTTTGAAGTAACAGCAACCAGATAGTAAATCTTTAAAAAATCAAATTTTCTTGGGTGATTGTGCAGTAAATTTTGTTAAATGAAAATAAAATTTGATTAGTTATAAATTCCCTCTCCACTTGCTTGAGTGGTCCAAAGGGTCTAATAAGCTGTAAGCTTCAGCACTAAAAGAAATAAAACGAATAAATCAATATGAGAGTATTTGTTTCATGGCTTTCCTTCTTATGAATGGTGTTGAGTTTCCATAGTCTAGTAGTGTATCATAAGGTGTGGTCCTCTTCAGCAGCTCGATGGAGATTACCCTTCAGGTAGCTTCAGGAGCCTTCAGCTCCTTCAGGAGCCTTCAGCTCCTTCAGCTCCTTCAGGAGCCTTCGAAAGAATAAGACCATTTCAGAAGTTAAAATTCCAAGAAAATAATGGATTTTAATAAATGAAAGTTGTGGAAATCAAATATCTGCCACTGTTTTTGTCTCTTGTTTAAAAGCAATCGTCATGATTATGATTATTTTTTATTTCATTCATGGTGTTTTCAGTGTCAGTCACTGAGGCAGTGAGGAGAGACGTATTGTGCTATCTCTGTGCTCACACCTACCCTGTGCTGTGCAGGAAACTCTTCCAGTTTATCTGGTGTATCAGTTTGTTGGTGTATCAAATGTACAGTTAGGAGGAGGTTCAGTTTCACCTTACAGCTGCCAAATGTGATGGTAAAGTTAATAATGCCCCAGGAAAAGGGATGAGCACAAGCATCTGAGGCTGGTTGTGAGAATTCAGAGCAGTGAAAGGTACTGAGTGTTCATGGCACTGTGCTGGTGAGCCTCCCAGGTGCCTTTGAAAATCCAAGCTAAAAGCTTACAGGGAGGATTTTTTTTAATTAAGTAAAACAATTGATTTTTCAAGCACTAAAGAAAGACTTCTGAAAGTACTGTGAACAATTTTCATGTATATTTAACAAGTACTATTTCAGTTTAAGCTTTTAGGCACAGATTGCAAATCTGGATTGTAAATTTATCTTTTGTCAAGGGACAAGAGAAATAGTTTGTATTTCTTTTTAACATTACCATAAATAAATGCATGTAGGCAACTCAGTTCCTGAAAGCTGTTACACATCTAAATTAATCAAAGTACCATTATCTTTCAGTAATTGAGGATATTTTACGTCTTCCTATGAAACTGTTTAACAATCATGATAAAAATAAATTGGAGTTATGTATCATATTTATCAATGCAAATTATATTCTGTTAAGTGTTCTTTCAATCATTAGATCTCTACTTATGACAGGTATGAATCCCAGGACTTAAGCCTTTGACTGCTATTAAAAATTGGTCTCCAAGTAATTTTCAAAGAAAAAAAAATATGSTTTCGCAGAAGGTGCATGCTTTAGGCACACTTTTTTGAGCACAATTACTATTTTTTTAAATAGAGCACATATCCAGAAATATTTGTGTTTTGAGAGTTTTGTTTTCTAAAATATCAATAGTTTTAGAAGACTAATTTTGTATAAGACATTTACTGTTTTCCATAGGGCATGAATGAGCAAAAAAACTTTGCTTTTAAAAAACTAGGTTTCAGCAACAGCGACAAGCCATATTGTCCCAAAGTTTGCAGCTAAGAACTGTGGGCTCAGATCTTACATTTGTGAATAAATGTAGCAGAGCTTCATTTTCATAAGTACTGTGTATTTGCCACCCTTTTAGAGTCACAGGGAATACAATTYAGTACTAATATTCATGAAGTAAGAAAGCATAATTATTTGCTAAATATTTTAATAAAGACAAATTGATTATTAAGGTTTTATTTTTCCACTCTCAGCTCTTGAGGAATATCCCTTTTGTTATTACTGAAAAGTAAAAGAGTCTGAGTGGGGGCCAAAATATATTGGCCAAGCAAGGACAGGAAGGCTGAGCTTTCTGGAGGGCAGCAAGTAATACTTATATTGCAGTTGCTTGTGCTATTCCTGTAACAGGCCTGATCCTGCACAGCTGAGATCAAAGGATGTTTTCACTCCACTTTGTTGAAGAAAGTTTTACGTGGAAAAATAGAGCTAGTTCTACAGTTCTGTTAGTTTGGTCCAAACTCGTAAACAAACAACTGAATAAACAGATACATTTAGGCTTGACTGGATAATTTTGTTTTTCTTTTAAGTAAGCCAYGGATGGTGATGAAGAAGCAAATAAAATTTGACCTTGAAAATGATAAAAACCTATTCTTAGTGAAGCCCGCTGTTAGGAAAAGAAAGTAAAATGTTCTGATGTAGTTTTCATTGATCTTGTGGATTTTCTGCGGTCATAAACTTCAAAATGTATTGAACGCAATGAGTAATTTAATAAATTATCTTCCTTAAAAGCTAAAGCTGTAAATAATAATATCCATTAAAATAAGAATTAATTAGATGAATGAATAACAGCAATGCCTGATTTTTATGAGTTATGTCTATCTACTGAACGTACAAAATAATTGTATTCAAACTGGGAAAAGAAAATTTGTTTTAACTCAACCATTGTATTATTATCTAGCATCTGGTGAGGGTTTTTCTTTTCTCACTGACCCCCTTTGTGTCCACGGATGTCTTTATTTATCAAGAAATGCAGCTGAGAAGCAACAAATGTGACTGAACTGCTTTACTAAGCTACTGTTCTTTACTATTTCAGAGCTGCAAGAAACTAAGACCTCTGAGTATCACAGAATATCCCACAGTCCCCTGGATTACAGGATATTATTGATGGATGAAGATCAGGATCGGATCTACGTGGGGAGTAAAGATCATATTCTGTCTTTGAATATTAACAATATAAGCCAGGACCCCCTCAGTGTAAGTTCAAGTTTTATTTTGAGAATCTGAGGTTGCTTTACTCCATGGCTTTGCTTTTAAGACAAAAAATAGTATTTCATTATTTTGCACGAAAGTCCTTGCCCACACTTTATTGAACTGTTAGTCCTTGTTTTATGTGTAGTGCAGATGAAGCTATTTGCTCTTCCTCAAACACTGTTTAAAACTGACCTGCTTACAGGTTTTGAAACAGCATTCGGCTTGGCCTGGCCTCACAAGGAAAATTGGTGTGGTTCGAAGCTTTACACTTCTCTTCGAGATAAGATAGTTCAGAGATGCACTTTTAAAAGAAGCCTGTAAGGAGAATGAGATACACACTATCATTCTCAGGCCATACAGAAAAAAATCAACAAGGACAAAGTTGCCCTTAACCTTCAACTACATTTATTTTTGTTTTGTACTCTGGAGCCTAATCACTGAACTATTTTCCAATCCCTTGTTATGTCTGTGTCAGCCCTTGCCCTTCAGTTGGGTAGCTGAGACACCTCACTTGGGGTTTTWTGGGCACTGTGACCCACATCTCCCCCTTGACACTACCTCTTTTCTGGCTTCTCTCACTCACTGAGATGGTGTTTTCTAACGACTCTGTGCCACCTCACCAAACAGTAGTAGGCAACCTCTGTGTGAAAATAATCAAATTATTAAATGTGTAAGCCACTTTCACAGATTCCTCTTATGTCTCCAGAGCCAGCTGAAATTCAGCTTCTCTGCTTTTGAAATAGATGACCTCCAGCAGTACTTGTGTGCCCAGAAGCTTAACTGTTGAGCTATTACCTCTCTACAGACTTTGTCTTGCCTATCTATAAACTATCACAGCTACTACACTGCCTGAAAGTGTACCATAAAGGGCTTGTTCCACCAAATCCATCCAATCCTTTAATTTATGGGCTTTATTACTGTACTTCTGAAGGACTGAGGGGCAGTGATACCCAGCTTGCAGCAGGGAAGATAAATGCCTTCCTTAAGAGACAAGGCTTTTAATGTGTCAGGGGAGAGAGAGGGGCCCTGCCAGAGGGTGAYTGAGCACAGTTAAATTAGACTTTGCTCTGAATCGCCCTCTGGACATGCCTGTCTACCTGAATTGATTGTGCAGGGAGCCCAGGCAGGCTCATTCTAACTTACACATTTAAATTAAATGCCTCTCGTTCAATGGCGTGAATGTATCCTTCCCTTCTCCTAATGGTACCCAAATCCTCTAAAATGGGGCTGCCTTCTCGGATCTGAAATAGCTTCTGTGACCTTTTTGCKAATTTCCATCTCCCCAGTGATCCAGCCACCCTGGTCTGGCAGGAGTTGTGCACCAGAATGGCACATTCCCTCCTGTCCTTGGCAGGTCGGGTTTCATTCTGTGCAGAGTTTGGTTAGATAGGAAGGCCTCGATGTTGCATGAAATATTTTCTGCAGTATAAAGCTGTGAGGCATTTCAGCAGCTCCTGTAGGCCTGGAGAAGCAAGAATAAAAAAAAAAGTCAACAGAAAGGAAAAACACACAAAGATTTGTAGCAGTGAATGGGATCACCCAGTATTAGGCTCAGAAGGAACGTCTGCAATTCCACAGAGTCTTCCATTGGTTTATTTATTTTAACAGCAGATTCATTTTGTTGGTCTTTTATATCTATAGAAATCCCATATACATATACATTCAAATCCACAATTCTACATATATGTATATGTGTACATATATACACAGAGATTTCTGATGCTATTGTTTATGTTATCTTGAGGCTAAATGTTATCAGGCTCTGTCAATTACTAGATTTCTAGGGATAAATTTCTGATGGATGTCTTTTCTATTTCAAAATCAAAATAAATAATGGAAGAAGCTCAAAATATTTAGAGTTTGAGATAAACAGATAAACATTCAGATATTGAAGTATTTGTTGAAAAACTGTCTGAAAGAAATCAGTCTGAAATCTTGAGATATCAAGCATGTTTCATCATAATCTAGCCAAACCTTTGATGATAAAATTGAAAAATTGTTACAAGAACCCTTMTTACAATATTTTAGTCTTCTGGTTTGTAGTGTGAATAATTTCTATAAATTCAGTAAATGTAAAAAAGTAAAGATGGACAGCAATTTAGGCAATAACGGTGAAAAATATCTCTTATTAACTTGCCTTAAAAGTGTGTAATAAACTTAATATATATCAGCCAAAAACCTGGACCTTTATTTGGTTTACTTTATGCTAAGATGAAGATAGTTTCATTTATCAGTGAAAATCCTTTTTTTCCCCTTTTGATCAAAGTGTAAATTATATCTAAATATTAACCTATTAGTGTAAGTTGGGCAGTCGTTTTTTTAAAAAAAAATATGTAATAAATGTGCTACTTGAAAAATACTTCTTTCCTTACAGATTTTTTGGCCAGCATCAGCCAACAAGGTTGAAGAGTGCAAAATGGCTGGCAAGGATCCTACGGTGAGTTACAATCCACACATACACACAAATTATGTACTTTGCTATAAAGCAAAGAGCACCTTGAGTGCAGCCAAAGCAAAATGAAGGAAGTGTTTGGTTTGCTTTTGAAATGCTTTGTAAGCCAATCTATAAGTGAAATTCTGGAAAAACAGGCAATGTAAACAGAATGCACCTTCAGACTTTGGCAGATGGGAAAAGATATGCAATGTCCATTTCCTCGCCTTTTTTGGTTGTTACTAATTAAACTAGGTAATAGCACTTTTCTAGATATGTCCTGGGGTGATGCTAAACAGCCTGTTGAACTGCTTTTTGGAGCAGGGAAGTGCTCTGGCTAGCTGCTTTCCTCAGGAACAGGTTATGAAGGTGGGTGGTACCCACTGTCTGCAGTCTGAAGACCCCAGTTTTCAGATGCTGTAGTATGGTACTGACTCCTGCTGAACCCAAAATGTGAATGCCCTTAAAAGTAAATAAACCAGTGCAGACTTCTAAAGAAGGATTAACTCTACTGATTTTCATGAAGATGACTGCTGACACAGTTTCCAATTCTGTGCTCATAAAACACATGCAATTCTCACTGTCTTTGGTGAGGTTTGGATAACTGAATATGAAAGCAGTTCTGGGATCTTGGAAAGAAAAAACATTCAGAAAAAAATCTATTTTCAACCTAAAGTGCATTAACACTTGATCATAGTTAAAAAAAGGAAGAGCAAGAGAAGAAAGGGGTATGCTAGGGGGAGAAAACTGTGTGACACYTAACGTTCTATTTTAATTTTCATGCTGATTTGAAGATGTTACTGTAGGTCTTCAATATGAGGCAACAATTCACTGCAAAATTCCTTTTAAAGTTTTGGAAATAAGTTGTTTATACAAATAACAAAATCTGAGATTTGGTCTTGCTTTGATTTTTAATTATCTCCTTCTATGATGAACAAATTAAGGGGAAAAAGACACTGTTTCCAAGGTGCTCTTAAGGAAACTTCCTAAGGTTACTTCTTGTTTTCCTGCAGAAGTCCTGCTTCTTCTCATGCAAGGTACAGAGAAATCTGTGAATGAAAATTGGATTGCTGTGTGGAAGTGGGAAAGCTACATGCAGTCCTCTATAACCCTTCTGTAGTGCCCCATCAGAGCCCAGTCCCCAGAGCAGGCAAAATGACGTGAGAAAAAATAGCTGTTCAAACCCAGGCACCAATACACTCAGTAGCTGTTTTCATGATGCTATTAAAATGATATGTCACATCTATTCCCTCGAGTTCTCAACACCTGATAGCACTTGCCAGTGTGGAATTGCTGTTCTCTGTGTTTCCTGCAGCACGGCTGTGGGAATTTCGTGCGCGTGATCCAGTCGTACAATCGCACCCACCTGTACGTCTGCGGCAGCGGCGCCTTCAGCCCCGTGTGCGTCTATGTCAACAGGGGACGCAGGTCTGAGGTGAGCCTCTTCTCATTCTAGCCACTCATTTTGTGCTGCATCCTAGCAGTATGATGCAAAACCTCAACATTTTTAAGATGCAAGAACTAGTGATCCCAATAGGTTCCTTCACCCGTGTCAAAGAGCAAAAGAACAAAGGTCCGTAGTTTTCTGACTTGTTACCATCTACAAGCAAAGCCATGATCAAAAGCCATGCCTCAAACATGATGGTTGTCCAAAATTCCACAGTCACACCAAGTGCTTGTCTACATTTGATACTATTTTTTATTTGACATTGTCTGGTGAATTCATTCCTACCATTTGGTGGAAAAATGCCCAAAAAAATACTTGAAAGGAAACAGCCAGTTAGATGAAAAGTAAAATACAAAGTCCACTTTGTATAGCTTCCATGTGTTACTGGTTCCTGGGAGAAGCCCCTAGTTTGGCTAACTGTTCAGGTATGTGGATGTTTGCTGGACTTCAGCTTAACACCCACTAGATGCAATTCCAGTACAGGAACTTTTTTTGCTGCACAAGTTTTGCCCCACTAGATTGTGCCGTGATGAAGTTGGTAAGTTTCTCTTCACTGTAAGATCTTATTTTTCTAGATAGGTCTCCAGTTTTTCTATATTCAGTTTCAATGTGTATTTTCAGTATAGGTACCAGATATTTCAGAAGTATATGGTCCAGGCTTCCTGATTTGAAAGTGAAATGTTTGTTTATGTGCAAATGTAATAGGTAATAAATTAAGCAACCAGAAGGAAAAAGAAAGGCACTTAACCAGGAGGCAGCACCTCAGTAGCTTTGGGGTCAGATTCATGTCTGCAGGCACGGGGCTGTGCAGTGTATTTGCCTGAACAATGTGGAAGCAGATGTGTTGGGAAGGAAGATCAGAGCGTGCTGCCTGGAGCTTTGCCATGTGAGGGCAATTTTAAAAGCTGGGCTGGCTTTTTGGAAAGACGCTGGGAAATTCATCACTGATTTAATTGGGAGTGGGATGGGAATTCTGGCCAAGACCCAAGATTGCTGCATAGGTTGCCAGGGAGGTGATTAGTCAATGTTCCTCCAGGTCAGTTTGCATGGGATGATCTCAGTGGCTTTTGGTAGATCCCTACCTGGCTCCAGCCTCCTTAACAGAGTATGCAGTTGGAATAACTGCAACTTCAGTCCTAATAAATTATCTAAAAGTAGAGGTTGTAGGCCTGAATCTAAAAGCACAAGCAAGCAGAACTAAGTAAATCCATCTTTCTGGTTAAAAAATTCTGCATTAACTTATTTTGATGTATTTTGAAGCAGGGGTCACCTTTCCTCAGCATGATCCTATTTCTTGAAAAATCATTTAGAACATGAACAGTGATCTTATTTGTCTCTAATGTAATACTCCTTTATCATCTCAAGTACTGGTATCGCAGCCCAGAGAAGTTTGAATCTCATTATTTTAGAGTTTTTGTAAATGAGATTGGGATGGGGGGAAGGCAGGAAATGACATCTCCAGATGATGCAAGATGTTAAATTTCTTAAATGAAAAATAAAGATACATGACTTGGAAAAGCAGAACTGGCTTCACTTAGCCTGTCTGTATAGCTACATGCCTATGATCAATTGATTAAATAAACTGCTGTTTCAGACGTCTGGAGTCTGTGAGACACTTGACTGTAGGCATTGCCTGCTCAAAGCCATTACTGTACAGGCCAACAATAGCATAACAGTTTAAACTCAAGCATTTCCTTCTGAACTCATTGCATATATCTGTGCATGACTAATTGATAGAGCAGAATGAAGAACTATGCAGTGCTGATGGGACTAGTGAAAACTCATTTTTTCCTCTGCTTTTATCATTTCACCTTCAATTTGGTACAGTTTTCAATGCACAAAAGGTTATTTTTGCACGTGCAAAATGAATATTTTACAAAGCACATCTGTTTTTCTCTAGAAGCTGCAAAGCCTGACAGAGTCTTATCCAACAATCGTAAGAACTGGGCCTCTTGCTCTTCTGTCTCCAGGATTCCATATAATCTCACAAAAATAGGGGTTTTATTGATGAGGCAAAATGTTGCCCTTTTGCCTGAAACAGAGGTTATGAGACAATTAATTTTCTTCTTTGGCATGCTTGATACTTTGGTCTTTGGTAATTACTCCCTTAGTCACCCAAAAATATTCTAATGTCAAAGTAAATGCAAACAGAAGGAAATGCAATCCCTATGTGTAATAATTACAGACTAAATAGCAGTTTAATATATATGAAAATCAAGTCTAATCCTGGAGCTAGTTTAATAGAAGAGTAATGGGCATTTTGAATTGGTAAATAGTGGTTTAATATAGTAAATATGGATTAGAACCAAGCTGTGTATAATCTAGAAGTAAAACAACAACAAAGAAACCCACCCAAGATCACGTTAGAAACTTCACACTTATGTTTTAACATTGTTTAGAGAGCTTGTTACTCTTCTTGAAACAATAGATAAGATCTCTGTGATTAAATTAGGCAAAACAGAAGAGGGGGAAAAGAGAGGGGATAATGATATGCAAACTTCCTGCTGCAGCTGTGCACTTGAGCCTGGTGGAATCTCCAATTTGCTGGTGCCAAATGGCTGGTCAGGGACTTGTGTGGCATTCCCACTGCCCTGTGATTTACATTAACTGTTAAAGAGAATATAAAGAGTTGATGTCCTTTGTCAAATAACTAATACATTGGCATCTACATCACAGAAGCCTTTCATTGGAATTTTTGTCAGCTACATTTTTCTTTTGAAATGTTTTAAGTTAAGTTGTTTGTTGGTTTTTTTCTGCAATTGTGTCTTTTGGCTTTTTATTGAAGATCAGAAGTTTGTTGTGGGAGCCTAGGAACAAGTTGTTGGGTATACAATGGTGTGAGAGTCGATGTCTGTTGGATCAGTGTTTCTGCCGTTACTGACTGCAGTTTTTAAGGAATGGACTTGGACCTGAGTCACTTCTTGCTCAGCACACTGTGCTAGTAGTGCTGGGCACCAAAAAGTGAAGAGTTCCACCAAAATGGACAAATTTTCTAAAGATATTCATATTGTTTGTATTTCAAGCTGTAGTCCAGGTTGTTTTTACTTTGATAAATGTATTTCCTGTTCATGAATCACATAGAATAGAAACAAATCCCCATACCATTATTTTGGAAAAAAAAAAAAATCAAGAGATTTTAGGCTATGATAAGAGGTATTGATGAATCATCTATCACTGCGGGATTGGAGCTCTACACATAATCCAAGAGGTGGTATATAGAAGAAGAAGAAAATAAGTGTGATTTGGAGAATTTTTGAAGGTCTGGTAGCTTAGTAAAGACCAAGTGATTTATACTATCATCAAATGACAGTTGTCATAGATTTTTATTTTATATGTATTATTGCTCTAGTAGCTTTCTTAAAATGTCATAGACAGGTATAAGCACAACCATATATTCAGCGAATAAATGATAAATAACTTCAAAAACACAGAAACAATCTCCACAAATGTTATTGCAGAGATCAGTCAACCTCTCCTTAACTGAGATAGAGGGAAAAATTTTTGGTTGCAGTGTCCTGAATTTATAACAAGAATCTTGAAAATAGCTGGGTACAATGTTACCTAACAAGATGATGGAATTCTGAATAGGAAAGTTAAAATACTGATAGTACAGTAAAAGCGCCCAATAGTGCACTGTTAATAGAGCATTGCTAATGCTGGGAACAGCCAGGCATAAAAATCGGCTTAGATGTAATGGTTTGTGACGTGAGGAGTGACACACAAATCTGCATTGCAGGAACAAGTCTTCAAGATCGACTCCAAGTGTGAATCAGGAAAGGGACGCTGTTCTTTCAACCCTAACGTGAACACGGTGTCTGTTATGATCAGTAAGTAAAGACATTCCATGTTGCTGAGATCTAAACCCATAGGGTCATGTGTGGGGCGGGTGCATGGAATGCCCAAAARGAGCTGGACACAGAATTCAGGCTCCCAGGAGCCGTACCTTTTGTCTGGCTGATGGGCACAAAGGGTGGGTCCATCCTTGTTTCAAGGCTTGTATGAAGATAAAGGTGGCTGGACAAATGAAATGCAGAAATAAGTTATTGAAAGGCAGAGAGAGACAGAAAACAAAATGCTCTCCCTTTCCYAGCTTACACATTTTTTCCCAGGATTAGTTTCAACTTTACATTACCCTGTCTAGCATTTATGTTTGAATGGTTTCTGACCTTGTTCATCCTAGACAGCACTTGTGTCTCATTTAATTATTTGTAAAATCTCAGAGTAGCCAGGGAAAGAAAGCCTGAAGACTTCAGATACTTTGAATTTCATTTTTGTTGTCATCACTGCTGTAGAGCCCACCAGCTATTGTAAGGCTCTTTGTTCTTCAATTGGCTTTATACCCAACYGATTTTGCAATTTTCTTCCATTTGAAAGGCCAGAAAGTGAAACAACAAAGCTGCCATGCTTATTGCACACCTATGAGAAAACTCACAAGGGGCATACGCTTTGTGCAGCCTAAGTCATCTGTAAAAGATACTTTTCTTTTTTCCAATGAGGAAGAGATGGAAATATATACTCAGCGTAACCCGACCTTTCACAAATGCAGTATGTTCACACACTTCTAGTGCCAAAGCCCTGATTTTTTAACATGTGCCTACTCTTTGCTGTATTTTTGGCTATGAAGGGAACAGCAGTTAGATAGATTTTTGAGACTTTCTTAGAAAATGAAACTTATTGCACACAGGTACTGCATATTTCACCCAAGCTTTACAAGGGAACAATGTGCAGTGTTTCTGCTGTTCACCTTCCTCTGAAATCAATGACAATTACATATTGTGCCAGATATTTTCTTTAAAGTCTCATGGATCTTAAGGGAAGTGTCATATAGTCTGTCCTACATGGTCTGTTCAAAATATAAATTGCCCTTTTTTGTTTTTTTTTTTGATTCCACATTGCAAATATATTTAGTACAAAGGACAGATATGTTTATTTACAGATATATGAACTGAACACCTTTAGAGAATAGGTAAATGCTACCTAGACATCTCTGAACCTTGGCTGCACTTCTACCTTTATCTCATGAGTGATCTAGGGACAGTGTTTACAGACACTCACAGTGTAAAGAAAATGTTTGTTTAAAGTCAGTGATAGATGAGCCCACTGCTACTCATTGCTATTCTGGTATTATTAAGTGAATCAGCTGTCATTAAAAAATTTAAGTTTCTTTTCCTTGTTCCTTTTATGAAGAACATTAAAGTACATTGTTTCTGAATTATTATTTATACRGTAAGCTWTTTTTCTGCAATAGATCTATGGCAGCTTTGTTCATCTTAGTAGACTTTTTGTTATCTTCCTTGATCTCTCAGTTATGTGACTAAAGAGACCTTCCCTAGTGTTTGACTAATCTTTCGTGACACAGTTCATCTACAAAGTTTAAATTATTCCACAAAGGTCAAATTCCTTTTAAAAAGAGTCGCAGAGATTGGGTTTTATACTTTCTCCCTTCTGCTGCAAAGTCCAGTCACTTCAAAAACATTAAGCTCTAATGAATTTAATCCACGCTAGAAAAGTGAACATTTTGTAAGTCACAGCTTGTGTTGTAATAAGGGGACATAGCCAATGTGCTGGACTCTCCTTTGAGCCTTCTGCAGGAGGAATTCCTTCTCTTTCTTCAGAAGGTAGGAAATACTGCCAGACCAACTAACTCTTCCACAATAAAAGAACCATTTTTAAATATAGGTGCAATTTCTTGACCATTTTGGGCATCACCAGCCTAGAATACAGCAGGAAAGCTGATTCACCCTTCAAAGGAAAGTGGTGCTATAAAAACAAATTTGAACTTTGTACAATTTGCCATTGTACAAAGACACATTTGCATCAAAGCAATGAAAAATGTGCTTTGAAGCAGCTTGGCATAACTTGTGTGCAGGATGTATGTCTCTGTCCCCACCAAGACTCTGAGATATTTATAAAAGCAGACATACCTCATCAATTCAGTAATTCYCCCCAGCAAAAAACTGAAGTAGTGTGAACTCATTGTGCTGTGCAGACCAAGTACTGTGTGGAATTTAAGGATTTTACCAGAAGGAAGTGGAACTGACAGATATCATCTGATACATGATTAGCAAACAGACACTGGGAATGCTTAAGACATAGCTAATAGCATTAATATGTAATAGGATTAAAATTACATAGTACAGTAATATTGTTAAAGTGTGTATGTATGTGTATATACACAGGACTGTACATAACATTTAGTGAGAACCATAAGCCTGATCTCTTTCAGCCAATTTGTTTCATAATAAGAATAAAGTTCAGATGGATTGAGACAAGGAGGCAAATGTACAAAATCACTTAAAAATTTGTATAGATTTAACATCATCCTGTCAATACCCGCTCAGGAAGTAAATGCTTCACCAACATACAGCAAATGCACTGTTTAAATCCCCTGTGTATGAATCTTGTCATCACAGGGAGAGGTGAGAGCAAAAAGGTGGCTGCTGGATGCTCTGCCAGGGTTTGGTTCAGGCTCCCATTAGCAGCAGAAAAGTAAAATCTCCAGAGTTTTAATTCTCTCATGAGCCAAGAGTCTTCCATGCTGATTATGAACACACACACACAGACACACAGACACACACACACATAATGAAAATAGCCTCAAGTACTTCTGAGCCTGTGACTCTTGCCAGCTTGACCACACTCTCTGGGTAGTCCAGGAATACAGACAAAAACATCAATCAAAGGACCCAGCTGTTCTGGAATGTATTCAGCCACCACTCCCACTCTGAGAGTTAGAGTTTATTTTAGCTACTGTTTTCTACTCTGGGGTTTCATTGTCATTAGTCAGTGGAAATTTCTTGGTTATTCACAGAGTAGAAAATGATAGTATATGTAATTATAATTATATATACATATGTTTACGCACACACACAGACTCACACAGACACAGATAGACATCCTGAATGATGGACTGAGTTTTCAGCCCTGCACAGGGAGCAGAAGCTCATAGTTCTGTTAATGTAGGAGTTGCATGTCTAATTCTGCTCGGGCGTAATGACCCTAAACTTAGAATCAAGTACAAAAAAGAGGGCAATTGTTGCTYCATATTACTCTGAGTAAGGTTCAATTATATGATTGTCTGGCTTCTACAATACTGAAGTCAGCTTCAGTATATACTGGGACAGCCATGACAGTGCTGCTGGTAAAAACTGGCACTGWTCCACTGACTGCGAGAGATGTTGTGCCAGTTTACAACAGCAATAAATTCAACCCAGTCACTTGGGCTACTTCCGTAACCAAAAAAAAAAAAAATTTGAAATGCATACTTAAGATATAGAATGTGATACTTTTTGATAACACTTGCCTGATTCTCCAGTGGATCCTTCGCAGTGGAAGTTGAGCAACTAACCTTCCTAACAAGAAAGGTTCACCACACATGCAGCTCTGCTGTGACATTTAATGGTACAGTTCCCTAAAATCTCTAAGAAAAATCTGATGATTCTCCTGCATTCTAGATTGAGTCATTGTAAATYAGAGGAAACCTCATTCCCATGACCCACTATTTATCTGTATGGACTCCTGTGTAAATGAAGAGCTGACAAATTTAAAATAAACTTTTTTTTTCCCTAAGCCATAACAATTCTCCTTGCACTTCAATTGTTTTCAGATGAAGAGCTTTTTTCAGGAATGTATATTGATTTCATGGGGACAGATGCGGCCATTTTCCGGAGTCTGACCAGGAGGAACGCAGTGCGGACTGACCAGCACAACTCCAAGTGGCTGAGTGGTGAGATGCCTTTGATTTACCAGAGCTTTTAATGGGCCTCACAGAGATTCTGCTTTGCTTTGCTTAAAATAAAGAGTTTATCTTTTAAAGAGCTTGTCTCTGAACTTAATTTACAAAGTTGAACCATGAAAAAATGTATGTAAATACAAACTGTAGACAAGGCACAGATCTAAAGGGTTCACTGCATGAACCAACCTCTTAGGCCACCCCAGCTGAGGGCCTTTTTTGCATTAAGGCTGAACCAAACTGTTTGAGGGAAAGTGTATTAAAACCTTTCCAATGGCAAGTGGTCAGACAGTCTGACTTCTAGGCAAGTGCCTTCACTTTAAATGAATCAGATATTGCCTTAAATTAGAGTGTTTGATTCTAAGCTATGAGCTTCAGTTCATTCAAGATGATCCATCTCTGCACAGAAGACTCACCACCACTTGCATTCAAAATGTGTACAGAAGAGAGTCCCACTATCACAGAAGTCAGTGAGGATCATTGCCACTTATTTCAGTGGTGAGGAGTTGGTTATCTAAATACAGTAGAAAAACTCATTTCTGAGTGGAAGCACTTAACTCTGCTTCACTGACATCACTGTGAGAATTCTCCCTGTCTTTACTGGTAAGAAGACTCATTCGAGTTACACCAATTTGAATTAAAATGGTGGTCAACCCTCTGAGCAGAGGTAGATGTGAAAGGTTATAAGCCAACCAACACAGCAGTTGTAATTTTAAAAAGCCTTCAGGTATGTTGAAGTAAAGTTACTATGGTTTTGTCTCAACATTTTTTAGGGTGACTCTTGCTATTCCTGTGTGGCTGTGACTACAATGAAATCACAGGATTGCAGTCAGAATAAATTAATTTCACTATGAAAGGGCAACTATGTCTGCTTTCTAAATTTTCCTTCTGTTTATTATACATTCTTACACTTATCTGCACACCCTGACGTGCATCCTAAAGTCACTTAGAGAAAAAGGAAATTTAAAAATGCCTGATTTCTGGAAAATCTACCTGTTACCTCTGCTCAGAACAGGTACTTGAAAGTACAATTTATTTCCATGTTTTTTTAGAGCCAGAGTCATGACACTTGTTATATCAATTGAGAATAGACTTATGTGAATAGAAAAATGCTGCAATCTAGAGAGAGTTTTCTGTCATTCAACCTTTGTATCAGATTGTTTCAAAAATTGTACTGTGTTTCAAGTGAACAAGCAATCTTGCATGATTATTGAAAAGACAAAGCCTTCATGCAGGGAGAGGGTCCACTTCTGCCCTCAGTCAAAGGAGGTCTTCTGAGGGCTCCTCCACTGTCCATTGTGTGCTTGCCGTTAAGGTTGTAATTTATTTTGTTCCCTCACTAGTTCTCCTCTGCGTGTACGTTTGGTTACATTTACCAGCCTCTGATATGAGGTCAAATGTTGCTCAAACATTTGCATACCCTGCTTTCCTTTTCTGGGTTCCACGACTTTTTTTCTTCCCTTATTTATGAACCTTATTTGTTATTTTTTCTAAGCTGTCCCAGCTTACTTCTAGGTTTTGTCACAATGAGGCTTTCCTTAGTCGCCCCTGATAACACACTGATTCTTCCCTCTTCTTCCTCCAAGTCTTTGAGTCTCTGCAGTTACCTAATACTACTGCTTCTGGATTGCTCTTCTAAATGTTTTTTTGTGGAATAAAATGTGAAGATTCAAAAACATATAGTGCCAGCAAGGAGCCATTTTGCCTGCTGATATTTGATGTATAGAGATGTGAGGCTAGAGCATATAGCTTACCCTGCCACAACAGTACCTCTGTAGGCATTATCCAGCTCTTCCTTGAAGCACTCAGTAACTGTCAAATCATTCATTGCTTATACTGATACATCTTTTGGTTTCATCCTTTTGGTAAACTTCTTCATTTCAGAACCTATTTTTGTGGATGCTCATGTTATCCCAGACGGCACTGACCCCAACGATGCCAAAATCTACTTCTTCTTCAAAGAGAGACTCACAGACAACAGCGGCAGCACAAAGCAAATTCATTCAATGATTGCAAGAATATGCCCAGTAAGAACCATTTTGTTTGCCAGGTTGTTGGGATAAGCTGCTAGTGTGACATGATAACCTAAAAGATTAAATGTTTGAAAAGCCTTTGATTTATATTTGACAAAAATTTCCTGTTTCTGTATAACCATTCATAATCAGGAGGAGCTGTTATTGGACTCACAGCTAGGATCTGAACATGTTATGTGTATCTGGCTATACCTGTAAGGATATGGAAATGCAGAGGTTTAGGGATTTGTGTATTTCTCCTRCTGAGTCAGAATAGTTACCAGAGTTGAATTTTCAAACTTGCTGTCCTTGGCACAAATCAGGCACATTATTTTCTTAATAAAAATGAACTATAAGACAGTGAAGTTTTTCACACACACACACACACTCAAAATATTTGAAGCACATTATAAATATCAAGCTTTTAAATGGGTTGATTTAACTTTCAAATGCTGTTTTCATTTTTACAATATCTGTTCTTTCTTTGTTCTTGTATTGATGCATGTGTGAGCCAAACTTTAAAAATGTGCACAAGAAATTTAAATTCAGGAGTTATGGCTATTCCTGGGCAATAATTATTTTTTTTTCACAGTGCTCCTCATTGTCTCTATTTCGTGTTTTTTATATCTCTAATCAACTGTAGATGAAAAATGATTGAAGCAGCTATTAATAACTCTGATGAAATGGATTTTTTTAATGAGAGAAAAATTATAAATGCACAATTACTGCTAGCCTATTCATTCCTTCTTTTGGAAAGGTTCAGGAAGTTAATTGTGAGTGTTTACATATTCCTTGTCTTTAATATGGGTCTTCTTTAGAATTTGGTACTTTGTGATGTTGTTGTGCCTGGGTATGAGGCCATGTTTGTCCTTCTCTGGCAGTATGACGAGGCATGTGATCTCTTTTATAATCTCCGTTCTCTGTATTTTTGTGAGGGTGCCTAAAGGCCTTTTTGGGTATTTTGCAAGAAGACATTTTACACCATTGCAGCTGTATTTGGGGTTTTTGTTRTAATGAAGCCCAGATGATTTTTGAAAGGCCTAAGCCTGTTTAGACTTACACTAAAGTCAGTGGCAGAACCCCAAAGCCAATGAAAATAAATCTGAGCCAGTCATATTTGTATATGTGTGTACACCATCATATTCATATATCAACACCTTTGAGACTGGCAAAATATATTAGTAAAATGATGCCAAGAAAGACCCTCTGAAAAGACTCCTTATAAGTCACCCAAAAAGTTGGATTACCAACGCCAAGAGCACCAGTGAAACACGCACAGCACTTTATTGAAATCACATTTCAATAGCTTCTACAATTTGGTTTTTCTCTTTCCTTGGGTGATATCATGCTGTGCAGTTTGGAAGACAGTGCTCTTACCTAGGGCATTCACYAGCACCAGTCAGGATCTGTCACCTCAGTGCTGCATGATCTGGTTTGGCAGTGACAGTTTCCACCTTGTGCCAGAGAAAATTGGAAAGGTCCTTGAGCCAGCTGTGACCAAGCCGTCTGTGGGCCAAGCCAGCAGGACTTGCAACAGTGCAAAACTAGCCTGACCTAGTAAGCCATGCTGGCACATGAGGTGGATGCTCTAAACAAAATTCAGGACTAGAAGAAACAGCCCTCTATGGGACTGTGAGACCTTCTAGAGATAGCATGGACCTTATGCTGGGTGTCAATGAGTGCTGCAAAGCTCCGCAGCAGTGTTCTTCCGATCATACCAACACACGCTGCTGATGCACAAAACCCAATGCCCAACCCTCCAAGCCTGGTAGCCCAGCAGAGAAAGTCTGCTCAGAAAACTAGTCCTTGTTTTTTTCTGCATACGGAATGTTTAGAGAAGGGGATTTCGTTTAGGTCTATCTATTTTTAATATTACATTTACCAGATAATTAGCTAGATGATGAGTTAACCTGAGAAAAATGTAGGAAAGCCCATTAAAATGTTAGCTGTATTTTTATTTCTTTTTTTCTGAAAATAATATTCCTTTCCAGAATGACACGGGTGGTCAGCGCAGTCTCGTGAACAAGTGGACGACATTCTTGAAAGCAAGACTTGTGTGCTCAGTAATGGATGAAGATGGAACAGAAACATACTTTGATGAATTAGGTATCACAAAAAAAATTCCTTACAAGTTTTATCTAAATGGTACAACTTTTGCATATTCAGTTACTGATGTTCGTACAGTTTCTCAGTCAAGTTGTTGACGGTGAAATCTTAGTGCTAGAAATCCATGGCAAAATTCCCCTTACAGGTTTATGACAAGAAACGAAAAAATTCTTTGTAAGTGTCTCTGGGTAATTATCATTACCTTTGAAATGAAGGTAATTAATCTTGACTATGTAAACAATGATATTTGTAAAGAATTATTATTTGGAAGGGAATATCTAAGTGAATTGGTCACTATTTCGCTACTAGTTAGGATTACAATAGAGGGTTTTTAACTTCTCTTTGAAACTGTTTCTTATATCTGTGTAACACACAGCTTTTCCACAGTGCAGTTTTTCTATTTTTTGATCACAGGGTGGAGTCCTCAAGTTGATAGTTCAACATAATAATAATAAATCCTGTTACTGGCACCAGCAGTAATATTATGAGTAAATATAATTCCTCAGAAATCATTCAGTCACATAAATTTTTGTTTGAACATGTGAAACACTGTAAATATTCAGTGCATAATCTATACAGCAGTCACAAGAGGTTTCCTTTTATTAAGGAATTATTAGATGCATATCTTGATACCTAAGTGCCAAACAATGTTATCAGAAAGTTTCAAATTCTATATTGTCCACAGCTGAGATGTGCAAACTCATAATTATAAATTCAGGTATTGGAAGATTTGTTATGTGCATTACTATAAATAGAAATAGTATAAACAGCTAATGTGCCCTGCACTGGGTCTGCATCTGGTTCTGATCTTCTCTCCATTTTATCTCCTGCATCTCTTCTGCATTGTTATTCCTAATTCTCATCATAGCAAATGGGATTTGGAGTCTTTTTTGGGTCTAGGTATTTACAACTGTTTGGTGTACTTGCTTTTGCTCAAGGTTTCAGTGGACTGTGGTGGGCCTAGGAGCAGATCCTAACTTGCTCTAACTCAGAATGTGCGAGGTGCTTGGAGGATTGATTTTCTGAAGTTCACAGTGTGTCAGCACTGCCACAGCAACTCATCTTTCAGAACTGTGATTTACCAACCCCCACCTCTTCAACAAAGCAATAGGATAACTGCTTTTAGTTTCTTGTATGACAAAATGTAGGACCATAGTGAATAGGAGACAATGCTCTCAGCATGGGCTCCCAGCACAGTTCCCTAGCAAAGAGGAAGAATACAATCACAGCTGGAAATTCAGAAAACTGGGAGAGAGCAAGCACATGCTTCTGTGTTCATGTATAATGCAGGAGAGCATAACACTTCCAGTTCTGCATGGTGAAGTCTTTTGCTTTTGACATATTGAAAAGAATATGTAAAAAATTCAGAGGGTTAAATGAAAAAGCCACATAAMTTAATGGAAAGCTAAAGAACATTCTATGATAAAAAGCTCAAACAGTTCAGTCTTTTTTGTGTTGTAAATTAAGAGGTAGCATGATTATAGTTATTAAAAACATTTTTAAGGAGAAACTGTCAGAGATTGAAGTAGTTTTCACTGAAGTGTGGAAAAAAAATCAACAGATCAGTGGTAATGGTGGGCAAATTCAGTTCAGTGCAGTTTTGCACAGTGTAGTCAATACATCTCTGCACAACAGGAGGTGGGAGGTTTACATCTCTCAGACGCTTCACTGCAAAGCTGTGTGTCATTCATATGTTGAAAAAGAGCTAGTGAGGGCACTCCAGTATGTTCTGGCCAATAAAACATCTAATTTCCCTGTTTTCGATTACATCCATCTGTGGGAACTCTTTATCTTTAACCTATTGCAACTTTAATGTTTACCTACTGTTAAACAACCTGCTGAAACAAGATGCAGCTGAGAGAAATGTGTAACACAGATCCTGAACTTATTTGAAAATCTTTGTCTTCTGTCTCCATAAGGCTAGAGGGTGTGGAGTTCATTTCCAAATTTGTTTCTGAATGTTTAAATGCTAGATGTATGCATATATGGTCTTATGTGGTAAGTCTTATTCCCATTCAAGTCTGAGACAAAACCACCGTTGACTTTAGCAGGAATAAAGCCATAAATTAAATTGGAAAATAAAGTTTTTATTATTATTCAAAACTTTTTTCTCTTTTGTTTACTTTCTTACAGAGGATGTGTTTCTTCTAGAGACAGATAACCCCAGAACAACACTCGTGTATGGAATTTTTACAACATCAAGGTAAAGAGGGAGATTTGAAAAAAGCTTACCTGAAATGCCCAATTTTCTATATGAAAACCGAAAGTGATGTTTTGGAGGAGTGCACAAGGCTCTGCTGTGCAATTTTGGATGTCTGCTGCAGCCGCTGTTTGCATGCAGGAGTCTCAGTGTCATTGCGGTTGGTGTCCATGTTAGAGCTGTGCTTCTTGGACCAAACTGCTTCCTGACACGCTGTCAGCTGGCACTGGGAAAACATTTCCATGGAGGGCCACTTGTCACTGCTCAGCAGTGGAAAGCTAAATGGCTTCAATGCAGGGAACTTATGTGACATCTGAGGGCACTTAACACCTCCTGAAGAACATCCAGCGGCCTGAAGGATCAAACCAGGAATTCTTACATGAATTTATACAACTCATTTCCAGTCTCTCAGTTGGCTGATGATCACAGAGATGAAAAATAACCCATATGGGCTTCAGCTGGCTACAAAAAGACAAGCTTATATGGCATTTGATCACCGCCTTGTAGCTCACTGTTTTCAGTCAGTGGTATGCACTTACTGTCCAGTTTAGAAAGCATTTCCTGTGCTCCCAAGGGTGGTCGAAATACTCTATATGGCTTACTATCCTGAAACTCTCCACAAAGGTAGACCAAGAGGGGGACCAACAGATTCTTCCACTTCCCCTTTAATTTTTTGATTTTCCCTCTTGCCTCACCACATAGTGCTAGTACAGAGTAAAAATAGTTACTGCTTACTGACTTYGGATATGGTATTGTATATTATTTAGCTGGTTTCTGGTTTCTTTTTTTTTTAATTTCCATTTAATTTATTTGATCAAATTAGAAAGTTTGTAACTTATTTATAATAATTCCTTTAATGGCAATTTCTAGGAGAAAAGGTTTTTCAGAATTTTTTTTCTTCAATAGATTTTTTTTCACAGGGATCTGCTTACTCAAAAATGTAAATAAGACAGGAGAACATGATTTTATGATATTTAATTGGGAAAAAAAATCACAACGACTTGTAAACATATGGTGCTGTCTACAATTCCTACTTCACAAAAAGAGAAAAGGATGATACTATCTTTAGCAGTAAAACCACACTTGTCATTAGGTTGTGGATGCAACATGACTGAACTGGAAACACTTCTACCTAATTCTCCTGGTATTTCTGCAGTGGAAATGAGGTTTGAATCACAGGACCATATAAGGTGGCAAAAAGAGAAAACTTTACTTTTTCCTGGTTTTCAAGCTGTTTTCTCTCTCCACTGAAGTTTTTACACACATGCATTTCTGTTACCATGAACCACATGTTCTGTGCTTGCTTTGCTTTTGTTCAACTATAGATTGAACGTGTTACCCAGTTAATACTGCAACCACAAGGATTTTTACTCTTTAACAGTTACTATATCTTCACCTCGGTAGACTTCCAACTCATAACAGTAGCAAGAGAGAATCATCACAGGAAATAATAACTATTAGCATTTTAACGTAAATCATACAGAGGGAAACCAAGTAATATTGAAGGAAATTATTTTAGTGGCACAATGTGCTGTAAATCTAACATAAAACATCTGGAAAGACTAAATACTTTTCTCAAAATCTATTAATACCTAGTAAAATTTCCACAAATACCATAATCCATCTAAAAGGTTCATTCTACTAATCCATATATAGCTGAGAGCAATGGGAATTTCACTCTCCTTGTTTATACACTATGTGTAATGTGTTCAGGCTTTTTTCTGGAGTGTTTTTTTTCTTTTTCAATTGAAAACARTTGCTTGGATTATCTTCATCCTACAGTTAACATCAGGCAGATTTTAGACTGTCTGGAGTTCCCACTTTTTGGAGATAAATATTGCAAACCTCACATGCAGTGAGAGAAAAAATGAAGGAGTTAATTCATTGTAATCAGCCTTAGCATCAGTCTGGAAATTTTTCCCCAAGTGCCCTTCACCACCATGGGGTGATGGAGACCATTCAGGACTTGTCCTGAGTGAACCCATGGCTGARCCTAGAGCCGTGGGAAGAACATGCCCTTTTCTTAGGTGACTCCCTGGGTTCTTCTCAGGAAGCATCAAACTTGGGCCTTCATAAAACCTGTTTTGTGGGTAGATTTGGGGACTGTATAGGAGTTATTCCTTTACCTATCCCCATTTTTCTTTAAAAAGCTGGCAGCTGATTATAATAATCCAACCAATTGTAATTGCTCTGGATGTTTTGATTCATATTTTAGCCGTGTATTTTAGGAGGCTCATGGAGGTTTTGTGGTTAATATACTGGTAGGGAGTTCTGGAAACCTGTGCTGAGCTTGGCAGTACAAAGTTTATAAAACTCTTGTCTCACTGAAGTCAGCAATATTTTTGCCATTGATTTAACTTGAGCCAGATTACATTTCTTTTATACTTAGCATTAGGAAATGTTCTTTTTGCACCAGTAGGGTAGTGGCTTCCTCTCTCTTTTTTCAGTTCACTGTTCAAAAAGGTGCTAAGTCTTAAGAAGTAGCAGTGCATATTGGGCAGCTAGATAAGTTGATTTTAAATGTATTAAATCCATGCTATAGAAGTTTTAAATTGTATCAAAAATATTATTTCAGAGCTATCTTTCGTCATTGGACCATGCAAAATTATGGAATAGTTATAAAAAAGTTGGTAGATTGCAATGCTAACTTTTTCCTACTGTCTTCCAGCTCCATATTTAAAGGCTCAGCTGTGTGTGTGTATCATCTGTCTGACATCCAGACTGTGTTCAATGGACCATTTGCACACAAGGAGGGCCCAAACCACCAGCTGATTCCATATCAGGGCAGAATTCCGTACCCGCGACCTGGCACCGTAAGTACAAAGATGTTTATTCAGGCTTGCCAATTGCTTGTCTTTGTTTAATGCATAAATAAATATTATTTATTCCAGGAGAAAAGACTGTATGTGACTATGACAATTACAGTCCAGAACTATTTTATTTGCTTTTCAGTTGCCTACAAACCCAACTACAAATCACGTAGGATCTGGAAATCTTCTGGAAAGAATTAGAAGTCATCTAAAGTGTTAATCACTCTTTCTCTTTCAGCTGCAAAGGTGATAAGAATTGTTTCATTAGGTGACAGTCTTCTTGTTTACATGTGCATGTCCATTTTGTGGGTATATTTGAGCAAAATGTAGCTAAATAAATAAGCATACAAAGACAGCATTGTGAGTTTGCTCTGCAGTCTGGATCCAAATGTCTGTAAGTCTGTCTTTTGTCTGTATGAATTTTCCACAGTTCTCCAAAGTCTTGYAGCTCTACTCAGATGCTTAGGAGATGTAGTAGGAGATCTAAAGAACAAGGTTTCTGGGACTTGTCACTTGACTAGGTCTAATACCCTGTCAGGTTTTGAATCTTAGAAGAGAGACCTAGAAATAAATGAGTTTTCATGCCATTCAGTTCACAGTAGTCTTCCTTGTTAAGAATGCTTTTTGGATGCCTTGAAAATTTTTCAAGACTTTCTTTCACTGCATCGAGGTAGTAATAATCTTCCAATAAATGCTGTACACAATTAGAGCTAGCTCTGTTTCCAAGTTGTGCAACTATATCTCATGAAATATTTTAAGCAAAACTATTCTTTCTTCTTACTTTTCAAATTTATGATGTATAAAAACTGCTGTTATTGCACTTTTTTCTTTATTTATTTACTTACTTATTCACTATTCTTAATTTAGATTTAGCAGAAATATGACATCTAATATTTCAAGATTTAATGAAGAATGTATGAACTTTCTCTAGAATTTCCTCTAAATCCATATTTGCTAAATGAAGTATGGTAGTGTGGTTGTGTGTTGACTCCTATGAAGTCTTACAATTTCTTAAGTATCAGAATGAAATAAGTATGCAGGGAATCATAAATTACCTCTCTACAATGTAGTTATATTTTTTTTAAGATTAACACTTTGTTGCTTTTCCATTTATCATGGGAAATTAAATTTTATTTTAATTTTGCCAGTCCTTGTGAGAACCTTAAACTATATCACTGTTTCATTCTGATTTCTTTTTTGTGCTGCAAGATCCTGTTCTTTTTCTCTCTTTCTCTCTCATACATGGGATAGCTCAAATACATGGAATAGCTCTTCCTGTTCACACAATTTTTCATGACATTTTACTGCAGTTATTACTGGCTGTAAGAGATAGGACTTTACATTCCCAGATCTCTAGAATTAACTAATCAATACCTGACATTCCACTAAGGTCTAATGCTAGCATTAGTCTTTCTTTGCTATTAATTCATACAGCTCTAATCTCATGAGTTCACTGAGGCTTTAAAAAAAAAGACCCATATAAACATGAAGTTTCACACTCTTGGGATTAGTCATGTTTCAAAGTTTCTTGCTGCTTCAGAGTATTTTATTTGTATGTGTTTCCTCAACCACTGCCATGTTTTTCCTGGTTCACCTCATGGAGGCTCCTGAAGTATTCCAGATGGGACTAAAAAAATCAGGCAGCCCAATGGAAAGGGGCAAAAAGTAGATTTGGATTTAACATGGTGACAAATCATCTACATTTTTCAGATGGGCCAATGAGCTCTGAATCTGAAGATAAATTCTTAGATCGTAGTTCGTAGAGATTCCTTTAGATAATCATTGTTGGTTTTCTAATCACTGGATTTTCTGTGCTACCTCACGATTTAACCATAACACAATATCTTAAAGGCATATTTTCTAAGATGAAATTTCTTTAGCTGTGCTTTTATTTCACCACCAAAAAATTCCACTTTTAAATGTGTGCCACAAACTATATTTTTCACTTACATCAAAGCATCTGCAAAAATTGGAACATGGGGATTTTTTGCTGCTCAGAATTTGTGCTTGAAGAGTTAACTTTGATCAGCCATGCTTGCAGACTATGGGGCATGATCCTCTTTCCTCTGGAATGTACTCTTTTTGCAAATTCTGGGATGCTGGACTAGACAGGGATGCCTTGTTATATGACATGGAAAATCCTACTTTACAGTTGCCTAAAGAGATATTCATACTAAACCTCTGGACAGAAATGAAAGTTCATCATGTCGCAGTACACTGGATAAACAATGGAAAGGCTTCGTTGTAGCTTCAGTAGGATTAAATAAAGCAATACTTTCTTTTGGCCATGATCAACTCCGTGGTGTTTGGCTGGCCTTCACTAAATACCAATGGTTTCTTATTTCTCCACAAGCAAAACTTACTTATGGAAAAAAAAATACATAATTGGCAGCTTGCTACTAAACTCAGTGATGTTTGAGGGTAGTTTCCATTTTTCAGAGTTTGCAGAAATAGTTTTTGTACGTACAGCATGTTGGAGAATATGCTGTAAATTAGAGAATTCTGGTTTTCTCTGCAATCTAGCTGCATGGTGATCAACTGTGAACATGAGATTGTGTAGCCAAGTCCTTGAATGAGGTGTGAAGGATACACGTTCATCCCTCCAGGAAAGAGAGAGCTTCTGAGTTTCTTCAGTATCATCTTTTGCTTGTCATTGGTTTATATAGGGGATAGCAAAAGAATTAATTGATTAAAGATGTGTGTTAAGGCTTTTCTCAGAATGATATAATGTAAGGTTTTAGGGTCACACTGGTGTGAATAATAGCACAGATGATTTTACAAGAAGTCACAGACAAAATTCTTATGATCTCCAAGTCAAGAATGGAAGGATTGAAAGTATCAGAGAAAGATTTTTGACTGAGCCATGTGAGACAGGAAAGTTTAATTTGAACTATTTATGAAACAGAATCCCTCTTGAAAGGAACTGGGGTCTGGCAGAGGACTACCAAGTAGAATAATCTTGCTAATGATGAACGCAGTTCTTTTTTCAGCATTTGTTGCTAGTCCTAACAAATAGTTTCGTCCATTTTCTGGAATGTGGATGGATATGCCAGGGAGGGTAGAGAAAGCAAGATAAGAATTCAATTTTGTGAGCAATCTTAGAGCATTAACATGTAGTATMATTTCTAATGAGAGCCAAAACAAAACCCTTAGGATAAATAAGAGCCCAGAAAAGTAAATTGTTGAGGACATCAGATGAGAAAAGCGACCTTTATCTGAGCTGAGTTCTGGTTCTTCTTCCTGGAGGTAACTGATGCCAGAGCAACTTCTTTTAAAGAATTCCTACCAGAGCTGTTCTACTTTGTATAAATAATTAAATCCTAATTGAGCCAGAAGATTACTCTAAAGCCTATGATTAGGCTGAAGTCCCCTCTCTGCTTGTTTCCTCCTGTGCCAGATGAATAGTTTATCAGGTGCACAATATGCAACAGCTTTTAGCAGTGAGTGCAGAACAGGCACTCCTGCCTGTGGTTAGAGGGATGCCCTGGGAGGTGAGGACCCAAATTCTAACATTGCATCTCGTCAGGTAGGTTGGACACATGACTCATATATCCCCAGACAGTTTCCAAGTCTCTTAGAATATGATTCATTTTATGTAATTTTAGCCATCTAAAAGCAGGGCATTTAGTCTGAATTACTGACTACAGAGGAAACCTAAGAATAAATGACTAACTTGAAGAGAGTAGAAGTCAGGTGAGGTAAATCTCTCCTTAAGCTACTGGCTATTTTGTGTCTGTGGTTTTGACCAGAAATTCCATCCTAGATGTAGGAAAGGCCCTTGTCAAAATAAACAAGTTTCCATCAAGTGCTTTTTATTGAACAAATCAACATTTTCCAATTGGAAAAATACTGTGTTGAAACACTTCTGAATATCTCCAATAGTCTGAGGAGGGTTTCACAGCTCAGAAATACAGTAAGGGAAAAAATGAAAGCTCAAGAGCAGCAATAAAAAGTGAGGTAGTGGTAGCTGAAAAAAAAATCATGTAACTTAATGTAGGTACATCCAGAACATTGTACCAGTTACTGACATAGCTCTGATTTCTTCCCAGTTTTCTTTTAGTTTCAATCTCAGTAAATAGTTGAGTTTTCTAAGATGGATTTTATTTTCTCATGAGGTCCAGGATGCCTCGGGACTGATGGTTTGGATGGTTCTTCATTATATTTAAAGAGGCATCSAGAGTATTCATGGGCCTTAGTTATTTCTCAGGCATAGGGGGAAGTATAGACCATCTTCTCAGATATAAATAAGTTGTTACAGGACTCCCTCATCAACTCCATATTATTGATTTTTCAAATGAAGATGAGTCACAGGCCCTTTCATCATCATGTACTCAACATAATGACAAGAGGCCAAATTACAATTAAGTATCAGATTTTGTCTTCTGCCTTTGTACCAATTCTGCAACAAACCAGATGCAAAAGTTTGGTATCTTCCCACACCAATCTCTTGGAATTTTTTTTTTTTTTCCCAACAGGAAGTTCAGAAGCATAAAACATGTAGAAATAGGTTCAGAAGTACAGATCTTTGCCATCAAGCTGGGTTTTGAAAGTGCAAAAGTAAATTTCTGTTTATTAGAATTTCTGGGAGTTCAAAGTGTAGCTATTCAACACTTCATTCCCGTTACTGGAATGTTTTGGCCCAAGTCTGAAGTGCTTTGTGAAGAGGTTCCTTTGTCAACTATCTGTCGATGTTTGTAAATGCCTTGGAGATGAAAACTCTCTGAAAGGTGGTAAATGTTGCTCAGCATTACTGCGCACGTTTCTTGCAGTGTCCGGGAGGAGCCTTCACACCCAACATGCGGACAACCAAAGAGTTTCCAGACGATGTGGTGACCTTCATTAGGAACCACCCTTTGATGTTCAATCCAATTTACCCAATACACAAGAGGCCATTAATCATCCGGATAGGAGCCGACTACAAGTATACAAAGATTGCTGTGGATCGAGTGAACGCGGCTGATGGGAGATACCATGTCTTGTTTCTCGGAACAGGTAAGACAAGCTTAGCTGCACTCGTTTTCCTCCATTGCAATATAATCTGCAATCAACTCTGATTTTTACAACTTACAGCTTTCAGAAATATTTGTTTAAATATTTGCGATCTACAGAAATGTCTACAGAAATCCGTAAATTATGTTCTATTTACTTTCTGTGCATTTTTCTATTTACTATAGACATCAATTGTGTGCAGGACATGCAATGTATTGATATTAATTTTGAGACAAAAAACACCACCAGTGTATATTTTCTTGGATATAAATTATAATATTTCTCTTGAATGTGGTTTGTCTGCAGCATCATTCCACATTAGAATTTGGTGCTCTCTAACATAACAAAAAAATCCAAAATTCTAACTTTATAATTTTGGTATACTCTCATCATCATTATTTAATATATGCTGTGTAAGTACTTCTGAAGAAAAGCACGATCTGATCAGGACGTTGCAAATGCAGAAACAGCAAGTCTGCCAAAAAAAGAGTAGTAATATGGAAGTACTTAGCAGAGAAAAAGAAACAAATGGTCGGACTCCTAGCAGTAGTGGACACAGAGAATTTGATCCAAGTATTCTAAAATAATTTCTGTCTAATATAACCTATATTTTGTTTTTAGTTACATCAAATTTGAATCTGGTGTTGCGCTTCTGAAGTCTGCAGGGAACAGGTCAAGTGATTCTTGTAGTGATCGATTCTGATTTTTTTCAAATATTCAGATACGAATCACACCCTTTTGATTGAAGCAGACAAGCAGAGTGGTGCTCTGACTAGACCCGAGGACTCACTCACATCTGAAACTCCCACTGGTTTAACAGGGCATTATAGGTTGATAGGCACAAAGGCTAATCTTTTTTACTACAGATGGTTTCAAGTAGAACAAAGGAAAAGAGTTCTAGGAGAACAAATATATCTCTGAACATCAGAATATGATTACAGAGATGGCTTGCATTGCTTTTATGGTCCACATATTATTGGGGTCCTGATTGTTTTCTACTTGTAGAATGACTGTGCCTGCCAACAAACTCACATAACCATCTTGTTATAATAGATTTAGGAAGCTGGTGCTAAAAAATCTCTCAAGTATGTCAGGCTTCTATAGGGAAAGGATTAAAAGTAACTCTCTTCACTCTTCTTAGAAAAACCTCCCCAGCGATCAAAATCAGCAGAGTGCCTGTGTGCCAAAGGAGGCCAGCTGCATGCTGTGCTGTGTGTGCAGAAGTGTAGCCAGCCAGCAGGTTGATGGAAGGGATTTTTCTCCTGTATTTGGCTCCTGTTGGGAGTACTGTGTCCAGCTGTGGACTCCCCAGTACAAGGAAAACTTTGACCTAATGGAGCAAGATCAATTGTAGGACTGTAGCAYGTGACGTATGAGAAGAGGCTGCGAAAATGGGTTTATTCAGAGAAAGCTAAGGGGGGACCTTAATGCTGTTGACAGCTATCTAATGGATGGCTACAACTGCCTACGAGGAAAAAGGCACATGGGGACTCTTCTCGAGGTGCTCAGTGCCAAGGTGAGGGATCGCACACGAGTTGCAATGTGCGACATTGCCATTGCATGTAAAGGAAAAACTTTTCACCATCAGCGTGATCAAACAGTGGAACAAGGACCCAGAGAGGTTATGAATTCTCCGTCTTCAGAGACTCAAAGGATTCAAAACCCAACTGACACAACGCTGAGCAGTCTGCTCTAACTGGACCTGCTCTGAGGGGGGGACTGTACCAGGTATCTTCTACAGGCCCCTTCCAGCCTACAGGTTTCTGCAGTTCAGTGAAAGGAAAACAAAACCACTTTATTTGTGTGAGGTTATGCATGGAGAAAGTGAGAAGGGCTGAAGCCCAACAGGAACTCAATGTGGCTACTGCTGCAAAAGGCAGTAAAAATGTTTCTATAATACCTTAGCAGGAAAAAGAGGGCTAAGGAGAATTTCCATTCTTTGCTGCATACAGGGGCAAACATAGTGACAAGGGATGAGGAAAAGGCTGAAGTACTTAATGCCTTCTTTGCCTCAGTCTTTAGTAGCAAAAGAAGTTCTTCTGCAGGTCCCCAGCCCCCTGGGTTGGAAGCTGGGAGTAAAGAGCAGAATGAATCCCCCATAATGCAAGGAGAAAGGGTCAGTGACCTGCTACACCCCTTGGACACACACAAGTCTATGGGGCTGGATGAGATCCACCCAAGGGTACTGARGGAGCTGGCAGAAGTGCTCACTGAGCCACTTTCCATTGTTTAGCAGCAATCCTGGCTAACTGGGGAGGACCCAGCTGACTGGAAGTTATCAAATGTGATGCCCATCCACAAGAAGGGCCCTAAGGAGTATGTGGGGAACTACAGGCTTGTCAGTCAGACCTCAGAGCTGGGAAAGGTTATGGAGCAGATCATCYTGAGTCCCATCACACAGCACATGCGGAGCAACCAAGGTATTAGGCCCAGCCAACATGGGTTTGTGAAAGGCAGATCCTGCTTGACCAACCTGATCTTCTTCTATGACAAGGTGACCCACTTAATGAATGAGGGAAGGGCTCTGGCTGTTGTCTACATGGACTTTAGTAAAGCCTTTGACACCATTTCCCACAGAATTTTCCTGGCTTCTCATGGCATGGACAGCTTCACTGGGTATAACACTTGCTGGATGGCTAGGTCCAGAGAGAGGGGTGGTGAATGGAGTTACATCCAGCTGGCAGCTGGTCCCAACTGGTGTTCCCTCAGGTCTTTTCCAACCTAAATGATTCTATGATTCCATGTGTTTCCCCCAAAACCYTTACCAAGTCTCCATCTGCAGTAGTGTGAATGCTTAGTATATGATAAGGCATAGTCATGGTAATGAATTATGTAAGAAATTTCATAAGGTTTTGATCTGGGTATTTTTGTTTTCTTGGTTGGAAGTTGATAAATTAGTTTTAAGATATTCTTGAATATCTCTTACTTTCAGAGTTATCGTAAACTACTAAATTCACTTAATTAGCACAGGGCTTTCTACAAGGTTGTTTCTTTCTTCTCCCCTTCTTGCTTCCCCCCCCACTAACACAAAACCACATTTTCTGTTTAGTTTAATTAATGCAGATACAATTCTTGACTTTGTGACCCATTAGGATAATTTTTCTCCTTTCCTGCAGAAGTAAAGAGTCTTTTTCAACTACAGAAATACCAGCAATGTTAATAGATAGTGTCCCTACTCTTGTTATGCAACTTCACAACAAAACTTGGTCAAAGAGAAGTTTTACTTTACTGCTAGTTTTATTCCTTGACAAATCACTATGTTTAGCCAAAGTAATAGCTTGGTAGGCTAGTACAGATCTTTCAAATGAACATTTTATTTATTTTTTTTAATTTATAGTGGTGTCATTGTTTTAAAATGCTCCATAAGCATCTAATGTTATTTAGAGGCAACTTGTACTAAATCTTAGTGGAAAAGATCGAGACATAAGTTTCCAACCCGTATAGTATTGTCAATGTAGCAGTGCTAGTTAAAGTTGGAAAAGTACTGAAAAGCTGAAATGTGCTTGAAATCACAATAGTGATAGTTAGCATTTTAATAATTCTGCAAGAGATAAATATAGGCAATTTCATTTTATCCTTTGATGACCATCTGACTGGTTTTAGGTGATCAATGTGGCCTCATACAWACACATGTGAGCCATTAAAAACATAAACACACCTCAGCTTGTTCTTACATTATGTTAATCCTCTTCTGTGTATCAGCACAGGACCCATTATGGATCAGGTACAAAAAGTGCAGCTCTTGATACTTGATATTCATTGCTTTATCTTCTTCATTACACTGGAGACAAGGATCATTTTCTGCTTTGTAGTGAGTTGGAGGGCAGGCATTATTCTTCCTGAGTAGGGCACAGGACATTAATAGCATCCAAGGTCTTCCTCAGAAGAAATTGGTGCAATGTAAGTTACTGCATTTCTCAGCTCTTTCAAATAAAAGTGATCAAGTTTCAGCCACTGAGAGGAGAAACTTGTTTTCTTTATTCTCTGTTTTCTGTGAGGCTTAGGAGGATTTGATAGAGATATTAAGTGTCAAAAGGAATGCAGAGGGGATTTGCTTTGGTGTCAGTTCGTCCTGGCAAATGCAAAAACCACATTGTATAGGAGAATTTCATGTGATAATTTCCTTGGGAGCCTGGAGCCCCACAGCCAGAGACAATGGGACTTGACACCTGGTGACAATTACACTCAGCTCAAATGATGAGTTACTGCTGGTGAACTGAGATGTTGCCAGCCATGTCTGTCACTGTCAGTGACCTGTCTCATGCCTGAAATTGGAGTGTTTTATGTCTTGCCAGATGCAAAGCACACATAATGTTTAGCTTTCCCTCTCTTCCTCCTCTATCGCCTTAGTAATAAATCAGTTCCTGAATGCAAGTGAAGAATAACAGAAGTACAGAGCTCCGACAACCCCAGTGGTTTTCATCATGTAGCCATGGCACAGGAAGGTATAGGCTGCTCTGTAATTTTTTCACTTTAGTGTGAACTAAATGTAGAGTTTCCTTTGTGTCCCCAGGCAGAAGTGCTGAGCTTACAGGGGCTGGTCCATGCCCAGAGTTAATGCGCTGCTTTTCTCCYTTGCTTCCCTGCATAGCCAACAAAATAAATCCCAGGGACAGACATCGTTCTTGTGGCGTTCCACACACTTTTCAAATGATAACAATCTCCTGTTTTCCCTATGCTTTTCAACATGAAGTCTCCCAAAACACTTAGCAAAACTTGCTGGTTTTGTTAGGTCACCCAAAGGGATCTCTTCACCCCCATCTGATGTGAGCTGAATTGGAGTAAGGAGCAAGTCTGGACTGATAGAGAGCAGTGCTACAAGAGAAGAGTGCTGTCTACCTCATCTTCCCAAACAGAAACCCAGGAGATAATTTACTTGGAAAGAATGTAAACACTCATTTGCATATTTGACTAGGATAGTGCTGTTGATATTTTTTCCCTATGCAATGGATAATAACATATTCAGTTCAGGAATTTGAGATTAGAGTTCTGTTTTGATTATCCCATTTCTTTCATGGGCCAGGACTGAATCCTGAATTTTCTGGATTCACCCTAGAGTTTTACTCTAATTTGTTTACTCAAATCAGTTATATCTAAARAACCCAAGCTTTCAATATTTTGTTCATCCTTTGGTAGATTGTTTTCTGTCTGAATTTTAAGACAGCAGTAAAACACCACAAGAGCATATTTGTGAGATTAATATTCATTTATTAAGCATGCCACCTACTGCTTGCAGTACGAAAGCCTTTGGTCAAAGTACACACAGATTGCACAACCAAAAGATTATTCATGGGGTTTTTTATTGCTCCTGGTGTTATGAAAATATTTAAGTGTCTGGGTCAAACTTGGGTACATTAAACAGCCATGGGCACCAATGGGATTTTTTTCAGCTCCTTGTTATCAAGATAGGATATGTTTTTGTGGAAAGAGATCTAAGTTACTGTTGTAAAAAGGCACTTCAGACTTCAGTGTGGCTTATTCAGATGATTAATGTTAGCCACATGCATCTGATGTGGTGTGAGGTTGATCGATGTTTCTTATTATCTTTTCTTCTCTGATGAAACACTTGTTTTCAAAGTCTGGATGCACTAAGTGCCTCCAGAGCATAAGTTTGTAATACTCATTTTCATGGTGCTATATGATGGCTGTCTTTTTGGAAAATTAACTCTTGCTGACAACAGTAGCCTCTAGTAATGCAATAGCCAAAATCATGTAATGATCTACAGATTCTAACAGAGATAATCTGGTCAAAAGAGCAAGCTTGCCTCCCATAGTTTTCCTGGCTGCAGCTTCATGACTGTGAGCTTGGGAAGTTGATGTTGCACAACAGTGGCACAACGGGCGTCAGACACAACTTCCTTCTTCCTCTTGGTCATAGTGCCTGAGTCATTCATAACCTTTTGTTGACCTATTCATCCAAAGCTTTTTCACAGACTTCTAAGTTGATATGTAAGTTAAGAGGGTGTACCTCCACCTGCTTCATTTCCCCTGTTCAGTTTTTATTCAAGCAAGCTCACACTGTGCCCCAAAAGATTGACCGAGCTGGGGCTATATGAAAATTTTTCCCTCAAGTGTGAGCATTTGTATCTGTCTTTTTGTTCTTTGATGCAGCTTGAATTTTATGAAGTTTCTCAGAGATATTATGAGCTGGAAAAATATTACCCCCATTTGACAGATGAGTGAACTAAGCACAGAGGGGTTAGTGGTCGTGGTGGGAGCTCTGAGCTGCAGCAGGCACAGAGCGTGGGAACATGGCTGTCAGCCCTGACTGCTAACCTGCCACCATCTCAGGTGCTGTGCTCAGCCTCAATATTTTCTCAAACAGACAGATTTCAAACATTCTGTAAACATTTTGCATTCTTTTTTCTTTGTAATGTTATTTGTATACATCAAGTTCACTCAGATAAGAAACCAAAAATAATTAGCTGCCATTAGGCTGACAGGTACAACATGGAGAAAAATTTTTAGAGGGTCTCCAGCAGTGTCAGACACAACAGGGGTAGAGATTACTGCAGGAAACCTCTCAAAGCTCATGTCAGAGTAGAAGTTGGTGCCCATTGCAGTCATTTTTTTATGATGTGGAAAATTCAGGGGCTTTATTTGTAGTTCAGTTTCTGTGTGTGATATGGCTCAGGGGTAGGTGGGTCCTGACTCTCTTTGAGGCTCACATTACTGACAGCTGCAGTGTTCACTTAGGACTGGGGAAACAAAAGCTAGTCAAAATTCAGAGAATGAGTTTTATACTCAGACTTTCAGATTCAGCCAAACACCTCTGTATTTTTCATTTCTGTTCATTAAGCTTTGCCTTTTCCGTTGCCCATGGTCAGCCAGACCAGGAATTAATTTAATCAGGCACAGTCTAACTGAGATTGATGAAGCTTGGCTGATTAATATCAGTGCAGAATCATGCCTTGCATTTCAAGAAATATTATTMCAATTACGATGATTATTATTTGTCTCTTCTGCTTCCATTCCATTTATTGGAATGCCTTCCTTCTTAATTTATTTCCCACTCTAAATACATTCTACACCTTTTGTTAGTCTGCACTTTCCTCTCTTGCTGTTCCTAGTTTCTCAGTCCTCTGAGAGGGAACGTGATCTCAGTACCATTGTCTTTAATGTCAAGCTGGGACATCGGCATTTGTTAAGCAGGTTTGAAATGGAAAAACATTTTGAGTTGCTCTTGTCCTCTTGCTGTCAGCTTGAGTGAGATTCCTTTTTGTTTGTCCATCTCGCCGTGACTCACAGACTGCTGAGCTGATGCAGGGCTGCAAACAGCTCGCGGTGAAAAGTCGGGAAAGTGGAGAGCAAAAACCTGCCTCTTCATTTCTAGTGGTGGATTGATATTCTGGAGAATGCAGAAATTCTGCAGCAATGCAGAACTGTTCTCAAGTGGATTTCTGGAAGGAACAAATAAATGGCAAGGGAAACCATGCTGTTCGTTTTTATGATTTTTACAGAATTACCTTATAATTTCATATGTTGACCTAAACTTGAAAAAATGTGACTTGTATTTGTTTGATGATCTCTTATGCCTGATTTACAGCATAAAATGTTATCTCTTGTGAAATACACTGGGAAACGACTCAGGCACTGCTATTTTGTGTAAATGTCCTGCAGTGCACAGTGCTTCATCCTTCCCTCTGACCCAGGGAATTTAATTCACAGCCTTGCCATTAGTTAAATAAGCAAATAAGAGTTTCAACAAAACTCAAATGTACCATAAGCTTTCTGACATGAACATGTGCAAGTGACTTGATTTGTCAGCTACAAATTTGTGTTTATAGTGGAGACAGTAGTACTACTGAGAAATAAATAAGAAGTGGGGTTTGGGCACAAATATTTGCTTTTCATTTATTAAGAATGAGGTTGAGCTGAGAAACAGTAGCAATACTATTTTTAGAAGCAATGGAAGAACTATAGCCTATAAGCTATGTATTATTGGAAGTGTTTATATGTAGAGATATATATATGTACAGACTATTAGAATYCCTTGCTTTAAGCAATTTTATTTAATCTATAGCTTTCTATTGCCTACTTGAATATTTATTTTAAATGTTGTGTTAAGTCTCCTTTAAAACAATGGAACATTCCTTTCTGCAAGGATCTGTCCGTCATGGTACAATACTGAGTCAAAGCAAATGGTAAAATATTGAGTCAAAGGGAATGAATACCAAGGTAAACAGTCCTTCACTCTGTGTATTTTGCTGGGGTGTGACAAAAAGGTAGATAGGAACCTACTTTACAAATAGAAAAGGTTATTAGGACACAAGGACTTGGCGTCAGACATTATCAGTATTTTCTGTGCCAGTGCCCAGGATAAAATCTCCCCTCAGGTTCTGATTTCAGTTAGGGGCAATGTTTGAGGACTCAAGACAATTTAGGAATTTTAAATGTGTGGCATGTGCTAATGGATCATTGACATAAACCGGTTCTTCAGAGGCTCAGCAGCCTTACATTCCTTTGCAGGTAAGGTCACTGTCAACATGCTTAGTGCCCTGTGTGTCAGGGTTACAGGTGGTTGACACTTTGCAGGCAGCTTCAGAAAAACCACAAAAGGCTGCAACTCCTTCATTCACTTCTGACGGAGTATTTTGTAAGGTAGAGTCTAATGTCAGAGAGAGAGAATTGATAAAAGGATGCAAAGAAGCAGAGGTAGACTGGACTGAAGCCGTGGATATTTGTGAGCGGGTTACTGCCTTTAGTAGGAGAAGTCCACACACACACTCCTCCTTTCCTCTGAGGGAGGCATCTGCAGCAGTTTAACGCTTCGGTGGGTCCTGGCAGTTACTAAATCTCTCTCAGGTTCTCATAGCTTTGGTAATATTGGCACCCAGGCTAGACCACAGCTGGGCCATCACAAGATTTAGTTTCAGTAAAGTTTCTTCAGAAGGAACTGTTTTATCATGCCATTGTATAATGAGAATAAATGTCTCCATAGAAAATTCTCATGAAAAATTCATGCCTAACGTACCCTGAGCATGTACAATTGATAACTACACATTTTTAAGTCCTGTCAGCTTTTAGTTTCTCTTTTCCTTCTCTTTTTTAAAGACCAAATACTGCCATGTGCTCTCTATGTGTGGTCAAATCATTAAATATCAATATTCTAGCTTTAAACTTTTTTGGGGGTAAATAAAATATTATTATTATTATTATTATTATTATCATTATTATTTTTCCTCAAGAGAAATAAGGAGATGTAAATTACTTATAGTAACAATCTCACCCTGTAGCTCTTGCTATAGAATTTAGTCACTGAGCTTAAAGCAAAAACAAAATTGCACTTTGTCAGCTTACATTGTCTACATTATGAATTGTGAAATAGGAAGCTGCAATTTTCCTTTCATGGGTATCAAATTCATAAAAATACATGTAGATACTTGCCTATATTGTGCTATACTAATGTTTTACAAACTGCACAACTCTACATTGCTCATAAAATTTTTGAAGGCCGAACAGAATCTATACCATGTGTTCTCATTCCTCAGAATCAATATAGAGCAAATAGATTTATTCTTCTCAGGCTAATTTCTAGGCCTTTCAGGCAAGAGGAATTCTATGTGCTGTTCTTTTTCCAAGTAAAAATGCTTGTCCTCATGATTCTTGCACAGTCTGCCTTTTCTGCCACATCAGAAATACTTCAGTGGCTGTCTCAGCCTTTAAGAGCCTTCACAGATGGACTGCTTCATYTCCTATATTCTTTCCACATAACAAATTTCAAAAACTAATCACAAATTTCCCTTTGGTCTCTCATCACATCTACCCTGCAAAAACACTGTCATTGCCACATCCTTCCTACTTCTTACTCCTTWGTTTTGAGTGGATTTGTGAGGCTTGGAAGTGTATTTTGAGTGGGGAGCCATGGTAGAATAGCTACAATATTTTCACCTTGCTTTTTCTTTTTACCTTATAGAGCAAAATATTAACTCCTACCAATATGTAATGGACTTGATTATTGTTTGAATTTCATTATAAAAAAAGCTTTTGTCTTACTGTGTTTATGTGTAGACAGAGTTATTCTTTGGAAGGTTTAACTTTCATGTCATCAGTTATCATAGCATTTTATTATTGGATATGAATATATATTAAATTCTGCAATAGCTCCCTTATGCCTGTTTATATTGCTGTGTTTTACTTTAAGATCATTAGGATAGATTCTGCCTCTGGTTATGTGTTTTTACAGCAACTGGTACAGAAGACACTGATTTTGACTGATCTTTTTGTAGGGCATGGTAACATTAATGGTAATAACTCCAATCTTACCATGACTTCTTTATGTTCATATATGAGAATAATACTATATTAGTATTCCTGTGTAAGGAATCCTCTCATCATTCTTTCTGACCCCAAACCCTAGAAATTACTCAACATTTCTTACCTTTCTCTATGTCATAGTGCTTGCTTTGATGGTTTCTTTTTATAGTTAATGAAGGTTAATCAGCTTTTTTATTTCTCTCTCTCCTTGTCACATGGTCTCACTTGTTCTCACCTATTCCAGATCAAGGAACCGTACAAAAAGTTGTTGTCCTACCCACCAACTTCTCTGCAAGTGGAGAACTCATTTTAGAAGAGCTGGAGGTTTTTCAGGTTTGGCTATCTCCTCCTTTTGCTCTTCCAATGTGTATGTTCACACAAACACTTTGTTCTAGCAGACTTTGGCAAGGGCAACAGTGATTTGATAAAAGATCAAGTAAATGTGCCTGCTGTCAGCTTGATAACCACATGAAGAGGATTACAAAATGTTGACTGTTTTGAAGGCTATAGCTAGCTGAAGTCCTTTTCTCTCCTACATTTCGGTTGCTTGTTTTTTATGTTGATGCACTGGCTAGAAGGATTTTGATAATCACATTTTTACGAGGTCATGTTATAATGGCTGCCAAAAGGCAACTTTTATCATTGATATCAGGTATAGAGACTGTTGCTATTTATAGATGGAATCTAAGATTTCTGTACTTTGATTATCTGGTAATCTTTCTGGTTCTGAGCTGCAGTGTTGTTTTTGCTCAACTCCTGTTCTTCAAAGCCACATGCCTCTGGAGTCAAGAAAGCTACAAGTTTAGCCCAACATGAGCTGAAAAGAAACTCAAAAACTACAGGGAGAAATAAGGGAATAGCCTCTGTCAATCACTGTGGCATGTAACAGCTTGTAAGAACCTAAAGGAAATGTTCACCCTCATGTTGAAAAATCCCTTTCAAATATTTGAATGGGCTATTCATTAAACAGTAGTCTCGGGGCAAATGGCAGTATGCATCTATAAACTTAGTTAAGGATTTTGTCATGGCCTTTCCTCTGTTTCATTGAGAGAATACAAAAAGGAAAATTTAAGCTTTTTTATCGAGGCAGCATTAACAGTTTCTTTAAGAAAAAGAATACACTGTGTTGACACTCATAAAGGCATAATTAGTCTTTCTAGGCTTTTGTTGAAAATTTCTCTTTAAAAAAGATACATGTCAGTGATATTACCTAAAATGTACCCTTCACCAGTGTGGTGCTAATTCCATTTACTGAAACATAAATTAATCCAGTACGAAGATAGCTGAGCTGAGAGGAATCCTCAGCCTAAACCTAGTTTCTAGGCCTTTATGCACAAACCTTTTTATCCTGAACCCTAAAAATCATGATATCATAACCTCTGCCATTACAGTCTGTGTGGCATTGTGGTGTTTAGGTGAGTCTGTCCAAGAGAGCAGGGATGAGATCACGGGCTGTGTGCTAGTTAATATCAAGAGTAGCAAAGCAGATATTCTCTTCCAGAGCATAAACAAGGAAAGGAGAATGTAGCATCAGATCCAATGTTGCATTTGACCTTGAGTCTCCAGACAGTTCATGAAGCAGCTCTAAACTTCTCCAAACCTTTGCCAATTCACATGATTTGCAGCCAGATTTTCTAGTCCTGACCTCCCTGCTGTGTTGTGGTCCACTGCAGTTAACCCTAGCCCACCGTTATGGCCTTTGTGACTGAGCAAATGCTGAATCTTAAAAAAATGTTGAACATTTTTATTACCATCAATTTTATCACTTGTTTGGATGAACATAATGGCTTGTATCACTTGCTTAAGGCAAGGAATGTAATAATTCCTTTTCCAGCTCTGTAATATTTGATTTGGACACAGACACTGATAGACTGCTATGATGACACACAGTAGTATACAGTACTGTCTCTGGGAAAGAAACATTCAAGAACACACATGCCATTTTAAATATTCTRGTCATTGATAATCTGAATTTATATGTTGCATGGTAACCAAACTATAGATAATTTGTAGGAAAAGTATATCATATTCTTATCTGGATCATGTGGTAGATACTCATGAGCTATTGTATGATTTTTCCTTATCATCATCATCAAAGAAAGAAACATTGTTTCTTATTGCAAAGGTGAAGTATGGCTCCTATATTGCTGAGGTAGCACACATGCAGGTTAATTATAAGTGTACAAAAACCTTTTAGATACACATGAGTAATAATCATGTGGTTGAGTTTAGACAATATATTTTGTAAGACATTAATTGTTTATATGTCATTTGTTTAGTTCTGAAAATAGCAATACTTAGGAGTGAGTAATCCTTTTCCAGGATACGAAAATATATAGTTTTCTTAGATATGACTTAGGTTTTAATGATTTTGAAATTTTAATGTTGGATCAGTATTAAAAAGAGTGTTCTTGACAATGGTTTGTACCTTTGTCTTTCAGAGTAATTCTCCTATAACATCAATGAAGATTTCATCTAAAAAGGTAAGGAAAAGTGGAATTCCTGCTTAGTGCTTATTCACTGAGAAAGAAATTGACTTAAAGATGTTAGAATATCAATTTTTGTGCAGCATACTAAATATAGGCAAATTTTCCATAATGAGTATGGAAAACTTGACTGCAGTTTGCAGGAGCTGTTTATATGCCCTTCAGGGACTAAAACAAAACAATTTATAATCTTTATGTATAATTTTAATTCACTGAAAGTGTCAATTTTTTTGTTGTTTTGTTTGACAACTAAGAAACAAAAAAAAGTACTAAAAGTGGAAGTTTGCCCTCCCCTTTTTTTTCTGGAAGTCCTAAATAGAAATCTTCCCTTGGGAGTCTGTCTGATCAAGGTAAAAAGGCAGTGTTGGGCCTGTTGGGTCCATGGTGCAATTGCGCATGTTTGTTTATTAATAATAAACGATGACAATAAGGATGATGAAAACAGCTGAGAGGATTTCTGCTGAAATGTTAAACACACAAGCTAAAAATGTGTATTCTATGACTTTGCAAGCAAGATATTACTCAATATTTTATAACACTACTACTAAGTAAATATTGTTCACTGACTTGAATCCGGTATAATTTTTCATTTTTATGACAAAAAGATCAAAGGAGTTTCAAGGGGTTTTTTTCAATATTAATTTATTTTTTAAGAATGATTGTTTTTGAGTAGAACAGTCATTTTGGCCCAAATTTTGATATTGACGTATTCACTTTGAACTTCTCTTGCAAAAGCTCTGATTTATTGTGAAAGTTCTTTTGGCTTATTTTTCCAGGTATAAAAGGCTATCAAAATCTGGCCCTAAGCCTCAACATAATCTCTAGGTTTTACATCTTGGAAATCTATGCACTGGAGAATCCAACTAGGAATTCTGCATAATATTTATTAAAGTGACTATGTGCAGAGAAAATACTTAGTTCAAAGGCTTGAGCCAATAATCCTCACTGAATAAGAACCAAGTTCTCAAATCTGAGCAATATTAACTCAGCCTGTCTGCCCCAGAACAGAACAATGACACTCAATGTCCAAAAAGCCATTAACATTCCCCAGTGTTTGTAGGTGTTTTCTAGCAGGAAGGTAGAAATAATATAGGCCTGTCCACCTGGGAGGTTTCTGTCGATCTTGACTTTACATGTCTCTGTGGCTCCCCTCTTGGTCTTGAGTTAATTCCAAAACTAACTTTTGGAGAGGTTTTGGGGTGCGTTAGCCAGGTCTTGGGTGAAACTCCTCCACAATCTGAAAGGACTCCTTCCGTTTCCTCCTGCAGCAACAGTTGTACGTGAGCTCGGACGAAGGGGTCACCCAGGTGTCCTTGCACCGCTGCCACATCTACGGCACCGCCTGCGCCGACTGCTGCCTCGCCCGGGATCCRTACTGCGCCTGGGACGGCAACTCCTGCTCCAGGTTCTACCCCACGGGGAAAAGGTGAGCAGTGCCGAGCATTAGCCCGGTGAAGTTTGCAAGGAAAGAAGGCTTTTTTTCTGCTGTGTGGCCTGGAGTGTTGGAATGAGATGGAGAAGTGGGATGTCGTTCCTTTCGTGAGCGTGTACAAATAATACCTCCATAGCTGTTTTGCTCGGAATTATGCATCACCTAGGATTGTGTGCYGCAAGAGTGTATGGTAAAGAGCTTGGCTTTTCATATTTAAAGCAATAGATGGAAAAAAAAGAAGAGGAAAAACATGGTTCCTAATCATAAATATTAATCCTTCTGTCTCATGCACACAAAAGCAGTGAGACATTTGTTCCCTTCGTTTAAATTCAATTACTTACTGTGGATGTAATTAT
Organism: Amblyornis subalaris; assembly: GCA_018881555.1. Taxonomy (NCBI): domain Eukaryota; kingdom Metazoa; phylum Chordata; class Aves; order Passeriformes; family Ptilonorhynchidae; genus Amblyornis; species Amblyornis subalaris. The sequence continues at coordinate 117,316 of JACAXG010000055.1, forward strand.
GATAGCCTTAAATACAGCAAAAGATCTCTCAGGCTGTCTGAGGAATAAACTCATTTATATTTTTTGTTCCTCATTTGCTCCTAAGTGAGAAGAATTATTTTCAGGGAAATTTTAGACAAATGTGATTTCCATGTAATGCCTGTGGATTTGGATTTTTTGACATGAGGTTTATTAAAGCAGACAGGGAAAGCAATTTCTCTTTAATTTACAACACAGCTAATAGTCCATCTCGTAATTCTTATGCAAAACAGGAGTCTCTTTCCTCCTCCCAAGGGAAATATTTAATAGCGGAAGGCTGTAGTAAGCTCTTGTCTTACTAAGATTTCACTTCATATACAAACAAAGCTACAGAATACACAATGAAGTGTTACTGCAGAGGACACAAACCTTTCAGATGTATGCTCTCTACAGCTACCTGAAAGGAGGTTGTAGCCTGCWGGGGATTGGACTCTTCTCCCAGGTGACAAGCAAGAGAACAAGAGGAAACAGCTTCAGGTTGTGCCAGAAGAGGTTTAGACTGGATATTCTAGACTCACAGAATCATAAAATGTGCTGMGTTGGAAAGGACCCATCAGGATCATCGAGTCCAACTCCTGGCCCTGCACAGGACACCATGTATAAATCACACCATGTGCCTGAGGGCATTGTCCAAATGCTTCTTGAAGGCTTGGTGCTGTGCTTCCCTGGGGAGCCTGTTCCAGTGCCCAGCCACCCTCTGGGTGAAGAACCTTCTCCTGATATCCAACCTAAACCTGCCCCAACTCAGCTTCAGGGGGTCYCCCCTCAGTGTCCTGTAGGAAAACTTTCTTCACTGAAAGGGTGGTCAAGCACTGGAACAGGATGCCYGGGGAAGGGGTGGATTCACCATCCCTGGAAGCATTCAAAAACACACAGATATGGTGCTTAGAGACATGGGTTAGTTGTGGACTTGGCAGTGCTGAGTTAATGCTTGGAGTCTATGATCTTAGAGGTCTTTTCCAACTCAAATGATTCTACGATTCTGTTCTACAGTTCTAGGCCTGAGCTTCACCTACTGTGTGCCACTGTGCTCAGCGTCTGCACCCGAGCTGCRGCTGCAGAAGGCCACCTACAGTCACTGGGTTTTACTCCTTTACCCTCATGGAGGGAGACAGTTGACAGAAACGGCAAAGCWTGGATCTGCTGATAATAATGTCATCCCCTGGGATTAAAGGAAATTGTTTTTGTGTTATTGCAAAATTTTCCTGACCCATTCCTTATTTGAGATTACAAGGTAAAGCCCAAACTGGCCACGCAGGTGTTGGTAATGTACATTGGGTTTTTACTGCCTTCATTCAGAATATTCAGCCACCAGTCTGCAAACTCACTGTTTTCTTCCATGGAACAAAGGTCAGAAGACAGGGGGAGGAAAGAAAAGAAAAATCCCCAAGTCTCAGGCCACCTAACTCCTACACTAACATAGCTGCCAAAAGGTGCAAGGAGCAGTCAGGTACACCCAGCCTGTGCAGTTTCCAGTGGATGCCTTGCCATCCCCATAATGTACACCCACCCAGGGTTATTTCCACTGGGGCTTACTTTCATGCTGATATTTTGTTTGCAATTTGCTCTTTATGTCAAACCAAAATAAACACCTCCAACTGTATGGAAAAAAGTCTGGTTTTCATATGTGAAGGAAATGAATTGTCCCTTTATCTAACAAGAGAGATTATGAAGGAGAAAACATTGGTAATTAGAGCCAAATCCCATTGTCTAGACAGTAGTTTCTGCTGTATGCATTTGTTTATTTGCTTCTTTTGACACTTCTGTCTCCTGTGAATTCCTGTAGTTACTCAACCAACATTGATTTACCCCAAAACACCTGACAGTATTATCTTTATTTTCTAACCACCACTTTTTTTTTTTAATAAATATCTAACTGTAAACTTTACATTCTCAGAACTTTTTAATGCAAGCAACATGCCATTTCTGACAACGTAGAACAGCTCACAGTAGCACAAGAATTCTAAAATTCACTTAGAAATTCTTCATTGTCTCCTTTGACACACATAAATAGTTCACAAAGGTTAAGACCCCAAGKCATAAAATGAAATATTTTTGATGGTAAACATAAAACCTATACTTGGAATGTCAAAATTACTCCTTTGAAACGTCACCTTTCAAATACTTTCTTTTTAAACAATGCAGTGAAGGATCGGGTGACAGGGGATTATGAGCACTCTCTCTGTGTGTTTGTGCACTACCTGTTATGATGTGGCCATAGATGTGTCCCCCTTCACTCAGGGGTACTGGAGCTCCAGGGTCTTTTTATGGTTTCTGATCCTGTGAGTCCTTAGTGCATGGTTCAGGATACAGCTGCTAAATATCCCAACAGCATCCATTTGCAACAATCTATAACCAATATATTTTTTTCCTGAACTTGATAAATACTGAACTACATTACAGAATACTTAGAAAAGAAAATAATATATMTTAGGAATAAAAAATTTGAGCACCAGCTTTTCATGCACTGAATTCTGTGAGCTATGACTTCCTAGCTGAGGAGGACTGAAATGCCAGTATTCCCAGTCCAGTAAGCTCCCCAGAAAATTTGCTACAGAATCGTGATTTTACATCTGTCATCTGATAATATAACAAAGCCCCCATTTAGAAGTATCCAGATACTTAGTGAGTTTTATTATATTTTGGAAATAGTCACATCCCCTCAAGTAGAGGACAGAATAGAATCTCATCTCTTCACCATTCTGGATGAACACTTCAGTCACTCTGCAACCAAGGTGGCTACAGACACCAAAAATAAGGTGGTTACTAAAACTGAGGAGGGAACATGCCCTTTATCATAATTTTCTGCTGGTGTGTTAGGTATGAGCACTATGAATCTTATGCATCTCATTCTGAGGTGCTCGCCTTTATGAAGAGTTCCAGCTGGGGGTTCTGGCTTTGACTGCCAGGTCATGCAGGAGTGAACTGATGTCTCTCATGTATCACCTCGAATCCTTCCATCTCTATAYCTCCATTGCAAAACTACTTTAACCCACAAAAACTACAACCATTTTATAAACTTAAACAAACTTGATTCTTCATTTAAACAGTATCTTCACTCCAGCAAGCCTGCCARGAGTAAAGCACACTCACAGTAGGTCATGAACTATCCCTAAGAGCTGCTCTAGTAAAAAAAAAAAAAAAACAAACAAAAAAAAAAAACACAAATCCACAAATAAAAAAGTGTTTATTTGCAGTGTAGCTATCTTGGGGTAACATTCTGTTTTTACAAAATATTGCAGGAGGAGTCGTAGACAAGACGTGAGACATGGAAACCCTCTGACTCAGTGCCGAGGTTTCAACCTGAAAGGTACTATAATTTAGAGATCCTCATGCTATATAAAGAACACATGGCTTTCCTTTATATGATTCATTATAATTGACATTATCTGTATGGTTTACTGGTAAGGCATAGTTATTTTCCAAGTCTGAGTTTTGTTTTGATTTGGTTTTAGCATCTTTCCTTCCAATTACCTGAAACTTGCACATATATGATAAAATGATGATCATACTTGAAATGAGAAGCTGACACTGTTGACCAGAAAATGGTACATTTAMTTTGAGGACTTCTCTACTTCTATTTCCTTCCAGTCTTTATTTAATGCCTTTTCATTCATTCAAGTTTTGGACCTCAGAATTTTTCTGARTATTTGATACCATATTGAGTTTTGGAGTGCACCTTTTGGCAAACAGAAGGTTCTAGGCCTGTCTTTTGAGTTRTGATTATTCCCTTCTCCCTTTACATGGGAAAATAAACTATTGAAAATTTCTTTATGAAGTCTCGTAATTCCCACTGTGCAACKGTTTAGTCCACCTGGCATGGAGTGGGTGGCCAGGGGAGCCAAGGCTCTGCCCTCCCTGCTATGATTTTCTCCAGACTGATGGACACCAGTCAAATATGGCCAAAGTCACAATAAGAGTAAACATATATATAAAGGCAGCTCAATCCTCTTCACCCCCATGCATGTCTGAGCTAGGTGGTGGCAATGTATGCCATCAGACCAAGGCACACATCAGAGAGTTGTGCTCCTTTCACCTCTATTTATGAGCCTGAATTTTGAAGTGCATTCTCAGTTGTGCCACCCAGAGACCAAATAATAGATGGTAAWTTTTTCATTGATTTTTTCCTAAGCAAAGAAAAGTGCTTTAAGAGTTACAGGTGAAAGGTTCCATTAATAGTAATAATTCTRCTGAAATGGTCTCCACTGGGTCTCAGAAGAATCTCTTGGATTAAGAAAGACCACAGCAGTGAGTTGGGTGTAGACCCCACAGCTTAAATGAGCCTTTCCCCATTGAGTCAGTGTTAGGTCATTTATATGAAGCTGAATATCTTGAACAGGTAATTCCAAGAGATGAGCCCGGTGTTAGAGAATACACCTTAGCTCTGAGAGATCCATGTTGAAGCAACTTGAGCTGCCTGTCCTCCCTTGCAGGCATGTGCTGAGACCTCCCACCCAATGTCTGTCCCAAGGGTGGGTGTCTCCTCATTCCATGTGGAAAATGTGAGAATGTCGACTGTCTGCTTTCTGGCCTGAGGGGAAACAATTGTTTCAACCTTGACAGTCTTGTGAAACAGGTTKCTTGTTTTCCAACCACTTTTTTAATGTGGATATATTTATAGGTTTATGTGTTTTAGCAGCTTTATAAAGGGTGTTTCAGTAGCAGCAGTGGGATATAGCATAGGTAGATGACAGTTGCTTCCCCAGTGGAGAAAAAAGATTAAAAGAAACAGCAATTTAGACCCTTTCAAAATATAATTAAAGCCATTTATAGCAAAACGACTATGTTTGGGGGAAAAAATGAAATCTACCTAAAGGACAAAAGAGCAGAGAGCCAAGCAAAACCAAGAAGTCTTCCAAGTTCATAGAGAACCATAATGCTGAATCGAAGTCTTTAAGCATGGTAAACCTCTAAGTATGTATAAACTTCACATTTTTGGCATATTGTTATTTTTAAATAGATTATCAAGAACTAAGGGTCTTGTATGATTGCCTTTCAAATGTCTGTTCAGTATTGTTATGTTTGTGTTAGCCCTTATGGCCGTTAGAGAAATGCATTTTGTATGCAAAGTATTTCCATATTATTCTCCTAAAAGTTAGAATTGGTTTTGGTACAACTTCCTAAATGTGCTGAAGGACTAGAACCAGGCAAAGTCTCCTTCCTTTAGAAGAATATATTTCAATTTCACATATCAGTTGATGAAAGAAGCTGAAAAGAATGGGAGATAAAGTTGTCTGAGGAAAACCAGTCTTAGGACTGTGCAAAAGCAGTCAGATTTTAAACATTTAGACCTCTAGGTATTTGCAGTTTTCATATTATTTGGTATCCATTGCTCCTTTCTGAAAAAAAGTAAATTGTATTTCATACATGAGGCAGGCTTTTAAATCTGGAGGTGTTTTGTTTTCAGGACAAATATTATGATTTGGGCCAAGCAATAAGCATCCAGAAGTTCCTACTGGTGACTGCCAATTATTCATCTATCGAGACTATAAACGGACACAACAAGTCTAACTGATGACATATGCTCAGCACTTGCCCAGGTGTTGCTGGAGTGMTATAAATCTGTCTTTCTCTCTGTTGCTGGCCTGTCTACATATTCATCACATTTCAGGTTGAGAGCCAAGTCCCTTCCTTGCTGGAAGAGAAGCAGAGGAGCGGGAGCCCAGCCTGCCCTCTCTCTCCTCCCTGGGATGCTGCACGCAGCTGGGGTAGCTGGAGCTTTCTTTAGGGCATGATGCTTTATTTTGGTCATGCAGCCATATTCCCCCAACTCATAAATGGTGAAGTGGGAAGAAATATATTAAATGCTTCATTCTCCTTTGGAGTAGTAGAAAATGAGATAATTTCAGAGAAAAATATCCCTGAGCTCAGTTATCCCATCAGCAGAGTTTACCAGCCTATAGGTGTCCTAATTTCTCAGAACAGACCGTGTCCCTCTGAAAACATTGGTATTTGAAACTGAATGTGCTTCACATTTAATTTAATTTCTTTCCCCTAAATTACTTATTTTTGGCCAATATCAAAATCAAGCATACTTCTTTTTGTCTGTATTGCAAACAGTTACCTGTTTTCTTTATCAGATCACCGTTCACAGTATCCTGACCTGTTGTCTTTTTCTTTTTCTTTCTTTCTAGCATACAGAAATGCTGCAGAAATAGTTCAGTATGGAGTAAAAAACAACACCACCTTTCTGGAATGCACACCTAAATCTCCTCAGGCTTCTATTAAGTGGCTGCTACAGAAAGACAATGACAGGAGGAAAGAGGTGAGTAATGTGAGCAGGAGCTCTGGGAGGATCCTCAGTCAGCATCACATTCCCTCACCTGACAAAGGCGAGGGACAGTTTGTGTTTTTATCAGGCAGCCTGGCTGCAGTGAAGCTGGAGAATTTGTGTGGATGCAGGACAGTGACCAGCATTTACTCATGTGAATAAAAGCAGACTTTCAGTACAGTTGGGACTTCATCCTCAGCCACAGTGTTTTCTGTCAGACCAGAACAGCTATCAGAAAATTAAAGAATCTTTGCTCCACACCTTACTAATTGCAAACTGAAGGTTTGCAGCACTCAGAACTTCTTATTGATCTAAGGAAATAGGCACAGAAGCAATAACTTGTATAAAGTTCAGGAAGAAGTCAGCATGTAGTAGCCCCTCTGTGCTATTGAAGAGATAAAAGGCAAAAGTGGGAGAAATGTGAAAGGTTTCTTTAGCAAGAAACTAGTCCAGGCTAAGAACACGTATTGACAAAAGCATTTCCTCACCATGGTGCAATCACATTTTCCATTACTGCACTCTCCAAGGCTCTCGAGTTTCAGCACGGTAATATACAGTATGATTGTTTATGGGGAATGTGCCTTCCTTAAGTAATATAAAAGGGGAAAAAATCCATTTCAAATCCAAGGCACTTACTATATGAATAAAAAGAAACATCTTTCAAAAGGAACTTTTAAGTAATGTGGTGTCTGTTGATAGGTTATAAATACTGAAAAGCATTATGCTCCTATCAGGCCAAATTCCAAAACCAGAGGGGACTTACAAGCGTCTCACTGGGTTTTCTCACTTACTATTCAACGACTCACTCCATGTCCTGGCATTAGCTGCAATTCTTTAACCCATCAGTTCAGCAGAACATCTCCCTTTTTTTGTTCTTATGTTCGATAACTGTATTAGAATCAATGCAGTTTCAAATAACAACAGGCAAACTRAAGCAATCAAAGTGTTAATTACTTTTCAAGCTCTCAGATTTCTGGAAATCTTCCACAATGTCTATAAAGGTTTACAATAGCAGAATACCATAATATGTAAATTGGTTCCCAAGAGAACCAGGTATAATGCAAAGTGCAGTAGCAAAACAGAAAAACCATTCATAAAAATGCCAGCACTGGTTTCCTTTTATAATGGCTTGACCTAGCAATTTTTACTTCACAGCTGAAATGCAAAGGGACATCTGCACATTGCTTTGTAATTGGATGATAACTCAACAAGCTGTGGTAACTTGCTTCTTTCAGATGATGTGACCATCTCCTGGGACAGTCCAGAGTCTGAAGCCAGAAAGGAAATAAGAGAGGAGAAGTGCTCCTGGTTAACAGTGAGCCAAGTCCCAGCTGCRGCCACTGCAGTGATAAATTTTATACCAGGCTATTGACTCTGCAGAGCAGATAGAGTTCTTCAGACGTTAATACCCAGGAACCTGCTCGAAGTCAAAATATTTAATGAGAAGCCACCTTGAGTTCAATGCCAAATTATCCTCCCCAGTCCTGCACCTTTCTTCCACTGATTCTCAGCAGCAATCTCTGATGCTGGAAGAGACATACTCATGGGTGCAACAGGGCAAATAAAAGTTCATTTCTTCAACTCTGCTATTTGAACATTATGAAAACTCTTAYTTGGTGTAGTTTTCAGATTTTCATCTTTGTCTTCATCCTGATCAAATTCATTCTAACATAAGAAATAAAAATATTTAAGTCACTTTCTTTAGCAACACCTCCCTTCCTTGAGGTAACCTCTCTCCTAACAGTAGCAATATTGGTGGTCTCTTGAAGATAGATCTATAAAAATATAGTAACTTTAAGAAAGAAAGTCATGTTTGAAGTGAAACTTACCAAAAGATCCAGTACTCTGTTGTTCCATAACCTTCCCTAAAAAGTTCCTTCTGCCCTTTTGCTCCTTAGGTCAAGCTGAACGAGAGGATCATAGCGACTGAGCACGGGCTCCTCATTCGCTCGGTGCAGGACAGCGACCGGGGGCTTTACCACTGCATCGCCACGGAGAACAGCTTCAAGCAGACCTTGGCAAAGATCAATTTCAAAGTCTTGGATTCAGAGATGGTGGCTGTCATGACTGACAAGTGGTCCCCCTGGACCTGGGCCAGCTCGGTGCGAGCGCTGCAGTTCCACCCGAAGGACTTTGTGGGAGCTTTCAGCCACTCCGAGATGCAGATGATCAACCAGTACTGCAAGGACAGCAGGCAGCCAGCTCAGCAGAGGGAAGAATCCCAAAAGATGAGAGGGGACTACAGCAAACTAAAGGCCCTTATCAATAGCAGGAAAAGTAGAAATAGAAGGAATCAATTACCCGGATCTTAATTTTATTTTGTAGTATTAGATACTTTTGTCCTCAGTGTAGGGGGCTTATATTTGTCTATTGAGAACAAATTTGTGCAAATCTGATAAAGAGTTAAACGAAAATCCAGAAAGCCTCAGAAAAGATTTGTCTCCCAGGCAAATGCAGTGTAACTTAACTAAAGAAAATAACTCAKAGCAATTTCTTTCCTAGATGCTTAGTGACTCTAGGCTGGGCTCTGTCCTAGAAGCAGAACTGGGTATTCATCTTAAACCAGATTCACCTTTAACATCTCAGTATTTAATTACAGATGAATAGAAATTTTTACAAAATCAGTGCATTATCTTGCAAGTCTGGAACTGTACCAACTACACTGGTGGTGAAAGAATCTGGGTTAAGGTGCATGCTCAAAGTAGGATGGTACTAAGATTTCCTTGCACTGCGTTTAAGAACACGAGTTTCTTCTTGTTTACTGCTCAATATTGGGTTTACAGCTTTCACTCATTGATCAAATCATGTGAATGCATGCAGATAGGAAGCAAGTAAAGTATAGTAGAAATGTCTCATTCGTTYAGAGGTCAAATGAAGGAACAAATAGAATAAAAAAAAAGAATTTATACTTTATCAGAGTAAGCGCTGATTATTGTGCATAGTATGAGTTGTAATAAATTAATGAATTCTGGAATGTAACTTAAAATATCTCTGCTCATATTGATTTTTATTAAAATAGGGTGTCCTGTAACACTACATAGCTTTATAAGTGGCACAAAGGTAACATGAGAATGTTCATTATACATACAATTTTGAAAAACACCTAAGTGACTTAGGTATTTTAGCTGTTTTGTAAAGGATTACACTCCAGTTTCTTTTCAAAGGACAGAATGTAGATATACTGTATAGTGCTTATTCAGAAATGAAAAATATAGATTATCTTTATTCTGTTCCATGAATAAATTGGAGCTGGTCTGCAATGCGGAAACAAGTCATAAGTGTCTTTGAAAATTTTAAAACTTTATTTTTTCAACTGTTTTCTCAAAGTTGCAAATATTTTAACTAGRATTTTTTAATTAAACCATTCCCATTTTCCAGTCTTTGTACCCTTTTATTTTTTTCCATGTTATTTTCCCAATTTCCTCCTATTTTTGGTTCTCTGCTGAAAAGCAGATCAGGAAAAGAAAAGAAAAAAAAAMCAGAATGAGGGAAAAAYGAAACTGAAAAATGGGTTTGGGTCAAAAACCAAAAAAGTATAACTTGAGAGCCATGTTCAAACAGAAATATTTTGTTTAAGAAGCAGCTGTCAGGTCTAATGAAGCAAGTTTTGTTGAAAATTGGGTGAGTATGCATCAAGCCATCCTAGGAAAAGCAATCACTTYTTTTTTTTTTCAAGCAACACTAACGCCAAAAAGAGGGACAAATCATTCATTCTTTCACTATTGTAAGAGTGTTCTGGAAGCCACTGAGGCTGTTCGAAACAATAACAGGGATTAAAAATGTAAAAGTACCTTAGAAAAATTATGGTTATTTCTGACATTATACAAAAATGTAAACTGATGTTCAGCTCAAAAATGAGCTGTGTTAAGTTAAAATTCTGCTTCTATTAGAATACTCTGGGAGTAACTCTACAGAGCATGGGGGAACTCTGCTGGGTTTGTGCCTGTGTGACTTAAGATCTAGTGCAATGGAGGTAAGTGAATTACATCTAGTGCAATGGAGGTAACACTGGTATTTGCCTGGCATGGATTTGTCACTTAATCACCACCTGATGAAGGATAGCTGGGAAATGAGCCCTGATCACACCACTTAAACATTGTCTCTCAATCCCTGTGGTGCTGGTGGGAGATCTTTGAATTTAATTTGTGTGCTTCCTGCATGCATCAGAAAGCATGGTGGTGCCAGCCTGCTCCTGTATTGCCATCTAGTTAAGTGCTCTCCTTAATCAAGGCCTAAATGAATATTTCTGCAATTTTTAGCCATTGATAACCAAGGTCCCTTTTATGAAAACCATCAAGAAACTTTCTCTTTGACCTCAGTGAGCTTAGGTTTGGCCCCAAGAGCTGGCAAAGCAGATTCTGGAGGAATCTGGCTGACTTTTTTCTTTTTTTTTTTTCCCCTTGAGTGTGACTGACTTCTGGAATGTGTAAGTGACAAACCAAAAATCGAGTGCCATGAAATAGAACTACCTCCTGGAATGACACTAGTGCATATTCTCTGTGTGCTGCCATGCTCTTCCTATTGCCCCAGCAGATTCACTGCTGCAGAATTAGTGTGAAATTAATGTCTATTGTGAGGCTCATAAGTGCTTCCAGATGGAATAAAGCAATTAATTGGTATTTAAGGGTACAATTTGCCCTTTAAGTGGCTAGGTACAGTGATATTTTAATAGGCCCCCATTAGGCCTCAGAAATTACAGTTACACTGTTTTCTAATAGAATATTGGCAATAAGGGATTCCGTTAAAACAATCAGCATAGCTCAGAGTTTCCTATGATTATAAAATAATATTTTTAAAGCTGCTTCATGTACCATTATTATGGTATGACTGTTTAAGGGATTATACTTAAACTAACATTTTTCCTGCTGCATGAGAACTTCAGTATATAAATGTAATAAGCTTCTGTCAGTGCGTAACCGGTCCAGGCTTCCATGCTTTAGGAGCCTTTCCCCATGTATAGAGTAGTCAGGAGCCAGATGCTCAGCTGCTATAAACTAATGTAACTTCCTTGCTGTCCATTGAGCTACTGGGGTTGATACCAGCTGAGAGTTTGGCCTTAAATGTACAGAGTAGACAAACTGCAACTTTTATTTGTTTAAAGTAGCCCCTCTACTGTAGGTAACACCAAAACTTAAGACTGTAATATTATTTGTGCTATTTAATACTTCCTATTTTGAGGATTACTAAATAATGTACATAATTTTATTCCTTAAAAAAATGCAAAAGCAAAATGACTTCTAGGCATAACTTCACCAAATGTAAAGATATGTTCTCTGCTAAGAACTTCACTGTGTACTGATATTTTTTGCTTTTTTATTTTGTGTAGTTTGTAAAGTTTGCTGAAATCTTGACCTAACGATGTGTTCATTGCAATTGTTGTTACTGTAGATATGCGTGTTTTATTAAGAAAATCTTGGTTTTAAAAGTGTAGGTATGTGTATAAGTTCCTAGCATGATGAAACTGTCATCACAGTGAATATGCATCATATAGTATGTAAGAAAGAACAAAATGTAGTTTAACATAGTGCTATTTAATTGAATATCTAAAATGCCTGACAAAATAAAGTGTGTTGCAACATCTTAAAAATTTGTTGGTTTCCCCCTCATTGATGTGCATTAAGAAATGGAACTTTAAAAAAAAAAACCAATCTGAAAAGCAATTCCCTAGACTTTCTAAACAAGTTGAAGAAAATACTTGGAGCATCAGGTGCTGCAGCTGGTCAGTTCCAAGCCCTGTTCTGGACTGAACCCCCAGTCACAGAGACAGCAAGGAACTCATGAGGAGTCAGAGGTTAATTCTTTCAGAAATTATCCCATATAAGCACCTTTGCTTAAAAGCAGGTTAGCTTTTATTCATTGAAGGAAAAAGATTGGGAGTATAAAGTATATAGGAGTATAAAGTAAATCAGAAACATCTGACTAAAAAAGGGGAGTGATGTGTAAATGCTTTCTGCTTGTATTGCACTGAGGAAAAAAACCCCAAAACACACACACACACAAAAAGGGGGAAAAAAAAAAAAAAAGAAGAAAAAGAAAGAAGGRAAAAAAAAAAGAAAAAAGCACATTATGTGAAATCCTGCTTCTTTCAGCTGAGACTCCTGGCCTTCTCCAGGCAGCTCTGTAGGGAAAAAAGGCTGCTGGAGCTGCACCACAGGGAGTCACAGCTCTCTCCCAGTTTCCTGGCTTGTACTTGGAGTGAAATAACCTGCCTGACACCTACAGTATGCTCCTTTTTCCTGCGTCTATCATCCAAGCAGTGTTATTGCTGCTCTTCTTACTGTCTGTTTTTCCAGATGGGTTTTAACAAGAAAGCACAGGGCCTCCTCAGTTCTTTGGGATAATAATTAAAAATTAAATGTCACAGATACTGACCTTCACAACAAGGTTCTGGATCATTAAACCYGGATTTTGATTTCCCAGATAGATAGGTTGCTGCAAGGCTTTATGAGGTGTGAGTGGATAGGATTACCTCACTCCAGGATTTCCGTACTGGCTGGTTCCTAGAGGTGCTGGTATAGGATAGTTACCTGCTCAGCACTCAGACCAGTTTGGGTCAGAAGCTGAGTTTTCAAGCACTCCCACATGCTGTAGGAAATGTTTGGATTAGGCTCCAAAACAGATGGACATTTACAGAGTTTAACACTCTGAGGAACCTTTCCCAGGCCCTATCCTCTGTCCATCCAGCTCAGTTGTCTATTGCTGATCTTCTCCCCCAACACTTTTCTGCCCTCTTCTGTCAAGTTCAACACTCAACACTTAAAGTTTTGATTCCTTAGATCCGAGCAGTGGCAAAACAAGACATGAGACTCCTCTGGACATCAGATGTGAGAACTCCAAGGGTCTGACACTTCTTTGTCTTTCAAATGTCTGTTAGATCACTTCTCTTTTTCTTTCTGCRTTAGGAGCTACTGCTCTCTATAAGGTCTCCCTTCTGGCGGCAAGACCTTTCAAAGATCTCCCTTTGAGTAAATGCAGGATGCAAAACTCAGGCACTTCCTCATGGGACTGAGCAGTGTCAAGCACAGCCTCCTCCAGGCAGGCACAGAAGCCCAGAGGTGACCAGTGAAAAATGTTGCCTGCACAGGAGGGATTGCCAACACTGGGGGGGCTCCCAATGCTGCCAGATGATTGTTGCCTCTGGAATTAATTTTTGCCTTCAGAATTAAGTCAGCAAATGTAATTCTGTGGTGCAGGCTGTAAAAAGCAGGTTGTGGCATTGCGGCTATTGTCTGAAGCAATGGACTAGATCTCAGGAGACCAATGCTTCTTTATCCTTTGCACTGCATGTGGCTTGCTAAGCCCTTCTCATGCACCCCAAGGTGCTCTGGGGAGAAGTGACTTCGTGTGCCATGAGCCCAACTGCACACAGATACTCACCAGCAGGTCCCAGATACACATGCATACACACAGCTGCCTGCATACAGAAGAGCTTTTCTTTCCATACAGTGCTTACCTTTTTTTAACATTAATATATGTTCTTTTTCTGTCTCCACATGGGCAGAAGCAGACCTCACAGTCCCAAGACATCAACAGCTTGTTGATATAGCCATTACCATCTCTGAAAGCATTTTAAAAGACAAGTAATCAGTCAACAAAACCCCTTTCTTCTATTCACTCTCTTTTCTAACTTACCTTGTTCTGTACTATGTCAACAAGCATTTCCTTTAGCATCAGGAGACTAGTACAGTGTAAGTAATAAAAAATGTGCTGTCATTTAACATGTCCAATCTAAACTAAAGACTGAGATTTAAAGATGCTTTGGCATTCTGAACACTCCAAGAAGCAAATTCAACACAGCTGGCTCAGCAGTTAACAAATAATTACTTTACAGTGATAGACTGTCCTGTATCCCAGGACTCATTATTGGATTCCATATACAGCTTTACAAAGCAAACAGCATTTGTGTATTCTTAGCACTCTATCAGCTTCATTATTCCTGATTTGAATGCCTTATAAATGAACAGCCTCATATGCTGGCCTTATAAACGAACCCGAATGTTTGCTGAGCTCCACATTCAAGACAGTTTTGGCCAAGAGATTTCAACATATCCAACATTTTATGGAGCCATACATTTTTTTACAAAGGTTTTTAGGAAACAAACAAACAAACAAACAACAAATTAAAAAATGGCCAGTATTATTGTCTATGGGAAATGAGAGTTGATAAAAAAGAGTTTTCTAGCTTGTACAGCAATATGCAGCATGGGGAAGGAGTAAGAAAAATGCATTTGCTTAACCTTAGGTTCATAACCCTTTGGATAGCTGATGTTCCTTGACTCTTTGCAGTAGTCGCTTTTCCAGTATCTGCTCTCCCTGTCTCCAATTCAAAGGCCCCTAAGAGCCACACAGTTTATACATTTTTCCGAGCTGACAACTTAGGACGTGATGTCCAGGGCATCCTTTCAGGCCTTTTCTCCAATAAGACCTCAGTAAAAGTAGTATTACATACAGTTTTGCCTGTGATATCTCCCTAAGTAATTTCATCAGTTGATACAATATTTGGTAAAAAAAAATTGTAATATTTGTAAGGCTTTGCTCAAAATGACAGAGACAGAAGAACAGGACCCCAGAAATAAACAGAGCAATGGAACATGCCATGTTCCTTACACGAACACTGTGAACATACATGGCTCACTACTGCATGTTGTTATATGATAGAAAAATATTATTCTTATATTAGCCTTGAAAGACCAATTTTTATAGGTCAGATCTCATCAAGACTAAGGTCCTTTCACTGCTCATAATGAAAATCTGGTCGAGCTTTTATTCCCCCATTAATTTTGGTTGAAAATTAAGCCATTTCCTCCTTCAAAAACTCTTCTTCCTGTAGGGTTCTACTCCTCCTTCTCTGTATGGACTCTTTTTTATTCCTTTTCCTTTCCTCAGCTGAACTCAGGCTAATCGTCCCCTTTAATTTAACTGTTTTGATTACAACCTCTTTTCACACCAATACTCTGAAAGATATTACCTATTATAATCTTTAAAAGATGCTGCACTTTACTTGTTTCATCAAGTTTCTCTGCTTTGTAGTGTCAGTTAGCAAACAAAATATAAAAAGCGTAAAACACCTCCAAGGTGTTTGTAGCCTTTGATCTCAAGACCAAGGATTGGAACTAGACTACTAGCTACATGTATATGTTCACACTCAAGAAACATTAAAATAATATTTTTTTTCTGTTTTTTTCAGCACTACATTCATGTTGCAGACTATTCTTTATTCCATGCCTGACGCTACAAGTACCCTAGCTAAAGGATTTTGTGTTGGGGAACTTGAGATAAAGTAAAGGATATAGAGAAAAAATATCAATAGATTATTTTATACAGATCTATTTGTCAGATTGCCAGTCTTAAACACATTCAATTAAATTACCTTTAGGAAAAAATATTTTGTAACTCAGGTCAACAATGAAAATAGTCCAAGCTATCCAAAACAGCACAAAATTTTTTTTTAAAACTGTTTTCTTTGGAGGGAAAGATTTAAAGCCCTTGTCACAGAAGAGAAAAATCATATCTATTATCACAGCAACACATCCAGGTGCGTCCTTCAGATATATGGGACAAAAAGGAGCTTGCAGGTTTACTTCCCTTTGCAAGTTTTCTAAGGATTAGAAAGATTAATGGTATTAACCTATACGTGGATTTTTCCAATGCATTGATCTGTCCCATGCTGTGCCTTCCACCTAGCGATGTCTGAGCTATCAGGAAACGGTTAAGGCAGAGAATACCATGCCTGGTGAGCTATCCAGAGCTCCAGAAGTAAGGAATAATGTTTGATGCCATTTGGTAAACACCTGGCCCTCTGGAGAATGCTGGTCATCTCCCTACAGAGGGGCTGTTGTGGTGCAGCACACGCTGGCCAAGGAGCCCTAAATGGACTTAGAGAGGGTTCATTTTCTAGTGTTGCTGGAGACCAGCTAGAGATTAACAAAGAAAGAATTGCCGTGCCGGTTTATTCGTTCCTGTCAAGAAGGCAAGCTGTTATTTTGAAAGGAGCTAACGACACGATGGCGAAAACCATATAAGCTGAACAGAAACTTCCCCTGTATCCTCCAGCCAACTGTAAATTCAGCCAGCAGAAATCTTGGAAATGGTACAAGCCTTCCTGCGTTGAGAGCACTCAGGTTTGGGTGCCAAGAATAAATCTCACTCTGAGGGAAACCTCTGAAGTAACTGCTGTTGACTGAGCTGTTCCTGGCTGTGAAGGCAGAGCTGAGTGTGGCAGACAGTGTCGTGCCATGCCAGATGCTGCATCACCCCAGCCCCRTTTACACCAGATTTTGCCTTACTTGTCAGTGTGGGAAAGAGAAGGAGATGGTGCAGTCCCCCTTGCTTTGCCTCAGGCTGGCAACTCTGGGCCTTTCCTTCAGTTTATTCCAACAACTCTGTGCTGTCCCAGAAAGCTGAGACAGTCATAAACACCATTTAACTGGTTGATAATTCAGCTCAGAGCTGCTTTTCATCACCAGAACTTTGCAAAGCAACCACTGGGTCTAGGCCATTATTTTAAGTCCCTCTACCAGGACAGAGCACTAAGTTGGGTCATACCAACATCCCAAAGACAGGCACAGCACTGGGAAGGTTGGTGCATCACCCAGGAACTCTGATTTGCAAATAATGCTTGGTAGTGACCTTTTCCAGCTGTAAGATGGGAGAATAGTTTCTTTAATGCTTTCTGCATGTTGCACACCTGTATTTCACTAAACAAGGTGCGGCATACTGGAAAAAGGCAGAAAATAACATAATTCATGAAAGAACCAGAATTCAAGTCMAGGCAGTTCATGCTAAAATACCCTGAGTCTTATGCAATGTCATAAACTCCTTGGCTAATGAACTCATAATCTAGCAATTCCTATTCACAGATCCTACGAAAGATCCAGCAAGTATTTCCTTGAAGACTTATTAAATTGTAGCCAAGTCCAATGTAGTCCCTTTCCCAGTTCCTTAAGCCAGGTTCCTAGTGAAAACTCCTACTGACGTTACTCAGCTTGGATGAGTGAGCACTGAATAAGGCCTGTGGGATTTAGCTTTCTGAGAATCATGCTCAGTCTCCTTTTCCTGTGTCCAGGGTCTTCTGAACTTGAAGTCTTTCTCACCACCTGGTCAAGGGTGATCTATAAACTCTCTTCATAAATTCATTCCAAATCACTGAGAAGAACACTTACTTTCTGTGTTATTTATTTTCGGTTACTATGGCCGTAGTAACCATACACAAATTTAAGATATTGCAAACACACAGTAATGAGAAATTATTCAGAAGATATATTAAAAAAAAAAAAAAGGAGAAAAATGGTCTCAGTAATATTAAAAAAAATTCAAAACCCAAAATTAGAATTAAATGATCTCCTATGAATTCTGGCATCATGTAGTAAAAGAGAAATTAAAATGCTCTCTGTTGTTGATTTTATGTGACAAATCTCAGTCATAACTGTGATAATTTTATTCCTCTCCATTATCTCCATACCCTAAAGCACTGGATTATTTCCTCTACACTGGGTGATAAGCAAGATTGCTAAAAGGTTTCTCTACTGGACGYTCTCCCTTT
Source organism: Amblyornis subalaris (assembly GCA_018881555.1). NCBI lineage: Eukaryota > Metazoa > Chordata > Aves > Passeriformes > Ptilonorhynchidae > Amblyornis > Amblyornis subalaris. The sequence goes on from JACAXG010000055.1 coordinate 135,147, forward strand.
TAGGAAGAACCACATTTTTTCAGGAGTAGGTGCACTCCTGAACCAAACTGGGAGACRTGGATGAATTTGCAACCCTGGCTGTCCTGTGACTGTGCTGTTTAGTTCATGAGCTACAGCCACACCATGGTTGCCAGCTTGATGAATTGTGGCAGTTGGGACCTGTTTGCTGCCTTGAAGTTGCCTTTAAAGTTGGCTAGATGGTGCTAGAACATGCTGCATTACATTAACGAGCACATGGCTCATATTTTTCTTACTGTTGATCAGAGACTACTTAAAACTTGGGTTTACAGTGTTCCTCCACACTCAAAAATTGTAAAATGAGCCAGTTCTACAGTTCAGTCCTGGATTAGAAACTAATTACAGTGCACCCTTAACTAAATATGGAGTTGATTTTAAGTATAAAAATTTTTAAAAATGTAAATTTTAAAAAATCCCTCCCATTGCCATAGGTAACAGCAACTTGGCAATGTACTAACTTTGTACCTCTGAAGGTTATTTTTTCTTCCTTAATATATGAATTTCTGCCAGTTGTGCAGTTTAATTTTTCCTGCTGCCACAAATCTTGACCCTTGATCTGTCTAACTGTCTTTGCAGGGTGGTTCTGTGTTTTCCTTTGCTTATTTGTCTGTAACTCACTTGGGTCCACYAACTCGAAGAAACGTGTAATTTAATTAATATGGCAGAGCTGCAGAGACCATTCAGCACAGCCTGAATTTATATTTTTGTTTGGCTGGTCAGAAAATTGGTTGCAATTCAAAATGAATACATCATTCCAGATCTCACACTCTGTTCTGTGGACAGCTACACACGCACAGCCACAGCTGAAATGAAAATGCAAGTCTCAAAGGATATTTAACCTCCAATATTTTCAGCTTCTCTTATCACCACTGACCCCAAATTGCATACTGGCCTTTTCACAAAGATAAAAAAAGGGTTCAAGATGCTGAGAAACGGGTTGTAGAAAATAAACACAATGTATACCTATACAGTTCTCATATTCTTCTTGTAAAAATACAATTGCTGGTATTTTATAACTAGCCTTGGAAAGATGATTTGAACCTTTGCTGGTGCGTGCTAGCTGACTGCTGCAAAGCCTCCAGGAGCATCCTGCCACTGCACAGCGACTTCCAGCAACAGGAGAAAGCTGACCACAGCTCAGCCATTGCCATGGATGTAGCTGCATGTTTGTAAAACAGCAGAAAGGTCCTTTTGCCCTCTAGTTTGAAATCTGAATTTACAAAGAGATGTCTTTTTGCAGCCCATGTGGTGGAGAAAACACACACAGAAAAAGAATTGAACTGATACAGAGAAAACAGTTTTCTGTTAAGGTAATATTGATACAGCTGTTTATTGCCCGATATACTGAGAAAAACAATACCTCAGTGAGGTCAAAGGGCTTTCAAATAAATATTAACAGACTTTCTGCAGGAGTAAGTTTCATATGATTGCAGAAGGACCTGTCACATGCATGCAGAACTCGTTCATTCATTCATTCATTCAGGATTTGCTGCTGTCAGTCCTCCCTCTTGAGCAAGAGGTGTTGAGCAAGTGTCAGGCCACAACATTGGGCTGCTCCATGTAGGACGAACTAGAAGGAGGCTCTGGGCTGGATTTTCAGTACAATCAGTACAAGAGGAAGGTTTAAATGCTCAAATAAAGCAGGGTGTTTGTCTGCCAGGAGACAGTTCTGAACACTCTGCTATTGAGGCTTGTGAGGTTTCTTTTTTCCTTTTTGTCTTTTCCATGCAAAGCCAAACAATGTCAGCAAGACATACTTAGATATCCCTACTCAAGATGCAACAAGACAGCTAATCTCAAGTTGGTTGAGAGAAGCAAATAAAATCTTCTGGTTGGGGAGCAATTGGCATTTGTGTTAGGTCACTACCTGTGACTGAAAAGGGAGGAAGAGACGACTCTTCCTCTGGATGTGTGTTTAACTGGGCTTGTAAATTACCTGAGAACAACTACAGATTCTTGCTTTTTAATCAGAGTAACACCTGCTGTGGAAATCCTCAAAACTCCTAAGAGCTTAGGTGACTGCTGTGCTCACCTGTGGGCAGATGACACTGAGCTGATTGTGGCCAGGAAGTAGGTCAAGTGGGAGTTTTGGTTTAGAATCCAGAAATAAATGCAACATATTGAAGAGACAGTTCTCCTGAAGGTAGATCCCATGACACACATAGCAACATGAAAGATTAATTCCAAAATAAAACCCCAAACATTCTCCCTAGTACTGGGCAGCCCTAAACACACCAAATATCATGAATGGAGCTATTAATATGACCTACATCTTTCAATTCCTTGGTCAAAGGGTTAAAAATTAGCCCTTTGGTGTGTCTCATCACAAATCTTAAGCTTACAAGAACCACGAGTCGCAAGCTTTTTTGTCCATTAACCATGAGTGTATAATGTGATGGCATAATGCCCATGGTAAGGACACATAACACTGGATGGGACAAGCCTCAGCACACCTGCCTACTGGGATGGCTGGAAAGGAGGAAGAGCAGCAACACCAATACCATGGAGCAGCTGAGAAACTTCATGCCAGCTCGCTCAGGGGCGTGCACCGGGACATATACACAGGGAGTGCCCTGGGTTCCTTCCACTCACCCCTTGCTTTGCGTGATAGGCAACATGCTCTAACTGAAGATTATCAACCTCCTCCATACTCCACCGTGACAGCACTTAGAGGTCCCAGGCCAGTCCTMTGCTCTTGGCCCTGGTCAGATACACAGATGATAGCCTCCTTCTAGGTCAGCAAGGCAGAGAAGAGGCAGGAGTCACAGGGCAGGACAGCTGAAAGGCTGCAGTGATAACCAAGTTGCTTGACTCTGGCAGATACACCTGAAYGATCATTGTCCTCTCTACGTTGCTGGGGATCTGCTCCCAGGAACTGCCTCCTCCATCTTTTCCAGCTTCCAGACCACTACAACAGAAGAGATATACAAACTTAATGTTCTTTCTGACAAGTAACTCAGGCTACCCAGCACACCTCTATGACCACAGCACCTGATCCAACTTGATTTTAAATTACTTAATTTAATTGTAGGAAACGGCCTTTGGCCTTATGCCTCTGCTTTTAAAAGAATTGCTTCAGCTCCAGTCACTATATTTATGCATGAACCACCCACTTTGATATGGAAATTGTTGCAGCCCAAGGGGATTTCATTAAGTAATTAGGGAGGAGAGCATATAATGTCATTTGCTATAACTGGATCTACACAATCAATCAATAAGTGACCATATGTGCAAGAGCCTCGAGCATTTCAATACCCTTAGTATCCTTGTGAAAAACAATGCAAGAGGGATCTCCTTTATCTGTGACACAATCTTGTGGTCTAGGGCGTATTTTCATTGCTTAAAAGAATTGCATGAGCCTTGCTGTCATATCAAACTGCTCAAAGCAGGCAGATTTATCATCTGCCTGGAAATGCTCTGCAAGCAAAGAGCTTTGTGGTTCCAAGTCCTGGGCTTGACAAGCACTGTAAGAATAAAACCTGCTTTCTATCAGAGCTTTCATAATCAGGCCATGTTTTGCATTTATATTCCAAGTTTGCTACTCTTAAAGGTCAGTTTTGTTCTTGAGTCTGAAAGAAATTCATGTTATTAAGTGTTAATGCAGCTGTAAATACAGCTTTCTAGCTTTTTTTTTTTTTTAATTTTTTTCTCCTGTTCTGTTGGCTAAAACCCTAGACAGCTGGTGTTTGCTAGATCGCATTCTTAGGGTGAAGAGTTTGTCCTACACATACGGAATGTGTTCATTCCTCAGGAATCAAGTGACCACACCAGAGCTAAACAATACGTAAAGCATACGATTTGTTTTGGACTATGATTTCTCCAGATGCTTAAAGCTGGTACATTTATTAACTTTTGACTACAAGCCACTGATTTTCAGCAGAAAAAATGCATACAASAAAAAGCAAAATCTTTTACTGGAAGGCATTATTTGGAGCTTCGTTAAATCCTTGCTGCTTTCATACCTTCTCATTTGCAACACAGTCTCTGAACACAGAAACAAGACAAAGCGGTTGAGTTTTCATCTGCAACAAACCTATCATTAMGGCCAAATGTCTTGAACTGACAGTGACTGCACTAATGGAAAAATTCCCATTGGATTTGTGGGAGCTGGGGTGGGCCRTGCACTTGAAGGCAGACCAGGTCACTGTGTGCAGCAGTTCACATGTGGTTTGCCATCCAAACCTGTGCTATTTAGATGGCATCCACTATAGGTAGTTTTGGGTTGCACTCATCAGCTGCTCTTTGGGTTAGGTGAGGTTCTGTAGGCATTATGACCCAATGCCCTGGGCTCACATTTTGAGGGTTCATTACAACCAAAGCAAACCTGAGCCTTGGGCCCRAGGTCCAGGGGTGGCTGAGTAACTGTTATTTAAGATCCACTGAAATCATTAGGAGTCYCAGACATAAGCAGTGCTGCAGTGGTTGAATCTCTGTGAACGTTTGGGTGTAAATGCTCTGCATGTGAGATTTTAAGATGCAGAAGACAGTACTGCTTCCCGAGGGAAGTTCCTCTCTGAGTCCCACCTGTGACCACCAAGAGCTGGGACCACAGCCTGGAAAAGGCGTAAGGGGTTTTCATCCTTTGGTACCACAGTTATAAAATGCCTCAGTCCTGCCAAGAAACCTGCAACTCTTTTCCAATCCTTTCCCTAATCCTGTAATGTTCAGAAACTGATGACACCTGGAAATGCCTCTGCCCTTCTCCATCAGGCTGCCAGAATGTGAGGCTGCCCAGATCAGGCTTTGCAGCACTCTGCACCAAAATGTCACCTCATGCTCTGACTAAAATATTGGCACACACTGGGTAAATCCCAAATACCCCATCTGGAAAAGCCCTGGACACACATTTTTTCACTGAAACATAGAGTTCTTCAAGCAGAGGGGCTGGTGGGAACTTAAAGATGTTATCAGTCTTGTGGAAGGGGCTGCATTATGCAGGAAAAAGATACCACATCCGAAAACATGTTTGTGCATATTGTCCACTATTGCATTCACTTTCRTTTTGTTTATTTATGACGGTAAAGTTGCTCAAGAGTGTGGGGCCGCACCCAGCTGAGGGGCCGTGATACATTTTATCTTCCCAAATGTTGCCTCACTACCATCTGACTTTAAACCCCCACCCTTGATTAGTTGSGGGTTCCAGGTAAAGTTGTGCAGGGAGCTGGAAAACAGTCATCATCACAGCAAGAAGAAATGGGTGAGGAGAGTGTGATGTAGCACACAATGTCATGGGTGCGTTTTCAGATGTTGTAATGGCGACATCCAGCCTTGTGTGAGGTGATGCAACTTTACTACTTGTTTATGTGGGTATGATGACGGTAACGATGTCATGTGTGCAGCGACTTCTGCTTCACCATGTGGCTTTTTGTGTGTTTGCTGGTTGTCCGTGCCTGGCTGGAGGAGCCCGCGGCAGCCACTGCTGAGGGCTGGGGGAAGCAGAGCGCCAGGACAGAAGCAGTGACAGACAGTATTTTGTGCGTCAGCAGCTGTGGGCGCTCCCTGGGGAGTCAGCAGCTGGAGATGAAKTCACACGATGGCAGCTGCCTATGAAATCTTCTTTGGCAAATCCAGTAATGGAGAAAGTTTAATGCACGTTGTAAATCTGTCATTTTAAAACGCCTCCATCACCTACTCGGACCTGGAAACGCTCTCCCTGCCCTCCAGGCACTCAGCATGAAAGCTTCTTCTTCATCAGGGAGATAAGCTCCCATGTCCTGAGCTTCAATCAGGGAAGACTTGCTGCAAAGCTCATTTGTGCAGCTAATTTGGGTAATGGATAYAAGTTTCTAAATCATTTAAAGCACAACAACACAAAAGCCTCCACTATTGTACGGGCTCCCCACAGGATTGTCTCTGTGTCAAGTTCAGTTTGTATGGGTAAAGTTATTTAAAACTAATTTTCATTTAGTGAAAGGCGGGTGTGCCAAAATYTAATTTCAGTTAGTAATCAAAGGTAGAGGTTTCTTGTTTAAAATATATTAAAATACCAGTGTGCTTATTATATGTATGAAAAGGCCATAAGAGAAATTTTATACTGGATTGTAGTAAAATTTGGGATTAAATTATCATGCAAAAACTGCCACCAGAAACTTCCATAACAYAGAGTGACAATTGGTCACACTTACGTTCAATATGCTCCCCATACCAGCTGTAGGCCAGCCAGCTGAAACCACGACTGCAGGACATCCACACGTGCGTGTTGCAAATACAGAGAGGGAACCTGAATARGCCCAAGCATTTGGCACCTTGTCTCTTCAGCAGCACAGAGAACTTCTGGTGCAACATCTTGGTCCTTATTTCTCTCAGGAATAACTTAGAGTCTAGTTCTGATTCTCTGTCTRTATAATTCAAACTCTTCGATTTTGGAAAATAAACTGATATTCCATCATTTTAGTGGGTCTTTTGAGTGTTACAAAAAGTGGTTTCACCTGGGTATAAGGATGTCATCTCACTGGGATGAGACATCATAGCCCAGGACTTCCGAGGCGCAGACTCCAACATTTCTSTTTGGGTCGGTTACTATATATAAAATCCCACACAGATGTACATATCATCCCTCCACACATCCACAAATAGTAAATCCTGGAAATCAAGGTGGTCAAACCCAACAAAAACTTATTTTTCCTTCTTTGATGATATCTTTAATTTTAATGTGATTGAATTTCAGGGAGGACTCAAAATTTCTCATATTTGCCCTGACTTATATCAATACAAAAAATATTAGAAATAAATACATTAAAAAYTGTTATTTTGAGGAAAACAAGTTTTGGAGAAACCATTTCAATATTCTCCTCAGAAAACTTTTATATATTATTTTAGTTTACAATGTGATTTTGTTACCAAAATAAATAAATTTTTTMATGTTTGATTTTCTAAATAAAAGAGACAGCTATCTTATCTTCATAATGAAGTACATTCCWTGAAGTACATATATGTTAGGTTTAAAAAACACACAGAGGGATAAATACTCAATTTCCATAAATAATGTACACAGGTGAATAGTGGTCTAACCATAATTTCAACTAGGCCTGTCCAGCTTGCTGAGCTGCTGGTTCTCATTCTCACCGGGGCCTGAACTATTAGTTTCACAAGGGGGTCAGAAATGGCTTTCATCCTGCTCAGTCTGAAAACCCTACAGAACACCCTGTAGACACATTTTTGAAGGCAGGCTACAAAGYCAAGTTTGCAATTTACATGATTTATTTTTTTATTCCAGTCATTCATGACTGCTATCATGGACATCTTATTAATTGATTATTTTTATCATATATTTTCCCAACYTATAACTATCCACTTTTTTTTAATATGTGTGTTCTTCCAATATACRAAAAAATAGAAACATAACCTCCTTTCTCTGCAACCAAATATGTCCTGCAGTAAACACAATATACCATTTAATGGTTAGAGCCTTGATTTACAACAGAAAATCTGAGACCATATTTAAGCGAGTATCTTAAATACAAAATTACATAAATACATACAGAGCCATTTCTAGACATGYCAGCATTTCAAGTAACACTGAGCTGAAATGCTCAGGTGTCCTCATAGCCGCAGGAAGCAGGGAGAATCAGAGCAGGTGAGATTTCTGGATGGAGAAAAAGAGCAAAGGTGAGAGTTGATGCTCTGATGGTATGGCAAGGGGCAGGTTTGGGGTTTGCTGAGCACGAAGGTCGTTCACACCTTCTCATGTCCTTCCTCAGAGGTGCCCAGCCTGGCTCCCTGAGCAGCATCAAACAGCAACTGCAGCATCCTTGTATCATTCACAGGCTGAGAGTATATCATCTCTCCTAGTTAAAATATTGCACCATTTCTTCACAAACTGGTTTAAAAGAAATATGCTCTGTAATATCTATTTCTTGTGGAAATGTTGCAACAGCCCAAGCTGTGTGAGGCGATGATGTGATGCACATTTTGTACGCTCCAGATTAATGCGAAAAAAAAGGGGCCTCAGCTGAAGGCTTGCACATCCAATTGTATCCACCCAAAACCCGGTGCAGATTGAGCCATTCTGGACAGGACTTTTGGAGAATTTGGGGCTGTCAGCCTAAATATTGCATTGCCATCTAGTGAACATCACTGAGACTGCATGGCAAAGCCGKGAAGTTGAGATTCCCAGCACTGAACACCTGGAAAATAAAGCAGAGGTTTCAGAAATGTTCAGTTGGAGGATTATAATGCAATGGCAAGACTAAAGTCTCATTAGAACTTCCCAGTCTCCTTCATTCTTTTTCTAAGAAAAGCAGAAACCAATAACTGGAGCTCACAGCAAGAGAAATTTGAAACTCTTATCTCTTCCATTTTCCTTGCTGGATATAGGAGCACTCAGGGAAGAGCCCTCGGTACTCCCTCCCTGTAGATACAGAAGGGACAAGCTGCAGGTGTCCCTTGCACAGTGTTTCCTCTTTCAGCTCAGTRTTTGCTTGCAAATAGAATGCAAATATGGATCTCTCGTTTCTCATTCAAAATTTTTCACCTTTTGGCTTTGGGATGGCTCCACAGTTTGCAAGTCACTCCTACACTGCGAAGGTTGACTTAGTGAGGTGTACAGCATTGATCTCTGCCACTTCTGGTGGGGGTGTGGCATTCCCAAGCTTTACTGCATGGGTGCATGTGGACCATTGTGGCTGGACATCAGGTGCCCACCAAAGCCACTCTATCCCTCCCCTCTCCAGCTGGGCAGGGGAGAGGAAATACAATGAAAGGCTCATGGATCAAGGTAAGGACAGGGAGAGATCAGGCACCAGTTATCATCCTGGGCAAAACCAGCCTGAATCAGGGAAACAAGTTTAATRTATTAACAATCGAATCAGAGTAGGGTAAGGAGAAATAAACCCAAATCTTAGAARTATCTGTCCCCYACCCCTCACTTCTTACTGACCATAACTTTATTCTCAATTCTCCATCCTGCARGYRGCACAGGGGACAGGGAATGGAGGTTGTGTCGGTTCATCACAYGTTGCCTCTGCTGCCTCTTCCTCCTTGGGGAAAGGACTCACAGCTCCAGGGTGGGCTCCATCCCATGGGAGACAGTCCTCCACAAACACCTCCARTGTGGGTCCTTCCCACAGGCTGCAGTTCTTCATGGACTGCTTCACTGTGCATCTCTTCCATGGGCTGAAGTCCTTCAGGAACAGAATGCTGCAGTRTGGCACAGTGTCACAWGTCCTGCCAGCAAACCTGCTCCACTCTGGGCTTCCCACAGTATCACAGCCTCCTGTGGGCATCCACATGCTCTGGCATGGGGTCTTCCACACTGCAGGTGGGTGTCTGCTCCACCATAGACCTCTCKCAGCTGCAGGGGCACAACTGCTTCACCATGGGCTGCAACAAGGGTTTCAGGGGAATCTCAGCTCCAGCAGTTGGAGCACCTCCTTCTTCTTCTTCTCCACTGACCTGGGTATCTGCAGGGAAGTTTCTCKCACRTATTCTCACTCGTCTCTCCAGCTGCAGTTTCTCCTGTGCAGGAACTTTTCCCCCTGCTTTACTATGCTATCCCAGAGGCATTACTACCATCACTGATGGGCAAGCAGTGGGTTCATCKTGGAGCTGACTGGCATTGGCTCTGTCAGACACGGGGGAAGYTTCTGGCAGCTTCTCACAGAAGCCACTCCTGTATCCCTCTGCTGCCAAAACCTTGACACACAAACTCAATACAACAAAAATATTCAATATTGTCGAAACTGCTAAACATGCCTTTTTGTATTCAACCATGGCATTCAGGGTTTCAGGCTTCAAGAGTTCATTTCTTCCAAAACACTGTTTTGTAATATCCAAGAGCTGACTGTGTAAAAAAACTTAGAAGAGATCAGCAAGAGAAGTTAATGCAAAATTGCTCCTGAATTATTTAGCTGGGTATTCTTTCAATTCATTTCTTCTGCCTACAAAGAGGTTATGGGGAGGTACCATAAAAGGGCTCAGGTATGAAGAAAGAACAGCAAAGGATTTAAGTTTTAAATACCTGATCCCATAGGGGTGAATAATGTAACTTGGCTGCTCAGCAAGGGAGGACTGGGGATCTGAGATGGGGATAGGCAAGGCCAGCTGCCTCAGAGGGGCTCTGCCAGAGCTGGACAGATAGTCATGGTGACCAACCTCCTACATGACTTTTGTGGCCTCCTGTACTCATGACCTCTCTTTCTGCCTGGTTTTCAGCTCAGTATCTGTGTTAAAGATCTGAGCCTTGAAAAATGCAGGTATGGAAAAWGGTTGTAAAATTATCTAGCAAGACTTCTCACATGACATCCTCTGGGATATTTGAGGTATCCATCAGTGATAAGTGGTATGATATGGACTTRATGGGAAACCCATGCCTTCCTAAACTAGATGCTAATGAGAAATGAGGTGTCCTGAGATATATGGCACTTGTACCGATAGGCAACTGAGACTGTTCAGAGCATTCCTGCTTTCCCTGGTTTGTTTGCACAAGTTAGGGACACCCCCACGCTTGGGAGAGTATCAGCAGTGAGCGGTTTGGGGCTGGTGGGCAGCAAACTCACTTGTGATATGATGTGYCTAGAGTCCCAACCCGTGCAGTGTCCAGGGCCTGCTGTGTTCAGCCTTGTAGTTTTTCTTGTGAAGCTCTTCAGACTGCCTTTCACTTCTGTTATCTGCCTGCACACCCCAACTGCATCTGCAGCTGTTCACCCTGTCATAGTCTTACACAGTGCTGTTGTCCTCATTCCTTTGCAAGAGGGGCACTCAAAAATTGCTGTTATGGCTGTTCAGTTGGGTTTTGCCAAAAGTCATTCCCATTGCCATGTGAGATGTCCTTCATTCCGCTCTGCCTCTACATTTCATTCCCCACTTCATAATTTTTACTTCAAAACCATATGTTAGGGAGAAAGTAGAACATAGCAGATGAGTTGCTGAGATAGACAATTAGCATTTCCCAGAAATGTACACACACAAGACTCAGCACCCAATTAGAGCTGCAAAATCGGTTCCAGGCTGAAGTACATCTCAGCCAGCTCTTTTAGCACAATGAGGAAGGGAAAGCAATGGCATAATAGCAAGATAAGGTGTAATTGCAGTTACTTGGAAAATAATATGTACAGGCAATGCTTTACTGGAAAAGATGCCTTGAGGAAGATGTTCATCTGGAGGAAGCCCTGTCATTTCTTATCCTCCCAACACTTTCTATATTTGTTTGGGTTTTGTTTTGGAAGAGTTACTGCCACCATTGCTGTATACCATGAGCTAAGGACCCCACAAATATATCTTTGTGCCTGTAAACATGTTTTGTCATCCTTTGTGGAATACTGACAACTTCCAGTCTCTTTGAGATGAAGACCAAATAGGTGAATTTACCAACTTGCCAAAGATTTAAACATTCATAAAACCATTTAACATGTCTCGGCTCAGATCTGACTGATCAGAGATAGTTGCCTAAATTGTCTGCTCTGTGTGCTACATTAGAGAAGTCGAAATGCAAAGTCAAGTGTATTAATTCAAGGTAGGACCACTCATGAATGGTTTAAACTCAGATATCTCTTAGACTTTTTCTGTCTCAGTCCAATGTGAAAATGTTAATGAGATTCAACTTTCAGCTTTTAGTGAATAACGAGATATTATATATTATGGAATAACAGCTTTCATTTGCTATCAAGAGGCTTTGATGTGATGTGATCTGCCTTCCACCACCCTAGCCAGGGCCACTGACCTCTCATGTTCATGAAGCTGTGAGGCAAGGATTGCAGGACTGTCTCTCTCAGCAGATGAGTTTGAGTTAAATACACTCTTGAAAGTTTTCACAGGGGTATGAGGCATTCCCATGCTAAACATCCGTGCACACTTGCCTTTCTTTATTTTTGTGTAAGATTCCAGGGCCACCAACTCTTCACTCAGGAATTCCAGACAGAACATCCCCTTTGGGGTCAAAGCAGCCTTAAACAAAAGTCCTTAAATGTTGTGATAGTTGGTGGTCCAATGCATAAGGGGTGCTTGGCCCTGGAAAGGAATTCAGGTGAAACACAGGGTAAAACCTGGTTTTGCATCTGGATTCTCAAAAGCTGGTGTGGTAAGAAATAGATCACCTAAACTCCAAAAAATGATCCATCTTTCTCCTTCCTTGAGAGGAAGAAGCATTTAGCACTTGTGTTAGAGTTTCTGCACCTGGCTAGAAAGGGAGATCAAGAGTTTCTGGCCCTAGGTTTTTTGACTAATTCTGATTTTGACCCAGTAAGAATCAGAAACAGCATAAAGAGTCCTCTATTCCTCAACCCGTATCCAAAGCAAAGCCAAAATCCTCTTCATCTTTGTGGATTAGCAGTCATCTTCCTCTATGATTTTAGCTTCATTTGAGGAAATAGCCTGAACCAGAATGCATGAGATAGTGTAATCCAAAGGGATTCACATCAGAATAGGAGGTTTTGGAACTCACATATTCCACATTCTGGCTGATACCTCTGGCCATTAACTTAGTTTTACTAGTAGAAAAATTGTGTAAGTCTGCTAGATAGGGCTTCTTCAGGATTGTACCAAGTGTCAAATGGTCTTACACAGAAGACATGTATGTACATCCATTCAGCAAAGCAGGTGATGCTCCTGGGTGCTCAGAGAAGCCTGCTAACTGGAAGATTGGATGTCAGTGGGAGTAGATTTCCTGAATCAACCTCTTAACTGCAATGACTTGTCACTGAATTAAAGTATATGCTTTGCCAAAAGTTCTTTCTTAATGCATTCCCCACTGCTCATAGGAAAAATGGAAATAATTCAAGTGTTTGACCATCATAAAGATAGTTACACCTGCCAAGTGAACGCATGGAAAAGGATATGCTTCCAGATTTGTAAAAACACAGGAAATGTCTGGATTTATATGTCAGTATCCAAAAGTACCTGCACCTCCAGGAGGCTTTTACCTTCTGCTGCTGTTCTTAGCTCCTCTGATGAAAGTATCAATCAAGGAATTTAACTTCAGAAGCATTCACATGGGGGCTTTCCAATTGGAAAAATTGTGAGAAGAAAGTAAGGGCAAAAGTGTGACTTTCCCAGTCCTATACACAGATATTTTGGTAGAGTTAAAATTGCAAATGTGTTTAAGGTGCATCTAAAATCTAAGCCATATGAAAGAGCACATGCAGGGCTCTGTTTATGTCCTGGTTTGTCCTTGGTGTTACACAAGGCATGCTGGGAAAGAAATAGAGACCTGGAAATTATGGACGCACCTTATATCAAGCATGTATTTTGTGAAACACCAATTTACAGAACTAAAAGGAAAACCTGGTCTTGGCAAAACACTCCAGAATATTAATGGCCATTAAAATTTCTTAGTGCTACATTGAACAATCTATCATCTAGCAGACACTTAAGATGGACTTTTACTTGTACTGTTTTAAAAGTGTTGCAATTATATCTGGTGATGTTAACTGGCAGAGGTAGCAAATTTTAGCCAGCGTAATTTTTGACTGCCTATGCTGAAGCAGGAGAACTTGTGAAAACCTGGATGACCTTTGGGTGGCGCCTGCTGCAAAGCATTTGGTTTCTTTTCTTACAAAATAGAGCTGAGAAAGGTGTTGCCTGGGTGGGCTGTAAGTCCCCGGCTCCTTTGGGTACTGCTGGGAGAGGGTGAAACCACAAACCATCAGATAGGCAAAGAGGGAACAGAGAATAGAAACCAAACAGCATTTCTTTATAAATGCAGATTGCATTTGGTACATGTGAGTCATTTGCCTTTCTGGTTTCTGTTTTTATATGGCTACTGAGGAAAAAAAGCTTTAAGCATATTTTATTAGTTACTAACTTTATTTTTTTTAATATGCTGATGTGCACATCTGTGAATAAAACAAGTCCTTGCCTACTCTCACAGTTAAAAGAAGAGAGAAGGCATCAATTCAATTTTCTTTCTTTTTCAGGGTATAGTAGCATGTTYACATTACCTTAGCAGACAGTGGTAACTTAGTTGGGAAGAACAGGTTTTAAGAAAGGCTTTGAAAGCATAATCACAGTTAGAGATCAAGAGCTGGCACACCTGCTGTGGGGTGTAAGTGTGTGGGCTGTTAGATGCTGGGTCTGATCTGACTTTCACCGGCAATTTTCACACATAAGGACCTGGGGTGGGTGGGAAACGTGAGGCATGAGCATAGCCAGTCTTGCCTCGCACCCGACTGGCTGGGCTGGGAAAGGATGTTGTAATGTGCTGCTGGATGTGCTAACACCATCCTGCCAACACGTCCAGCTCAAGGGATTGGAAAACAGGCTTCTCTCTGAGCTTGGCTTCCTGGGTTTGTTTTAGAATTACTTCAGTTTAGACATGCTGGTGCTCACCTCATTTGACAGTCTTCTCCTTTTTGTCACCCAGAGCATAAATCCTAGGATCAGAATATTCTGAGGTGGAAGGGATTCACAAGGATCCTCGAATCCAACTCTTAAGTGAATGGCCCATGCAGGGATCAAAGGCACAACCTTGGTGTTATTAGCACCAAGCTCTGACCAACAGAGCAATAAATGTTGTATGTCACTGGTATTTCTAATGTATCATGTAGCAACATGAGCAGTGATATGCACTTCTAGGAAGCTGCGGTGTGCCAGAGTACAATGATTTAGCAACATTAGCCACAGGCTCAGTTGTTCATCAATTTATAAAATCAGTTTCTAGAAAAAGAAAACATACCCCAAAATACCAAGCGACACAAGAACTTCATTATACAACACAGAAGGCTTTATTTACAATTAGACATAAGCATATCAGAAAGATTTGAGCTTTATTTTATTTGTATTTTCATTAACATTTTTAATAAATGTTTACCCTGAACTGTTTGAACAAATGTAAATACTTAACATTAGCCTTAGTATAATGAATTAACAATAACTCTAACTGATGCTCTGGATAAAATAACTAAAAATATATAATTCAAGTGCAGTCTAGGCGCTGAACATAGTTTAAAAGTCCAAATCTGCATTGAGATCAATGAGAGTATACATATGGACAAACGTGTATTTCTGTCCATGTAAAATTTGGCCCTGAGACATTTAAAATCATGGCCTGACTTGCTGGATCACTGCTGCTGGAGCACCACATAGCACAAAACAACACTAGTAAAGCAAACACTAACTTACTGACAATGTACTTGAAGTCAAATAAAATGAAGCTGAATTGCTAGTGTATCAAAAATGACAGGAGCACTGCTATCGTTCCTTTCATGTTAGATCCTGGCACAAAAGACGCTTTATTATAAAAACCTGGTGTCAGATCTTGAGCCACAGCAGAGCTGTGTTTATCTCAGAGATGTGGCTTAAGGACTTTAGCTGACCTCACACTTTTTTSACCAGTCCATAGGACTCTAGGGATGCCTTCAGTTGTGTCAAATTGTCCCCAGACTAATATGGGAACAGAGCATCACATATGACACCAGCAATAATGTGGATACGAAAGAAAGGTGTTGTTTTTCATTGATTAGCAAGGAGTAATCAAACACACGGGCTGAGAGCAGCCCTTCCATCCAGTGTCACCCTCCCTGCCCTGGTACCTGGCATTTCCAGCTCGCGGCTGGAGAGAGCAGCCATGGACCACACAGACCTCACACTCAAGAATAATCTCTTGGGATTTCTGTGGCACATCAGCTCTGYTGATAGCTACACAACTTTGTCCACAAGGAACAATGGAATAAAACACCAGCATTTTAGTCTGTTGGATTTTCCCTTTATTTCCAAAGGTAAGAACACCTCACTAAAGATACCCAGCCAAAGATATTGTGCTTAACTAGCAAGATAAACCTTTCTGGTTTAAAGTCCATTGTAGCATTGTTTCCAAACAGCAGGATATGAGAGGCTGGCCATGTTTGATTTCCCTTTTTCTTTGCAGCTCTTAAGTAGGGGGACAAAAGATCCAAAAAGACATCCTAGAAAGTGCTGAACTCAGGCTGTTGTTCTGAATTTAACGAGTCCATGGAAAGAGAAGAGACACCACAACACTCAGTATTTGCCCCACTGACTCTCAGAATAAGATACAACATTCAGATCAAATGAAAAAGTCAACCATTTATGCAGATGGCAGTGTTTGCTACCTGTCTACACGCTGATGCACCTCATTAAACAAATGGTTGCACAAATTTCCTTGTGGCAGATGGTTTATCAGCAAGTAATTGGGGCTACTGTTTTAATTTATGTGCTTCTATAGCAAGTGGAACCCTCTGATGTTTGATCAAAATCATTATCTCAGTCTTTCCTGTCTCTGAAGCATTTTGGAATATTTTCCCTTGGCCTGTCGGGTGACATATCAGATCATCCTCCAAGGGAGGCCTTGGGCGAAGTGGGCTTAGGGCAGAGCAGAGGCTCATGTTCAAGCAGGAGCCAGAAACAGAAGCACACACGAGGCAACAGGAAGAGCAGTGGAGCAGGTTGGGAGTCAGGGAGTGGTTCAGATTAATAAACACCTGTGGAGCCAAATGTCGATGAGCTCCATCAACATACAGATGACTGTGGTGTGTCTATGAGCCATCTCCATATAAAATCTATAAACCACATATTTTAGTAAGTCTTTTATAAACTTCATCTGTTACAATTAGTAACTTTGCATAATAAACTTCACATTCAATGCAATTCACATCCCTGAATAGAGGACAGAGAACAGTTCTATTGCAGCAGCTTCCATTCCTTGAAGGAACAGAGAGAAATATTGCAATGAGAGCATCTCGAGCACAGCATGAGCTCCAAATTGTTGTCATTCCCAGCCTGTGCTCAGAGACGGAACACCAGCAAGCGGCTTTCCTCTTTCTTGCAAATCCAGAAGAAAACGAGAAGCAAGTTGCATAAATGGCAGAACGTGGACTAAAATCCAGCTGCACCTCAACTTCAGTCTGCTTGAATGCAATTTAAAATTTGTAACAAGTTTAAAATAAAGTTTTTTGCAAGTGTAGTTTCCACGGTGGCCTCCTTAGTGATGTCAGAAGCGTGGACCTTCAAAAACATCAGCTTATTTGGGTTAGTCTGTTGGTCTTCTCAAAATGGAAAAGCATGTTGAATTCCATAGCACGTGGATTGGCTGTGCCTGGAATCATACCTTTTGTCTCTGAATTTTAACAAGCTGCTTGGCTGAAATTTCAATTAAACATTGACTACCTCTGAGGTCTTTTGCTGCCTGTAGTGAAATAAAATCAGAAGTCAGCTTGTGGTGAGGTAAGTCTTCATCTTAAGTATATCTCTTTAATATAACATACTTTTCACCGTAACGTCCATGTGTCTGCACTTCTTTTAAATAATTCCAAAAATGTGTTTGCTTCCCTAGACATCAGAGCACTAATCCACCACTTGGTCAGTTTACCCCTAATGGGAGTATATTTTGCCTTTGTGGGCTAAGTGTGTTCAGGAGGTGCTCAGACTGACACGACAGTGATGCACCACTGAGAGAAAGAAGTGAGAAACCCCATCCAGCACTTAATAGAAAGTGTCGTTTACAGTGGGTCTGTCGGGCTCAGACAGGGCTATGGCCTGGAAGAGCACAGGAATCTGCAGCTGTGTGGCCTCTGTCTCAGAGAGCCGCTAGAGGACACTTCTGAGCACTTTAACAGTCTTGGACAAAATGTTGATTTTAAAGATATCACAACATTCTTGTTGAAACAAACAAACAAAAATGTTGTCCTTCTGATGTAGTTCCCAATGCCCTCTCCTGAGTTAAGAGCATCCTGAAAGATTAAGGCTGGCAGGAGAATTTGAAAACATTATCTGGATGATTTCCCACAGAACAACCACCGAATTTTCTAGCACATAAAAAATAAGACCAGCTAAATAGGTAATGGTTCTGAACTCTCGAAACCCTGAGGAGAAGTCGCTGCTGAGGACTGAGCCATCAGTGCTTACTTACTTATTTTAACTTCTTCGATCTGCATATGAAGTAGGAGCCCATGAACGCCAGGAACAGCACAACGCCTGCGATCATTAACGCCATCTGCAGCATGTTCAGCAGCTGGAGCCTGCTGATGATCTGGGACCTGAACATTTCTGCCTTCTCGTCCCCAATAACTGCAGACTGAAACAGTGCAAGAAAAATGTCAGTATAGGTATATATGCAAGCCCTCACCTGCTGAATATGTTCTTGGTGCAGTGCAGATCACAGCATGCGATTAATTACCCAATTTCAGGGCACCAAGACTGAAAAAGTTCGGCGGTTTTTTGCTTGTTTATTTGTTTGTTTTTAAACTGTGATTATTATTAGACATAAAATATACTAACCTCATTTAGCCAAAGAAGAGGGAAAATGTAGGGTTTTTTAACTTTTTTTAAAGCACTGAAATGAGAAAATAAGTACAGCACGTTACTTTTAGTCTGCTACATAAACCCAGTCTCTACTTAAACGTTTTTCTTCTCTGTATTTCTGACTTCCAGATGTACCTTTTTAATATATTTGTGGAATTAAAAAACACAAAACAAAACTACAATTAATGACAGCCATTTTAATGGCAACCATAATTTTCTGTCTAATCTTCTGCATATGGGCAGTCAGACACAGAGTGGGTTGAAGATCTGTGTGGTGTTCAGATGTACAGGATGCCAAAGGCGTGTCTATCCATGTACATTTGGGACAATGAAGAGGAAAAAAACAGCTAGAGATTCACCCATTGACCCTTATGATTAATGCATCTAGTGACAGGCAACACATAAATTCTCTTTCTCGTTGGATTTATCATAGAAAATACATTTGGTCTTTTCAGTCATCCTCATGGCCCCCATTTGGGTTGTACAAGAATGCTGTTTTTAAGAACATGTTGCCTTCTGTAAGGAAATCAAATGTGTGTTAAGACACTTGGGCAGTGTCCTGCTCAGGAGGGTTTGCTCTGAACAGGCTTTGGGAAAGTATTTTCATTCCTTCTTCTCCAAGCCATCTCTACTGATGGTCTCAGAGACCAATTAGCCCTCTTAAAAAAATTCTTTAAAAATAAAATAATGAAGTAGCACTTACTCAATTTTTGTTGAAGGCTTCACAAGGAGGTTTACTTGCAGCCTTTTTGCAAATCGTAGTGTAAAACCAGTGGTCTGAAACCAGCAAAAAAACCCCAACAAAACATTAATTTAAATTTTTTAATTAGATGCCAAAACTTATAATATGGACTGTGTCAAAAAGCACTTTGGGATGATTTTATCCTTATGTTTTGGAGGATTTTTAAATGAAATATTAATGTTTCTAAGACTCTCGCATAGAATTTCTAATTTTGTAGCTTAACCATAGTTACTTCTGTAAATTACATTTAAACCTGAAGGCAAAAAAAAAGTTTAAAAATACTAAATCTGTTATGAAATATTTCATATAAAAATATGCTTCAGGGTTTTTTTTCCCCACAAGAAATCAGCTAAATTTTCTATTTTAAAATTAAGGTTATTTAAATTGCATAGGGCAGAAAACAAACATTTCATATCAGGACAAATGCATCTATACGAAGGTCAAATATTTCCTTCATATCCTTCTTCTACAGTCTGTCTTTCACAGGAATAAGATAGGTTGCAATTCTTGAAAATTTTATATAAGATTTAGGAAAATCTGGTTGATGTCTCTATTCCAAATACGGTGAAACAAAGATTTAACTTCAGGTCTCCTCACTGAAGTTACGTAGCTTAACTGTCAAATTTTAATGAGAAATTCTCAATTTTACCTTTTCATTCAAACTAAGAGAGAAATAAAATTTTGAAACCTTAGAATTCATCATACAATTCAGAAAACTTTGGTAAATACATTTAAAATTAAGGATCTGAATCACTGAAACAGAAATAGAGGCAAATTAATAAGAAATCAAAATAAATTCATTCTGTTTGGGAGCTCTGTTGGACAATTCAAGTCAAAAAGACTATATTAGATCTATTCTAGATCAATCTGTTCAGAGTTCTAGCAATTTGAAATAAACTGATCTATGTTTATTTCTTTTCAATTGAGACAGTAATTACCAAAAAATGGCTAGTTATAGAAAATTAAAAAAAAACCTAAGTGTAGAGGAAACCAAAGTTTCATAGGATCTAATTTTCTCAACGTACTTGAAAATCATAGAAAAGCTACAACATACTTCACAGTTTGCAGAATCTATTTAACCCCATATTCCCAATAAGTAGAAATCAAAACAGGTTTTCCAAACTTTGAAGGTCAGAACGAGATAAAGTCCTGCTCTAAGTTTTCCCTGCTGAAACCACACCACTTTGAGAGCAGATCTTAAAAAAGCAAGCATGAAAACATTGCATCTTCTGCTTGTCCCTCTGGTAAAAAGTCAACTCTACTACTATTAAATTTAAACATTGCAAGTTTCCCAAGGTATGATTATTAAAGACTTGGACTTACAGGCTCTATGTCTAGAAATGTTTCATGCTCCTTTTCATTTGGGCTCAGGCCTTCCACGCTATTCAATATAGATTCACTTGCATGAAGAAAGTGAGGAAGAGAGATATATACCGGTCTTTCTATAGGAAAAAAACCAAATTCTCTTGAATCATTAAGCCTTGTTATGATGCTCATCTTCACAGGTCATTTTCCAAACATGGTTTTGCTATATAGATGTACAATCCTGATAAAAATGTGAATAGTCTAACCCCCCCACCCAAAAAACAAACAAAAAAAATCCAACCCAAGCAAAAAAAACAAAATTCAAGCATTTCTGTCATTTTTTTTTTCTCATGAGGAAAATTTGCATGATGAAATAAACTGCAGTTACAAATCCTGCTTGTCTGTGTCTACACTGTGGAGCTGGCAGCGCTTCCAGTTTCATGCTGAGGTGAGGACACGACCGTCACTGTTTCCCCCCACCCCCATGATCTCGCTTTCGCCTGAAGGGACCCCTTGCAGTTCACTCTGCACCGAATGCAGACTCAGTACACATTCATTTTACCGACACTAAACTAAGCCAGTATTGTCTCTCGGTCTCTGAATGTGTGTGTAATTGTGTACACACCCACGCCCCGCCGTGTGTGTGAATTGCCACAATTAAAGGACTGTGGCTATCTCTGGCTTTTATACAGTGCCCCTCCTTTCCTTTCTCTATACACATTCCTRCAGTTCCAGAACACAATCTGTGCTATCCTGCTTTGCACAGCACTATGCGAAATACAGAAATATCATAGTCCTCATTTTGGGAAATGAGGCTGCGGAAATGTGAAGGCTCTCACAAGCAATCTGTGGAAGAATTCACAGACAAGCACAAACATCCTGGACCTTAGAGGAACACCTCAGCTACAGGACAAGCGCTTTCTCCCCAGCTGAAAGGCTTGTTTGGCAGCACTGTGTCACCACCATACTTGCTTTGCAGGCACTGATGTCCAGGACTCCGGCTAACGTGCAGTTCTCTGACACGACTTGATCTGTACAGAAGCAATAATTGTCTCCGACTTCAGTGGGGGATGCAAATGCCTCGCGAGGAACTGAGAAACGATAGAGKGGGATTCCCTTCACGACGTGCTTGCCGGTGAAAACTCCATAGATCGATCTGAACACAAAAGAGGAGAAATATGTTTCAGTAATTTGGATTAAAAGTCTGAATTCGTGGCAGTACTCCTGAAGGATCACCCAGCTGCCTMTCTCTTTAAAAGAAACCACCCCCTCCAGGGGAGCCAACGTCCAGGCTCCTGCCACACTGTTCAGTGCTTTGTAGGGTTGTTCCTCTGTAGTGGAGAATATTCCACACCTTCACAAAAGGATGTACAAGCTCAGAGGTGAGCATGACAATATACAAAAAGACAGGCAAAAGTTCTAGTGCTAATAATAAACAATATAGACAAAAAACCCAAATTAATTGAGATCTCTTTTCTCTACACACTTCTATACCCACTGTCATTATGAGGTTTTTGCAAGATTTTGGACTACAGTAGAGATGCTTATCCATATAAATCATCTCTGCTATAGTTTTTTGTTGACCTCATGATAATCTAAGCTCTATGATGCAGGCAACATCCTGCATGTAACCTTATTCCATTCCATATGAATCACAATTTTGCTATATCATTATCAGCTGATACAGAGATACGGTTGCTACACAGTAATGTAACCAGGACACCAACACTTTGTATTGCAGCCAAACAAAAGAAGAGGTTTGCAACATGGACAGAGCCATTTTCCCTGACCCTGCTTCAGCAGGACCTTTGGGCAATCGTCACCGTCCTTTCTCGTTCATGAGTTATGAGAATTAAACAGCCAGAGGGATCTCTTAAACCGTGTGCAATCAATCCAAAGAATTTTATCATTTCTCCTATGCACAGAATTCTCTTTTCTATGACTTGTGAAATGTTTTCCAGTTTGGAGATACAATTGTTTCACAAAAAAGAAGAAGAGCTTTAACTTCATGTAAAAACACTGATCTTTGAAAACAAACACTCTGCAAAGCGAATGGCCCACTTTAAACCTAGTAAAAAGGAAGCATCTGTTTCCAGGCAGCAAAATAAATAAATGAGTTGAATCTCCCAAAGTAAATACACTGCGATGCACTCTAAATCTTTAACATTTCTTTCAGCAGTCCCACTGGAAAACTAAGGGACACTGGATAACCCAGAGACACTGGATAACCCAGTAAAAGCAGCAGGCTTAAAAGTCGTCAGCACAGGATGTATTAAGCAGGCTTGTTTGTTTGTAAATACATAAAAATAAAATATGTAAAAATATCCTGTGAGAAAACAATTTTGAGTACCTAGTGAATGACAGTAAATACTGTTCTTCATAGATGAATTTCTCCAGAAATGCCAAAGATGGGCCTAACTGTACCCTGCTGTACCTGTTGCCTTCTCAGACCAAACAAGGCTGGGTCCTGATCCCAAAAGAAGTTCAAGACTTTGAACCCTGTGTCCCTCAGTGCCTTTTACAGATCTCTAACAGCTCACAACCATGTCACATTTTCCTGAATTATACATCTGTAACTGTTTGAAATAAGGTACATTGTTAATAGCTTGCTACTTGTCATATATAAAAGGGGTAGAATCAGGCTCTGAATCATGAGCACAGCTCATGACTTTACTTGTGTTTAGATGAAATGTTTTATTGCACTGCCCTGCTGACCTGAGCCCAAGCACAGCCACTGCAGCTGCCCTCTGAAAATGAAGAGCTCTCAGTGGCACAGGCAGCTGTGAACACACTCCAGGGAGGGACCAGCCTACCTGCAAATATCAGAGGAGAAGAACTGTAGTACCTGATCCTTCTTAACAAATGGTGGGAAGGATGCTCCATCTGTGAATAAAATAAAAAAAAGAGCTTGAAAGAAATTCTACTTAGAAGACATGATTTAATTTCTAGCTCAATACTCAGTTGTTACTTTCCTATAAAGCTGTGAAAAAAGTAAACAATATGAGTCATTTGTGGGGAAAATGTTTATGTAAGTTATTGCACATTGGCAGGCACTCCACAGATAAGATGTAATTGTTTTGAAAGCAAGCCAAGTTACAGCAGCTTTTTTTTTTTTTCCCAGGTGTGAAGCTACATGATCAAGCCCATTTAAAACAGAGGATATTAAAAAAAATTTTGCTTAGTATGATGCCCAATACCAGTTGCCATTGCTTCAAGGTTTATGCAGTCTATAGACCTAAACCTTCCTAGAGATGCTTGGGTCACCTGTAGTTATGACACTCAGTGCTTACAAGAAACACAGCTTTAGACTTCAACACTGTCTATTCAATAATCAATGCTAAACCTTTTTCACCAAAGATTGCTCAAGTGGGCATCTTCTTTGTAAACTGAGGTCCTTCTAGAACTAATGGAGAGCAGGAAGTTACTTCTAGAGCACAATCCACCTCACCTYATGGTAGATATGCAAAATCGGTCAGAGAAGCAGCACTTTGTTGTTCTCTTTCTCACCACTTGCTATAAAAGTAATGCAGACACTCAGATTTGTATTTCTACATTGCAAGCACCCAGAGTCATGTAAGAGAGGCCTCTGCCATTTTCCCAATTAAGGTGTCGTAACAAACCTTTAACCAGTACATTTGTTAGTTCTTGCTACAATCTCTGTTTAGTTTCTTAGGCAGCAGCCATAACCAAGGAATTGGAAACATCTGTGATATCCTTGAATCTAGTTGGCAAGAGCAAGAAACCTAAATTACATACTGCCACTTGCCCACTGCTGACAGAAGCACTTTTTTTTTTTTAAAGAAGATTTAAGACCATCCTAAACACACACACTATTTCTAAATCTTGGCATTCTTGTAAGATTGGCAAACATGGATTCATTTCAGGCCCTATACGAGTATACTGTTTAATATTTTTATCTATGTACTTTCTTGTACTATACATGTTGAGCTTTCATGTGAAAGCTTACAAGACAAGGTGGAATTCTCACACTGACAAGACTTTTCAGCCTGTTGCATCTCCAAATACAGGGTCTGTCCTGAGCAGTCACACTGAATGCCCTTGTAAACTGTGCAATAATATTTGCTAACAAGGAAAAGCTAATTTTCACTGTACTGGAGCACTTAATCTAGTTAGCTGAGTATGTTTATTCTATCAGCTATGGAGAATAAACAAAAAGCTGAGTTTGGGTAAAAAAAAAAAATGCCAGGCCCCATAAGAAAGAAAGAAATTCCCAGAACCTAAGAAAATATTGTTTCTTATAAAATTAATTACATGGTTTAAAAAGGAACTAATCCTTCATGACTCACAGACTTTTGCAGAATCAGATTCTTGTGATGTATTTTACGTTCTTAAAAAAAACTTGTTGCATGCTCTGGGTTATAAGGAAGGTTATTTATGCCAGGTAAAGCAGAATGGAAAATGGGCAAAAAAACTCAAACAACCAAACAGCCCAACCCAAAAACCTGCTTGTTTTGATACTCATTTACTGAAGGCCAAGAGGTCTCTGCAAAAGCCTCTACCAAGACACCCTCCAGCCTCACCTCCACAGATTGTGAAGTCCTCATAGCAATGTTTTCACTTATTGAAAAGAAAAACATCACTTTGAACAAATGTATCTCAAACAACTCAACTGTTTACATATGCATTCCAAAAGCAAATTCAAAAATATTCCTTTATAGTCTGTTCATCCCAAACAAAAATACTTTCCTTCTTCATCCCTTTTCACTTTCTTAGTCTACAAGCCATTCATCTGACAGCCCCCTCCTTTGTCACTTCAATTTCTTTTCATATATCAGGATATCCATTCTTGTGCATTTAGTTAAATTTTCAACAGTGTAAAGGAATGTGCATTATTAAAATGCAAAGATAATTTTCAACTCCTATAGCAAAGAAAAAGAATCTTAATTACATTGTACTATGAAAATAATTATTAGAAACAAGTGAACTGGATTATTTTCTCATTTCTCTTCCACATCTACTCTAAATGTAGATGTTGTATGCACATGTCTATATAAAATAAGGTACAGTAACGTATAATTAATGTATTTTAATAGATATACATATATACACATATCCTAGTAGTAGTATGTATGTGTGTGTATATATATATACTTAATATACAGAATACAGAACTGGCAAAGTCCAGGGGAATTAATTTAAATATTGTATCTCATTATTCCCTTGCAATATCAAGAAAAGTGTTGAAGTGTTAAAAAGCTTTAATAGGCTCACCTGTGCCATTAACCATATCACAGTGACCTTCCCAGTACGAAAGAGTCCTATTAGATAAAAATAAAAGTCATGCTGCATGTAGTAAATTTTACCGCATAAGCAATCTAATTACCTGTATTGCTAAATATAACTGTTCCAGTATAAGCTTGACCCATTAGCAAAGGCAACGGATAGAGATGATAATTTCTTCAGATAAATTGTAGAATGCATTAGAATAGGATAAAAGGAATCTAGCCGCTTAAGCATGCAAAACCGAAGTAACTGCTTGTATCAAAGAATCAATAACAGTCTTAAGTCCAAGCTCCTAACAGAACTATTAACAGCTGAAAGAATGAGAYGGTTTTGCTAAGTCCAGGGCTTGATCCTTTGAATCGTTGAAGATTTTTCCATTTATCTATAGCTCCTAGTGAATCAAATCTTAAAAGCCATACCTTGAAAATATATATGTTTTTTTACTCTACAATGTTATGATACCTTTTATTTTTATAGCTTTCAATTATTGCTGTTTTTGTAATATCTTCTGTCCCAGTATAGACACTGTAAGGTCCATCACTTGTCCCATTGTACTGTAACAGATGCAACAAGAAGGAGTAACAGTTAGAAATATTGAACAAGTTCATAGCATTGTCAGACTTTTCTTCCTCAGAGCAGCTGCCTAAAGTTTTATTCACAGAATGATAACTGAAGGCATTGCCCCCTCATTGGTTTCACTTACCGGGTAGAAGACTCCCACAGTTGAGCTCACAGTGGATATGGGGACACTGTCTAAGAAGGGATCTGTGTATCCCCACAATATTTCTTTCACTGTTCTGTTCTGCAGCATGGTCGACTTAGAAGATTTAATCCAAGTGTTTATTATCACTTGCATAAGAGAGCCTGTGTACACGGAAGGTACAGCCTACAACAGCAAGAAAATCAATGCTTAGCATAAAATTCTGCATGTGCTTTGAATTAAAAACACGGAGACTGGCTCCAAGAAATGTCTGGCAAAGCCAGTTTCCAGATTTGCAGCTCCCCTTGAAGTTTCCACATAAAACTGACACTCCCTAACAAAACAATTACTGGGCATAAGTTACCCAAAAGCAGGCAATTTTTCTTGACTGATTCCATGAGTTCAGTAGATCAGCCCTAATCACAGAATGACAGAACTGTTTGCTGGGACCTCTGGAGACCATCTGGTCCAAACCCCTGCTCAGACAGGGCCATTGAGAGCCAATTGCCCAGGACCATGGCCAGAGAGATTCTGAATATCTACAGGTAACGATTTCAGAAGATCAGATGATCTTTTGAGGTGCCTTCCAACATGGGCTCTTCTGTGATTCTGTGCCTGCTGGTATGGTTCTATTTCGTATTTACACCAAGCATCTCTATACTCTGCCCCTCACAGACACCTTCTCACAGCACTCCTGAGCGTTCACATGCAGACACCAGAAAGTTGGTGCAATGCAACTAGGGCTGAATATAAATATGAAAACTGTAAATATCAGTCAACGGCAAGCATTCTCAGCCTGTGATAACACGAAAACGTCTGGACTAACAAGGCTCTAGCACTACTCTAGGTGAAGATCTCTGTGCTCTTCGTCGAATAACTAATGTCTCAGTAGGACAGGAGAGCTCCAGGACTGCACCATGTGGACCAGGCTCTGTGGTGGTGAGGCCATGCAGACACCGAGSGTGGGAGTCCATACAGCCTTTCCCGCCAAGCAGGACTGAGGGTATTATGGAAAGAGCATGGCAAATCCGCCCTGTACTGTTCATGCTGTACCTCACAGACAAAGGGAACCCATCCACTAACTCTTGATTTATTCTCATGCTAAAATTGACTAGGAGGACACTTTTTGAGCTCTGAACACACTGTAGTGAAACGTGTCCCTGCCCATGACAGGAGGGCTGGAACGAAGTGATCTTTAAGATCCCTTCCAACCCAAGCTGTTCTATGATTCTATGAACTTCTTCTCTATGTTCTCCAGTAGCTCAACATTTGTATCTGGACACTATGGCTTTGTTTCTCTACTTACTACAACAGCGAGGTTGAGGCAGGTGAAGTTATCATCTTCTGTCCCAACAGACATATCAGGTTCAAACTTCGCAGCATTAGGCAACATGTAGGATATTGTGCCATTCTCACCTTCTGTGACGTCTTCTTTGGGTAAATATCGCACCCTGGAAATACAAGACACAAATAGAGAATATTTTTAATCTTTCCCTTCTGAGAAAACACATAACCATGCCTGACAGAAGGTTTTTGCAAAGTTGATGAACATTTTGGTAAAATGAATGTTGATCATTTTATAACCACTAAAAGTGTTATAAACTGTTCATGTGAATACATGTAAAAATTTGATTTTCTGCAAAATATTGTTCTTTCAGAAATATTTCCTTATTGCCAAATGGAATAGTTTTCCTTGGTACTACAACGAAAACAAATATTTCTTTTTTATTTTCATGTCATTAATGGACCGTGTATGTTTTTATATTTTGTTTTAAATGAATTATGCTTTGTCATGTTTTTTCATAAGCTATCTCATGGCTGCATGTAATTAGAAGGGGATGACACAGACTGGTTGATAAACACCCAGGTTTTGATCTGACAGACATGTGTTGCAATAAAACAGGTTAAACCCATAATGTTACTTTGATAATATTTCATATGCATGTAGAGATTTATAAGCAATCTTTCAATGCCACTGAGGTTCTGTCAGTCTGCCCTGTCTGCAGATCTCTAAGATACAAATCTCTGCTGCAGTTCTAGCTTTATTTCCACTCTTCCAGTCCCATCCTCTTGCTGACCCCTGTGTGGGGACAACAGCCAGCAGGGATCAAATGGCATGACATGAAATCTGTGCTGTAGACCCAGAAAGCTTATCCCAGCTCCATTCCAAAAGGGATCTTCAGGATACTCCATCAGATCTTCCAGTATGAGTGCGAGGGTCTACAAAAGGTACAGAGAATATTTTCCCATGGTACAGATATAGCCAGTGCAGATGGGTCTTACATGAAGAGCAGCTGGATCTTGGCTTCTCAGAATTGGTTTGTATACATGTAATTTTAATTAATAGGCTAATGCATAGAGCACCTACCMGAAAGTTGGCAGATTTTTCTTTCTAGCTAATGTGTTTTCAAGTTGTTCTACACTATGATAAATTATTAAATATTTAAAGGGAGATTGAGAGAGAGACTCAGTGTCACAGTTATTCAGGTAGACCCAATATCCCAGGTAAGCATGACCGCAGCAGTAAGAGGAGCCTTCATTTCACAGTCATCATTTCTTACTTAATGTTGTTCTCAGGTTCGAATAAACACACGGACACAGCTGTCAGGGTTTTCCAACAGGCASAGGCCAAAAGGGAGGAAGAAGAGAGAGAGAGCCGGCCTCTGCCCTCATTTTATTTATATGTTTTCAAAACCCACCGTGGATTGGAGGATGGGAATACCACCTCCTGCTGTCCACTGGTCAGCAATAATGTCTATCAGATAGGTTAGGAATTCATAACAATCTTTGCCGTTAGGTCAACAATTCGTGTTTACACAAAAGTGCGTGAAAAACTATTTCGCTGAACCAAAAACACTGCACATCTGAAGAACTGCAAAAYGCAGGGCCACAACTTAACCTTATTTGGGCTTCTGGCTGAGATTTGTCCCTGAGAATACAGGCATCAGCAGCAGCACCAGAGTAAAACATTCCTGTTTGGTAGGAATTCACCTTCTGCAGTATTTCTTAACTGTTTTTTTCCTGATTCCTTTGTAACCCTTTCCTCTGTCTTCCCAGGTACTCTATGAACCAAGAATTCTCTCTTTCCAATGAGAAATAAATAAGCTTTTAGGCATCGAAGCACCTTAGCTATAGGTGCTGAAATGGAAAACTATCTTACAAATAATATATACCCTTAAAGACATTGAGAAAGAAATATCCCATCATCATAGGAAAGCAATTTCCTAACAGGGGTGCCAGTGATGGCAAATATTTGGCTTAATAACTCAGGAAGCATCAACTAGTCCTATGTCAACATCACATTTAACATTAAACAAATAACTAAAACCTCCCTTGAATGCTGGAGGACTGCTGCATCTAGGTCCTAGCTAGTGCACTCAGAAAAAGGAATGCTTTTCCAAGGAAAATTTGAAAAAAAAAAAAGCTATTGATTAAAAAGCTGATAAAAAAATTAAAAAACCAAACCACGTTATTAAAATAAGTATGAGTGATGCCTGGATGACAAAATAATCTCTTGGGTTTAGGGCATCTGGCATATTTTCTTCTATCATAAAGCTGGTGAAATCTGAAGAGGAAGAAATGCAACTGCCTCTGTGATACTGTGGCTAATGAATGATGGTTTTTCGCAAGAGCAAGCTATTTCTSTTCATGTTTTCCTTATGTTAGACACAATCTAGAAAACATTTGGGATTGCTGTGTGTAGCTGCAATTTAGGCATTTTTGTCAAATGTGACTAAAGTACGACACTGGAAGTTCAAAAATAAATTTTATCTCAGCAGAACTTTCTCTGRCTTTAGCAAAACTTCTGATATGATGTCACATATTCAAGGGTCTTTTCTTACCTGTATGTATAAGGTCCTCTTTGTTCAAGTTTTGGAGGAGCCCCTTCATCTAAAACCTCTGAAGGATTTAACACATTGAAAATCCAAAATTCCCTGTAAACTGAGCTTCCTGGCACAAGCCAATTCTGAAAAGCAGCGGTACCATTGACAATGACAGCTTCCTGAAAGTGCAACAATCAAAGCAGAAATTAACCACACAAGAAACAAGTGACAAATTGCATTTATTTTCTAGATGACTGTGGAAGATTGCAAAGCAAAAAGAAAAAAAAAAAACGTTTTATCACCAGCATGAGGTGTACAGCACAGTTGGCCAACATCTGAAGGCAGCTTGACATTCCTGCTCTGTGAGAGCAAAAGTGAGTCACTAAAACAAATGACCACAAAGCTGATATGATTGCTGATATGTAGCAGAGCTTTCCTATTGCTGTGGTAGGGCGTTGCCTTAGTTCTCAAACACTTGCCAAAGCCACCAATTATTTATAAAGAGAAAATCTTTGATGACTGAATGATACCCAGCAGGTTATAGAATCCATAAACTACTTTTCATACATTTGCAAATAGCTGAAGAGAGGAAATATGAGTTATGTCTGAGCATTATTCAGGCTATAGATAATTTTGCACCAGAAGTTACACTGTTTCTTTGTCAGAAAATTTTTATCTCCAAAACTGAGACTTTCTAAGAAATCTCTCTAATTTTGAGAATATTTTGTTAGAAAACTTTCCCAGATCTAGGGAACAAGGGTAAAATACAGCTATAAGGATAAGACAGTACGTCAGGAACCACTCTAGAGGAACCAACAGCTTTAAGTCTGTGCCACTCAGCCCCATGGTAAATGGCAATTCAGTCCTCAGGATTGTACAGTGAGAAGGAGAGTTTCAAAGTATGTTACCTGAAGAGTCAGGGGAATGCCTGCTTTGCCTGGTCTATATCAGGTCTCTTGTGCAGGATTTTCCCAAAGCCTTGGGATAATGTAGTTTTTCCCCTTGGTGATAAAAATTCATAAAAGTTTTTTCAATGAGAAGAAAAATCTAGGCTGCCTGTCTCCAGCATAAAGATGCCTTTTTTTATTAGAGTGATTGAATATGAATTAGCTAATTTGCACGACTCATAAACTCATAGAGTCCCAGAAATTAAAAGGCTCTAAGTCCTCTAGATTAGAAGGAAAGACATTTTAAATCACAAGTTCCTAGATTTTTTTCTAGTTTAAGTTTGTGCCTCTAAAGTTGGCGTAGCAATCACTATCTGAACAAAMTGGATACTGCCAATTAACAACTACTGCAGTTAGAAACAAATATCACATCTTGGAGAACTCGTAACACCGTCAGGGTTCTGTCTGTGACAAGTCTGTTTGTGTGGTGGAGCTGCAAATGCCTTGCTGGTGGTGCAGAGGACTGGGCTTGCTGCCTGAATATCTGCTATAATTTGTGTGCGTTTGTGTGACAGGGGAAGGAAACCTTGCCGCAGAAAGTGTGCTATCATCCTGAGGCCTTGCACCTCACAAGGTCAAAKACTATCCCAGCTGTGATCCAGCACGGGGCAGACCATCTCCTTGATGAAGAGGGAAAAGCTTATGTGATTCAGAAATGGCCTTCACAGTTTTCACAGAGAACTGCTCCAAGAATCTGGGGGAAACAGTCTGATATAACAGGCGCAACTCAGTCTGCCCTGAGTCTGCCTGTGATCTGTACTCAGCAGGGTCCTGAGACAGGGACAGATGCCAGGATTTGACCTCCCACTGTGTAACTGGAGCAGTGAAATGGTTAAATTTCTAGCAGCTGTATGGTCAAAAAGACAAACT
The DNA here is from genome assembly GCA_018881555.1 of Amblyornis subalaris. NCBI lineage: Eukaryota > Metazoa > Chordata > Aves > Passeriformes > Ptilonorhynchidae > Amblyornis > Amblyornis subalaris. The sequence goes on from JACAXG010000055.1 coordinate 166,986, forward strand.
AATCTCTCTAGAAGACAATACTCAGGAACAGAGGTGAATAGAGAAGTTTCAACCTTGTGACAATAGATCTATTTAACAGATCTTAAAGCGGTGTTACTTTTTAAAAGTCTTCCCCTCCATCCATTCTCCTTCCCCTTATAGCCCTTTGCCAGGGGTTGGAGCAGTGCAGAACGATATGCCAACTCTGCCACTGCACTCTGCTAGGTCACAATGTGTGGATTTGCAGCCCACCACTCACTCTGTGCCAATGCCACTGTGGACATTCTTGGGGTACAGCTGATCCAATGTGGCAGTGCTGCGGCCGAAGGGGCAAGCTGGCTCCCACAGTCCCCAGTTCCTAATCTATGTGGCTCCCTCTTCCTTTACATCAGCTCTTATTCCTCAGGGAGCTGTTTCTGCCTGCTGGACAGGAGGAATATTATTTCCCTTCTTTTTCCTTTCTGTGTTACCTTTCTACCAGTCAGCTGTTTGGCTCCGGGGTCTGTGTAGAGGGAACCAGCGTCAGAACATGGGAAGCAGCAGGACAAAAGAAGGAGGGGCAAGGAAGATAAYGAGACCATTATTTTCGGTGGCATTTAGCCATTATTGTTAATAACATTTCTCCCACAAACAAGGTGTGTATGATTCTTTGTCAGATACTTTGAGAGTGCAAATGGTGGGTTAAAGTGGAATAAAATCTAGAGCTCTGTCTTATTCATGTCTTCATTTAATAAAACTAACACAGTCACACCAGCAAGCCCTTTGTTTTCACTGTTTGATCACCAATGATCCATCCTTAAATATTACCCCTCTCCATGGCTGGTCACTTACATATTTCCCTATTAACACTGCTGTGCTTTGGGATGTCATGAAAGGTGGCATAATTTTGGAAGCTAATATGCAACTGATAGTACAAAACACTTCTCAACTCCCTAGTCCATCTGCATCAGCTCTCATATCTTGCACAACAGTTAACTACTGCTAGCAAAAGTAGCTACACAACATGTAATTGCTACACAGCCCAGTTCATACCATGACCTAACTGCGCAAGACTGAGTGAAACCAGGGGGAACTTTGGCCCTTTTTGTTTCTGACAATTTTCCTCCCACTTGGGGTGGGTCAACTAGCAATACACAAATTCAAGAAATGCTGAGCAGTCAGCAATAGAAGCTTGCTGTACTTTGTTGATTTACAGTAAATTCAGCCATCATGATTTCTGATGAAGAGATACAAAATTTAACACAAAGTTTCTGTCTTGATAAAGGATCTGGCCAGATGGACAAAGGATGCCATTTTCTGGAAACTGAAAGATGACATGAATGCTTTGAGCTGTAACAAAACTGTGCTATGTGTGTTTTGGGCTGCCTATGTAAACTGGAGGAAACAAACAATACAACTCTGTAAAAGTGAAAAAGTAAAGCTCAAGAAAAGCAAATAATCTTCTCCCATTTTGCAGCTGGAAGTATGAATTTTATTACTTCTTAAGTGATGATTATTAGCTTATTATTAGCCTTTCTATTCAGGCTTTGTTGGATTATAACTTTTATTCCTTTTTCACTCCTTGATAATAAAAAATTAAGAGAGCCAATAAAGYTTAAAATTGATAATGTAGGAATATGTGTGGTTAGATTACTTGTGCTCTGCTGAGAGCCAGCAGTTGCTTTGGCTTCATTAGTCTGTACAAAGAAGTGGCATATGAATGTCACAAACACAGTTTTAAATTAGAAGTGTTTCCGATGCCTCTGGTAGCTGAGGAGATTTAATCTGGCCAGTCATAGATCACAGATACGTAGAGAGACAGATGAATAAACATAATAATAGCTGAAATTGAAAGACCTATTTCTAAAAATAAGTGAGACTAACCCAGTGCAACACTGAGGCATTGTGGCAAATCATTCACCATTCTGTATTATCAATTCATCAGGAATTCAATATATTAAGTATTATTATGTGGCTTCTGTTAAACTGCTGAGCTCATGCACTCAGGTAGAAAGCAGAAGACCTTAGAGAAGTGGTGATAAAGATTCTTCTGCCAAATGAATCCACTACCAATAGCTTTGAGTAGTTAAACCTAKCTGGGGAAAAGAAAAATCATAATGGAAGTGATGGAAATTTTGCCTAAAAAGATAATATTGTTTCAAGGAGGGAAAGGCAAAAAGTAGTAATTGAGCCATGTCAAAATATCTTCTTCTATCAATATCAGATAAAATCTTTCTAATTTGTTGTTTTGAATGTACCTTTCCTTTTGCTTTTTTTTTTTAATTTTAGACATGATTATATCTACTAATAATGACAACAGACAAGATAATGTGCAGCTGAAATGTGTAAAGTCRGTTAAAAAGGTACATTTTGATAATCTCAGGCAAAGTATGTTTTTGTAAAGAACTYTGAAACTTCCAGGTTTCACTCACAACTCTACCAAGGTCATTTTTCTAAACCCCTAWGACCTTCATGGAAAGGTCACTCCCCTCTGGATAGGCTCAGTGTTTGGGGAAATTAGGACTGGACTTTTGCCCTTTGGTCCTGAAATCAAAGGCACCTTTTAAGGGTGAAGTCTGCTTTCCATGAATAGTATCAGAGCTGAAATAGCTTAGCACTAATCTCCCTCAGTGGATCCCTGCCAAGATGCTGCTGGTGGTGGTGTCATTTTGAGCGTGCTCTCCAAGTGACAGTTTCTTTAAATAATATGTATATATATATACATATATATATATAAAATGCCGAATTTTTTTAAAACTCTGTCCCCTGCTGGAGGTTGGAGTTGAAACAATTTATCCAAAAAAGGTCTGAGACACAGGTAAGCCATCCTGGGGCTAGAAAAAGGAGCCATGTGTACTGTGTTGAAGCAYGGATGCCTGAAAATATAATGGAACACACGAAGAGGTGACATCTGGGTGCTCCATGTCACATGGACCTTGTTTGGGCTGTCCACTCATGGACTGCTCATGGGCGGAGCACAGAACCTGCCTGCTAGGAGATAACAAATAGATAGATTCAGAGTCTCTGTCCTATTTTTAAGGGCACCTGAGATTGTCTATACACTTGCATATGCTTTCTCTTTCCTTCAACAACAGCATGCAGCCTTCCAGCAAAATATATCCTGGAGTGTTTACTCCGGCTAATCTCTCAATGACTGCAATAAAGCAGAAATGAGGCTGGTAAATGTAAGGATGTGTGCTTAAGGGAAGCTTGAGAGAAGCACGCTTAGGCTTCTGCTGCTAGCAGAAAATGACAAAAAGAACTATTGACTGCATTGATTTTTGCAATTAAAGTTCTCCAAGTTCATTGGGACATGCTAAGAAGTTCAGCTGGACTTGCTTGAGAGTAAATTGACAGTAATGCTAWTTGACTACATCTTGATAACAAGTTAATTTATGACAATTTGTCTTGGTATAGTACRGAGTGTCCTAAAACGATTCAACAGTTGTTTTTCTAACCCAGCAGTAACATTTGATAGCAACTTTCATTTCCTCCAAAAGTATAGAGTTGGTCTTTCTACACTTCTGTCAACTTGTGCAAAGAACTGGGATTTACTCTAAGATAGGAAAGCCAGAGGAAAAATTAGGGATCTTTTTTCAAGCTTTGACTGTGCAGAATTTGAGACAAGATTTTGCCTTTACTGTTCGTATCTAAAACAGTTTTTACCTTTTGTTAGAAATACAGCATTTTGTTTTGAGCCCGTGGGTAAGCACCTGAGTTCAGATTTTGCCTCAAATGAGTCCAAATGGAAATATCGTAGAATCATAGATTTAATAAGGTTAGAAAAGACCTCCAAGATCATCCAGTCCAACCTTCGACCACAATGCCCACTAAACCATATCTTGAAGCGCCGAATCTACTAATTTTTTGAACACTTCCAGGGCTGGTGACTACACCACTTCCCTTGGCAGGCTGTTCCATTCAAATGTTTACAGGCCATATCTGAAAGAACATCCTACTCTTTGCTTTTTTCCTGTCCTGGGGTCACTATTCTTGAGAAAATTCAAATAAATTTGTCATTGAAACTGATCTGTTTGTACCAAAGATTTTCTGTAAAAATTACATTTCCAGAAGTGAAATATTTCAGAAAAAAAAAATGTATTTTGAGTACACCCTGCTCGAGAGACCTGTTTCCTTTGCAGTCAGCTCTATATGTATCTTAAATATAACTGCAGTGAGTAACAAATTTGCTTTCTTAATGCAGAAAATCAGAATTAGACTTAAATTCAAGTCCCTCTTGACCATCTGCTTAACTGATCTCACATTTCAGCTCTCGTGCCTCGGCACCTCTTGTCTGGAAAGAAATTGTCTCAAGAGTCTTCTGGTGTCACTGAATAGTCGGCATGCTAAACAGAAGGACATTAGTCTRGTATGACTGGTGCTTAGGAAAAAATTTACCCATTTACTTAAGTAAATAAAGCCTCTACAAATTTACTGTTTTGTGTGATTGCTGGTACAAACTTTTCTTTTTATATACATCAAACAAGCTGCCTTGAAATAGGTACAAGCATCTGAAGCATGATCACAATGCAGAAAACTAAAAAGAGGTTGAGGGGAAAATTACTTCCTGTAATGCTTTACCACTAAGGACTCATGCAGGTGTAATTGAATATGTAGACATTTGCAAACCATGCTGTATAACAGGTTCACTATTGTGAGTAAACAGATGAACACACAACACTGCTAAAATTTGTAATTTGCTTTCAAAATACTTAATGGCATAAGACAGCACTCGGGATTAACTCAGAGTAAGTATTCAATATAAGGAGATACATATTTTTAAATTTATGTGCTTTCTAGAAAACCTGTCATTTCCTAAAAATGGCAAACAATTAAAATTTTTTGCAAATGTAGAGAGTATGACTTTTTTGTAAAACATTGCAAGATGGTTGAGATATCATCTAATTAGATTTTTTGAAATTCTCTATAAAATTAAAAAATTCTTGAAAAATATGATGACAGTTGGAATATTCCTGTATAGGTTGGTTTTCATTGAGTTAGCTGACAAAATTAAGATGTTATACAGAAGCTATTTTTTTCAATTGTTTTTTTAAAAAAGTGGTAGTATAATCTAGTCAGGGCCTCAACAGACAGTTTTCTGAGAGTTCATGTGTCCACCTCCTCAATTGACTTCAACAGCTTTTGAGCTAAGGCTACTCTTCCAGAAGAGCCTTTGGGTTAGTGTCTCCAAGATGTCCATAGTCTTCAGCACCACAGCAGAACATTAGTAGGACTAAGCAATAGCCAAAGACCTTGAGATTTTCAGATTTGTAACTGTCAGAGAACCAGCTTTGGCTGCAGTGACCCCAAGGAGACTCTGTGTCACCACGGTGGACATGCCAGGGCTTCCATTCCAGATTACTCCACAATTTAGAGCCACAGTTATGTACCCTTTTCACCAAGGATCTAAAAAATTAATTTTTTTCTGTTTTCTTTAAAAACAAAACTAGATACTAGCGATATAAAGTGATCTAAAAAGCAGCAAAAAAAATRTGTCTGCCAGGTCAGAAACATTCTGCTTCAATTGATCTTCACACTCAAAACAAGGAGATGTTGATTAGATCCTGCAATCATGTGGAGCACATTGACTTGGATCATACATTCACAGAACTYGAGCTGAATACATGAAGTGTAGGATTAGATTCTGCAGCAGAAGTGTATTTAGATTATTTGCAGTATAYAAATATAAGGGCATGGAATGAGTACTAAAGTAAGTAAAAAAATCAGAAAAATAAATAAAAATATAAAGAAACTGGAAACCATCATAAATGTAATAAATAAAACTTACTTCTAAATTGCATACTGAAAATACAATATTTTGGCTTCTAATGTAAAGCACAAAAGAGAGCAAGCAAGTAAATGTGGCAATATAATTAATATATTAGAAAAAAAYATTGCTGTTGCATATATTCCCAGGGAAGTTTGGATCGCATCTATTACAAAAACTTGTTTAATAAAGAAAAAAAAGAAAGAAACAGAATCAGAACACAAGCTTTAAAAATAATGACTATTCAAAAACCACAAACCATATGTCCTGGAAAAAAAAAAAAGTACCTTTTTTACTGCTTTTCCTATTAAATGATCTCCAACAGGTATTAGAACTCCTCCGAAGATAGCCAGTACAGCACCAACAATAGCCCCAGTGAGGAGCCCACAGTTTCTGTTACAGCCCATTCCTCTTCTTTCTTAGGGTACAGGTAGACAATGTACAAATATCCTTGCTGCAAGGCTTGACGGTTTTTCCTCACTTTTTGGTCCCAACAGACTCACTGATCATCCTCAGAAAAGCTGCTAATATAAGCAGAAAGTGAACAAAAATCAAATTCCAAAGCTCAAAGTATAAAGTACATGAGATGAAGCAGGTAGGAAGATAACAAGTCAAAAACATCCAGCCAGTGACCAGACACTGGCAAAAAAAAAAAAAAAAAAAAAAGTTGCAAGTACTTTTGGCAAGCTAGTCACTTATTATGTATGATTATCTTTCTTCATTCCAGTTCTCTAAACAGACTGATAAGTTTTTTCTTTTTTTTTTTTTTGGCTCTGTTGCATTAGGGCAAGCTGACATTGTTATTATTCAGCAGCTGACACTCTTCCTGACATAGACAGGTCTAAAATCTGCCTCTGCCAAAGAAGCAGGCAACAGATAGCTCTGCTTTTATCTAAGGCTGCAATGCTCATGGCTCCCACTTCAGGCAAAACCAGGAGCTACACTCCACTGGCATGAGCTCCCCAGGCTGTTTCTGCCTTATGCCAGTCAGAAAGTCCTCAAGGTCCATCAACACCTCGGTGGGAACAGCAGCATCTAAACGGATGCATCCACAAGAAGTCTTTTTCCAGATCTCCCTCAGTCCATAGTCCTCTACTGAAGGGATAAAACTTTGTTTCAGCAATTCATGACAGAGGCACAACTGGATTTTTCCTTTAGAGCTGCATTCTTAACACCAGCTAATTTCATCAGACCCAATTGCCTTACAGAACAGCAGAGTTTATAAAGCAAGTCTAGAGCTTGATCTTTGAAGGATGTAATACCTTAAATTTCAAAATTATTCACTTTCAGATGAAAAATGTCTGTGATTACTCACTGGAAAGTGAGAGTTGCTGGTAATAGGGTGACACAGGTTGACCCGGTGTGGAATAAATGTATCTTAAGAACTGGCCCCCAGTGAAARGGGCTGTAAAGAAAATCAGATTGACACCAGTGCTGAAATGGTTAAACATAAGCTCCCAGTGATAATTTTTCTGATTTTTAATTTTTTATGAATAATTGAGACAAAGAGCTGCCTAATTTGCAAGTTATTCTTGGTCATGAATTAATCACATCCACAGAATTTACAAGCTGGTTATTTGCTTTATACCTCCAGTTAACAGAAAATCTGCTTTTTTCTATTGTAGATGTCACTGTCCGTGTCCTTTTTATTCTTACCAATTTCTGTTTGTTAACATGTTGTGAATGTCTCTAAATCAATTTCAAAGCAGGTATTAGTTAAGAGTTAACTATGCATTCAAAGCCACAGAGAGAAAAGGAAAACAGAAAGATGAAGTGGAACAACGACTCAACCAGTTTGCTCATGAGGACTAAGTGAATTTCTAAACAGTAAAGCAGGTATAGGAGTAGTGTGTGTTGTATTTTGGTAATCAGTTATGTGATCCTCTTATTACAAAAAGGACATACAACAGGCACTAACAGATCAGGTACCATGGTCAGCAGGCSAGTCCTCCCTTGTCATCCCAAACTCACAGTTATATCACATCTTTATCTGACACCAGACATCTCCCTTTCACTGCATTGGAAACCCACCTTTTGCCTGCTCTTGCACTACCAGCAGGTTATGGCTCCCTCGCCTTTAACAATGTCTATTCCTGTACATTTGAGATCATTTGGTATGTTAAGAATTTTTCCTTGGATATTTGCAAGCAGAATGACCAAAAGACTGCTTGCAATCTCAGAAAAATATCCTTACTATAAAAGTCAGCCTGTCCATCCACCTGCCACCAGGTCATTCCATGTGGTTCCCACTTCAAAGCTTTACCCTTTGATTGTTTTGCCTGCACATACAAGGGACCTAGAAAGAAGCCACACTTGTCTTAAGGTTTTTGACACTTTCTAGGGACTGAGAAGAGTCTCTCTACATCTGTAAACCTGGCTGTTTTACTGGAGGTGGTACACCTTACTTGAACTGCAGCTTTACTGGGTTGCTTTCCTCTCTACCAGCTCTGTTACTCTGTGCTTGTTTAGCAGTAGAAACTCATCATAGGGGTAACATTGAAAAAAAAAATCAATTTTCTCATAATTTTCATACATTTTGTTGCACTTTTCACTAAGATAACTGAAAGTTGACTTAACTGAATTAGAAAAGTCATTAAAGGCTTATTGATGTGGTAGATGGATGCATAATGTGTTTAACTGGAAATTTTCAAGCAAATGTAAGTTAGAAATTTATTAGACCTGAAGAACTTTTAAGTGAAAATCACTAGGACAAAATCTCATATTGTTGTAGCTAGGCTCAGATCAAGATCTTTAGTTTGGCAAAGACAGAACAGTAATAGGCAACTGATTGGATAGGTGGTGTGGGGATTTGAAAATCTGATTGATGTTACTCGTTGTAGCAAATCTAAGGAAAACCAGACAATGTCAATTAAATCAAAGTCTGAAGAGTACCTGTCTCCAGTTGATTTTTCCCCCAATACTAGCAGACTTTTTTTTTTTCAAATGTGAAAACACATATTTTAGAATTTAAAATGGAAATTGGTTCTTTCATAAGGTTTTAAAGAGGTCTTTTAGATATCATCAGACTTTTTTTCTTGACTTACATACTGGAGCTTTTCAAATTCAACAGTAATACACTTTCCATCTAAGTTTCTACAAGCTTTTCCAATTATTTTATTTTGTTTTAGGCAGACTAGGCATCTCTTATGAGCACTAACAATAAACAGCCAGAAAGCAAGTGACTGCTAAGAACTAGTGTCTATTCCAAGTTCYGCAAATTGTAAAATATTCACCCTTCTCCCACCAAACACAGTGCRATAGCAGTCTAGACACCCCAAATTATGCAATTCAAATTTTCCATTACACAACTGCAAGGAAGAGCACTCACACCATAACACTCAATTTCATATAGAAGTCAACAAGCTATTCCATCTATCGTAAATTAATTTAAAATATGAAGATTAATGTAGAAATTTCCAATAAGAATGCACTTTCTAAGAATTCATGTTCAAGTGAAAATTATATACCTTAAGCAGAACAGAAAGTACTGTTACAAAATTAGATATGGTCTATGAGAGTACAGTATAATCTAAACTCAGATTCGACTGCAGGATTAATAAAAATATTCATCCCATTATAGAGCATTGGGTATGTACTTTTCAATGTTGTTTCAGTGGTCCTTTAGCAGAATACTGACAATGAAAATGRTCCATTCAAATCTCTGAAATGACAATTTATAAGCAACTGTATAGGAGAAGAGATGCAAAATATTATTAAATTATTTCTTCACAACTTACACTTTTGTACATGTCAGCTTAAAGCAAGTCCTTGTAAAACCCAAATAATCTCATCTATGTGTTTTTTGTTCTTTGAAACTATAGTTTCAAGCTCTTTAACTGCAATAGTAGATGCTAGAAATACAACTTTAAAAGATGCATTTCTTATAAATTCACATGACTTCAGAACTGTAGTTTCAAGAATATTAAATATCAAAAGACAGAGTGCAATTGGGAAAGCTGGCAATACTGAACATAAAATACAATTGTTATATTAGTAACAAAGCATTTCACTAATACATGTAAAATTTCACTTTTTCTTGCAAGCAGCTTTGCAAAATCCTTCCATTTTATTTTACATTACAAATAAATATTTTCAAGAGCTTTCAACCAACTGATCTTAAAAGTATTCCTGAGGAAAACCCTCTGATTTTAAATGTTGTATCATATGACTCACCTTGAAAAAGGGCAACTGATTTTACAGCTGAACACACAAATACTTAACACATGACTTGCATCGAGTTACCAGCAGACAAGCAGCTAAATCTCCCCACCAAGCACATAGGCTGTGAACTGGGAGGGAGTGTTTATATATTCCAGGAGACGTCAGTTCCCTCTCTATCTTTTTTGCCAAAAGTAAAAGTTAAGTTGCATTGCTGCTGGGGGAGGGTGTTATTTTTACTGTCTGACTAAAAGCTGCTACCTACATCGCGTGGTAATATACTTAGCAACTGCAATCTTTATCAAATTTTGATCCAAGTGAGTCAAAGGTCAAGGAGACAAAAGGGTAACTTGCTTATTTGGTTCCTGGTCACTTCTTCTTTCGTATCTGCCTGTTTGCAGTTTACTTATCTCAATAGTATATTTTCAAGTGATAAAAATTAGGAAACTTCAGAATATTTTTTAACGGGATTTTTTTTCAGATATTGGATTACAACATTTCCTTGCAAAGTGCTAAAGCTCTTCCTATTTTGCTGCAAGTTCAATGAACACCATCTCAGAAGTTTCTTTTTCTGAATGTATCTAAAAATAATTTATTTATACACTGACATCTCCATCAACCAACATGCTACTCCATCACAGTGTCTACTACTAAATGATAAGCAGTTTGGCAAATTTTTGCATAAATATTTTATAAATACCTCCTTATCTCAGGTGAATTCAATGAATGGATTGTTTTAAAAGATTCTTCTGGCAGYAGCAAGAGGAAGTGACTTATTTGGCTTAATTATGGGAGAGAAAATATTTCTAAAAATAGATTCTTAGGTCCAGACTCAGGATATAGCACTGAATAGTTTGCAATTCACAGGTTTGGTATTTGCTATGTGTTTTGACCAACTGACTGCTGTTCTGTTATTTTAATTTGCTCTATTGGAAGTTCAGCTTTTGTGGAAGAATCTGCGTTTTTCTAATCTGCTAAGTAAATCTAAGGTGGATGAAAATTAATGAATTTGAGGGTTTTATCTCCTAGTAGTGAAGGCAAGACTGAAAGTGAGCCTGGTCTTTTGAAAACAACTTACTGGGCAGCTTTCAGTACAAGGCTCGCTGCCAGGGAGAGTTTGTGACCCCGAATAACTCCAGTTTCTGATCCTTGAAAAGTGCAGAAAATTTGTTTTCCTCTATTTTCTAACTAAAGAGGGAAGTTGAACTGCTGAAAGTTAAGCAGTCCTCCACACTGTGCTTGCCATGCACTTTTTTATGAATATTGTCATTAATTGTTTYTGTTGGACATGTCCTTGTATGATGCTGTCCTGAGGATGCTCTTTGCTTGAGATCCTCCCTCACTGCTGCCCGTGGAGATGTTCCTCCCCATGCTCATTGTCCCTGTTTGCAGTGTCCGAGTCAGCGCGCACCATYCGTGAGGAAAATGCCTACTGGGGTTTTTTGTTGGAATCCTGCTAATGTCAGTGCAATGATGTTCAGTTTTCAACACACACATGCTGAGTTGTATTGCCTAAGTTGTGACCTACAATATCCTACTATCATCCTATATAAGCAAAATTTCTTCTAGCAGCAGTGCTTTGGCAGTGAAATGAGGGCTGCCTGGTTCAACTGCAGAAGCCAGCTAGAAGGACAGGAAGCTGAAAGAGAAGCTGTGAACGTTTGGATGTTAGTCATTTCTGTTTCTTAAAAACAAATGAAAACAAACCATAAGTGTTTCATGGTCCTGTGTTCTCTGGCTTCATATCAGAGTTCAGAGGTTGCAGAGGAAAAAGTAGAGACACACAGCAACAGAGCAACGACACAAAAAACAAACAATTGTGTACTACATCAGAGTCCCCAGAGGTGTGACAACAGACAAACTGCCCCACAAGGAAAAGCTGTCAAAAAAGAGAAGTAGGGCAAATGACACTCACATGCTTCATTAAGACACAGAAAACTGCAGGAAGCAGAAAAAGAGAAATGCTGTTGTTCTCTCCAAATGAAGTCCACACACATTTTCTGGAGTAAACATGCTACTGACAAGAAAATGCTGAAGAGATGAGTGTTATTCGTGGCTTTCATAGATATTTTATAGTGGGGCGTTTTGGAAAACAATTTCTTTGGGGTGCTTTCCTATGTGCCCTTTTGCCCTGAGATTCCTTTCCGTTTTTTTTTTTTCTTACATTACGATCCATTCCATGAGGGTATGACATACCTTTATGATACATATAATTTGAATTTTCAGGATGATTACATAAACATTCCCACATTCCTGTGGGAATTCTTTGCCTTGCAGCACAGCACAGCTTCAGTTTATATTCCTGTGTTTCCACAGTCATGCCACTCAGAGTTTTGCTTCAACTGCCTATCATGAAACTTATAAAAACTAATGTTAATATTATTTCTTTTTCGGATGAGGAGACGTTAGTATACATCAGATGAGGTTAGGAAGCAAATTAGAAAGCTCCAGGAAACTCCTGTCTGTACTTTTGCACCCCCTGAACTTTCTAAAGACATTAACTGTTAAAAAACCCCAATAAAATCAACTTTCTAGTTAGGTAAAGTGCTAACCCCTGGGGCAGAAGATGAGGTTAATATTCTCAGCATTCAAAACATAATTTTCTATAATCTTTTGGGCATTCTCCCTATTTTGAGACAAAGGTGTGAGGAATTATGTTTACCTCCTTTCTATGCCAAAAAACCCCACAAATTTATTGTTTATCCAGGTAATAACAGCATCCAGATAATAGCATCATCTTATGTGGCTCCTATAATCTCTACTGAAAATCCTGTTGTCACCCCTCGGTGGCCCTCTGGCTTCTTCACAGGAAGTGGAAAAGTCCCACAGGAAGGGTTGTACCTTACTCAGTAGTGAAGGATTTAAATCATTACACCTGCCCCACCAAAAAACCAAACCACATACACACAACAAAAAAAGAACCTGTGGCTCCTGTCCACAAATAAGCTCTTTCTGATTCAACACACTCATGTTCACCCATGTACACTTAGCTCTACTGAGGAGGAGAACGATGAAGATGAATCATCAGGAGAAGAAAAAAGAAAGTGTGTGATTTGCCACCAGCTGGATGAGACTTCTGCCTCTCTGTGTGTATTGGAGATATTAGAAAATATTACATTATAGGGAAATTTTGTATTCATGAAATTTAAATTGATTTCCTAAGGAAAATCAAAATTCTGTATATCACATCACATAATACATGAGAAGCAGCACATGAGCTCTCCACTCAGATCAACCTCTACAATTTACTTCACTTCCATTGCACAAGAGCCTCTCCTAGAGTGAACAYGGCCTATCTTCAGGTATTGCACATAAAGAACATGAATATATAACACACAAATTATAAAATAATACAGAACTAATATTTTTCCTGACTTTTATGTTCACTATTTTTGTCTTGTTCTATTCTCACAGTAACTGCTGTTTTGTACAACCTCATTTTCCAAAAGCCACAGGATAGAATAGAGTTCTATAGGTCAGGTCACCTCAAATAAAAAGAAGGAAGCACAAAGATATTTTAGTTGTTTCAATTTTCCTTTTGCTGTCTTATCTAGAAGGACTTACCTGAAATAAAAGAAAGGCACAGTTTCACATTAATAATTCTTTTCCTGTTTAAAGTTAATCACAAATATTTTTTGCAAATAAACTTATCCAGCTAAAAGCAGACATCTGGCCTAAGAAAGAGAAATTGGTTTCCTTTCCTCTCACTAGAGAGGAATGAACTCATTCCATGAACTTTAAATGATTATCTTAGGCAAGAATATATAGAATAATACAATTATGAGGGTTGGAAAAGACCTCCAAGATCMTCAAGTCCAATCTTCAACCAAGTATCACTATGCTCACTAAACCATATCATGAAGTGCTACATCTACTCAATTTTTGAACATTTCCAGGGAGTGCATATCTTTTAGAGGCACTGATGTCTCCCCTTTAACTGCAAAGCACCTAAATGACTGACTTAAGTTAGTCATCTAACGATTAGAAGGTCAGTGTTAGAACAATTCCACTCAAACTCCCGCAAAAAGTCTTTCATTTCCTCTCCACACCAGTGCACCATACTGACAGTACCACACTGACAGTACCAGAACAGATGTACAAGGTTCTGGTAAATGCAAACAAGTTGTGAAACAAGAAGAAAATTGGAGAAGAAAACTTCAAAATATTTACCACATGACATTAATAGAAAGTTTGGACAAAGACTGCAGACATGGTACAGCATTTTCTTGCCCAGCTCACATCACAGATTTTACTGTAGGTGTGTTGGCCTTCAAGGCTTGCCAGTGCATGCCCTGAGTCACACTCCAACCACTCATATCAAGCACTTTTCAACCTCCCAAAAGAAGATCCTCCCCAACATGCATTAATACCTTATTCTCCTCACACGAGCTTGGAAGACTCTTTCCAAAGGGCTGTGTAGCTCCTTCATTACCCACTAGAGACTCCCAGCTGTAGCTTTCCCAGCTCTGTTAAGAGTTAGGACCTAAGGTGCTGGCCCTTGTGGTTCCCAAAGTGTCCTGACGATATGGAAAACATCCTAAAATACCAACAGCCCAAGCCAACTTGGCAGAAGCACAGCAGAAACAGTGTGATATATTTGGCTCCTCTCACTGATGAGCTCCTCTGTCAAACTTAACTAGGTTCTTTAAGGGGGAAATGGGTGATGGAAAACCCAGCAGTTGCTTCAGGTTTTTTTCCCTGGAAATATTGCTTCTGAGCTCTTCTTCACTGGTTGTAACATGCATAAACCGCTGCCTTTTTCAGTCCTCAAAATCACTTTTAAAATTTATTTTCAAGTTATTTTAGCAGGGGGTTCAGGTGAAGAAAGCCCAAGAGCAGCAGGGATAGAGCAGACTTTGATTCTTCCACTCCTGTGGGTTCATGTAAGAGTAACTCAGAATATAGATAGGGAGGAATTTGGTACAACAGAATCCAATACAGAAACTGTAATGTTATAACACAGGCTTCTTGTGAGTCTGAAACAGTGAAGAGCTATAAATATCTCTTACTGAAAAGGCTGGGTCCGTCTGTTAATGCTTGAGACATTTCTCACTAAAACCTAAGTGTTGTCCCAAAAACCAGGGTTCATCACCTGGTGTGCAGTAAGGCAATCACACACAGAGCCAAGGGCTTTGCTTGTGCCATGTCTGCACAAASATAGGTGATAGGTGGTAAATCCACAAAGCTGTCACACCCAGAAGAAAAGATAAGGACTGTTTATGTGGGTTAATTTTTATATGTTCTGCTTATCTAATATGTTCAGTATTTGACTATTTCTGAGTTGTGCTGAGCTGGGTTTTTATCTTGGATGGCCTGGTGGTSATCGGTGTTTACAATTCTATTGTTTTCGGGCTGGCTTTCTTAGTTTCTTCTTATCTTGGGTGTCCTGCAGTAGCATATTCTGCCTCACAAACTTTGTTACTCCCCTGAGTCTATGACATTTGAAGTGGGTCATGCCCTGAACTTTAGCAGGGAACCTCTATTGACAAAAAATTTGTCTTAGACATCACAAGGAGGGCACACAGAGGAGGCTCCAATGACATGAGACAAAAATTTTAAAGCAGACATCTTCTGAAAGTCAAGAGAATTTCAATAAATCTTGTCCCTACTTGGACATATTCCACTTCTTGCAAAACTCTTCTCCYTAGATCAGAAGTCACAGGATAATGGAGTCATTCCGAAATCTTTCAGTAGTGCAATGCCTGGTTGAGAAACAGTCACCATAATGAATCAGCCCAGACAATGTCAGTGGTTTTGAAGAATGACTGGGTAGTCCTCATGTAAGTTTTTGCCTACCAGCTACACTGTAATTTTGTCTCTGTAATAATTAAGAGCAACAAATGTACAGGGGATTTTTCCAATTGCGAAGACCTAAGTTTAAGGTCAACTTCTTGGCAACTTCCCAAGTACTGAAAATCTGTCAAATAACTGACACTCTTGTATTTCAGTTCACATGTTCCAGACCTGGAGACATGTCCTTGGTTGGAACAACACACAGAAAATCTTCCCTGGGACTTCAGTCCAGCCTCAAAAGCCAAACTATGAGCCTACTACTAGGAAAAGCCCAGCTCCTCATCAGGCCAGCATGAGAACAAAGCTTTACTGAGGCAGCCCCATGTCCTGGGGCTTTGAGAATCAGAATGGGTGGCTGGGGTAGCACCAGAGGATCCAGGCCTTTAGCATCCAGACATATTTTATATCGAAAGAGAGGAAGACAGTGAGTCCTCTTGAGAATTAGCACAGACCAAAGCCCTTCCCAAGAAAGCTTTCTCCCTCCAGGTGAAATCTCAGAGACTATGGCAGTGGCAGCACGAAGATGATGGAAACACTCTCGGAAAAGCAGATTTTCCCCTCCAGCTTGCAGTGGAGGTGCAGACTGAGGGGGTCTTGCCTACCATGCTAGKTGAGGAAGCATTACTCAGGTACTGTCAAGAACACGTGCACCAACTGCCATGGAGTTTCTCACCTTTTTCAGCCTTTTCCTACGGACATGGTGAGCTAGGCTTTACTTAAACTACTTGATTATATATTAAATTTATTATACAAATTTTCCTATGACAAAGGATGCTTTTACTCTTCTTCACTCTAAGAGCTAATGTGCTTCTCTTTTTTGTGTGATAAAAACCGATTTTTTTTCCTTTTTCCATATTTTTCTTGAGAAAATATTTAATTACCACAATAAAAGCATTAAGCATAACTCACACACAGACAAAAAACCAAAACCCCAAAACTGAAAAATAAAATTACACTTCAGTAGCAGCTGAAGATCTAAAGATATTACGAAAAATTGTGTAATATCACTGTGTATTGAGAAATATTAACAGCTATGAAGAACAGAGGAGAAGAAAAAGTACTAGCAGTGATTTCTGTGCACTAGCAGTGAATGAATGAAAGAACTGTTAGATACCCTGAACTTCTCAGATCATGTAATTTTCGATCCTAAGATCGAATTATTCTTTCAGATGAAGACATGTTACAAAAATATCCATATAACTATCAGATACAAAAAAACCTCCAGAAACATAGTTCCAAAATACAGTAATTTAACCCAAACCCCTTATATTTCCGATCATTTTCCTGGTTGTGCCAATTGTATAAATGCTTTTGAAGTCTCATTGAGGACAGAAAAAAACCCCCAAAACTAAACAACTACAGACTACATATTTTATACGAGTAAGACATTTTTGCCAAGTTAAAAAAAACCCACTGAGTAAATATAGCTATTGTGTCAGTTGTTAAGAAAATCAGATCACTAAAATAGCCTACTACTATGCTATATTTATTCAGTTGATCTCAGGACTTCCATATAAAAATTAATTTATGTTACATCAGCATATTTATTGTACACAAATTTTAAATCTAAATCTACACAGAGATGCACATGTATGCCTTTTCCTCTAATTAATAATTATATAACTCCCATAATTAATAGTTACTGCGGTATTTTTCAGATGTTATTTTATAACATAGTTATTAAATGCATACAGCCATAAACTTGATATGTCTGTTCATATTCTTAATAACAAATGTATATAGCTGCTTATATAATAGACTTTTATATACAAGATAATGATTCATAGGCAAATTATTAATACACTTGTTGCAGCCAAAGTTTCAATATATTTATTTTTAACTGCTATGTACAGTGAAATATTAGCAATATATACAATAATTGCAACATAATAATATGCAAGAGAAATAATTTGATATTATTTCAGTATATTTAGTCTTTATAAATTTTAGTGAATAGACTCAGAGTTACAAACAGTCAGAAATAGAAGCTGAATGAAATCTGGTTTTGCTTTTAATAAGTAGCAGTCAAGAGTATTTTGCAAGTTATAGAATGCAATAATACACTTACAAGAAATTAATAAAATATCCAACTGTGTGCTGAGAAACTGCCTCTGGCCCGGGAGCAGGGTCACATACCTGTGTAGAGGTAAAGCTGCTCTCACAACTCTTGCCACGAGGAACTGAAGGGGTGCAGAAAAACCAGCAAAGTTATCTCCTTATTCACAGAAAAACCAAGTTGCTGTAGCAACCCTAAGCAACCCTGCTGCCCAGTGCCCTACCAGACAGCTGGTCTTGCATCAGCCACAAAGAGAAATAGAAAGTTGCACATATCTTTTAAACTCCCTCGTAGCTAAACTGTCTCAAGTGATAAGGGACTATGAAACCTCTGAGCCCAAGATAACACACTCTCACGTTTTACAAGAAAGGCCAGCTCCAAGAAATCCTTTCAGGACCAGCCTTTGCCTCTGACTCCTCTACCCTCTGCAATAGCCCAGCACTGGGAGGCAATGTATCAGGTCACTGTTGCCAATCCGGAACATGTTTAATTGACTTTGCTCTTTGCAGCAACTCTTTGCAAACACAGTCTAATCCCAGTTAATCCCCACGATGTACTGGAAGCCAGGTAATACGTGTCATATTAGAGATAACTCTTCAGATCTGGGTTTATTATACTTATTTACACAAAGCAGAGGGACAGGCCAGGATGAGAGATCTCAGCTGTGAGTACAGCTGTTCAAATTCGTGGGACTATTTCTAACAATTTCCACGGGCTTTGGTTCAGAATTTGGTTGTCTAAGTGAACATCTGAGCCAAGTGGCAGTGCTATTGCTTCCTCTGCCTGTCTTTTTKGATCTTTGCTAAATCCTTTTATCATATTAGGGATGATACCTCTTTTACAATTATTAAATTAGTAAATTTTAAGCACTCTATTCTTTTTTTTTATTTGAACAGCCTATAGAAGCACCTCCTTCCAGAAAGTTACAGCAAACAGCAACAGTTATCAGCCTGTCTGCCAAGTGCTTTCATAATTGCGACAAAAGCTCTCTCCGAGGATTATCAGGACCCTGGAGGTGAGTCATTATGACAGGAGATATAAAACTACATCCCACGTGTACTAATTCAAAAGGTACTCCATGGCATGAGCCTCTTCACCTGGCTTTGCATGAAATTTCTGCTTCTCTAAAGTTAGTCAGAAAATCAAGTGACAAGGGAAAGGTAGGAATAAAAAATGCCTGAAATTTGCATTAATCTGGATATTTTCTGACCTCTTCTCTTAGGAAAATGCTGTTGCTCTACCTTTGGTCTTGGAGTCCTGTTGATTGCTTCCTGTGTGGCTTTCGCAGCTGCAGCCTCCACCTTGTTGCCAGACTTCTGCCTTCCTTTCTACATGTGCTTCCTTTTACCACTGTTTGCTGCTCCAAGAATCTCCTCCCTCCTCCAGCTCTGTGTATGTCTCTCGCCTTCCATCCTATCATCTCAGCAGTCACTCCTCCACCAAGCATCTCCTCTAGTTTGTCTCCTCCCCCCTTGGATTATCCTCTCGGGTTTTTTCCCCCTCTTCCAGAATTTATTGCTTTCCATCGATTCTGTCTTTGTTGCTTGGCATTAACATTTATGTTTCTCCAATCTCCCTTGATACTTTTTTCTTTCTTCTATTTCTCTTGTTCTCCCTCTACCTGAAGTTCTGGTATATAAGCTACTCACACCGTCAGTTATTCAAAAACTTGTTGCGAATTAAAGCCACATTTATCAGTGTTCTTTGGTACACAGACAAGCATTACCCTAAAAGGTTAATTATATAATAATAACAATAATAATATACATTTGGTAACTTAATACTCTATTCTTGTTTGTGTTCCTTCCTAAAACCTCAGAACAGTAAAGCCCACAGTATTTCTACCCATTATCTATTCTCTGCCCAGCTGTCATTCAGCACTCCTTTTGAAGTCCTCCCACTTCTAAGAAAATTAGTACTGAACAGCTTCACCCATACACAAAGAAGCAGACATGGCAGAAAAGAGCAGTAAACTTTGTCCTCCCCTTACCTGCACCAGAACTGAGAGAGGATCTGAGACGAGGCTGGGAACAGCTCAGAGTTTTCTGAATGTGGTGTCAGGCAGGTTCAGTGGCAAAGCAGGCATACTGGGCTACCAAAACCAATGCTGTGCCCTTCCTTCCAACCCACAACAGCTAGAAAGGAAATGGGATGTATCCTTCATCTCTTTCTTATGATTTCAGAAGTCAGGGCACTCGTTAGTGTTTGGCATTTAAAAAAAATCCTTAAAATTATATAGGATATAGATTACAGAATTGTAAACATGTCGTCACAACATGAAACACCCCAGGCATGTTTGTGGCAAAGCACACACCCTTTGCATAATTATACTGAGGCTTCTCTGTTTTAAGCAAAAAGTAACAATAGTCACTTATCAGATTCTCAAAATGGTATTGGAGAGGATTCAGCAGGACACTCCCAAGACTTTCTGGCTAGTAGCAGTCATAGGATTTCAGAGAAATAAATGCTTAGYCCCTCCAGTTTCTGGCAGCCATGCTGGGCTCTGCCCTATTAGTGGTTTTCTAGTCAGTTTTTTGCCAATCTGTCTTTCACAATTCCTTTTCTCACTCTGTGATTCTAACTCAGACTTCTTCTTCTATCCCCAAGCCTCACCACCAGGCCTGTCTGCCCACCTCTTCTCAGAGGATAAATCTTGACCATATCAGAACAGTACCTCTAAAAGCCTTGTGTGCTCATTACAGCATTGCATGTTCATGCAACAGAGAAGCCTGTTTTTCTGCTGTGCTGCTGTGTGTGAGACTGTGTTAACAACAGCTGCACTTTCTAGGACTTACTGAACATTGTATTTTCCAAAGTCTGTGTACCCAAGGGAGCATTCCAGTATGTTGGTCAAACAAACACCATGGACACCTATCAGCTGATATCTGTCAGATTATATACGATGCCCCTGACTATAGTTTAATGTGTCTGTGGCTCTGATGCACACATGCCTAAGTAGTGTCTGTGTGCACTTTCAACTGACATGTATCARTCTCCTCAGGAGAGACAGAAAGAGCTGCAGTGGAGATGGCTACTCAAGGCTTCCCAACAGTTTTCACATCAGACAGCTCCCATCCGTTGGGCTTATGAAAAACCTACCAAAAGGCACTGGGAGCCAGCAAATCCTGGTGTTTTGATTCTTCATCCACATGTAATAAGAAGGATTTTCATCTTGGCATGACAGGCATATGTTGACTCAGGAACTGGTGAGGCTCGTGAGAAGATCTTATATACTCGTGGATAGTGAACATGAGAACATATTTTCCTGTGGATACTTTACTTTTCTTTGACCAAGTAAAATGTGAAGGCCCTCTTCTCTAAGGTCAGTAATATTCCATTTTTGACCCAATAAATACTTTATGCATGCTTGCATGTACACATGAACATACACATTAATGCCTTGTTTCAATTTCAAAGAATCTATTCTGAAACTTAGTGGGTAGCTGAGCTTTTTTTTTCCTTTTGTACCCTTGCCTATTGCCATTTTCCACCATGCAAGCACCCTGAAAAATACTACCTTTTCCTTGGAAACCTCCACGTGTGCCTCACTGAAATGCATGTGGCTGGGAGGACTTGTGCTTGCAGAGACCTTTGAAATTGTGTTGTGATTCCTTGCAGAGCCTTAGTCAAGCCATACTTTTCATACCATCCAGGTTCCTCACCTGAAGAATGTGACAGTAACACAGACCTATTTCTTTGGCATGTTGCCATGCTTGGTGTACTGCTTAAAGTGAGGTGCTTTCTGGGCTGCTACAGACCTTTTTGATGTGACTACTGTATTTCTACAAAATCTTACTTTTCTTATGATCAAATTCATCCATGAACAGATCCCCACTTTTAGAGTTATYCTTCTTCTAAATACCACTTCAATACTTCATGTTTAATTCACATTATACACCGGATGTGTGTCTAGAGATTCCAAAGATTTTGAAGGAATTTCATGACTTCAGAAATATCTCCTGCTCAAACTCATGAGGCCTTAGAAGGGGGCAGAAACAAAATTATAAGTTTATCTGACTTGGTCTCATCCTTATTTTGTAATTCAGATTTATTTCATTTTGGAATTTACTTGCTGTGGAAAGAGTTTAGTTCTGAAAAAGTAACTGTAGTTAGTGAGACTTGATACGGTGACACAACTAGAATTAGGACAGCCTATGAGCATTGTCTCTGGGTTTTGTTCAGTATGAATTTCATCACAGTTCAAAGAGCTCATATGACCCTTTATTAAATAATCACAGCATAAATTTTCATATTCTACCTAATTCATTAAGATTTTATTCTCATTTATTTTTATATTCTTTATTCCACCATGTGGAAAAATTAACTTAATACACAATTGATTAACAATTAATACTTTTCAAACATTCKGTGCTTCCAATGCATGAAGCCTAAGCTTCATGGAGCGCAGATGGATTCTGATCAGTGGTTTACTTCAAGTCGTTTTAGAGGCACATAATGGAGCCATCACATGAATTAAACTTTATGGCTCTAAATCAATTACTTAATAAGATATAAATTAGTTCACTATTGTGTTTTAGCAAGGAGCATGCTAACATAGACAGATCATGTAATGCTGAGTGATATTAATGAAAAAATATTACAATAACAAATATTTATGTCTGTTATAAAATATCTCTAATAACATGAAAAAATGGGAGATATTGCTGTATGTCACATTTCAGAAACTACAACAGCATTATGCTGTGCATTACATGAGTCATCAATACTTCAAGTAAAACAGTAGGATAACAAAACTATTTTTCTAACAGAAAAATCAAAATAGTTCATGAAAATTTCAGTGGTTCAGTCTCTGACATGACAAATAGACTTTTATAGAGTTTATCAAGAATATAACCCTAAAAAGTAGTGTTGTCCACTTTTTGTCACCAGAGAGCCTAACAAAGCCATGAATAAAAACGTAAAAAGAAATTTATACACTGTTACTACTTTCTACACACGTTCGAAAGTTAAAAGTTAGCCTGAATTTAGAAACTACAAAGCGGTGTACTTCCTTGTTTAAAGACAGCCTGTCCCTGCCAGATTTACTCAGGCRATTGAGCGTTCACGGAGAGTCCTCGCAGAGCCTGGGGGAAGCCGGTGCCAAGTCTGGGTGGTGAGACTGGAAACCCCTGCGGCGCAAAGCAAAATGTCAGAGGAGGGTTTTTAACTGGTCCTGCTGCCCAGGCCTGCTGCTACACGCCCAGAATTAGTGACAGCAGTTGTCCTCTTCTCTGAGTGTGGACGTACCCAGAGCCACTGAGATGTAGAAGCCGGACCAAGTGATGGGTCACAGGAATCCAAAAGTATTCACATGAATGAAGTAATGGAGTTACATAAATCTAAGGCAGAGGAAAAGAAGAAGCTCCACGGTATTATTTAGTTTTTCAGAGATAAAGCCTGCTTTTATTTCCATGCATTCTTTTTAGTCTCAGCATGTCTGAAAACAGCATTTCTGCTTTATTTCTGAAGACCAAACAMAGCTACATGCTAATGTAGATAAATCCTAAAATTGTTATTCTCTGAAGTCAYAAATTGTACTGGATGCCTTAAAATTTATATAGCTGATTTATGAAGATTGCTATTTGTCCTTTGAAAAAACAGATACCTTTCAATTGAAATTTCCATGTTCCTCAAAACAGAGATTAGCTCTGCCAAAAACATTTTAAAATAAAAAATTGCTGGTTACTTATAAAATGAAAGTGCTGTGTTTGTTTATACAGTGTCTACACAGTGAAAAATAAAGCTGTTGTTTTAGATTAATTCAATCTTGCCCAATAGCAATTGCTTTTAGTCATTCAAAAAAAAAAAAAAAAACCAAAACCAAACAAACAAAAAACCAAACCCCTCAGATTTAGATTGCTCAGGTGGATGCTTCTCTTCTATCTTAAAACATCAGTMAGAAGATTTTCTGTCCCTTTTTTAGCCACATAACTCAGAATTTTGTCTACCAGAGTCAACAGGATTGTTCCCAGCAGAACATTCACAATGCTAAGCTCCTCTCCTACTGCAAAGATCTTAAGATTTGTTTTTCACCTCAGCAGACTTTAATTAGCTTTYATTTCTTTGGCCTCTGTCCTGGGTTAGTTAAATATTCTRTTACCACCCACAAAAGCTGGATAAATTTCATAATTACACACCTGGGACTCCTTATCTCAACTGAGATAAGCACTSCAACCGACAGGAAGCACTACCCACCCYGGTTATCTGATCTCAGGCAATGGCCCATTAGCACCGCCCAGCTGATTGTCTGAGCTCAGGTAATGGCCCATTAGCACCACCCAGCTGATTATCTGAGCTCAGGTAATGGCCCATTAGCACTACCCAGCCTGAACCCTTCCGGAACATTTTGAAGGACCCTAGGACTCCTCCAAGCTCATTACCGAAACAATCAATAGAACACCCGGAAGATCCTCTTCCATTGTGAAAGTCGCCGCCCCTGGGGGAGGTGCCAGCCAAGAAGCACAGCATAAAACAAGGGTTTTTGGATGGGAGAAGATCCCCTCGATTCGACAGGRCTCTGCTCTCGGGACTCTCGACTCCACTCCACTCCACTCCTCGGAATTGGATTTAGCTACTCCACTCCACCACCGGGACTGGATTACCAGGCCTCCCTGCAGGACCAGTGCCTCACCGGACTGCACAGCTACCACCCAGGTCAACAGGGTATCAGGTTGTACCGTGACTCTGTCGGTTTGTTTAAGCCCATATTTCTGTATTACTGCATTTATTTTAACCTTTTTAATTAAAATTGTAATTTTGACCTAAAATCTCTCGAGGTATTCGGTGTGGGGTTAACTTCCCCTGCTGGTTTACAGCCAAACCAGCACAGCCTCTCACTTGTATTTTTCAAACAAAAGTGCTGTATCTGTAAAACACCTTCTGATGAAAATGTGAGACTGAATATGCCTCATGTCTTTTGAACATGTATTGGCTTCCAGTATAGCCCAAGTGTTCTTCAGCACAGCTTCCTCGGAACATCTCTGTCTGGGAGTTCTTAAAAATCAGGCCACAGGACTATCATCAGAGGATGCTATTGACATTAATATCTTAATATGTGAATTTACTATTTAAAACTCTTATCTCTTAAGCTTTTATATACAAGCTGTCAGCTTCACCAATCTGGTTGTTACACTTCTGAAATCAAAGATCCTTTAGGATCCTTTAGTACACGAATGCCTGGACTGCTCTTGCTTTCTTGAGGCAGTGTTCCCCTGTGAACTGAGCAGCAGTAAGAATTTGATCTATTTATATCTCGAATAAACATTCCTTTACTTCAACATTCGCAAACTTAAACAGATAAATGAACTTTTCCTTTATGCAATATGCAGACTTTCTAATTAATGAGAAGCCTAAGTGAAAACTTGGTTCAAAATCAACTGATATTTGCATTATTATCGAGATCAGAACGCAGAATCCGGTGTGAAGAATGAAA
Organism: Amblyornis subalaris; assembly: GCA_018881555.1. Classification (NCBI taxonomy): domain Eukaryota; kingdom Metazoa; phylum Chordata; class Aves; order Passeriformes; family Ptilonorhynchidae; genus Amblyornis; species Amblyornis subalaris. Next base: position 192,150 of record JACAXG010000055.1, read on the forward strand.
ATGTATCTTGTGCTCAAAGACCTCCTGCCCTACTGAGCAGTTGCAACAAAAACTCATCCCCATTGTTAGGAAAAAAATGTCGCAAGAACGCTTGCACTTTGTGAGGACTTGGAGTAACACATGCACTTTGGGTCTCTAATGGCTCTGGCAGCAATTGTGGGAAGAACAGCAGCTATGCCGGAAAGTAAGAATCCAAGAGCAAGAAACACATTGGGACTGAGGCAGACCTTGATGTTGCGCAAGTCGTGCTTAAATGAGTGCCAAGAATGACTTCTCAGAGGCCAGTAGCCCAAAGATACTTGGCTTCTCTTTTCACTTTTAATCATTCTGTTCCAGACACGCATAAACAATACCTAATTGTAGGAAAGCTGGGAGGCAATTTTTAAATCCAAAGAGTATGTAAAAGGGTAAAGGAAACTCCGATGCTAATAATGGAGAACAAGACTCAAGAAGTACTATCTGAACAGCCTCAAGGGACTTGACAGCAAATTGACAACAACCCTCAAGAATGGCTATGCTGTGGAGTGAAAGTAGGAGAAAAGTAAAGATTCAAAGGAGATGCTAAAAATCACTAAGAAAAAAAACATAGATGAGTGTGGTGGGTTGACTCTGGCTGAACACCAGGTGCTCACCACTCCCCTCCTCAACCGGACAGAGGAAGAAAATACATTGAAAAGCCTGTGGTTTGAGATAAGGACAGGGAAGGATCATTCACCAGTTACCGTCACAGGCAAAATAAACTCTTCTTAGGGAAATTAATTTAATTTATTGGCAATTAAGCAGAGTAGGATAATGAGAAACAAAAACAAATCTAAACCCCACTTCCTACACACACCTTCCTTCTGGGCTCTGCTTCACTCCAAACTCTTCTACCTCCTCCTCAGTGGCACAGGGGGGTGGGAATAGGGGCTATGGTGAATTCATCACATGCTGTCTCTGCAATTGCTTCCTCCACAAGGGGAGGACTTCTCACACTCTTCCTGTGCTCCAGCATGGGATCCCTCCTATGGGAGTTAGTCCTCCATGAGCTTCTCCAACATGAAGAGGGACAGCCTGCCTTACCGTGGTCTTCATCATGGGCTGCAGGGGAATCTCTTCTCCAGCACTTGGAGCCCCTCCTCATCCTTCTTCTGCACTGACCTTGGTGTCTGCAGTTATTCTCTCACATATTCTCACTCCTGTCCCTCCCAGCTGTTGCTGGGGTTTTTTTACCCTTTCTTAAATAGGATACCACTGACACTGGTGGGCTTGGCTTTGGCCAGTGACGGGTCCCTMTTGGAGTCAGCTGCAGCTGGCAGTGTCAGACATGAGGACGATTTCTGTCAAACTATCAGAGAAGCTACACTTGCAGCCTTCATCCCCTGGCTACCAAAACCTTGCCACATAAACCCAATATGGAAAGGACAATAAAAAAAAAAATTGTGGTCAAATGAAACTATAAAACATCAGGGAATACTTCAGGGAGCTTTGACTCTTACGAAGTCAGCATTATGCAACAGGCTCATCATTTCACTGTGCAGCTTACAATGTTTGGGATGGTATGACTCTTAATTGTAGGGTGAAGCTTCAGTAGAGGTACCTCAGCTTTCCTTTCTGAGGAAATGTTTCTGGCTAGGAGCTACAGCAAAACACTGGAGAAAAAAAATTGCAGCGAATCCAGTCTCCTAATTCTAGTGAGGTTAATTTATTATTCCCAAGGGCTGTGGTGGGCTTGTGTGTGTTGAAAATTTCCAACTTTTGCAAAAATTTATCATCGTTTTGGGGGAATTCAAGTGGCTACATTTTAAATATTGGAATATATCATTATTACAAAATTCTTGAGAGCAAATTATATTTTTAAAAGAGACTATGTTTTTTAAACTATAGCACTTTGGTAATAATTTAAGAATTATACTCAGGAATGTGATCTTTACAGTCTTTTTGTAAAGAAATGAAAAAGAAATTAGAAGAGTCAGTGCTGTCTCAGCAGTTTTCAAACAAGGCATATATTTTTAGTTAAAATACATTATTACAGACTTCCAAAAAGTGCCTGGAGAGAGACATTTCCTCGTTTGGTTTGGTTAAAGATCTGTTACATTTCAGTGGGGGGTTCTGTGTTTCAACTTTTTTTTAACTCAGAACACATTTGGACACCACTTCTGAACGTCCTTGAAAATGAATTCCTTTTCCTACAGTTTCTAATCACACAAATGCAGGAAATTGTCATAATAAATGTTCTATAAACAGCCTTGTTTATAGATTAGCATTTTGGATTCTTCTAACCGTGCACTGATTTTTGGGCAGTAATCTAGCTGAAAAAGTAAGGAAGCATTCTGGAATATGCAGCTGTAACAGTAGTATCTAAGGAACCAGTTATTCTTTCAAAAGAATCTGAATAAAATTAAGTGAATTAAATGCAAACAAAAGCCATTGCTTATGAGGACAATGTTCTGTAGTGATTCCCTAGTGTCACAGGGTTTCTCTGCACAGACAAGTACGTGAACAAAACAAGGAAGACAACCCTTAATCATGAATCTGACAGGCCTGACCTTGTCTCCCTCGTTAAGATGAGATCAAGTCCAAGGGAGGATTTCTCAATTGCTTTTTTTTGTGCATTGCTATTCCTGGTGTCTCATCATCCATCTAGAAATTACAAATTCTGTTGCTCACGATGCTGCCTAAATAAGTAATTGCTTCATACGACATACATGCTTTAACATTGTCCTATTAAAAAAGAATAATTCAACAGCAACTGATGGCTTGATGGAAAAASAAACCTATAAATGCAGTAGTTGCAGTTAAACGCCTTCAGTGTAGTAGTTTAGCCCTTCTAATAGCAATAAAACTGCTTTCAATAAGTATTTAATTATACTTTAATCACACAAGAGTATTCATAAATGCATTACCACAAGGCAGTTCATACTAATTTTTATGACAATAAAATGGATTGCAACTTCTTGAAAAGGTGAGGTTGCATTCATGTGTGATAAATAGACTCATGTACGTTTTCATTGTAAATCCTGGGTTTTTTGCTAAGGTGCAAGGCAATGAACAGGATTTTGAGGTTATATTAATTTTGCCGTATCATGAGAGCTTCCAGGAGTATCTGTTTTTCATGGCATGCCACAGTCATCATCATATTTTTCAAGCTTCCCATTGTATTTGTTTAATTAAAATAAGGCTTATCTGAACTGCTCAATGGTATCAACGATTTCTTCTCTTATCCCAAGTCATGCCTTTATTTAAACAGAAAAGTTGGGCTGAGCTGACAGCTCTGACTAGTGGCTGCAGATCCCAACCTTCCTTCCTTCCCTCCTGCCTCAGCACACCTGCTCTCACTRATTGATTTCCTGATGGCTGCTGTGAAGAAACTGCTGGAGTAAGTGAGGCTGAGCAGATGGGAATGAAAACTGACTTCATAGGATTGTTGTGAGCTTCTCTGCACCTTATTAATGTTCAGAGAAAGCTGAAAGCTCAGTTCTGCAACGTGTGGTTGAAGAGTCTGCTCTGTATTCAGGTGTGATTGGTGAAGAGAAGCTGGGTGCTTTTTTACTTCAGCAAGTTCTGTGGGCAATTTCTGAAATTAAAATTTTTATCTGGGGTATCTAAGTTGCAATTTCTATGCTAAATTATACAAAACAAAACCCAAGTAAGTGCAGAAGACCTGTTTGTATAGATCAAAGTGGTACAATAAACGTAATCACCTTTTGAGAAGTATACCAATATGTCCTTGATCTTATTTTTCAGTTGGGATAGAAGTATGAATCTACAATAGTAAGTGCAACACTCAGTTCAGTGAATAACTGGTTGGGACTTTTCCAATTCAGTCACCATACCAAATTAATATGCTTGCACACATCCTCATTTTATTTGCACAAAAGATCAATTGTAAGGCAAAGTCCTGAAATCCTCTCTGGCACCAGGAATTTATCTGAGAGAGGATACAATAAAAACTGTTCAAAGTCTCTCCGAATTGAAACATAGCCTGGAAAACCATGATCAGAAACGATTAAATAAAAAAAATTCCCTGTCTGAAGCGGGACATGTAAACAGTATCCTACAGTGTTCCATGTCACTGTAAAGAGCTTTTAGCTCGTTCTGCTTTGCATGGAGTGTTAAAAATGCAGTGCTGAAAAGCTCTGGAACAATTTTTTATGATAGCTCTGGTCTTAGAAATAAATCAAAACAGTAGATGATTACTCCAGTGCTTAGAATTCAGTCCAAATTTTTCAGGTAAAGGATTAAGATAATATTGTTCTACTGTAAAGAGTGAGATAAAATGATTATAGCAATTTTATCAACAACTGAAAGCAAATCATAATGTTAGAGCTGCAATTAGAATCACTGAGCAGATCTCTTCTAGTTGGTGCTGTGTGGCAGGTTCCCTGGTGGAGATGAGTAATATTTGAAGAAACTGCATGAGCAGCACTGACAATCTAGGACATATTTCAACTGCAGGTGGGTGCTGCTGGCCACCAGTCCAGACAGGCAGGTGGAAGGAAGGAAGAAAAGAGAAAAAGGTACAGAGGAGAGGCCCAGCTACAAAGCAAGATATAACAAGTCCAATGGGAAACTACTGCACTTCAACACTATTAGAGTGACACACAAGAATGGAACTTTATAAAACTTTAATTAAACAAAAAATAAAAGAATTCTCAACCTTTACACATTATCCCAGTGGCTTTGCAGACAAAGAYGATGGCTCCTATGAGCAGAGATCTGGAAGGGAAGAGCTGCACAAAAAAAATCAGGAGGGAAGGAAACTCACAGCAATGTGAAAGTGGAAAAGGTTTGATAAGGTGGTAAAAATAGTCAGTTGTCTTCTGTTAGTAACCACGTCTTTTTCTGCCAAGGGGAACTCCTTCACAGCTATTCTAAAATCTTGGATTCTTGCCTTCAAAATATTTTGACTTGGATGTATGGTGGTTAAGTCCTCTTCCTCTCTRCTGTTGCACAGCACTGTGTTTTGGACAGCAAAGAAGTTAAAAGAGACAGGCTGAGAGAGAATCTGAACCTTGATCTCCACTCCCTAACACTACATTCCTAACCACCAGGCTTCTGCACAAAATGGAAGTACTTTTGCCAAGGATGCAATAACCCATCACCTGTGCTTAGGTCCATCCCATTCACTGTGTATGCCAGCATAATGAATCCCACTCCTGTAGCCTCCCCTGGAGCCTGAAAACATCAAAATTTCATTTATAATCTGGTCCTATGTCAGAATATTAAATACTGCCTCTCAAACTACTTATGTTTCTTCTCCTGAACTTCTTACCTAAAATTTAAGTAGTTGAAGTTGAGAGGAACTTTATTTCAATTGTTAAATATTTTGAATTTTTTGAAAGCTGACTATGTTTTTGAATACCCTGTCTTCCAGGCCCACATGCAAGCATTAAGACCATAGTCTGAAATCAATCTTACTTAGTATGCAGAAAATGTCTATGTTAATTTGAAGCTGGCAGGTGATGTGAACTCTATTCTGACACAACTCTAGGAAATAGGTAAGTACCAAGGAAGAATCAGTAAACGCCTCCCCTTTGTCAAGGAAAGTCTTGCCTCGGAGTTTTCTTTGATGAAGTGAGCAATAGTGCACTTGGTAAAGCCTGGGTATGCAGTCACTTCAGTTTGAAAAAGTTGTTCAAATCAGCCATCCCCCAAATGTTGTTGAAGAAACCAAAGTGGCAAAGCACGAAAAGGAAAATCCTCAAATGAATAAAGAACTGCACAAATGATGGGCAACAGACCTCAAGTGTAATTAATCAGGGTTTTTTAGTATGGTGTGATTCTTCAATTTTTACATCCTTATGAAAGTTAGTCCTTTCATGTAATACCAAGGAGTCTGACTGTTTTGGTCCCGGGCTCTGAAATTAAACTGAGCAAAATGAGCTTTCTGTTCCTCAGTTATGGTCCTCTCCAACTATGCTGAGTGAAATGGCACAGTTCTGGAGAACAGAGCAGCAGTTATAGGGGTGAAGAGGAGAAATTTGATAGCAAGATGACCTTAGAAATGCTTTTTTTGTCCCTTTTGCTCACTTGTTCCACTGCAGACAACTTGTTTCATCTGCATGTATCCTTTTTTTTTTTTTTGGTTATTTCAACTCATTTCACTTTGAGGCAGTCTGAAGAGTAGTTTGACTAGGCAAAATTATGAKATACAAATATTTGGCAGGATAGGTCTTGTATGTAGATGTTCTTATTGCTGCTAGCTGTTTGGCACTCCAATGTTGATTTGTTGTGTAGGTGTACTTCTTTTCATGTATGTAGTGAATAAGGAATCTCTGCCCTCAGAGGCTGTGACAGATAAATTCAAACTCTATGGATTAATTAAAGGAGTCACAAAGAGTTTCTTCATGAATACATTTGAATGAAAGTTGAGTATCCTACTTGTTTGAATATCTATTTGAATTTGAATTACAAAACAAGCCATGCTAGTATCTTAATAGTGGAGTAAATTGTTTCAGTTTTACCAGTTGTTTTTTTTGTGAGGGACTCACAAATGCAATTAGTCAAGAGTCACAAAGTCTTAAAAGTGTGGGTTTTGTGATGAATTTTAAATTTTATTTCCTATTTAGATTTTCTAAGAAAGGGAGTACTAAAATCCTACAAAAATGAGCGAAGTATTCAGGAAGCATTCTGGCAGCATTCCGATGATCATTAATATTTACAAATAACTCCCAGCAACTTATTTTCCAATTTATTGTTCTATTTTCTACTATTATTTTACCCCTTTAGAATAAAAAGATCTTTAATTTAAAATAGATCCCTTTTCTATGCAACTACTAGTTCTCTTACTGTACCATCATTAATTTTCTCTCTTACTAATAACCATTCATATTGTCTTTCCTATCAGGCCCCAGCTTTTAGATTTCTTTCTACAAAGAAATCTGTGTTTCCCCGAAGTAATTCTTATTTTCTGTGCAATAGCATATTTTTCTCATATTTTCCATATCCTCCTTTGTATTGCAGTACCAATCCCCTTGTCTTCTTTGTCTCCTTGCTGGTATGATGTTTTGTTACTGATTTACACTGACCTCAGCAAATCACTGGGTTCCCACAGTCATGCTTCCCTCAGTTTTAATTCCAAAAAAAAAAGATTGCCGGATTTCTGGCCAAGATAACAGACTGCTATATCAACCCTGATGGGAAGGATGCAGATAATACAGCATGGACATTAAAAATGCAATGTGGTGACAGGATGACCAGAAGCCCTGTCACACCCTGGTTAAGCAAAATGTCCTCTGGACTTTTCCCACTGGAATATCTTCTCCCACTTGTCTTCCTCTTGCCTTTGAGCTCCCTGTTGCCCGACACTCTGATTCTYAATCTGATCCCAGAAATGTCAAATAAGGATATGAAGAATCAAAGAGTGAAAGAAGCACTAAAGAAGGGAGTACCCGTTGTGAGGTACATGAGAAGGTACAAAATTGTCTCAGTTTGAGAAGAGGCTTCCCTATGCTGTGGAAGATCCGACTGAGTTCCAGATTTTTCACCGATTTCTTGAGTGTCACTTTCAAGTTACTTAACTCCATACCTTCATAACACACATAAGTGTTGCAATGCTTTGAATTAATTTTTAACTTCTCACATGGTTCCTAGTGTGAACCATCCATCTTTCATATAAAGCACAAACAAGGGAACAGCTGCATAACTCACCCAGAGAGGAAAAGCAGAAGCAAGGGTCTGCATATTAGATACACGTCTCATGTCACACAGGATGTTTAGCTATGAACTCTCAGATATGGAGAGCTCATTCCTCATGGGCTTCTCCATGGGCAGTAGTTTCTCCTAAGTGGAATTGTTGTCCGGATCACCCCCATTTCACGATTTGAATCCATTCACATTTCCCCACCTACCTCTGAATAACAGATGATCTTTTGCCAGGGGACACTGAAAGGGTCCAGGTACAGATGGTTTTCTCCTACCTGATTCGCCAAGCATAAGACTCCACTTTATATCTCAGCAGCCTTCAGTATGTTCACTCTGACAGACTGTGTGTCTATTGAGGGAAGCAGGGGTACCCTGAGCAGTGAGTGTGAGCACTGTCTGTCTGTCTGTAGCAGTACAGACATTACAGACATTACAGCAGTACTTCACATTTCCTTGGTTGTTTTGAACCACTCCAACCAACTCCAGCACCCTGGATATAGAAAAAACAGTACCACTCAGCCTCAGTATTCCTCACTTGGTTATGATATCTTTTCATTTTGCAGTATGAACAGAGTCCTAGAATTAGGTGAATGACATTGTTTAGGATGTTTGTAATGTCTAAATAATGGTTAAAGGTACCGCAGGCATCTCTAGCTTAGCTAAATTTATGTCCCTCTTTGATTTGAAGAAAGTCAGGACACTGGAGAAAAAATTCAGATATTTGGAGATTTAGTCCTCTTCTGCTTTCTATATACTCCAGGGGGGAGCTGAACTGACTACCCCCCTAATCTCACTAAATCCACTAAATTACTAGATTTGTGCCCCAAATCCTCTTGGGTGTGATTTTCTACCTTATACTAGCACTGGGGCTAAATGTATGTGTGGGTATAACAAGCAGAGTGATTGGGACGAGAGCAGAGAATGAGTGCTGTGCATGTGAGCAAGGACGAGATATTGTACCTACTGGTAGTAAGGCCAGGGCTCTCACCCTGTGGCTTCACCAAGGGAAAAAGCCACTGAGATCTTCCTGCCTATGTGAAGGCATCCATAATATTCCTTTTCAGAGTCTTCCATTTTGTTTACTTCAGTGCTGAAACTGGCTCTTTTCCTTCACAGAGCTGGAAAACAAGATCCTTTGTGATTTCTTAAAGCATGCACGAGTTAAACTGTTCTTACAACATATAACAATAATAGTTAAAAACAAAAGAAAAGAAAAAGCAGTGTAATCCCACTAATTAAGAATAAGTACTTACTACAATTATTCCTTGAGAAAAAACCCTTAAATGTTCCTAGTTTGCACAAATGTTGGTTGCACCATGTTTGCACAAAGTATTCTTTAATTAGTGCAATGTTCCCTAATSCAGAATTGCGGGGTGTGAACCAAATATTCCACACTGCCCAGGCTGCATGTTCTGGACCTTCACCACCTTCAAAGCAACATCTTGGCCAATGGTACACAATCCACAATCCTGATTCAGCATCTTTGGAGGACAGTGGTGAAAACTCCCACTGTTTTGTGGAGGGGTTTTCTTTTAGTTTTAATTTCAGAGGTTTTTCATTTGTGCATTTCATAAACTGCAACAATGCCTACAGCTAAAGACACAAATGGCAACCTGGCACTTTTTAAGGCAGTGCTTAAGCCTTGGAAGTCTTGGAAGAACACAGTAATCACTCGTGTCACAATTTCCAAGGAGGTGGCATCCCTAAGACCTTTTGAATGGAATGACTCTTGCATAAAATTTCATAAATTTTGTCATTCTGCTAGAGAGTTTTAAAAAAAGAAAGTTGCATATATCAAGGACCACTATTTAACCACAGAGGCTGAAAACCTTCTAGCTCCAGCAGCAGTGCCACTGATTTTAATTTGTCTTGACTTYGACAGTCAAAAGTACTTTTACATAAAATTGACTCATATTTATAAATAAAACTGCCATATTTTGAGGAGGGTCAGAAAACCTGACTGGCTTGACATAACCACTGTGTAAATTTTTCTGTTTCATGATTAGTTTTCTGTTATTACCCATATACATAAACTATAATATTTGTGAACCCTCAAAATATTTCAAATCATAATCAGTGTAGGTTATTTTGCTCTGCCTGTTTTAAAATATACTTTGGGTACTTGTGGATCATCCCATAGTTTCTGCTAGATTAAACAGATAAAACAGTTAAATCCTGTGCGCTGGTGACACGAGTGTTTCACCTGTGCTGTTAACAAGTATGGGACTCAAGTTCCAAAGCTAAAAGATAATTGCAACATTGAAAGTACAGCAAGCATACAGCATGGCTTAAGCTACGTCCAATCCTGTTTTCAGGACACATGGACTTTCTCCTAAGTCACCACAATAGACTGTGACTTTCCATATTTGATTTACAGTATCACAAAGACCTGAGGCACAGAAGAGAAGCTGTACCAACTGCATCGTGGAGACCCTCAGGAGACAGATTTGAGGTTAATCTTTAGAAGCACATATCAGGAATACTGCTCCAATTAAACAGTCTCTAGGGTAAATGAACAAAGAACTGTTTGCCAGAGGAAGTATCAGAAAAGACACAAAAATAGCTTGTACATTATGAGTAAGACTCATGACAGGAAAGCCACAAGCATAGAGTCACATAAAAAAAACTACTTACAGACACGGTCAAGGAAATCCTTCTCTCAGAGTCCATCATTTAGATGTCCTGGCTTAGGCACAGAAAGAATATAAGCTTAAACCAAGCAAAAATTGCTTTTAGGGATCAAGATATACCTATATCAGTGATATATCTGGCTTTTAGTCAGATGGGCCATGGCAGAAAGTACCCCAATGGCCACAGTGGTGACTAATCGTTGTATATCACATTTCTAGAAAAGAACAAACCCCCTCTGACATTTGTGCATAACAGCTAGTTCAACCACAGAAAAGTCTCCTCACTTCAGGAGTCCTTTAAGTGTTAGCAGGACCAGAAATCTTGTTCTACAGTACATTCCTGACAGCAGAGAAGGTCAAACTTTTCTGAACCCCTAAATCCACATTTGTAGATCATCTTGCAGTCAGCATCTTCTCATGAGGAACTTGTTCTCCATRTTTTCTTACAGTCTCACTCAAAACTCACTTGATGGAAGAACCACCCTAAAGAGGATTATCCTTATTGCCTTTGCACAGTCCTACAGGTGTGTGCATTGCACAGTTCTCCAGCTATCTGTACTCAAAGAGCAAGACTATGGCCCACAGAGAAGGACTTGAATGCATCTTTCCAAGTCTTTATCTGGTTTTCTGAAAAGTTATGGTCAAATTTTGAAGTAAGCCCAAGTAAGTTTATTGAACTTGCCCAACTAAGATGAGTTAATTTCTATTGATATGAGCACCAAATGTTAAAGTTCATTGACGCTGATTGAACTCCAAATCTGTAGTCAGCCAGAATTTGTTCCTGGATCTCAGACAAGGGATTTATTCTAAAACCTTGATATTCTTAATCAGAAAAAAAACCCCAAAACCGTACATCTTCCCTCAAACACAGTGATGTTCTAAGGACTGATTTTTTAAAAGCTCCTGTAGCCTTCTGTGAGATCTTTAGAAAGGGCATGCTTAATTAATTACTCTTATCATCATATATTGTCCTGAAGGCTCAGTGGAGAACTTGTGCTTTGAAAAACAACCAGTTTCTTTGAAGGGAATAAAATAAGAACGTTGACTTCTAGATATGAAGTCTGAGGGTTGATAGATGTAAAGAGTCCACAGCACAAAGGATTGGTCCAAGCAGCAAGTGATTACACACATTACATTAATGTGTGTTACAAGCATTTAGATGGTGATGGCCACACATATTTTAATTAAGTGGTGAGACAATTTATGTCAGACGGTCAGCTTGGACACCATTCCTGAGTGATGAGAGTGTCACTCCAGCAGATGTGCAGCTTACTGACTGCTGCAAATCAGAACTGAAAAATGAGCTCCTGGGAAGGAAAGGGTTTCTGCACAGGGAGGACGACATTGAACTGTCTCTTCTGTAATACAAGATCTCCTAGAAAAGCAGTTCAGCATGCACATTCAAAAAGATTTGACCATTTAAGCATTCCTCATCTAACACCAGGTCATTGATCTCAGCCCTTGGTCTGTTCCTTCTTCCCCATYGTTACAACCAAACCCCTTTTTTTCCCTTGATTAGTTTCCAGCTGGATGTGTTGCCAAACACAGCAAACCTGAAGCAGTACAAACAGAGGAATTATGTGGGATGGTAAAATTGTAGGAGTTGCCAAATTATTTTAAATGCATATTTATGCCAAATGTCTAAACATGGCATGTGGGAGCTGGATGGGCAAGTTAACCCCACCCTCATAGTTATGTTTGCACCATAATGCAGATAGTAGAGGGGCTTCTTTAGTGTCAAACACAATCCATAAGGAGTTTCTAGAAATCTGGAAGGAAACCCATGTTCTAATAATTCATGTTTAATGGCTTCATCACTCACTATTGATTAAAATGTAGTTTTTATCACAGCTCATATAAAGGGCAGCACGTTATTGCTAAGCTAGGGATAAGACCTAGAAAGAGATTTGAATCCAAAGTATCACCACCTGTTTCCTATCTCCACCCAGCAATAACAACAACAACAAAAAAAGCCATACCTGTATATGTTGTAGAACATTGTCTGAAGGATCATTTTTATTTTCACAAGGCCAAACTCCTGTTCATGGTGCCATGGTTAATCTCCCAGGTCAAATTGCTCAGCCCAAGTATGCTGGAATTCAGGATTCAACTGACTCAGCAATAATTCGTCAGGTGAAATACAGCTGCAATACTTTAGCCAGAGGTAAAATTTGATTTAGCAAAAATGAGAGCCCCCAAAACCCTTAAAACTCTTATCTGAAAGTAAGAGGATTTATAAAAAAAAAAAGAAAAAAAAAGCAAATAAAACCCAAATGAAATAAGTAAGAATATAAAGCAAAGCAATTTACAACAGTGCTAAAAAAAAAAAAGACTGAAAGAAGGAATACAATCGAGTTGCTAATGGTCTGTATTACAGTGCCATTTAAGCCTAATTCTTACTGGTAATACTCCTCACCTCCTTAACAACAAGTGCATGATACCAGATGAGAAACATTTTCTTCTCATCCATAGCTTTGAAGGAACACACAGGATTATGCAGATGCAGAAGAGACGGGGGCAACTAGTACCGTGTAATCTCACACAACAGCACTGCTCAGTCACGGAGGGTATGGCTCAATATTGGTTTGCTGGCAACAGGCAGAAGAATTCATAAGCAGATCACGCTGCATCTTGTGCAACCTGCACCCTTTTTTTTTCCCCCACAAGCATTAGGCATGTGAAACTGTCTTAGGTTAAACAGGGAGAGGTTTGTAGTACCTTCTCCCTGCTGCTGGAGTCTTACATTTGTATGTACAAAGTGTGTTCTGGGTCACGTTGCAAAGTACATAAGACAGTGGCAAGCTGAAGTCAGATACAAGTCATAGGACAATCTCCTAATACATGAAGTGAATTCCTACTCCTTTTTTTCAGTGTAACATCTTTAGATAAACCAAGTAAGTAGACATTCACTTGAACTTGAGCTGAATGAAGATCCACAAGAGAAAYGATTCACAGAAATGTTAGCTGGGGTATGTCCAGAGGTCTCATGTCCAACTTCCTTCTTAAATCAAGAGTTTCATCAGCTGCAGCTCTCATTAGTTATGCTTTGAAAACCTCAAAGGGCAGATTCTCCATAGTCTTCCAGTGCTGCATTATCCTGTCCCCACTAAATAAAGAACCTTTTTCAAATGTTCAAAAATGTTCAGCCTCTGTCTCTCTTCTCTTATCATACATCTGCCACTATTGAGAAGATTTTGGGTTTCAGTTTACAATTTTCTCTCAAGTAGTTTTAGACTGCAGTTACATTGCCCCTTAGTCTCTACAAACACATTTACCAGCAGTTTTCTTGAGGTCAGAAAGTCACAGCTAATACAATTTCATACTATTAAAAAAGTTCATGCAATTTCATAGTGTAAAGACTAATTGGTTTTATAGTTAGGGAATGAGATTTTCCTAACATAGACTTGTCTGGATTCTCTAACGTTTATACTATAGCATTTTCACCAACAGGATCTAAAGATTTCTTGGATTGTTTGCACAAACTAACTTCCCCTCCCACTAGAAACCGATGGGAACGTGAGTTTGTGATCAGGATTTGCTCACTAATTTTTATGCCATTTGCCCATATTTCAATTCAGACTTGGAAGCTTATGGGTCTCTCACTTTAGGAGCATCTAATTCTGTCAGAATTGTGTTAGAAAGGGCAGAGATCATACTAACAGACTAAAACCTTTCAGTTTGATGTTGCCTCAACAGAAGCTCTTGGTAGTTAGTACCCAGCATACCAAGTCTGTCAACAGTACTACTGCCCATGCTACGACAATGAKTGCTGAGGAGCCAGGAAAAACAGTCAGAGCTTTGTGGAACCAGATTTCCTGTTTCTAACTCTCTTCCTTTCTCTTGGGGTTTCAAGAAGAGTGCCTGTGTCTCACAGCATGTTCGCTGGTTTCTGGGTAGTGAGGTATGACTGCACGTTTATTTCAGTCCAGCTGAGTGGCACACTGTTAGCTAAATTTGCCTCCATGTGTTTTCACAATCTCACCATCATTCATTCCTCTCTGGTTTATGTATCACCTCAGCCTTTTGCTATGACTTTCTTGGAGCAAACCCTCTGCCAAAAAGTGATTATCCTTCACCCGTGCACTTGCCCTGCATTGCTTCAAAACTGCCGTCTAGCCAAGATCATGTCAACTCCAAATGCCACTGGACTCCTGTGCTAACCCAGCAACCACATTTGAAGACACATTTTAGTGAAAACCAAATACGTTTTAGTGAAGCCCAAATTATTGTACTGTCTCTGAGAGCAGTCACATTGAATTGTGCAGCTCTCAGTGTACCAGGGGTCAGTTGSTTGGTTAATCACAGGTCGGGGTCACCAGAGTGTTGCAGCTTCAACCAGGACTGCTCAGTCCAGAGSCCAAGCAGCTGGTGCCAGAACTGACAGCAAATGTCCAGACTCCCTCCCTGTGCTGTGTGTCCGGTGCTCCCTCACCTTTCTGACTGTGATTACACTAAACATATTGCTACATGAAATAAAAATAGGTATTGTTATATTTTACAGAGGCACAGACAACATGCAAGATGTGCCATTATTTTATCTCAGGTCAGAAAAAGCTAACCCAGCAAGGAGAACGTAAAATAAATATTTTTTAATATTTAACTAAGCTTATCAGGAATAGTGGATCTGGTAAATAATAAGGTGCACTTCTAACGTTGCTTATTATTATTACATAGTCCGTATTACTTAATCATATAAATGGCAAAGATAAATGGAATAATATAAAGCTATATATAAATATAAAATATATTTTGATTATATAAAATAAAAATAAACATACAAAAGMTAAATATAAATGTAAAATATATTTATACTATATAAAATAAATACAAATATAAATATATAAATAAAATAGTAAAAATTGAATTGGAATATATGTGAGGCCATTTATCTGGGAAAAAAGCTATTCACATTATATTATTAAATATTTTATGACAATMTCATTATGTGTGTATGTGCCATGTAAAGGGCATGTGAATTCTATTTTATGCTCATCAAGAACCAAAAAGAAAGATAATCGGTTTTTTATTGTTTGTCAATAACTGCACATGTGGTGTAGAATTCTGAGATTTGTATGACAGGATACTGTAAAAAATGTGTGTGCACAACTTTTGATCAAAACCATGTATTTAGAAATACTAATAATATATTTTTCATRATTGAAGTGAATGATTAAACCTATATAGAATTCAAATTTGTATGTATAATTCAAATATTTATGTAGTAAACTTCTGAAAAATCTGCTAGGGCRGAAATGAGCATGAAGTGCTGCCAGAAGAAGTCAGACTGAGAGCAGGACACCAGCAAGRTGAACAGCCTGGAGCTATTCACCTACTTGGTAGCAGAGTGGARGGCTTTTCATTTTTTAGCATCAGCACTTTCCCAGTGTTCTGCTACAGCAGAAAATTATCAGCTGCTGTAACGGCTCCTTTAAATTATTAATCCAGYGCACTGTTTTCTTTGCAAAGTGACACAATTAGAGTACACAAAGGTTTGGTTTTAGATATCTTGTTTGCCATGGCAGAACCTGTCCAGAAAGACCCCTTTGTGTTAAGGAGGACTGAGCTGATTATGTGCTGCTATAGACACTGAAACACTCTAAATAGAAGTTTGAGTGAATTATTTAATATGAAATGTGCGAGGCTAAAGAACTCGATTCTTCAGYTCCCAAGCATGATAGTCTTCCCTCAGACATTAGCAAAGGCTGTTCACAGACCCAGAGATACGTCCACGAATTTTTCAATGGCTGTGAGCACTGTTTGGGTGAGGAACTGTGGGGCATGTAACATGGGTTTACTGCTGAGTCAGAGGTTTTAAAATGTGTAATCCAGCAATTGCACAAGTAGCTTTTATTCTAAAATAAGTTGGGGKTTTTTTTAAGGAACACTGACTGAAATCCTCACAAAATGGAACTGTTCTTATTGTCTTTAACGAAAAGGTGATAGGTGGGTGCTGTGGCCGCTAGAGCAGCTTGCTGTCTCTGCAGTGCATGGGAGGAACAGGTTTTACTAAGTCTCCAGCCGTGCCTGTGGGAGTGGCACAGAACTGCCGGCGTCCAGCTGCATTTCGTGTCGTGCTGCTGGGAACAGCGTGCCAATTTTTGTACAAACAGTTTGTCCTTGTTGTTTTCTGAGGGAAAAAAATTGTGCCGTTTCCAACTATGTCTAAATTTGAGCCTTCCTGCATCTTGAAGAGTAATCACGTTTTCGCGTTAAGTAAGCAGGAAGTGGCATCTAATCACTGAGCAATCAGGGAAAGGACCTGTGCTCTAGTGATGCGCCTGGGGTTTGCTGAGCCATAGCTGCGGGAAAGGCAGAGATATCAGGATAACAGCTCCTCTGAAGCACTCTCTGTGAGACCGTGTGATAGCAAGAATTTCCTACAAAGAACTCAAACCCCCTTATATCCACCTATAGTAATAAATTTCTCAAATTCACTCTTACATTTAGTTACAAAGAATGAGGGAGAAAACAGAAACAACTGAGTACTCCGTGACTGTGTTCATTACATATGCATGAGCATGTTAAGGATAATTAAATACCTTCTGCTACTCTTGCAGCTTCAGCATTGAATTCTTGTTCCTTAGCAGTTAAGGGCACAGAAGGATATTCCACACTGATGCAGAGCAGTTTTGGAATAAATTCCCTAGAGTCAGTAGAATAATACAGTGAAGCAGTAATTCAAAAGTCTGGACCAGGCTCCCATTTTTTTTATCTTACAAAAGCACTGCTATGTTTTCCTTTTGTATCTTTTCAGGCTTTGCTTTCCCGACTTGGGTTTTTTGTTTTCATTACAGGTCACAGGAATGCTTCTTTTCAAATAACTCTTTTTTGGCGTAGGACTGCTCTCAAATATTACAACGAAATGGCAAAGAATATAAGAAGAATATAATAAGAACCACGGCAGCCTCTGTCTCAGCCTTACGAAAGTATCTAAAAAACCCCTAACAATAACATATCCCTTTCCCCAAGCTTTGTGTTCCCCCAGAAAAGTTCCATATTCTCCCCTTCTAAAGAGAAAAACAAATCTTTCAGCATCTTTTTGATCCGTTTGGTTTGAGTCTTTAGTAGGGAATGTTGTGCAAATGCTAAAAAATCAGTCAGAACTGAGAAGTTGCTGGTTGTGCTGGACAGAGGAGTCTGCACAGCAAAAGGCTGAGTGGCTGCAAGTCACAGGGCTCCCGAGCAGTGTAAGGAACCATGATCACATGCATCTCGCCACAGTTGCAGAGAGAAGCAGCTCCAGTGAGCAGTATTCTGTAAACTGAAAGAAAGGTCAACCTCCCACATGGGTAGCGGCAAACCAAACCTGGAAAGTATAACTTGGGACCATGCCCTTTACAACTGGAAGTAGTTTTGGGGCTTGGGTGTTTCGAAGTGGAGTTTTTTGGGTTTTGTTTCATTTTTCATCAAATCATAGCATCTACRTTGCTGTTATAATGCAGCAGAACAAAAAATCACAGGCATAGTAATGAAAATTCGTTCAATTCAACTTGGTAGCTTAAAGRGTTAAAAAAGCATAACCCTACACTCTCCAATATCTGTTACTTCTAAGAAAGGTTTCAAAACTTGATTTCAGTAAGGATTAAAAGACTAAATTCAGGACCTGAAACATGAAAATTATAATGTTCCTAAAGAATTTATTCAAAAGAAGACATTATAAGAAGCCTGCCTGTCAATAATTACAATATAATCAAAGTTACAGAATTATTTTGAAGACAAGCAGAGATATACATTTCTCGTGTAAAGAGGAGATTGATAAGAAATTATATTCTCACTGAAAGTACCTGTGTTTTCCAGGAACAACTCATTACTTCACTGGCTTTCATGGTACAAATCTATGCAAATAAATCAGAAATGAGATGACACTACATATTAGCCCATAATAGTTTATATCCAGTTTCTATACAACTAGAACATTCAAGCTTACTAAAAATCATACACATACATCATTTAAACACAATTCCTGAACATTTTTTTTTCATTTTTTTATTGTGTTTGTAGTAACAGCATACAGCACTTTCTAAAAATAAAAGCATCAGGGCAGTTGTGTTTCTCTAAACAAAAACCATGTAGCCTCTCCCAAAAATACTTGAAGATCTCACCATGAAATGATATTGCTACTAGAAGATGTAGCCACTGCTCAGGTGAAGCAGCAGCATGAAAAATTCAGACAAGTAGCATTTGAAATTACGACTTTCACAAAGCGTCTCAGGAAATACATAAAAATATTCACTATGTCAACTAGAAAATATTAATGAGAAGGAACAGCGAGAAATGTTGTTCAGTCCACTAAAGGAAATTCCCCAAATACATTCCTGCTTAGAGAGTAATCTCCAACAGTTGTGCATAAGAGGCAAGAAAATTTTATAAGCAGCATTCACTGATAAAGAGAATCACCACCAAGGCAACAGATAATCATCTATGCAAAGTGAGAGTTCTTGACTTTTTCAGCCTCGAAGAATCAAGGTCAGTATGTAAAGTGTATTCTATATTTTACAAGATTTTTGAGCGTTCCTGATAACATGGATGTGTGCCAGCCATGAATGGATGGCTATGGACACCAGCCATGTCCCTGACAGTGGCCATGACTAGATTACCCAGACTTACTAAAATCCACTGAAGTTTTAAAAGCCTGGAGTAGAAGTGCGTTCTGACTTTGGAAAATGTGTATTAGCGTGTTATTTCAGTGATAGCAATCAACCATCAACACAGGACATAAATTTGTCTATTCCTACAAGGAAAGGAAAGACTAACACCTTCCAGAACCACTGCAAGAGTCCCCAAATAGCTCAGAAGGGAGGGACACTGTACAGGAATGAAATAGGGGCCTTCTGACCATCCTGAGTACCAACTGCTGCAGTCAGAGGCATGTGCCTGTGCTCGTGGGCAAACACCAACAAATTTTTTATCTTATCACTGTTAATTCTTACACCTCTTTCTTATAACATTAACAAACCTCAAACTCAGGTAGTGGACCTGAAAGTTCAGTAAGATAAAACAAACAAAAGGATAGTTTTAAAAAGTTCAATAAAAAAAATGGAAAAAAATGAAAAATTTGCACAGCCAAGACAGGAGAAGATGTCTTGGCATTTTGGGAGGCAGTGACTAAAGAGAGGTGTAGCAGGAACAAGTTCTAGGCAGGGGCTCTACAGTACAAAACGTTCCAAATGGAACAACACAATGGTTTGCAGTTTTTATAGAAATACCTGATTAGTTTCCCAAAAGGAAACTCTCAAAAGATTGGACTAATACCAATAAACCTTGACATAAAGAAGACTAAGTCAGCTCACACAGAGATTTGTCTTGCCAGAAATAYGTTGTACTTGAGGTAAATCAATGATAGCTCGAGAGGCTGCCCTTAGCCATTTCCATCAATGTTGTTCTGAGAAACCCAGATTGCCTTGCTCTTCTCTCTAATAGGCAGATTTAGGAATCACACCTCAGGTGTAGAGGAAAATTWACTCGCCCCTATTGATGACTGATTTGGCCACAGGCAATGTAGGCAGCTGCTTAGAAAAGCAGACCTAGGAAAAAAACCCAAACGAACACCTCCTGTGCCATGGTTTATGATCCTGGGGCCTTACAAAGTTGTTTTGTCTTTCTGTGATGAGTGGGCTGGTGCACGGTGCTGGGGAGAGGGTGAGGAGGAGCTCCTCCCAGGCACCAGACACCAGCCTTTATTTCCCTGTCTCCTGGGAGTGAGCAGAAGCAGCAAGCCCAGCTCCACACATTTTCCCACCACCTGCCTCTTCCCTCCTTGTAGGGGGAGTTGATCAGCCCCAACCAACCTCCACCCACCTCCCAGGTCTATTTCTTGGAGTAGCAAAATTCAGTATTAGTTCCAAGGTTTGTCCTGTCTCTGTTGCATGTATTCAAGGAGGGGAATTGCTGTGCCGGGTAAGTCTAGGGTCTAGGAAAACATTTTGAGACAACCTGAAGGAAAAATGTGACTCCAGAACAAATAAATATTAATCCTGTGATTCAAGGTTTAACATCAGAATGTTTCCTATGAAATGCTTTATAGAACATAGAGAAGATGCAGCACAGCATGAGATGAGGACAGTGTAATCTGCTTTTCTCTGAAATCTCCCCTGGAGGATTGCATTACCTTTTGCTGTCTAAGGGTAGCTTCAGATTTTCATTTAATTTCAGATTTCCATTAGAGGACATAGCTCTTCTCTTCTTTGGGAAACTACTTCTAAAACTCACCCTAACAGAAAATTTTATTTATAAATTTATTTAGTATAGATGTGTTTTGTGTGTCTGTTTCAGTACTTTTCCAAATAAGTGAATCAGCTAGGCTTGGGGATTTCGTTAGTTCCTTCCCAGTCTGCATACAGAATTTGCTTCCCCATTTCTTTCTTTCTCTTTGTGAACTATGTGATTTCACTTTAACAGTATTTTTATTTCAGAGCTTCAATGTTATAAAGTCCAGTAAAAGTCTGATTTCAGCTTTAAAAAACTGAAATCTTTTTTGTTTTTTCTTCAAATCTCATGTCTAAGGAAAAAAGATCCTAAGAGGCAAAATGGGGGAAGAAAAAGAGTTTGTAGGAGAGAAGGGGGAGAGGGAGAGAGGGAGAGAGAGAGAGAGAGAGAGAGAGAGAGAGAGAGATTTTATCAGTTTGGGGCTGGGGGGGTATGGTGGTGGGTTGTGGCTTGAGGTGTGGTAATACATTCCCTTCATATTATTCAAACATAAACTCTGGAAGCCTCTAGGAGGACCTGCATGCTGTATCCTGCCAAGAATTTAGTCATGTACAACCTTTGCCCTCATCATTGTCCCGSACTGGGAGGGACCCTTACTGAGCACATCTGAACAAACTACTAGGGAGGATGTGGAGAGCCCATAATCAGGGTGATGATAGAATCCCAAATTCTGCCGCTGCTGCCGCTGCTGCTGCATTGGAGTTCTCTAGTGGAATACATGCTGCAGAGCTGGCTTCTGTTTTGACTGCAAAACAAACCGCACTAAAATATTGGGATTGATTGTTATTCCGAGATCCTGTGAAGATAAGTTGTGTACAAAAAAAGAAGTTGACACATTCTACAGTATTCTTTTTTTCAATACCTATTATGAGTTTATCCTAAATTCCTTGAATTCCTCAACAGCATAATCTGGCAGAGGAGCAATTCTGCTGGGATTGAAAATAGTGTTTCTAGATTGCCAGCACATAATGTAATTTGAGTTACATTTTTAGAATTTGCTCTGTCTGGACACAGATAAACATCAAAACCATGGGATCAGACTGAGCTTGGCTCTCTGTTAATCACATATTTTTGCTGGTTACTTGAATGCTCAAATCATGTGAATGGGCGTCAGTAACAGTCCAGCAGAAGTGAGAGGGGACTGCTGTGGTTTGAGTAACTGAGATAAACACGAGGTGGTCAGCACTCTCTGTCATCCATTCAGGGGTACTGTAAGATAAAACTCTTATCTTTCCTCCTGCTCCTTCTTCATAAGAGAAACCCACATAAGTGGGACTGCTAAGGGAGCCACAGCCCGGAGACAGTGGACTGACTCATTCTCTATCTTATTTCCTTTTCACACTGCTGTTCAGCCTCATGTTAGCTGGATGCTCATAAGCACCAGGTCCCTCATTTCAGATCCAGTATCAGCACAGGGCTTCAGGAAGCCTCCTCTCTAGTCCTGGTTTATCTTTGGATCCCTCCACTTCCTGGTGTAATGCCATGAAACCAAGGGACAGAAGCCGAGGAAAAGATATAGAAAAGGAAGCAACGCATAAAAAATTAGAACAAAGTGGTACGTGCGTTTCKGCTGCATCTAAGCACTTGTGACAAAACAATACAGCAAAGCTTCTGGTCCATGGGAGCAGCGTGTGAGGCTGGATAGAAGAGATGTGCAGCAATGTAATTTATAACCACTGCAAATGGAATGACTGAAAGCTTTTTTGGAAGCAAAGCATGCATTTATTGCTTATAAATTTCTTGCCATCAATGTAAGGAACCAGCTTCTATGTTCCCTGAGTTATTAGGGACCCTGGCATAGATCACTAACAATGCTTTTATGCCTAGAGCTACCACAGCTTTTAAATGCACCAAGTGGGTATCAGGGCCCTTTCTGTGTGGAGCTGAAGAGAAATGCAGCACAAGCCCGTCCATAACTTGAAAAGATAGTGCTGAACTATGAATATAATTTCTGACTGTATAGCACAAGACATAGGACTCCCCTGAAATCGTCTTTGAACAGCTCCACTCTTGCAAAACTCCCTCTGCAGGCTCTTAGTAATTATCAGTTAGTGAAACAATAAGAGATGGAGAGGAAGGAAGATCAGGAACAAAAAATTGAGCACAATTCTCTAAATATGGGGAGGTTTCAGCCCACTACCTGTGTTTTGTAGCACCACCTAAGCAATGTTCTAGTTTTTATTAAAGGCTCGACAAAAGAAGGAAAGTAGTTAAAGTAGCTTAAAGTAGTTAAAAAATTCCTTACTTTAACAGCTGTTTTCAAGTCTTGAATACACCCTTAAAAAACAAAACGTTCTAGGAATTTCTGAAGTAAAGAGGCATTCATATGTACTAAGGTAATAAGGCTCATGCAAATTTATATGCTCCTACTGTGAAAAACACACAGGATGAGTTTCAGACCACCTGCTTTGGTACCAATGAGAAACCTGATGAACAACTAAAAAGCTTGAATTATGAATTAAGAGAATCCTAATATTCATTGTCCACCATGATATAACCCTGAATGTGTTCAGGTTCAGGTTTCTGTTTTATGCCATAAGGTCCTTCAAAGTACCTTGAGCAGAGCAGTCAATTTCCACCTAATTCTCATCCTCAATCAGACTTGAAAAGGAGAGTTTAAATTTCCAAAAAGAGGGAAGAGCATCCTTATTCTGCTGGTTTTAGCTGTTGGCAAGTACTAGATATAAAGAAAAAGTATGTACATTGTTGAGTGCCTATGCACTACTGAGAACTGAACCACAGGCTTACAGAGCCATCTTACTTTATGATCTCCTTCTTAGCATTTTATGTTGTTGGTAGAAAAGTCTAAGCTAAATTTCACACTCAGCACGTCTTTGGAGAGTCCAGGCTCTCTCCTGGAGGTGACAGGCTCCTACCATTGATTGTACCAGGAACCTTGCTGCCCAACTTCAGCACTCTGACTCACCTCACAGGTCCAGGGCAGCCCTGCTACACACTAGAATGGCTAACCCAGATGGTCAGAGTCATTTTGAATGGTCATTCTGAAACTGAAGCAAATCATTAACTGCAGACTGAGGTAATGAGGAACTCCTCAATGAATCTGGACTAATTTCATACACAGCTTTCTGGGTTTTTTTTCCTTAATACTGTTTTGTTCACTCT
Organism: Amblyornis subalaris; assembly: GCA_018881555.1. Taxonomy (NCBI): domain Eukaryota; kingdom Metazoa; phylum Chordata; class Aves; order Passeriformes; family Ptilonorhynchidae; genus Amblyornis; species Amblyornis subalaris. The sequence continues at coordinate 215,735 of JACAXG010000055.1, forward strand.
GGACTCCACTTTGAGCCCTGGAATCCTGTCAAAAGCAATGGATGATCACATATTTGGAGTCTTCAGAAAAAAATCCTCAGCCTAAAGAAAAGTTTTTCAAATCCTTGTAATTTTCTTTAAAGTAAGTAAAAAGCTATGTTTTAATCTGACATATGTTAAGGTGTCTGGTAAAATATTTCAGTGTGACAGTCAGGAACAAAAAAGAAACTATCACAAGGATCTTTCTAGACAGCCAAAAAGACTATTTAAGGAAGAAGAGGTCACTGAGCAAGCGAAATTTTTGTAAAGGCACACTAGCATTCACATGAATGAGAAGAGAAATCATGTTTTTGAAAGAAAATCTTTGGATTTGCCCAAATTCTTATAAAGACACCACAAATAATGAAATGTAAGAATACATGGGACTTTAAAAGCAGTTCCATTCTGTCTCTCTGCATTAAATATGGTTGGATTTAGTTCGCCACAACAGTGTCTGATGGGGCCTATTAGGGTTATGATTTCCATAACCTTCATATATAACTTCCTATAGTGCTAAACTACCACTACAGTTAGAAGGTTTTCATAAGATCCAATAGAAATCTTCCCTGTCTTAAGTTATGACTATTTTTTTCCCCCTGACCTGAGCATTAGATTTCCATTCTCTTGAAAATGCATGTTTATGTTTTTAGGCTATTATGAGTACTTTCATGCATTATTTCCCTGTTAGTCTATTTCCAAACTTAAAAAAAAATCTGATTTTTTTTTTATTTTCACTATGACCATTATTTGCATAAGCTCATTTTTTTTGATATTTAATGCAACTTTGGTTTGTTACTTAATCACCATAAGCCCCTTACATATTCTTTATTAATTAATAATGGAAAAACACATCTAATCTGTCAAAACTATTACAAAAAAATTTTCATGGTCATACTTTCAAATTGCATATATTACACTAGACAAATACTTTATAAACATTCTTTGTATTCCTTGAAAAAATTACATCATTGCAGAGGTCAGTTGGCCATTACATTCACCTGGTGTTTACTTACAAAGTGCTAAGGTGAATGAACACAGAACTTTTGTCTGGAATGTGCCTGACATTTTCAATCAGAAAATGTGTAACAAGGACAAAGAGGACTTTTGCCTCCATTATGAGCTTCAGCACTGGCTCTAAGAGGCTTCTCTAAGACGATGATGAAACTGAGCACTCCTCTTGTATTTCAGCCATGTAATATTAATTCTGGGAAGAACTCTCCTTCACGATGTTGACTTGGATATTATCAGCTACGATCCTGTCAGGCATGCCTGTTATGACAAATCTGTAACTCTAAGACAGGCATAATATTCATAAGATGTCTGTACCTCCACTTTCTTCTTGCCTTTAGTATATATCCGGAGAAATGAGGCTTTCAACATTTTCCTCCTCCTGGAGTTTTGTCTCTTTTTTTTTCCCATATGATTTCCACGTACACCCACATGGTGTAGACTCAAAGCAATTCAGAACTCAGCCTTTAGTAAAACAGATGTTTTTCTATAGTGGATCATAATTCAGTGTAAGCAGACACACAGTGACCCATTTTGTTTGCCTGTGAATTTCATTTATATTTCTTTTTCTGCTAGAGAAAACAGTTCTGTGTTATTTCTGTTGGTCTGGCTGTTTGGGTTTGGGTTTGGGTTTTTTTTTTCATTCTGAAAGACTTGAGTTCTGAACAAATGTTTTATTATTCAGACTGCAAGACAATGAAGCAGATGGAATTTATTCCAGACATGGGCTCCATTCCTAGTTACCAATTAGATATAACCTCTGACATAAAAATGTCCTTGTAAAAGTGACATCTAGATGAATGGTTAAACTGTACAATTAATCTAGTAAAGGGAAATTAAATGTGTTATCTTGCATGCAGAATAGGGAAAAAACCCAACCACCCCCCACACAAAGGATTTCTTGTCAACACAAGACACACACAAGAATGTGACTGTCATCACAGGGACGTTCCCTGTCACTATTGCCCTTGATCACCATTTTAATTTGTGTTCATAGATCAACCACTGGACTACTTTAAAAAAATATGTGTTTTTATCAATAAAATTATTACATCTTGTCATTTCTGTTACGGTGTGTTGGAAATTATCACTGGCTTTGGCCATTTTACAACTTTCTGTCAGTATTCCAAACTTTTTTTGGAGTACTTGGGAGGTTCAGGTGGACATTTTTCCCAGCAGGTCTTGGAGTTTATCAGGATGTCTCCAGAGTGGCTGGCACCAACCACTGCAGGCAGCCTCCAGAAACCTCTGCAGGCAACTGCCAGTAACAAGTCAGATGTGTTCGTGCACTGAAGTCTGGAAAGGCTCCTAACTTCAGGATCTTTACACAGTGCTTTCCTAAAATGGGAGACTGACCCTTGTCTCTTTGAGCCTTTCCGGACATTGCTGACATTGCCAGTTGTCCAACAACTTTGAGAAAATCAGTTCATGCATGGTTTCAGCACCAGCTACTTGCATGGGAGAAGGACACTTAAAATTCTCCCTGGAGAACTGCTGAATTTGGAGCAGTTAAAAAAAACCAGATGGGTTCTGGGGCAAAGGATTTGCTTCTGATGAGAAACATGCTCAGAAGAACCTTTGTGACAATACCAGTGAGAGTATTGCAGATGGAGATAAAAAGATCTTAGCACTCTTGCTGAAGGTTTTTGGCAGCAAAAGATGAGACCGCTGTACTGCATACTTCAAGTGTGAGAGGAAACTGAACTCTGGAAATGTCCATTATTTTTCATTGCCTATAAAAAGGATGTAAAGTGACTTGTCCAGATGTAGGCTTGTACACCGTAGGTATCTGCAGACAGTTGGAACTCATGTCAAAAAATACACTTCAAGATTGTAACAGAAGTGACAGAATGTAGTTTTATGAACCATTCATGATTTTAATGAATTATAAATAAAGGGTATACAACATTAAAATGAACAATAAATTATTACATATATACAAAAACTGCAAAAACTCTCAGTTTTATTAGTAAATTACACAATTGGCAGGGAAATCAGTGTGTTAGCCCCTGGCCTTCTACATAAACACAGAACTGTGTGTTTTAGATAAAGGGGTAGGGTGAAAGGGAAGAGAGAAAGGAAGAAATGAATGAAAGAGGGGGTGGAAGAGAGAGAGAGAGAAAAAGAGAAAGAATTAACATTTTGTTATTGAATATTCTATGACAATCTCATGTATGTGTGTATTTGCCATGTAAGGAGTGTGAATTCTATTTTATGTTCATCAAGAACCAAAAAGAAAGATAATTGGTTTATTATTGTTTGTCAGTAACCTCACATGTGGTGTAGAATTCTGAGATTTGTATGACAGGATACTGTAAAAAATGTGTGTGCAATATATTTGGTCAAAATCATGTACTTAGAAATACTTATAATACATTTTTCATTATTGAAGTGAATGATTCAATATATAGAATTCAAATTTATATACGCATTATCTGTATTGAGATGATTTATTGTTTATATGACCTGCACATATAAACTTCCCATGGTGCAGCTTGAGGCCATTTTCTCTTGTTCTGTAACTTTTTACCTGGGAGAATAGATCGACCCACACCTGGCTACACCCTCCTTTCAGGCATTTGTGGAGCGTTAAGGTCACCCCTGAGCCTCCTTTTCTCCAGGCTGAACACCCCCAGCTCCCTCAGCAGCTCCTCATCAGACCTGTGCTCCAGACCCTTCCCCAGCTCCGTTGTCCTTTCTTGGCACGACAATCTTACAATTTACACTTACTATTTATGATCATATTTTCCAAAAGGATGATAGAGGGAGGATGCTGAGCAGTGCCTTGACCAAAAACGGCTGGTTGTGGATACAGACCACAGGCAGGCTAATAATTTCAACAGAGTACCAGGGAGCTCATCATTGCCAGTTCTCTTCTGAAGGTAGCACTTTTCAAGATGTTAACGTTGAGAATTCTCCACAAGCCAGAGAAAAACATTATGAAATAAACTGCTGGAAAAAATAGGAAAATAGGCTGCTCTGCTTTTTGCTTGACAGTGCTTRGTGTTTCAGCGGGAGTGGAAGGGAGCTGCCAGATACCCACAGAGCACTGAAGGAGCTCTTTGCTGAATAGTCTTTGTGTTCCTGTGGCACACGGGTATTGTCATCCACAGATATGGATCAGGATAGATTGTACTGTAAAATAAGTAGGATGCTGCAGCCATCTGAACAGAAGTGCCTTCTTGAATGCATGTCAGCTCCAGAATGTGTGACTCACACCTATAGGAACTGAGAACAATTATCACAGTCCACCTCAAGTCTATTAATAAACTGTCACAGTCTTCAAACCTAACAGGTTGTAGGCAATCTGCCTTTAGTTGTGCCAATTTTCTCTGGCAAGCCAAATGTATGAATTGTCCAGGGAATATCATAAACACAGCAAATTCTTTATTAGGACTGTCCTAACACTTTACAAACACAGACAACACAGTTCCAGGAAAAGTGCCAGGCATTCTCGAGTTTGCTAATATAGTTGGTGCCTATAAATTCAAAGTATAACTGAGGGTAGGGCCAAATACTGAGTACAAACACGTGTTTCTTTCTGTCACATGCCACAAGATAATCCATAAGAGTAGGTCATGTGGAAAAGCAGCACGCATTGCTAAACCACGTCTGTAAGGAACAGTTTAACTGCAAAGTGGAAACCTGAACAGAATATGGGATCAAATACATATATATGAGAAGTTTGATCACAGGCACCGGAGTCCAGCCCCACAGCATCTGTGCGTCAGAGACACTTAAAAACTGAGCAGGTACAAATGAAATATAAGACCCAAGCAGAGCACCACACTGAAGCACGAGGCACGACTGCTTAGCCAGCAGGACCGTGACAGGTATGTGAGCTGCAATCACACGGGGCAATGCATGGCATCCGGCCAGAAACTCAGCCCAGAGGTGACTTTCCATCAGGGTGACTCTGGAGCAGCAGAGGGCACACAGATAAATAGCCTGATAGAGTTGTGTGAAATATCAGTAACACAGCTTGCCAGCTGCACAGCACTTTAAAATGAGAGAYGGGCGTTGCAAAGACTTCTGAAGAAATGTCACCCTGCGTCCCATGAAAGTACTACCACAATAGATTTGATGATAAATACAAAACCAAAAAATCAATTGCCAGAATTAACAAAACATCTGGGACATTGGAAACTACAACAGGGAGTAACTCAAGTTATCCTACGGAGTGTGTTAAAAAACTGCAACCTTACCTTGCAGAATCTCTAATGAGAAAATTACTCAAACAAGCAAATGTGAAAACAGTCACCATCCAAAGAACTGGCAGATTCTGCTCTGCACTTCAGTTAGAGAAAAGCTCAGATAAAACCAATTTTGAGACATGAAAGACGCTGGAAAGAGAAGAAATTAGGGAGGCATTTTCACAAAACATCTGTAGATGCCAAGAAAACAAGATCTCGATAGGCTAGAAAGTAAGCCCACTTAAATTTGTAACTTTGAGAATAAAACTGGAGGGATATTTAATTCTGGAAAAGATTGTCTGATTTTAAGAAGCAAAAAACATCATCCCTGAAGGCATAGACTAATGTGCTGCCTGGAGGTACAGTAGTGTTCCCCATCTCAACATATCATTCTATAATTACCCAATTACACTTCTTTTTACCCTTTATTGAAATGGAGACCCACTCCTGTCTGTGATTTGTTAAGAACAACACTTAGACACTACTGGCATTCACAAAATGTCTGGCTAGTCTTGTAGGCTCTTCTATTTCCTTTGCACCTAAGTCCTGACCTCAGTTCTTAAGAGACCTGAGGATTCATAGGTCTACATTTTTCCCATCAACTTACTGAATGTGGGTGGAGTTCTTAACRTATGTGCTTAGAATCTCCCTTCCCAAATACCCAGGGAGCCTGATCTGTGCTCAATTCATTCAGGAGACTAGTAAAAACATTTTGTTTTTGTTTTTCCTTCCCTCTCTAAGAACAGAACATTTTGGGGTGGAGGCCAGCCTAGCTCAGGAAGAAATGCTCAACATTTTAAAATTTCTCTGTAAGGGGAGTGGGATCTGAGAAGAATGAGATAATTTCCCTTTTCCCTTGAATTCTTCCCAGGACAATACATATTTTTCTAGGGGAAGTGTCCRCTAGAGTTGTATTAATTAGAATACTGCTTTATAAGTAGAATGGAAGAACACTAAAAACATCATTAATCCTTAAAATTCCCGAAGAGTTAAAATTCCCAGTATTACCTCCATATGCTGTACGGGGTGGGATGAGGTATGTCGTGTCACCATCTCACAGTATTTCAGAACACCATCAAGACAGAAAGCACTTTAGGTATTTAGCTGAAGACATTTGAAAGTTAAGGAGATCTGACCACAGAGGAAGACAATACATAGGACTAAATCAGAGGCTAAAATGGTTACAAGCCACCAAGATAATAAAAGACAGCTTTGCTTCTCTGGAGAAAGAACTTTACTTTTAGAAGTTACACTGAGCAAGAGAGAAGAGTTTTCCCAGAATTATTTCAATATTACAGATTCCTAAGAAATCTCTCTCTTCTGCCTTACCACATTTTGCTGCCATGCTCTATCCTTTGAATTAATTAGGTCTAACCTAGAGCTAGACCTAATTCATTACAATGAAATATACATTTAAGAAAGATAACACTACCATCCTCTCTAAAAACSTACCAAAATAAGGATCTTATTTAGTTATTACGTCCTGGAGTGTGAATGAAAGAGCAAATATCATGCCGGAGATGTCAGCCAGATTCCATAAGTACATAGTGTAAGAATCCATGCAGAATAAAACAGATCTCTTCAGATGTAGTGCATTAGCTCAGAAGCAGAACAAGCTCTTCCACAGTCATTCCTATAGGTATTGTTGCAATATGGTCTTATGGAAAAGAAATTTTGTGGACACACTCTACACAGAATAGTTCAATTCAGCTGACATCCTGGAAACTGCTCCAAGCTCTGAACCTGCATACTTCCATCCTTGTCAGCATTCTGAAATCAGATTTTATCCAGCCACTACACAGCTGTGTCACAGTACAGAGCTGCTTGCATTCTGATGAGGGGACTGTAATCACATGGGATTTTTTTCTGGAAAAAGTCTGCCAAATAAAAGAGAATGAATGCTAATCTGCTGGGAAAAAAAGTCTTCATTTTTTCTGTATTTTGTCTTGCATGTTAGTTTGACACGAAAAGCAAAAGTTAAAATATTTGTTATTTAAAACGTTCTACAAGTCAAATCAGAATTGTGTTTGTTTTACTCTTCATTAATTTCTGGCTTTCAAGGCACAATGGGACTTGATGAGTCTTAATATATGACTCTACTGGGAACTGGAAATTTCAGAGTGGGATGCTGACAAAATGTTTCCCCATTGTTTTAAGCTCTTTTTTTAACGTACCATGTTGACTGTTCACCTTGTACTAGAAACTTAATCCTTTTAGCAGAGATAGCAGGCATCACCCATTTTCCCACTAAGATTCCCTTTTTCTTTTTTTTCTCTCCCTGCAAAAAATACCAGGTGAATCTCTTGCAGGAGTCAGCAGGAGAGAGTGTCAGACAATCCAGTGGGAAATACATGTCAGATACATGTTCAATACAATCAGTTCAAAGACCTCAAATCATTTATTCATTATAATGCACTAACTTCTGACTGTTCTTTTCCATTTTCTTGTGTGAATTGGCAATAAGCCACAAGAAAAATTAAACTTACCATAGCAGAGAGATCATTTGATAGTCTTCGTAGAAAGGTCAGACCCTGAAATATTTGCTGTTCTTATGTGGGAAGTCAGGGGAAATTGCAGTGCTCAGTGCAGCTCTGTCAAACACATCCCAGGCATCCTGTAAGCACAGACTGGAATCAGAGTATTGGTTCAAGAGACACTGAGGTGTTTGGGCTTTTATAGCTTTGCAGTGCATGTTSCTTTTTTTTCCTCCAGTCAGCCAAATATATACATCACATTTCAGACTTTTGGAATGACCAGTTCTTAATCTGAACAGAGTAGCTCAGCCACACATCTACTGTCAAAAATTGGCATAGGTTCACTGATAACACAGACAATGTTCAGCTGGCAAACTTGTCAGAAGTAAGTGGGTCTTACCTGGACTGATACCCAGCCAGTGAGTATCAATACTCAGTGCTCCCAGCACTCAATAATCTCAACACTCAGCACTCAATAATCTCTTCTCACACAGTGTCACATATTCCATTGCATCAGCACATGCTGCAAATACAGAACCAAGGATAACTACTGTACTGAAGCCACCTATGTCACAGCAGGACTGAGATTTTCACAAAAAGGGAAAAGAGTTGTTGCATATATTAATACTTGAGGAAAAAATGTTTGACAGGATTGAAAATGCAGGAACTCTTTATTGTTTTTAAAATATTTCCTTTTGACATCTGTAATGTTTCTACCCTCCTTTCCTTTTCACCTCTGTAAGCAGTAAAAATGAATGACTACATCATTCCATTTACCTTTCTTCTAGAAGTAAATGGCTTTGCAAATATTACAGTACCGTCACTGTATTAATATAGAGCTAAGGGCCAAGATTTCATTTTTCCTTTTGCTATTTGTTATTGTTTCCTAGAGACATGATGACAAATTGAGGGTGGGAGGACAACATGACACAAAAATCTTAGATTTCACTTAGATTTTCACATTTATATCCTGTGGAGAAAAGGGAAACAGAATGCTTTGGAAGGGGCAGAGCAAATAAAAAAAAAATAATCCAAGTTTAATATTTTTGTTAATATTTTGAGGGTAAAAAAAAAAAGAAGCAAAACTAAGGCCTTAGTAACTTATAGATCAGCTTTAGAAATTAAAGTTAAGGCAAAACTAGTTAAAATGTCTCTAACAAGATAATAGAGCTATTTTGGTTGGAAGACTAATCCTCAACTCAAAATGGAAATAARTTCAAAGTTTAAATTTCTCAGGGGCTTGCATTGCAAAATTATGAAGCTTCTTCTGGGTCCGTCTTGTATTCTTGTGTGAATCTCACAGAAGGATTAGCATCCATCTGGCCTATCGCTCACGGCAGCCAGGCATTCCTACACTGTGCAAGGAGATGGCAATCCAGACTGCACACGTCACACGGTGCAGCACAGCCCTGTGGGGAGACAGAACCTCAGCTCCACAAACATTTCAACCCCATAGCTGTGGCCGAGTGCCAGAGATAAGACTCTTAACACGTCTCAAAAGCTAAAATATCTGTCAATTAGCAGGTATCTCTGCACGTCAGTAATCACTAAAGTATAGATGGGTTTGTCGATACTAAGGGTCTTTTTCCCACTGAAAGGTTGCCAACGTGCAGCAGTATAATTGGGAGCTGCATTGTAAGAAATTCAGTAGCCAGCTGAAAGAGCTGAAGTTTCCTTTGATTGTAAAAGGCATTGTGCTGAAGATTTTTCAAGTTTTCTTTATTTAGAAGCATACTGAGGGATTTATATTTAAAGTTCCTAAATTTAGAGAAATCTATTCTTTCTAAAGCTTCCTCCTTTTTCATCAATGTCATTCCTCTAAGTTTTATCAGGGAAAAGGCAAAACATTCATTTTAGTGAAACATGGAAAAGATCACCARATTCCAGTCTGAACTGTTTGTAAATGCAAAGACCTAGAGAGAAAGTAACAGAGAAAACTTAAAGGATGCAAATTTCCTAAGGTATTCGTCTTTCCTTAACTGGGACAAGATTAGTAYTTTCAGACAAAACTGAAAATGAAAATCTAAGTTACTTGAGAACTCTATTACCAGGACAATCTATATTATTTACAAAAAAAAAAATAAAAAAAATCCCAGACCAGTACATCTTTAATATAAGATTCAAAATAAAAATTTGGACTTGGAATCCAAAATCCCCAATCTGTGAATTCTGAAGAGATCTCTTGAAACAGCCTTTCTGACAGTCTCTTAGAGCTCTTACAGCTACAAAATGCTTTAGTGAACACTCTATATTATCAGCACCACCTAGAGTGAATCACCAGAAACAACTCCAAGCACAAAACTAACATTCTTTACAAACCATGACTGCATTTTAAAGGAGCATTTTCCAGACTTACTTTCAGAGGCTTCCATACCAAATAAAGCTGTTTGATACAGTACAAGAGAAGCAAGGAGAGACTATAGTTTTACTATTGCACCTAGAAGAGGTCGAGCAAAGATATCAAAAAGCATTTTAGAATCAACTGAACCCTGTAAGGCATTSTCTATTAATTCTGGCTTAATCACCAGCAGCAATTTTCTCAATCAAAACATTGGTAGTGATGATGAGGTGGAGGAGGAAGAGGAGGAAGACGTCTAAAGCAAAACAGAATCCTGTTTACTCTCTAGAGAAATAGAAACRGATTATTGTGGGTCTTTTTAAGAGACCCACAAATTATTAAGACTTTGAAGGTAGAACARAGTAAATAAAATAGATAATATGTTATAGACACTTCATGTTTATGAACTAATTCATTTTATCTTTATTTATACACATTCTCTTTACAGCCTGCTTGATTTAGACACTTACCTATTTAAGGCCAATTCCTGTATGTAGTCATAACAACAGAGAATGTTACGAAACTTATATTATGGGATGCACATTGATTTTCCATTGTTTTCCATCTAGGAAAAATTATGTAAAAGATTATTTGTTTACACCCATTCAGTAAACTGAATAGTTTACCATTACACTATTCCAGTCTGATACTGTAAAAATTAAATGCAAAATGAATAGGGTTATAGTAGTAAATGTGTGGAACAACTCAGTAGTGAATAGGACCTTTAATCTGGAGATGATGTTCATCTCCATGATTTGTGACTACATCAGTTAATATTTAGTTCYGTTAGTTTTCAGAAATGCTTACTTTTCAGCCCCCTTGCAATCCATTTGTACTTGCCTACAATTCTGATAAGCAGACAGCTGGCACTGATATCACACTTCCAAAGCTGCTTATTTTCATTTTTTAAACAAATCAGTTGTTAGTATGGCTGCATAAAGATCTTATGAGGGCCTATTTTAAACAATAAACAAAGTAGGAATATAAGCTTAACAAAACAGAGAATTTTCTTGCACTGTAAATACATATGCAAAAATTCAGCTGTTACCAAGCACTAATTGTTCATTTCTGTTAACTCAGAGCAAGGAGCCTGAAACCTGCATGGCTTCGTGGGCTGCTGACTGAGCAGGATACACTCACARACCACAGCTTGGGATCTTTACTGCAGGTTGTGGTCCTGAAATTAAGCCTGAGAAGACACTCAGTACTGCAYGGGATGAGCACAGCAAAGGATCTGTCTTTTCTCAGAAGACAGCTCTCTCCAGCTCCAATTGCCCAGAACTCCTTAGTCTGCTGGTGATCTTTCTTCTGCTCACTTTCATCTCCCCCGACCAGAACYAGTTGCCTTCTTGTTACATCTGGTGCCCACCCACTTCTGCAGTGGGGAAGTTTCTTTTCWCTAGGATGGGATGAGTTTGCCTCTGGCCCTTCTTCCTCATTTATCTTCTGACTTAAAAATACATCTAGTGTAACTCAAAATGACCTGCATGCTAATTTTGCCCTTAAACATTATTTTTGGYTGAACCTTATATACTAACATACTGTGAAGTTGGAAATTTATTAACTAGTATTAGTGAATAATTGTAGAATTGTAATATAATTTCATGTTTCTGCTTTGTATACATATAACCAAAATGCTTTATAAAGTGAATAAGTATAAGACTAGAATGAATTATAGTCTTTCACACTGGTGAGATTTATTTTATTTAAATCCTTAATCTGAAGAGAAGGCACAAAAAAGAAAGTGTTATATATCTTTTTGTTCTGACAGTAATTCTACACTTTTCCATTGCCACACTATTACAGTAGATATATTTTCTCAATATACTGCTGACACCACATGTCAAGTAATATTTCCATCTTATTACATAAAACACTTCTATAATACTACTGCACTATGAAGAAACTAAGATGAAATTATTACATCAGTGGGGGGAATCTGACCTGTGTCCTTTCTTACAAAAGAAAAGGTGTGCTGCTTTCAGCCAAAACTGATAACTGCTAATAAAATAATTTTAAAAAATGGAAAAGACTCTGACATTAATCAAGGAATGATTGCACAAAAATATTCCAWAGATGTTACAAATTACAGTAAGGTGTCCTTTACCATTCCAAGAAAATGAATGTACTTGCCATAATATGAAAATGCAGCAAACATTCGGCATGCTAGTTAATAAATCAAAACAAAAAATGTCTTGACTATGTAAATTCAAATGCTGTCATTTGAAAACAAAGGATACATATATTTAGAGCTATTACCACTGAGAAAGAAGGAAAAAAAATATGTAAATGTTTCAAAGCATATGAAGCTTTTTTTTTTTTGCTTCAGGGCATGCAAATTGATTCACAAGCTGAAAATTTTACTTTATAGTTATTCCCAATTCTATTGTTCCAAGATATTTTGCACATTTTTTTGAAGCAAGTGAAATGAAACCTCTCTGAACAAGGAGACATCTGTCCATACCTTGGTTTGAGCTTGAATGGATAACTTTAATTCTATGACATCATAACCCTACATTTTTTGTCCCTATGTAAATCTCTGACTGTGGCATCTCCAGGTCATGTGACAGGTGGAAAAGGACCATTAGATTTGAAGGCTGACCAGAGAGGTCGAATGGGATTTTTAAATTTTCTTTAAGAACAGACTGATGTCCTTCTGAATCAAAGCAACCAGTCTGATAAGAAGTAAATCAGCTGCATAAACAGGATATTCAACATCTCAAGATGGGCAGTGGAGCCAGTTCGGAGAGCAAGGAGTCGGCCAGGAGATCCAGAGAACTGGAAAAGAAACTCCAGGCAGATGCAGAGAGGGAAGCCAGGACAGTCAAACTACTACTGTTGGGTAAATAGAACAAAAATTGCTCATAATTCTTGTCCATTGGGAGGTTGTTTAGCTCTGGAATTACATTTCAGTACAGTGAATTTCTCACCTCTCACTATTTTATTTGAAGAAGACAATTCTGTAATATGTGTGTAAAATATTTTCTGGTTGTGGCTACTCATGAAGCCACAAGGAACAGGCTGGAAATGGCCATGCCACTGCATATATTAAATTTTAACTGTTATAAATCCTTGACTTTGAAAATATTTGAGAAATGAGAACCTGCTGTTAGAATAAATGTTATGATACATACTTACACAGAACATAGCAGACTTTTTTTTTTTCCATGGCTCTATGCATTCATTTGCAGGAGGACTAAGTAAGATAAGTGGTTACATAAAAAAATCCACAGGTGTCACAAGGTATTGATATTGTTTATTTTCCAAACTGTTGCACTTCACTTTTTACAGAAGCAGAAAGTGATTTAGAATGGCTTTTCTTTGATGTATAATGGAGAGTGGAATGAAAAGTACYGAGATGAATACAGATAAATTCCCACAAACTACTACTTCTAATCCACACTGTGATCAATTTATTAGCAGCCAGAGGCTCTAATGGCAAAAGAAAATAAATCATTTTTCTTGATACAGCTTTATTCTTTTCTCCTTTTTTCCATGTTGCTGTGCAGCTTACAAGAAATATCCAAGAGCACATCAACACCACCGCTGTCAATATTTTTCTTCTAACAGTATGATACCTCTTRTAAGAGTTTACATTGGTTTATCCCAATGAATAGAAAACCAGTCTTTGATCATTGAAGTGTTTCTCTTTTTGCCTTCCTTGCAACCACAGTTCTTGCAAATGCTTTTAAGCTGACGTTTTTTCAGACATAAGGAGATCCCCTAGATAAAGTAAATAGACTTAACTCTGTTGTTTTGTATCTTATGAAAAAAGTCTCTTTCTACATGTTAAGAATGTAACTATTATTATTCAAAAATAAATAAGAGAAGACCATGCAGGTTTCTCAAATAGTAATATGAAAGCAGCAGTTTGATACAATTTATGTACCATCAGTATTTGGATTGTGGTTTACAAAGCTTTTGGTCTGGTGGAGAATTCAAAGGTTTTCTGTGCCACATTAAGATAAAATATTGCCTCTAATGAGGAAGGTTTAAGTTGGTCAAAAAAACCAGAGCAATATTTTCATTTAAAATTTAAAAAAGTTTAAGTCATTTCTATGTATTGTTACAAAAAGTAATTGGGACATCAAGTTAGAACCAGGATCCATCTAACTCAGCATCCTGTCTTTGACCTTATTCAACCTCATCCATTAGGAAGATGTAAGAAATCCTTTAAAAGGGATGTATAGGATAAAGAGGAATTTTCCAGATAAAGAGGAATTTATAAGTTAAGCAGTTTGATCTTCAAGCCTTTATGTCCTTACAGTATTATTGAAGGCTGTTTTACACCAGGACACAAAGTAAATTACCTCCCCACTGAACATATGTATGTATTTAGTATTAAGGACTTTAGTTTTAAATGTTTCCTAATGTATATAATCAGTCTTCTTCTGACACTGTTAATATCAGCCTTGAGATACTTTTAGTAAAATACTTTGAAATTCAATGCAAGCTATGTGAAAAAGACTTCTATTATGTTCATTTCAAACGTGAACATATTTCAGTTTCATTAGCTACACAAGCACTCTTTTCTTSAGACAAAACATGATCATTAGGATCTGAAATACTTCTTTGTAGACTTTTACAATATCTTCCTTCACTCGTGTCACACATGATAAAAATTCAAATTTGTCAGTGGGTAATGTTTTGGAAGGCTTTTTAATCCTGAATGGCAGATAAGAAAGTCTTGGTGAAAAACATATTGAAGAGACAAAAAAGAACAAAAGTACTTAACAGCTTTAATTTTCCTGTTCTTAAAAAAAAAAAAAAAAAGAGAGAGGTGAATAAACTGTGAATCTGGAGCCTATTGCACCACCAGAGTGAAAGTGTCTTTTGAACACCTGGAACTAGAGATGCTGAAGCAATGTGCATAAGGGGCACCATATCACCCCTTCCACTGAGGCTATGTGAAATGGACAGATAGGAGAGGATTAAATCTGCTGTGTTCAGATTTGTGCCTTTTATCTTTCCATACCTCTGAGGTGAGATCAGAAATTATATAAATTTTAGACTTCATAAATCAAGGACAGCTCTATTCAAGCCAGCCTAGTACTACCCTACTCCAGGGTTTCTGTTTGGTCAGACTTTATGTTTCCTTTATACTGCAGAGCAGATGTCACCATTGTTTCTTTTTGCAATAGGCAGATTGGGAGGAAATAATCAGAAAAAAATCAAGAKGTATATCAAAAGTTTTTCAGTGTGATCACTTTGTTCCTTACACTAAAAATGTAAAAAAGCAATGTATTCTGACCATTTTCTGAGAGGAATATTTAATATCTACTCTGGTCTCTCTACGTCCTCCAATAGGTCTCTTCAAAAAAAAAGAAATTATGTTCAGACAGCAAAGGCACCACATTTGTTTATGTCCAATTCTATGACCTGGGCAAACACATTATCTGGGCTGAGGTGATTTTCAGTTTGTATGACATGCACATATAAACTGGGAGAGGAAGGGAAATCATGTCATTTTCTGACGTTCCTCACAAGTTGTCCAGGAGCCAGGAGAGTTAAGTCCTCTGTGTTAGGTGTTCCCATGCTGTCAAAGCCATCCCATCCCCCAACGTGTCCACAAATCTGGTCTCTACATATTTACACTTCAAAAAAATCAGTTTGTTTTATGAGTCCGGAACAAACTCCAAGGTGAAAGATTTATTTCCTTTGTATCAGGGCCCTATCTGACCTACCACATCACATGCAATTTATATGCTTTGTAGGATGCCAGCTTGCAATTTGTAAGTGTGCAAGGTACAGTGCACATTCCAAACATGGCCAAAATAGCTGATGCTCACAGTGATGTTTCACAGAAATAAGAACTTCGATTCAGTTTAAATAATAATTAAAATTTTAACTTACTTATTTTCAAAGTATTACTCCATGTCTCATTGTCTACAGTTTTCAGTGCGGGAGAAAACCCACCCTCAACAGAACTGGTCATCCTCTGGTCACTGTTCCCTTTTGGGGCACAAGTCACACAACTTAATTTAAACATCTGCTTCAGGGGAATAGAAATTGAAGCTGTTTGTTTTATGTTTAGTAGCAAATATTTTTGTCCACTGACGATAAGAGGTTTCTGGTAAGTAGTCTGAATATAAAAAATTATAGTATAGGTATTTAAAACCAGATAAATTAATCAGTTATTGTAGTACTAAATCTTAAGTTGCTGTTATTAACACCTGACCTAGAAACATAACCTTTGAGCACAAAGACAGCCCAATAATCTTATTGATGGGAATACACTGATTTTCCTTTTTGGAAGGTGGGGCAGCATTTAAGGACTTTATTCTCTCAATATGGTTAGATTTTAGATTTTTTTCTCTAGTTTCTTTCTCTCAAGGAGTAAGTTTGTTGAGTCTTGTAAGAAGAACAGGAAGATATGATTTCCAGTCTGATTTTTAATACCCAGAGCTCTGAATGGCACAGACAAGGCTCAGGCAGGGGTGTGAAATGTTTTCTGATTTTAATTTGAATATTTTCTTTTCTGCTTTTGATGATTTATGTCATCGTCAGTGGTTTTTCTGACAGGTTTCAAACAAAGTATTCAGTAGGGTCTTTTTATTTCCTTACCCTTAATTCTGGAAACTTTCCTAAACTAAACCTTTCTTTCCACATGGATAATAATGGTAAAGTGATAATAATTCTTTATCTGAGACAAAAAAGCAGCTTAATATATACAAAGAACCTTCCTCAATGTCTCAGCAGATGCTAATCTTGAAAGAGGCTTGTACCCTCCACAACTATTCAAACAAATTCTGCTTAGTAAAACAATAATGTCAAGCTACAGCTGAGGGCCTGGATTCCTTTTCCCCTTGAATTGGAGAGATTCTCATAGGTTTTCAAGGCACCTCCATTCTTTTCTCTATTTCTGCTCTGTCTATATGCCTTGGTGGCCTGCAGGGAAGAGGTTGAGCAGCCCCAGAGCAGCAGGGAATTTTGTGTCAGGCTGCTGGGGGATGGCTCCTTCGCAGCAGTGCTACATGGCAGTTTTCCCTGAGCCTCCTCTTCAGTCCCAGGGTGCCCAGAACCATGATGGGCTTGGGACATGGTGAGATGCAGTTCTGGAATACCCAAAGCAAGAAGAGATGCAGGTTGCAGCCAGCCAGAGCTCAGCACCTCACTGAAGGTGGATGTGGCACACCCTGTGGCACGGTGAATGTGACCTCCAGAAGGAGTGTCGACCTTACAGRCAGTCTGGACACCTTTCAGCTCCCAGGAACAGTGTCAGAGTTACAGGCATYGACTGAGACTTTTTTGCCAGTATTTTCTGTGTGGTTATCCATGTCAAGGAAATAGAGACAGAAAGAAGAAGTAAATTTGAAAAAGCTAGAACTTAAACATGTGAAATATAAAATATGGCTGTGACATATTATGACTAGTACTGATCCAGCTGAGCTATAAATCTTCACAGCCAACAGAGTTTTTCAAAACTCTAATTAAGTTCTTCCTGGGCTTCTGAACAAGACTGTTTGGCCTAAGTTCTTGTCTTTTAGTCAGAAAATCTGGGCTTGAAGAAGATGCCTTCAGCTCCCTATGTAGTCACATAGGTCTTTCATGATGCACTTTAGCCACTATTTCTGCAAGTAGAAAGCTACTGTGGCAGGTGAAAATGCAGCCCTGTCCCTCCTTTCCCACCCTGGGGACTGGCCAAAGGAGGAGGCTGCACGGTAAGGGGAAGGAATAAAGAAAGCAGATGCAAAGCAAATTGTTCCTGACCCACTTCCGGGGCTGAAAATGCTGCTACGACTAAGATGGTACTCYGGGGTGAAGCCAAAGTCTGAAAGTCATCTGTTGTTTAGATAAAAGCATTAYTGGATCATTAATTAAAGATGAGCAGAGGTAGAAAAATGCATCCAAAAGATGTAAATTATGCCTCTCCCTCTATTTTAACACTGTCTTTCAGATCTGGAAGAGAAGTTCATTTCTATATTGTGTTTGCTGGCATCTTTCCATGAGGTGAATATACAAATTCTGGGTACAACCTCCTCTCTTCCCTGCGAAAAGTGTAGCAAACATCACCTTGCTGACAGGGCTTTAGCAAGTCTTCAGAAGGTCACTGAAAGGATAATAAATGATCTACAACAAATTTGCATTTTTTCCAAACTGTGGCAGATGGCAGCATCAGCCCATTTTGCATGGGCTTGGTTTTCTCTCGCACTTTCTACCATTCACATCATGGGTTTCAGAAAATGCTTTGTGTGTGGTTTGCTGTCTGTTCTGATTCATTTGAGTAAATTAAACCCCATCATTTGAATATCATTAGCTTTACAAAATGTGTTTGGAAAGTCTGTAATCAGTTTGTTCCATTCACCGAGAAGCCCTTGGTTAAAAAACATCAAAAGTATTTGACACTATCCCGTGAGGTAAAAGATAACATAAAGAGAAAAGCACTGGTGAACATTTTTGGACTTCAGCAAAGCTTTTGATATTGTCTCTCACAGCATCCTTCTGGACAAAATGTCCAGCACACATCTGGATAACCGTGTTACAGGATGGGTGAGCAACTGCTCACAGGTCAGCAYCAAGGGTTATGGTGAATGGGGGGACATCAGGCTGATGACCTGTCACTAGTAGGGTTCCACAGGGCTCCATTCTCAGYCTGATTCTCTTCAGYGTCTTCATAAATGACTTGGACACAGGACTGGAAGGAATAMTAAGTAAGTGTACCAACAAAATTAAATTGGGAGGAGCTGTCGACTCCCTCAGGGGCAGAGAGGCCCTGCAGAGAGACCTCAACAAATTAGAGAGATGGGCAATCACCAMCTGTATCAAGCTGAATAAGGGCAAGTGCTGGAYTGTGCACCTGGGATGGGGCAACCCTGGATGTACAAACACACTGCGAAATGAGAGGCTGGAGCGCAGGGCTGTGGAAAAGGACCTAGGAGTCCCGGTAGATGGAAAGTTGAACATGAGCCAGCAGTGCCCTGGCAGCCAGGAGGCCCAACCCTGTCCTGGGGAGCATCAGGCCCAGCATCACCAGCTGGGCAAGGAAGGGGATTGTCCTGCTCTGCTCTGCACTGGGGCAGCCTCACCTMGAGTRCTGGGGGCAGTTTTGGGCACCACAATATAAAACAGACATTGAACTATTGGAGATGTCCTAAGGAGGGCCACAAGGATGGTGAAGTCTGGAGGTGAATCCTTATGAGGAACAGCTGAGGTCACTTGGTTTGTTCATCCTGGAGAAGAAGAGACTGAGGGGAGACCTCATTGCAGGTACAATTTCCTCACGAGGGGCAGCGGAGGGGCAGACACTGATCTCCTCACTCTTGTGACCAGAGACAGGACTCGAGGAAATAGCCTGAAGCTGAGTCAGGGAAAGTTTAGATTGGATATCAGAAAAAGATTCTTCACCAGATAGTGGCTGAGCACTGGAACAGGCTCCCCAGGGAACTGATCACAGCACCAAGCCTGACAGAGTTCMAGAAACATTTAGACAATGCTTTCAGGCACATCAGGTGACTCTTGGGGTGTCCTGTGCAGGGTCAGGAGTTGGACTCAATGACCCTGATGGGTCCCTTCCAGCTCAGCACATTCTCTGATTCTATAAATCCTGTCCCATGGATTCATGATGTTAAAATCCTCTCTTTGGGTGCTTTCAAAATCTCTCTCTCTTTTGGCAGTTCTTGCCAGCCCTCATCGCTCTCACTGACTGAAAATGATAGCCACTTGTGCTGATTTGCAATGGAGACAGGTTGCATTGTGATTACTCACTTTCCATGAGATAACAAGGCAAAATAATTGTACATAATCTGGCCAAACCTATGCCCTAGTCCTGCGTCTGGCTGTGTAAGCAAATGTCAGCACCTTCCCGGCAGTTGCGGGGTTTCCTGCAGAATCATTCCCAAGCTGGAACTGCTGCACTGCTCTGCTGGGTTCCCACTTCAAGCCACACTACTTCATGGCAGAAGACCACAGGGCAGAGGAACTGGCAAAACACTCTTGTCAAGACTTTCACTCATGTGCTGCCTTTGCATCATGAGTGACCACATGCAAGTCTTTACACTCTGATTTTCCAGTTGCTCATAGAGGCTGGCTAAAGGGCATGGAGCTGGTTTGTTTGGCTTACAAAAGGTCATAATACACATTAAGTGAGCAGCTACAAATCAGGTAATAAATGRGATAATGTCAGAGGCTGTACTTTGTTCATGTTTTCCTGCCCATCTGCCAGAGATTAAATAAAAATATGACCCATATTTTACTTACTCGCTAATTAAAAAGTCTGTAATTTTCTCTGAATTGACTGAATGTTCACCTCTTTTCAAGTGTCCCTTTTCTTTTTCAGAATTAATACTTTTACCAAGATTTTGTTCTTTTTAAATCCAAATGGACATTAGGGAGGGTTTATACTTAGTACAATGGGAATCTAAAACATCTGTACATCTCTACATAGACAGAATTTTCTGTGTTCCAGAGTGTTATTTTTAATTCTTGCTTCTTATTCATCTATCAATCACATCTTCTCAACATTCCCCTTCTGCAGGTGCTGGAGAGTCGGGAAAGAGCACTATTGTAAAGCAAATGAAGTAAGTATCTGAATATGCACGAGTTGTTGAATTTGGTATTTGTAGTATAAGCTATCCAGATAAGGTCTTATTACAATGTTTATGCTTATTTGAATAAAAGGCAAAGAAACATCCTTCAAATCAAGTTCTCATGCAACAATAAAGGACAACACAAAGTGACTGAGACACGCGGGTGGGTTGGTAATCAAATCTGTCTGATCAAACCATGCACTGGGCCCATGCCTTACTGAAGACAAGGGAATCTGCTTCCTTGGCTTTGGTGGGAGTTACTGTAGTGGGAATAGGACTGTCTGAGACAACCAGTCGTGGCAGATCCACCTGGCAGACCCCGTGTCCCGCAGATGCCAATGAAGGATGTTTGCAGAGGATCATCAGACCAGACAAGCCAACGCACTTGTGCTGGATACCCTGGTAGTACCTGATGCTCTGTGACTTGGGAACCATCCTGAGGCAGAGACAGCAACACTCTGTGTCGTAGCTCTCAGTTAATTCCTGTCTGTGTTTCCTGGTCTTTTTTTGAACCAATGTAAACTAATAACATCTACAGCATTCTACACCAAGTAGTTCCACAGTTTAACTACACGTGATGTGAATCATCTTTCTTTGTTCAGTTTTATTTTGGTGCCTGTTAATTTCACTTGATTTCACTGTATTGCAGGAGAAAATATTGAAATATTCATATTGGAGAATAGAACAAAGAGAGTTTTCTTCCTGTTTTTTGGGGTGTGGGAGCTTTTTTGTGGTTTTTTTTTGTTGTTGTTGTTGTTTTTTCACTGGGACTTTTTCCCCCAAATTGGCCTCTGTAGATCATTCTTGGTCTCCACAGCTCCTGCTGAGGTCAGAAACATCTCCCACAGGCCAGGGGAGAACATGTTCGGCCACCAGCCTGCACAGTGAGCAGCTGCCACCAACCAGACCATGGATGGGGACAGTTGTAGGGACTGCTTTTAGCAAGGAAAGTATCAACACAAAAGGTTTTCATACAATAATCAATCTGGAAAAAAGAACAGGCTGTACAAGCTCAAATGCAGAAACCCCTGTGCAAATCTGGACTGAGTACCTGGTTACGGAGATATTGTGAGTGCATCATAAATCTACTGCAGGAATACTTGTAGTTGTTTGTTCAAAGTGCACAAGATGCCTCACAGATTGAAGTCTGGAGCTTCACTTCCCCTGGCTTCAGAGGAAGGTCAAATCTGTGTGTGTGTGTGTGTGTGTGTGTTCATTTACAATTTAGTTTGACAATATTTTCACGTATAGTAAGTGAGGTTGCACCTAAATTAATTCATGTTTTTCTTTTAAGGGTAGCCAAAATGCTAACCATGTATCTGGTTTAAATAAATAATCCACCTAAGTTCAAGGCACCATACTGGTATGTGCAACCTGATAAAATATTCTGTTGTGTCTACTCTTATTTTCATAGACAGTGTCCAGGTCTGATTCCTAGACATGTCCAAATACAGAAAAAACTTATACAGGATTGCAGCTGTTGAGATCTGATCCCACTTTGTAAGCACAAATCTCTTGCTGTGTAAAAATCAAGCAACTTTTTTATTAAATCAGTAACACTAATCTGAATTTAAGTTCCCCTATCTATGTAATATCTTCACCAATGCATTTTAAAGAGTTAAGAAAAAAATATTATGTCATAAGAAAAGTTTCCTACTATTCAAGCAGCTGATTTTGTAATAAAGCAGATCCAGAACCATCCATCAAATACCTCGCCAACTATTTTTTCCTGTTAAATGGTAGAAAAATTTATTCCTGGTTTGAGTTCCATTCAGGAGACCCTCCCTATTCAGCAAACCATTGAGGTGTATTGTGCTCAAAACTCCCCCAAGTAAGAGCAGATTAAAGATGTTCCTCTGAACTGAGCACTTTAAGAAGGCTGATAAGCCTTACCAGCATGAAGGAGGGGGCAGAACACTGCAAAGCTGAGAGTTATATTTAAAGCCCTGTGCATTTATGAGCTGTCAACTTGATCATAAATATGAATTATTTTATAGGAAAACTTTTCACACAAAATTGTATTTTTTCATATAAAATGTCATCTTTCTGTCACAACCAAAGACTTCTTTTTAAGGGATTTTTTTTCAGTTAAAAAACCCCCATTTYAGTTGTTAATTTTTTTCGGTGAAGCATAACATTTTTTAAAGAACGTTAGTAGCTGCTTACAAAAGAAATAATTTTGCTGAAAATACAGTTTCCACCAAAATCATGGTAATTTTACTCCTATTAATATAATTTTCTAATTATTAAACCTCAATTTTTTCAGTCTGAAGATTTCAATCAAAGTTATTTCCATCCACTAAACTTTTCAAAATATCTTCTGATTCTCAAAATATAGATATGCTGCAAGGCCCTAGAAAGATGGAGGTGGTTATGAGAGTTACTAAAAAGGAAAAAAATCCCTGCAGCTTTGTGCTTCTAACTACATCATTTCCAATGTGTGACCTATCTTTTTTAAAACCAAGCTGGGTATCTCTGTGCTCTGCTCTAAGTTAGCAGTACAAAGCTTCTACAAATAATTCGGTGGACGAAAAGCAGGAAGCAAAATATTTGGTAACCCATTATGCCTGTTGAGCCTGAATCAAAGCCACCTATCTGATGAGAAGCCCTCCTTCTGTGAATAAAAACCCAGAAGACTGCTTCTATACAATGGGGAGGTCTCTGCTCCATGAGCTCTCCTTTTTCTTTCTCCCAAGTTCAATAGGATTCCTTTGAATCTTGCAGAATTCATTTGAATTCATGATGAAAAGAGCATTCAAAAAAAACAAAGCTTCAAAAGAGAGTTCATAGATTTGCCTGATCTAGAAGTGATTGGGAATACATTTTAGAGAGCCCTTTTTTCCTACAGATGCTATTCCCACAGGCACAAGAATGCAACTTCTGAGTTTTCTGATACCTATAATTCTGACAGATGTTAGGACACATCAGTTGTGATCTGGGTTTTGTGTGTGTGTACGTGTGGGAATTGTTTTCTGACAGGGCTGACTTGACCTCCTGGGTAGCTCTGTCCAGACTGTATCTCAGGCAAGATAGGGTAAAACACCAAACCCTAAAGCCCAGAAATTCTGTATTTAATAAACTGGCCTTCATCTCTGACCAGCTGAGGTGAGGAGTAGTAGAGCCTTGGTTCCAGCAGCAGCCAAAGCACTTTGGTGTCTGTTCATAGGGAGCATACCAGGCCAAAATGTGTGAAGATTTCATCCTTTCTCACAACTCATGGAAAAAGATGTCTCTAAGCCATGATACAATCTGCACACTGATTTGGAGAACTTTAAGCACATACCATTCTCCAGTCAAGGAAGATTATGAAATTCTAATCCCTCTGTCAGAATTAGATTACTGAAATTGATTACTAAGGCTCTTTACCCTCTGGAATAAAATGTATGTCTCCAAAGCCTGGAGATAATAAGAGTAAGACCTTGCTATAACTAGAAACTCTAGCTGATATACAAAGAAATATTAAAGATTTTTTTCCTTGTTTTCTTGATAAGTGCCTCACAGTGTTGAAATACTTTTTGCAATATTTTTTCTATGTCGGTAAGATTCCGGATAAAAATGAGGATGACTAAACAAGCAATGTGATGGCCCACGACTAACATTGTAGTTTCCAATAATAAAAGATTTGAGAGCTTAGTGCAGCAATGCATTTTGCCCTATATCTACAGGGATGGGCCTGGGCCCTGTTCTAAAATCATACCTTATCTTAAATTGACCCACCAAGGGAAAAAACAGTATCTATTCACTCAGATTGGGTGCATAGATTTAACGTCCCATAAACACAGAAACTGCTGTTTCCCTGTTTTAGCAGAATAGAGTGTTTAACCATTGACAAATGCTTTTCCAAGGGCCAAATGGATTCAGTTCTTTCTCACACTGACCACAAAAAATCTGATCCAATTTTTCATTACTTTCTCTTTTCTTTTTTTTTCATTTTATTAAATGTATCCCATAAACCTTTTGTTTCCTTTTTTTTTTTCACCAGGATCATCCATAAGGATGGTTTCACCCACCGGGAACGCCTGGAGTTCAGACCTATCGTTTACAGTAACGCAGTGCAGTCTATCCTGACTATTGTGAAAGCAATGACTAAGTTAGGAATCAGTTATGAAAACCCTGCTAGAATTGTGAGTATGACACCCTTTCTCTTGAAATAGGCATTGGAGCACATTTTTTTGCAAAACAATAGTAGAGACTAGTAGAACAAAGAGGGTCCAGTATTTTCTTTACGACAGGGTAAACAAAGTACTGTTTGAGTTACTTGTGACAAGATGTTCTTACTTATTTTGTCAAAACTGATGCCTGAGCTCTAACCTTTGCATAAACTGTCATTTTGATTGTTACAAAAGAAATATTCAACTTGCAAAGACACTAAAAAAACCCAACCAAAGAAAAAAAACAGAACGTTTTCTTAGCTGCTCAGTCAATTATTTATTGCTATTGGGAAATGTGAAAAATATTTTCCTTTTATGAACAAACCTTGGGGTTCAGCCATGTAAGGAAAGGTCATGTAGACATGTTGGGAGCATTTTAGTTTGGCATTGCTCCTGGAGCACAGACCTCCCTGTAGTGTGGATGCAGTACTGGCACACTGGCACCACAGGGAAGTGGAGTCCAACATTCCTGAGAGTCACCAATCCTCTGCACAGGCACATAGAGGCAAAGCCACAGGAAGGAGACCTGCTGTCTTCTGTCAATCATGCTGAATTTTCAAGGACAGGAATAAAGGAAAAACTTTTCTTCTCCGTGCAATGATCTAGTCTGTTGCCTGTAATTCAGACCTTGCTGAGAATTTCTCAAAGGCCTGTCAGAATATCAGTCTATTCCAGTTTTGGCAAATTCTGCCTAATCCCTAGAGGTTTATCTTGGAGGGAATAACATCTGCTTATCTGAAAGAGCTTTACTTGTTCCAGAAGTCTACATTTCATTATAATGACATGTGGTACTTTGACCTAAAAAATGATAAACAAAATCTTCAGAGGTTACTAAAGCTCACACAGGCATTTGACGAAATAGAAATGAAATATTTTCCATGAATGCAAGTAATTCAAACAAGTGTAACAAGGCCCAAAAGCAGCACACAGAAAATCGCCAATGTTTGTGTGCTGTGCTGCAAAAGGACCCATCAACCATCCTACATGGCCTATGCCAGCTGGACCTTGCAGCACTGGCTGCAGGTCCTGGCTCAGCTCGTGATGTCCACTACACGGTCCAGACTCTGCCACCTGTAATTGAGATATGTTCTCCCCGTGACCCAGTATTTCAGTCTTGTTTCTCAGCCCTGCCAAATTCTCTGAGACATCTATATATGCTCACTCTATGCCAGTTTCATAGACATTCCTTTCAGGGGGTTTCACAGACTGGGGAATCTGTTAAACAGCCCAGTTCATTTCTTAGCACTATATATAAACTAATGCAGAAAACACAGCCATTGTAAGTATCCTACTTATAGCACAGTCAGCTCACTCTTACTGTCATTGCAGAATAGGCCTCTAGGAACATGGTTGAATACAGCTGTAAAAAATATTTGCAGAGCCTGTCTTCTTTTTCCCCAGAAATACATAAGAGCAACCTGGATGAGAGTGTTTAAACAAAATAGAAATTTTGGTCATATTTATTTGAATTGCCATTAAACATTACCTTTTCTTCCAAAAAAACCCAAAAAACTTAGCTTACATTTCCCRTAAAATTATAAGCCATTTATAAACTTGAGTTATTTTGATATAAGCTTTGATTTCAGCTGGACTTTTTTCTTGCTGTGTTCTGGTACAGATTTAGCTGCTTAAAGTCATCTAGATCAAGGACCAGGATTACTTGGTCCCAAAAGCAATGTGTTTATCCATGTTCCAGGTCTGCCTGCAAATACCTCTTACTGGTACTGAAAAGGCCTTAGCACTTATTTTAAAGAACATCTGTTCTGGGCAGGAGGTAMATTTTTCTTTCTAAAGCATCATTCCAATCTATTTTTAGTATGAAAATCATCTGAAGTCTTTGTGAATGCCACAGAGAAACAAAACATTGTATAAATCAGGTTTGTGACAAGTTCAATCTGCTGCTATCTTCCTTTATTGCGTAAGCACCAAAATCCACGACTGCCACCTTTTGCATAATCAACGAACATTTACCCTCTACACCTGGAGGCTCTGTCCTCAAGGCTTCTTCTTGTAGGCCATTCAGCCTACAAATGCAGCCTCGTAGGTGGGTAGCTGCAATCATTGAGCGATATGTCATATCTCGGAGGAGAACGTTCCAACTCTTATCTCGCAGCTGAACAGGAGTGCGCCCTGGAGACAAACCTGGGGCTCACGGAGAGAGCGTGACTCGCTTCTGCTGATCCCAGCACTGCCGGAGGGGATGGGGGTGTAAATGGAGCTGCTGCTGCTCGATGGAGAAGGGCAATTATACGTTTCTCCTCCTCCCTCGTTCCAGTGAAGGCAATTTTGTAGTGGTTATTCCACCCGGTTTTTTTTTCCTCCATGCCTACTCAATTTCTCTTTTTTTTTTCCTCCATRCCTACTCAACTTCTCCTTCAGAAAAAATCAGGTGTTTCATTTTTGATCTGTTTCTGACTTTTATTAAGTTTCCATAAACTGCAATTCCTCTTGAGACGTAAAGATATAGCACATTCCTGAAATAAATTTGTTATAAATTTTTGTGAAGATGTTTCCCAGTTTTGAATAAAACATACTCCCTGCCAAAACAATGTCTGTCAGAATCCATTTACACTTTTGCAACTATTGACTGCAAGTCACTTTATTTGTCTACTTATACGACTAGGAAGGAATTATATTTTATAATTATCCACCTGCTGTGGCGGTGTATCAAATGACTCTCTTTTAATCATGCTCTTTATTTACCGTACATTCCTAAGCTGTTAACTACTGAAAAAAAATAGTTTTATTGAAATAGATTATTTAAAATCTTATTTATTTTACTACAAAAGGAAGAAATTACAGAATAATATATTTTAAATATTTGGGATTTTATTCTGTTACAGGTTTCTTCTCCCCCACATATGGGAAATGCATTCACTAGTTATATTCACATTGTCACATTTCTCACTGTGGCCTAAAGCTAGAAATTTTTTTCTTCCAAATACATTCAAAAATAAATTTAGCTGTAGATTTCTGCATTGATATAGCTACAATGCTTAAACTTTAAATGTCCTTTTTAATTTAATTTTGATAACCTATTACTCTCTCCTAATATAAAAGCCTTCCTTCCAAGCTGGACTATTTCTGAATACTTACGGCAAGATGAAACTGAGCCATTATATGAACAAAACAAAACAATAAAAAGATGAAAACTCTGTATATCACAATTTAAGTCTAACCTTGGCAGTACCTAAAAGGAAGGGAGCTTGTAAAAGGATGTTTACATGCACAGGTGAGTACAGCTACCTGGAAAAAAACAGYGAAAATGAGAAAATTTGCCCCTGCAACTCATTACAAACCAAACACTTCTTCAAGGATGCGAAGGGGCACAGCGCACTTGCACAATATTTACTGAAATTTCTCTTTAGGAAGATGAAAGGAAGCTGTGTGCCATGGCAACAACCCTGGAGGATGGCAGCATGTCTTCGGAGCTGGTTGAGCTCATCAAACAAGTGTGGCGTGACGGCGGCACCCAGGCCTGCTTCGCGCGGGCGGCAGAGTACCAGCTCAGCGACTCGGCCGCATAGTAGGTGACCCCAGCTGCCCAGCGGCTGCCCATCGCTGCCACGGCGAGAGCTCTCCCCCTGCAGAATAGCCCAGGAAAATTCTTGCTCATTAACCAGAACAGAACGAGGGTTTGGCTAAGGTTTATGATACATGAGACACGTTTAACTGAAGGAAACAAGTGAAAACAAGGTTTGAGAAACAATTTGTTTCTGTGAGTTCGTTTGAACTGTTAAATAAAAGTATTCTCCCTCTGGGTGTTTCTGAGATTGACAAAATGAGGGAGAGGTAACTTGAAACTGCTTAGATTTTACCTAGAGTGATACTTTGCATATGTTTCAAGCTGCTAAATATAAATCTGGAGAAAACTATAAAAACTTTCCTCTAAACTAAGCCAGCTGCATAGACAGGTGTTCCCGGGGCCATCACCATCTCAGCATCCAGCTGAGCCAGTGGAGCTGCAGCTGCTCTCCAACCTGACAGCCCTAGCGCCCTTTCTGAGTCCTGGGTGGTGGCAGACAGATGAACAAGGGACTGACAAGGGCTGCTCAGCTCCAGCCCCACAAAGGGTCACCATCCAGCTGGGGTACGTGTCTTACCTCCGAGGTAGTCACTGAGTTTAGACTTTTCAGGAGTCCCTGGCTTGGCTGCTTCTGCAGCTGCTCTTGCAGGCTGCAGTCCTGCTCGGCCGCCTCCTCACTCAGCTCTACCAAGACCATGCAGGGAGGTGTCACTGGGTCAGAGTTTTCCGAGAGTGCACAAGACTGACCGAGACCTGGGCAGAGGTTTGCTCCAGCTGAGGTCCGTCTCTGGCACATGGATGTGGAGGTTTCCCCGCTCCTGCAGCTCCTCCTACAGGCTGAGGGCACCTGCAGGGTGAAGCGTCCCAAGGTGTTGGGTGTTCCTTCTGCACGGCAGGGAAAGAAAGGCATGGCTGGAGGTAACCTGAAGGCATCCATAGCCCACTAATTGCAGATAGTTTCCATGGAATATACCKTGAAAATACTAAAAATTCTTAATCTCTTTATATCTTCCAAACAAGAATGAAGRCCTTTGTGCAAGATTCCTAAACAAAGGAAATATTTCCTGTGTCGGTTTGTGCCCGATTTGAGAGTATTTTATAGCAGTGTTGTACCTCTACACGAATAGTACAGAGCAATTTTTTGTTTTCTAACATACCCCTTCTGACAGCCCCCACTGCAGTTCCTATCACCAAAAGCCTGTAACAAACCAGTCATAATAATTAAAGGGAAAATCACCTCTTGAAATTCAAAAGAGAAATGTATTGCCTGTTTACCAGCTAACATTCTACTGTGTACACTGTGCCTGACAGATTAGAGTTTTTTGCCTAAAAAGAAGATAGGAGAACCTAAACTAATTCCCTCTCAGTTTTATGATCTGTGTCCTGTTTTAACTTACAATAGGTTTAAGAATTTAAGTAGGTTAATATAGACTGTCTCTGTAATTATTATTTATTGCTAGAGTTACATTAAAAGCAACTACAGTGATATGTTTTTCATCTGCTTGAACATTTGTGCTAATTTCTTGAAAATCCTGCTAATCTTCTCCCTTCGTCTTTTGGTACCTCATGCTTCTGAAAGTCTAGCCTTTGGCTCTAAACCATTAAAATCAACTTAATATTGCCCTTGCTTCTGGGCTTCTAATGATCAGTTCAAAGTCAGCTACAGTCAATCAACCATCTAATGTTGCAGTTCAATTTCTTTTAAAACCAAAACCCTTTTTCTCAGCTCCTGTGAATCAGCTCCTACAAAGAATATTGATTGATACTGTGTAAAGTCTGACTTTCTGAGGTTATCTTCTCTGAGATTTTTCATTATTAATTCATGCTAATGAAGTTTGATGACTGCCTCTCCTTTGTGTGTTTTAATTGAAAAAAAAATTGACATCTCCTGAATAATAGAAAGATCCCCTGTTTGCCAAATTTGGCTGGAATTTCTTTCTTAGACTCATCTGGAACTAATTCATTTTTAAGATGGAACGATGGGTATGAAAGGGGCAAAACTGAGATCATAAATTGCAACTTTAAATGTCATTGTATAGCTACATGGTGCATCTTGCTTGTTTTCAGTCATTAGCCTCTCAGGGTAGGATTCATGTCACCTCCTTCAAGCCAAGGAAGGATCAGCATTCAGTCTKACCTACCAGTTTACATTCCCTTCTTTGCCACTGAAGAGATGGTCTCTGCAGTCTCCCTTTGGAGCTGCCTACAGCTCTAGGAAGAGTCTGAAGTTGCCTCTCTTGCTCCATTAACTAGGTAATTAACTTGGTCTCATTTTTAATGCAATTACAATTGGCTGTGTTGAATTGAATTTAGGCATTTTTGGCTAAGAACTATCAGAACTTTATTTTATATTCAAGTGCTTATTTTAGTGATTACATGCTTTACAAATAACAAAATGTCTATTTTTTCTGCCTTCCACAAAGGTGAGCTGAGATGAGTTTGCCTCAGGCCCTACTCAGAGAAACAGAGCTATATTGCCTTTTTTTTTCCCAAACAGATTGTTTCCTGGCCTCGAATAATGTGAAAATATTGAATTACTCAGATCAGCTTCATACAGTTTATTCAACTTTAAATAAGAAAATCCCATTTTCAATYATTACTTGGAAATATCCAAATGAAATATTCTAGCTTTTTAAAATTTTATTTTATTTTATTTTATTCTATTCTATTTTTTTATTGTTTACTTACATGTCTATTAAATATTGCAGACAAGGATGATGAGCTGTGAGGTTTGTTTTGGAAGCTTCTGGTTAAAGTGAACAGCAGAACTTCATGCTGGGCAGATTTAACGTAGAGAGGAAAAAAAAGAAGGCATGAAGCTTAGCAAACAATAGAGGCAGTGTTTTGTCTGTCAGAGACACGAGGTTATAAAGGGAAAGGTGCCAACAGGGACACTGAAAAGCTTGAAAATGCTTCAGTTATTGTATGTGGTTTTTTGGCTTTGGCTTTGATCTCTATTTGAATATTAGTAGTTAAAAGGTAGGAAATTACCCAGGCATCACCTCTTCTTTTCCTTTTGTCAATTCATAATCTCTCCTCACAGATTCCTAGACCAGCCAGTGGGATTCAGAGGCTCTGTCCAGCCATTTAGAGAATGCTGGGTGCCCCGACATGAGACAGGAGAAGTGTTGTTGAGAGGACAAGAACAGGCTTCAAAGATCTGGTTTGGGTTCTCCTTTCATGCAGATTTTATCTCTGTAAGCCAGAAATAAAAGCAGATAATCCACTCTTTTCCAGGGGCTTGTCAGAATACTAACCCACGGGATCCTCAGCTTCGTTGAAGCTCTTGGTTTTGATTACAAAACATATTTTTCTAAAATCACCATGTACCTTCTTCTTGTAAATCGAGAGGTCTGCAGGGAAAACAGCCCTTAAAAGTGAATTCCTCCAAAATATTAAGCCCTCCCTTTCACTTAGGAAGGAAAATCATGTTGCAACTGGTCTGAGAGGCTGAGGTGACTCCTCATGCATCTGCTTGTGAAAGATGCTTGTGTTCTTCCCCCCCCTTCTCCCCACTTGCTGAGAGAAAATGGCCAAAACGCCTTTGCTGGCAAGGTAGTTCTCAAGCATCCCTAAGGAAAATAAGTATTCTCCTGAACTGAAATTCTCAGAAAGAAGTTTATTATGTACAACTAAATTACACTTACAAGAAAAAAAAAAAAAAGGTTCTGAATTCTGGAGCTAAATTGTATAAAAACCAACAGAGCTGTATTCAAATGTGTAATTTACGTTACATATTTAAAAGTGGCTCAATATGGAGTGATTATGCAATGCACATTTCACCTTTTTAATTCACCAAGCACCATTTCTTTCCTACTCTCCTTAGTTACCTCAACGACTTGGACAGGTTGGCAATGCCAGACTATGTTCCTACTGAGCAAGATGTTCTGCACTCCCGAGTGCAGACAACTGGGATTATAGAGACTCAGTTTTCTTTCAAGGATTTGAATTTCAGGTATGAAAGCCATATTCGACCATTTTCTTGGGGTTTATTTTCCTTAAGCATTTTCCTCCAAAGGTATTGACCTATTATAATACAGGCAATCCTGTTGTGATATCCTTGAATCCACTTTTATTTAACATTTTTACACAGCCAAAAAAAAAGCAAGATCTTTTACTGTCAGTACTCTAACTTGGAGCATATAATGGACCATTATTAATGGGTCACAGAATATCAGGTTCTAAAAGGACATTTTTACATATGTAAGTGTCTAAAAAGCATTAGTTATATCCTGCCATTTGAATAATTGTGACATTTATGAAATTTGCCTACCTAAATGTCCTTAACAGCACACAAGAACATTTGATGACTACCAATTTGCATGCACTTTCAACCTTTCACTCTTCTTTTGAGACTGGAAATGACTGTTCTTAGCACTGGAACGCACTGCAGTTGGCAAAAAAAAAAAAAAAATTCTGTCCCATGAGAAATTTCAGCATTTTCATGCATGCCTTCATGCTCATTTAATATGAAAAACAAAATGTTCAAAAAAAATTTTTTTAACTAATGCCTCTGAGAAATTTGACTGAAGTATTTTATGCTTTCAGACACTCAAGATTTTGTTATGCTTGGTGAACCAATTAAAAACGTTTAATTCCACATGAAAATGGATTTGAATGAATTATGATAGTTTCGGTGTTCTATAAGGCTTTTCTCTGTGGACTGAAATCCATTTAATTCTTAATTTAAGGGCTGGGGTGCTATTGAGGAATGCAGTCTAGACAAGAAACTGCCTGTAGAGACAGACGTATTTATAAGGCATGAGGATTATGACTTGCATTTTTCATTTGGCTTCAGTTTTTTCCCTTATGTGCCAATTAAATATTCCCCAAACTATCTATGCTACCACACAGCTGCTTTGACACAACAGAGACTATACATACAAAATGAGATTCTGAAGTAGATGTCCTACAAATAAATTATTATCACCTAGTAATACTCTGGTAACTYGTGAAAATTCAGGACTTACCCACAAATACTACAGTGCAATGTCATAGACATCATATTATTTTTCTCTGATTAATGTATTTTCAGACAGCTTTGTACACTGGAAATTTGAGTGCCTTCAGTTACAATCATAGTTTATGTAAGAAATAAATTCAGGGTGGAGAAAGAAACCCTCTGACTGCAAACCCTCTTTGACATGGATGCTATCAGTCCTGATGTTAGAATACCAGCAGCGGTGTTTAAGTCTAACTGAAATGCAGCACAACTCAGAATTTAGTTTCCTGAGTGTCTGTAAACAAGAGGAAGACTCCTAATGCCACCRCAAACAAAAACCCCACAATTTTTACCCTCTCTGCTATGCATCACAGTAGTGTTATGTGCGTAAATTCATTGATGTTTTCAGGCAGTGGAATAGTATTAGGCAAAAACATTACAAAACCATTTGAGGGGTTTGAGCTGCTGTAGGGATGCAGAACAGTCATAAATCCATGATAAGCAGCCAGTTACTGCTACTTTGCATTGCCATAGCAATGCGAAACAGCTGGAGGATCCTGATGTCTCTGCACCAAGTTTGATAAGTATCATAGAACCATCTATTAGGAGAGGAACACTTACACATTCAGAGTGAGTTTTGGCTGATGTACTAATGGGGCTTTGGGTCACAAGCCATACGTGGATACAAAAAACCAATGAACAGATGCCTCATTCACTAGACACTTGTCCCTTTTCTGAATTGAATGAGGCAGAAAACATTTTGTATCTATGCAGTAAAAGTCTAAATCCCGGTCCTGCTCCAGAGGACTGAATTACAGTTGCACAGGAAACATCGATTTCTATTTGCTCCTTGCTTAGTGGTTATTTTGCTGGTTTAGTGCAATTTAGCTTTTATGTGCTCTTCAATTTATTTCACTAATGTTGACTTAGAGCTCAGAACATATTTAAATGTTTTTAAAAGGAGGTCTGATCTTCATAGGTCCTCTTCTACTGTTCTTTCTCTTGGTGTGCTAGGACGAGTTTGACAGATATCAGGCAAGCTTTATTTCAGCCTTCAGGCTTCACTGTGTGTRCCACTGAATGAATAATAGCTAAGTCCACATCTAGTAGCTAGGTTTTTCAAGAGCAGTTCTGGGAAAATATAGAGATTTCTAGACTAACTTTGACTATCTTGGTAAAAGAAAAAGATCACCTCATTTTCTACCACTCACGGAGGGACTTCAGTTTTACATGTGCACATGTTAAGTTCTGGGCTGGCATGAGAAGAGTGAAGAAAACTAAGATTGGTACAACAAAAGCTGCCCATAAGCATTGCCTCTAGCCTCTATCTTGTCCTAATTTAACTGAATTCTCATGAATATGCAAAGGGCCATATGCTAAAAGGTCACAGGAAGTGAATACAGATTCATATGATTATGTATGCTTGCAAAACTTTCCTGCAGACCAAATTCTGAAGCTTTTTTTTTTTTTCTGCCATGACCCTGATTTTAAAGTTATATACCCCAAATCAAAAAAGGCACGTAATGGCAGGTGACTCCTGGGCACTAATCACAGCCAAAAGTCAAGATACTTTATTTATACTGACCCCACTCTTTAGTAGGCCTTCTGAACTCAGTGAAGATATACTTGTAAGAATGCCATTACTGTTATCAAAATCTTGCTCCACAACACCTTCCTGATTTCCAAAATAATGCACTTTTATTGACAACCAATAATCAAAAAGATGAAATGTACAAGAAAAAAAATTCTATAACTCCTCAGCTGCAGACACAGTTCATTATGAGCATTGGAAAGGGATTCATTTCTTCTAAGCAGGATGAAAAATTATAAAAAACAACGTTTGTTACCATCAGCTGTACTGCTAATGGTGAAGGAAACAGAGGATTAAGACACTGCAAAGGGCAATGTTTCAGTAACAAATTATTCTTGCTCTGTTTACTACTGACATGATTGTTTTGTACTGAATCCCATTATATTCATTGCTATAAGGATTGAGTTGTGTTTAATTTTCAGATACTGCAGGATCCAGAGACCTAATGCATATTCTTGAAGGAAGGGGTAGTGCAACAGGGGATTAGGTTTTACAGTATTAAGTTCAACAACAGGCAGCACAGGGAAAATTATGCACACAAGGAAACAGAAAATGTAAGGGTAGGATAAATTTGAATTTTTATGTTTTTCCTTCTTTCTAATGCACTTGGAAACTCTTCAAGTTTGACACCTTTTGTTTCAGAAAAATAGTGAAAAGCAAACTCTCTCCCTTATCACTGAAGAACTGCAAATGTAAGTGGGAATTTTGGAAGCTGGGGCTAAGCAGAACAGTGGTATCTTTGACGACAGAGCCATCTCAGTTGGGCCTTAACTAGGTCACAGCTAGGTGTGCTCATCTGGCTTTGGATCCCATACAGAGTCCATATAAAGTTCATATGACACTACCCAAAGGTGGTAGCAATGCCTGGCTAAGGCGGAAGGAAATTAATGCAGAGGACAGCCCTCCAATTCCTTTTGTACAAATGAAGGGATTCCTGCTCTCCAGGAATTGCTGCTGAAAGAGCAAACAGTGAGATGGATAGGGAAGAGACCCCCTCAAAGGTGTGCTGCAGGTTATGTAGTGAGCTCAGTGATCACCTCAGGGCAGTGGGCAGGTGGCAAAATCTATTTATACACAACCACTGGGTCAATCCATGACTGGCTTCCAGTTGTATGTCTTATTGATCAGTGTGYCAGCAAGCAAAACCTTGGAGTAGTAAATGACACTGGATTTGAGGGTCTTCTATCAATGTCTCAGAACTCTGTCCTGAATAAATCCTTGCCTGCAGGTCTTAGTCCTGCACTGAGCCCTTATGCAGAGCCCCACTTCCTCAACAGAGTGCCACCTGAAAGTACTGAATGCTTTTCCTACACACAGGTATTTAAGCCTTTACATTTCATTTTATACCCACTACAAAGCCATGAGTAACAACACATAGCACTCCTTCCTCTGTTGGGATAGAAACAGCCCAGTATTTGGAAAAGCTGGATATTTGTCATTCATCTCCAGTTGAACTCTGTGCATTAAAAGCATRACTACATCCTTATTAGTGCTTTACATTGTACATATGTTATTTTTTCTGCAAAGGATGTTTGATGTGGGTGGACAGCGATCAGAGAGAAAAAAGTGGATTCACTGCTTTGAGGGAGTTACTTGCATCATATTCTGTGCTGCACTCAGTGCCTATGACATGGTTCTGGTGGAAGATAAAGAAGTGGTGAGTCACAACAGACAAACAGCCCTTTTTGCTTCTAAGTTTTAATGTACTCTCTGATTGCACATCAGAACCATTCCCATTCCGTGATGACCATTTAAAGGCTATTGCCCTGTATTGGTTCTTTCCAGTAAAGAACATTGCAGTAAAAATGACATATGGGGATAAGATTTGTCAGTCTCATGTTTACCTTTTGCATCTTAACAGAACAGAATGCACGAAAGCCTTCATCTGTTCAACAGCATCTGCAACCACAAGTGCTTTGCAGCCACTTCCATTGTGCTGTTCCTAAACAAAAAAGACCTCTTTCAAGAGAAAATAACAAAAGTTCACCTGAATATCTGCTTTCCTGAGTATAATGGTAAGTTTGGAGTGTTCAGAAGAAAATACATTCAGATGTTTAGTTTAGGCCATGCATTAAAGACTGAGACTTTCACTCATGTCTCCTRTATATAACCTTTTAAATACTAAGCATTTATCTCAGCATGTAGCCTTTCTCACAAAAGAACGATATGAGACAGACATGGCCAGAATTCAACTTATCTCTCCTACTCACCATGCTTATCCTTGGGTGAGTTCACATCTCTCTCTGGAGATGCTTATTTCTGTCCATTGGCAGTAGAGGAAGCTGAGCAAACTGGAAGCTTCAGATGGCTGAAGTGTGGCGTGATGGACTCAGCCAATATTTCAGTACGA
This sequence comes from Amblyornis subalaris, assembly GCA_018881555.1. Lineage (NCBI taxonomy): Eukaryota > Metazoa > Chordata > Aves > Passeriformes > Ptilonorhynchidae > Amblyornis > Amblyornis subalaris. The sequence continues at coordinate 252,852 of JACAXG010000055.1, forward strand.
GACAGTATTTAGCACTCACACACACCACAACTGAATCCAAGATTTTTGTCCCTATTTTGAGAACCCATTCCATAAGGGAAGTCTGTCTTTTTTTGTATGTCACAGTAGTGTCTACTAGAAATTAAGAAAACCACCAGATGTTCCCAGCTGATGCAAGAGAATCTATAAGGCTATGTCAGAAATTGTCAAAGAAAAACCAGTTTAGATACAAAATTTCCATATCTAATGCACGAAGTTAATTCCAGTAGAAAAAAAAAGAAAAAAAAAGGCAGAAAACATTATTTCTTGTCTCTTTGCTGTTGTGAGGAAGTACCAGTTGAAATGTGTTTCCTTTTGCTTTTACTTTTCTTTCCACTAGGACAAAACACATTTGAAGATGCTGCAAATTACATCAAGAAACAATTTCTAGAYTTGAACATAAGGAAACAAGATAAAGAGATATATTGTCACTTGACATGTGCCACAGACACCCAGAATGTCAAATTCGTTTTTGATGCAGTCACAGACATAATAATCAAAGAAAATCTGAAAGATTGTGGGCTTTTCTAACCAYTCCTTCCCTTGCTCAGAGCCTCAGTCACTTTCCTCTCTTCATCTGATGTGTTGGCTGAAATAAAAACCCCCTCTAGGTACGAAACAATATCAATTAGGCACCTGTTAGCATCAGTTGAAGCCTTGGGTCCAGCCTGAGCATTGCAGACCAACATGGACTTTCCATGTATCATAAGATTTAAAAATTGTTCCTGTTCCACAGAGAGGCCAGCTGCTGATAAATCCTACTGGAATCAAGTCGCATTCTTGTTTAAATCAATATCATAGAATCGTAGAATGCTTTGGTTTGGAAGAGACCTTAAACATTCTCTAGTTCCAACACCYCTGCCATGGGCAGGGACATCTTCCACTAGACCAGGCAATTAGCACTTCTCGGGAAACTGGGGACACCTCGGTATCCTGTGTTTTCTAGTGATGGGAGGAAAAAAGATAATATATAACAAATAACTGACTTTTATTTATAATTGAAGCCTTAAGAAAACGATAGCATTAAACAGTATCAATATATAATTTATGTCCTCTTTTGTTTTGTGTTACATATACAACTAAAAATGGCATACTATTAATTCAACAAAGGAAAACCCCCCAGTCTTAAATGGTGTATGACAAAGAGCAGTGCAAATCTGAATGTTTAACTATACTATTTTTTTAGAAGACCTGAGGGATGTGAACATAAAAACTGCACACATATAAAAGACAAATGCTGTTAGCTGGTTTTAGAAAAATAAAATACAGTGAGATGGAGGCAAGTTTTCTTTAATTACTAAGGAGCAAAAAACATTATCGTTATTAACAGTTCCTGCATAGGCCACAAAGGCAAGTTGAAACATTTTTTGTTTTAAAGATTAAATTTTTTTAAAAACATAATTAATAATTCTGCTACTTGACAGCTTCCTCAGTGCCCTGTGACTGCAACAGTAAATTCTACCACTGCAGAGCTGTGTAAACCCAGCAGTTCTCATGGCAAAAACACATCCTTGGCACTTTGGCACAGAGATTCGTTCTCTACACGAGGAACTTGCTAATGCAGAACTGCTCCCCCTTAACTCCTTTTGATTTACTGTGACTAACTACAGAAAATATTTGACTATTTTAAGCAGAATGGGACTATGTCGTGGTTTCAGCTGGGATAGAGTTAATTTTCCTCCCAGTAGCTGTCACAGTGCTGTGTCTTGCATTTAGTATAAGAACAATGTTGATAACGCCCTGATGGGTGAGTTGTTGCTCAGTAGAGCTGATCCTGCGTCACGGACTGTTCAGTGTCTGTGCTCTGCCACCGAGCTGCTGCACAGGATGCATGGCCAGGACAGCTGAACTGGCCAAAGGGATATTCCATAACACAGAACATTATGCCCAGCACAGAAACTGGGGGTGATTGGCCAGGAAGGCTGATCCCTGCTCAGGGACAGGCTGGGAATGGGTATCAGGTAGTGAGCAACTGCATTGTGCATCCCTTTGTTTTCCTAGGTTTTATTCYGCTTCCTCTTTTTCATTTTTCTCACAATCATTATTGTTACTATTATTGATATTATTATTATATTTTACTGTATTTCAATTATTAAAGTGTTCTARTACCAACCCATGGGCTTTACCTTTTCCTGATTCTCCTCCCCATCCCGCTGCAGGGTTTGGTGTGTGTGAGCAAGTGGCTGCATGGTACTTAGTTGCCAGCTGAAGTTACAGCATGACAAAGTTCTAAAAATATTCATCTGAATTTTGAAATTTGGTCTTGAAATAACATTCACTTTTTAAATAGAATCATTGATGTAGGGTTTCTTTCTGACTTTGTCTTCTTTTTTTTTAATATATTTCAACCTAAATTTCACCATAGACTCCCTGTGTTCTGGTTAATTTAATTAGAATAGGCAGCTTGGCCACTGAGCAATAGCATCCTGTAAGCTGTTCACATGAGCAGGGTGTGGCAGTTTGACACTGATATAGTGCCAAACACCACGAGATATAATTTCACAGGGGAATTAGAATTTATTTTCATGAGGAGAAATATGGATACTGAGGAAAACGGAAAAACTACACAACAGAACAGGCTCAAAACTTGAAATAATAAAAAGATTTTATTACTAATAGAACTAAAAATAAAAAGAATAACGAAAAGATATTAAGGCACACCTTCAGACACTTTTTCTTCTTCCCAAATACTTTCCCACTTCCCACCGACTGCGCAAACGGAAAACAAACATAGGATTTTTTGAGAGTCCTCCTTTGTGTTTATGGAAAAGAGTTTCTTCTGCTGTAACTTCATAAACCACTTTTCTCCCACGAAACACTTGCAGTTTGTGAGTCATAAGAAAGTCCAATGGGATTAACCTTTTTTAAGGATGAGCCATCCCAGCCTGGAAGTAAAAAAAAACTTCTTCAAAATCTCTAAAAGCACTCTAGCGTGAATACTCTTTGTCACGGCTGCAAACAGATTCTCCATCCCCCCAGTGCTCCATCAAAATGAATTATAGAGAAATAGTCTGTTACATTTACAGCTCACCAAGGCTTGCAGGAGAAATCTCAGTTCCAGTATTTGGTGTTTCTGTTCTCTCTCTGACCTCGGCTCCACCATTTCAGCTCCTTCCTCGTAGCGCCGCCATGTTGGCTTTCTCCCTGCGACAGCACTCTCCCCTTCTCTCTGACTTGAAAGAAGAATTAGTATCTGTAGTTGTACCTGGAATCCTGGAGAAGTTGATTTTATTTGGATTCCTCGCCATGTCTCCCGTTATTGGCTGCGTGGTGGTTTCTAGTTGGTTTGAGGTAAACCCGCGCTGAGTCGCATGGGAAGCGTAGCCGCTGCGGAGCGGCCCCAGGGGCTTTTCGCTGCATCGCGCGGTCCAGGGTGCCGGCAGAAGCTCACAGTGATTTCATGGCTGCTCACGGCTGCTGGAAATCAGCAGCCCATTTGGCTTTTGGCTGCCACTGCCCAGGCAGCGCTAGCTCCCGGCACGGAGCCCCGGAAGGCGGTCCCACCATCCCTACAGCAGCGGAGCCTAAGATGGCCGACATCTGCCTTCTTCTTCTTCCTCAAAATATGTAAATCRCCGAGGCGTAACCAGCTATCTAATTGGTCTGGCGACATGTCTATCAACTCTTAGCTCTCAGCCAATCAGAAGAAAGTCGAGTGAAGCTGTTTTTTTCTCTGTTCTTACAAATCCAATTTTTCATAACTTGCTAAAACCACAACACAGGGTCATCAGGGTGTGCAGGTCTCCCAACAGAAGTGGGAGGCAAAGAGCAAAAATACATTTTGCAGTGCCTGGATTTCTGTTGCTGCCTGTGCTTCACTTGATTAATTCCTTGTTTGTATTGAAAGTAATAAATTTCCAGTGGTAAGGATTCTGGATTTGTTTCCAGCAGTAAATCCAATTTAAAATGAATAATTTGAACTATGGTGACATCAACATTAATTCCTGATGCCTCGATGGCATAATAAAAGCCAAGGTCTTTAAGGAAGAAATCCATGAATAAACATATCTCAAACATATTCTTCAAGCAAATGCCTGAGAAATCAGACAGGCTTTACACCACAGCCTCAAAGCTGATACAGGCAGGGCTGCTCAGGCTGGGTTTCCTGCTCGCATGGAAGAAGTTTGGGTGGCCTAAGTGTGCCCAGTGACAGGAGTGAGCTTTCAGCTGGTGATCCTTCAAGAGGAGGGGTTGCAGGCAKTGTCACGAGCACCCTAGGGGGCTGAGGCACAAGCTGGGGAGACAGCACAGGGCAGGGTGCTCAGCACCTCCAGCAGCCTAGTCGGCAACTCCATCTCCCAGTGACACCAAAGGGATCAGGGATCAAAGCCAGTGCCTACATCCCAAATAAACCCATTGCAGCAGCTGCTGCTGCCATCCACAGCCCCAGGCCAGGCAGGCACAGCAGCCAATCTGTGTCCAGGAGTGCAGCCTCATGATCCCTCTAATTTCTTCCTACAGGCAGACACAGAGGGAGGCAGGCAAAGGGCCCAAGTGTGACAGCTCTTACTGCATGGGGTGTAATCCAGGTCACCTGCACCTGCTAGGGCTGGGCTTCCCCAGACAGCGAGCTGGATCACTCTGTTCTCAAGCCTGGATGATCCTTTAAGGTCATTAAGTATCTCTGAATTTACCTTGTGGAGTCACTGAGCTTCTGGATTGAGGCACCAAGTCATGGTCAGCAGTGCCAGACCTGCACTGACACTCAACACTGAAGCCTGACCCTGCTACAGCTCTGCAGCAATCTGAACTTGGCCTGATTCCCAGGAAGGGCCAAAAAGTGTAGAGTGAGGAGGACTACAGCAAACAGGCTGTACTGCAGGGCAGGAAGAAGAGTGAAGAGYGTGATATCTGCCATGTGGGTTTAGTACATGGTGACTTTTTATCCTTTTCTCTCTATGTACACACATTTTTGTTGCAAACAGGATTTTTTCCAAAGGAAAAGAAATCTTGGAGACCAGATGGAAACACAGAACATGACTTCCAGAGTAAAGACAGCCAGAGGTTTCTGAAATTCTTCCCAGGAATGTGTCTGCACTAGGAAAGGCACTAAATAATAGAAACCATCCCAACTCCTAACCCTAACTGTAATTTTGGCCTTAGCTAGAAACTAAATTCATCTCCTAAACTGAGAATGATGAAGAAAAGGTGTCTCCAAAAGTTTGAAACCTGGTCTATGCATACAAGCTGTACTGGGGACAAAATGGCCAGAAAGGACACTCAAGAAAGTGAATATTTTATACCCAAAGAATATTTTTCTCATTGAGGATTAAACGAAGTTTTTCTACATCGGCCCTAAGAGCAAACAACTGATGTGGGAAGGTCGTGCTCCTTCTCAACTCTGAGTCAGCCACTTGTCTTAATAAATTGAATTAAAGACTCTGCAGTCCATTCTTTCACCCACTGGGACATGTAAATCTGATTAGTGTGAATGAAAGTAGCAAGACAGTCAGAAAAGGTAATATACCATCCTTATCATGTGTACCTGTACAATGCATTACATGTCCTGAAACCACTTTCTGTAACGCTGTAGAAAACCTGCCATAAATACTGCCCTTGTCTGTAACATTTTAAAAGCATTGGAACCGTGTATAAATCACAGGACAGCGAGACTCTGATGGTGAGCATTGTGAAAGCCTTCTTATCCTCGATACAGTCCATTAAAAACAAATCACAGATTCGGAAGCAGCACGTACGAGGATCCTCTGAGGCCTAAGATCAAAGGACACTTACGTGCTAAACACGCATTGATCAAACCTGTTCACTCTGCTTACCCCTGAGAGCAAATTCTGCCCACACAGGAGCAAGAAGCTGTAAAATGAAATTATTCAGCTGCGAGATGCATTTGCATGAGATCTTACTCAAAGGATACCAAATTACAATTGTCCTGCTACCTAGCAGGACTGTTCAGTGGGTGGTTTTGTGATAGCAAGATGTGTGGGGAGGAATGAGATAGACTGATACTTTATTCAGTATATGAGGGGGAAGAACATAGTAGATCTGAGGATATTTTTACAAGTTTTGTGTGTTGATTGAAACTGTGGTAAAGAGCTGCAGCTTAAGGGGACATCATGTTCATTCCAGTTAAAAATAGAGATTTGTAAAAAGGAAACCTTAATGTCTCTCTTAAGTGTATTTTTTCCCTGTAAAACAGGCAGTCAGCTGCTTTGTGAGCTACACCCACTGTATAGGCAGATCACATCATGCCACTGACTTTTGGTCAGAGCTCACCACGAATTAAATGTTAGTGGATTGTTCTGCGTAATATCAAYAACGTGATGTACTATAAGGGAGATTTTTTCCTCATGATTACTTTGATCTGGTAACCTTTTTGTGCTTATTGTGCTATTTTTGTAACTTATATATTGTGCTATTATCTGTAAATTATTGTACTATTTTTGAAAAGCCAATATAGTCTTGTTTAGGAGTTCTGCTGAAAATTGGTGTTCAATGTATGGTGTATTCATAATAGAACAGCAATTAGTAGCTAGTTTTTACGTTGGAAATTTGCACTGTATTTTTATGTTATATGTTTGGATAAATGTCTAAGTATATTTTCTTGTCTCTTTCCTTGTTTTTATTTTACATGGGATCAATAATGACCCTGTTGAATAATGTGTCTTGTTGTTTACTCTAATGTACTTCAATTCAGTGCTTAGAATAAAGAACAGTTAGAAAAAACAGGGATTCTTCCACCAGAAAAAAGGGAAGCAATTAGTTAAATAGAGAAAGCAAGTAGAACTTACGTGAAAGCAAAATGACATCTAGATCTTTATAAAATACTTTACACTTCTTCTTTGGAATAAACAAACTATCATTTCCTTTAGTGATCTTTTTCAGCCAGCGTTTTTCATACTAGAAGTAATCTGAATTTCTAAATAAATCTCCCTCTGAAAAGCCACATGAGGTAGAGAAAATACTTGTACAACAGCTTTGGGGCTTCAGAGAGTAGGAACTACAGAAAGAAGGTGCAAGTGGCCAGACTCAGAGGAAAGAGCATTAAAGGAAGGACAGGAACATTTTCAAACTAAATAATACTCATTTGCTCCCTTTCAGTTTGGGGTTTGTTTTTTTTATTTTGCATATTAGAAAAGTTTCTAAGTTCAGTTTTGTTAAAATAGAATATTTTGATAGATCCCAAATATTTCCCTTGTCAGGTGTGAAGATGTACCAGCATCTGTTAAAAACAAAAAGAAAAACAAAGGCTGGAAATCTCAGAACCTTCCTTGTGGGGAATGCCCACTCTGCACAGCTCCAGGCAGCAGCATTTGTTTTGTCAGAGTTGATTTGGTTCAGCAACGTTTTCCCAAGTCTGACTCGGCGCCAGCAGAGAGCAGTAGCAGCCCCATCATCAAGGGCTGCACCCTGCCAGATGTGTGGGGTTTGATTGATCAGGGATACAGTGGGGCCTGTGGACATTAATTGACTGGTGGCACCCAGAAAGCTCTCTCAGAATCAGGTCTGCTTGCCATGCCTCGGTTCTTCCAGCTCAGGGGTTGCACAGGGGATAGTGGTCAGTATTTTGCTATTCTCCTTTATATTTTCCTTCAGGTTGACAGGAACAGTGAGGAATTCTGCCCTCAATATTTGCTTRAACTTACCACCTCTGAGCTCACAGGTATGAAGGAGTTGCTGTTTTCCCCTTTCAATATTTAATATGGAGTTGCTTTTAACTCTGCTTAATGAATTCAGGTTTATTCAGTTTTCTTCCATAAAACAATGTTTATGCACRTAAACATTGGAGTTTATATTATAACAATATTTCTACCTTTTATAAAGACTGTTCAAGCAAACACAGGCTTTATAGTTCCAGCAGGCCCCAGTAAATGCCTGTTTACWTTATCTCTGTGATGTGTAACAACTGAGCACCCAGCTGAGGCCCTACAGATTTACAAGCCCAATGAATCCTTGAGGTTAAGATATCAAACATCCACTTGCTAATTGTGACATTAATCTCACACTGTCTGCTGCTGAGATGTTATTGCTGTTCTAGTGCCACGTTGCCATTTAAAGTCATTTCATCCTGTAGTGCAAGTCATGTGATTCTGTCTGCTGGTACAGATCCAACAGATGGATTAGGAAGGAGTAAGAAGCAGAAAGCAAAACGCGAAGAGACTCATTGATTTTAAAGTATGGCATATTCAGAGATTGCCTTTGCTTTTAGATTTCTTGGTTCTTTAGCACCTAAAATAAAGTGGGGGCTCTCATATCCAGGTAGTTCAGACAGACATCTGGACCTGGGTCCTGGGAAATGCTGCTGTTTACACAGGGCAAAGGGATTTAGACACAGACAGGCAGCTCTTGAAGCAAAATTCGCTCCCCTGAGTGTAGTGGTGATGTTCCCTACAAAGTGAGAGGGAAGAGTTCAGTAAGTCAGTGTGAGCTAGCAAGAACCAGGATGCTGCAGAAGGAGTTCAGGACAGTCAATAGGAAATCCTGTAGAGAAGCTTTTGCTGCAGAGAGATTGACTTTTCTAAACATAAGTGGGGATCCAGACACCTCTTTGAAGGAGAATCTGATACCGAAAGAGACCTTGCTACATAGGTCCTTTTTGGAAGGACTCAAGCACCTTGCTGGGAGTATTTAGCACTTGATAGAACTGGACTCTGAAACATTACTTGCTTCATGAATGGGTTCTGCAACAAGAATGGTATATAACAGGATTTGTGAAAATAAACAGAAGTGGCAAAAGTCTGAATGTACATCAATATTTCCATTTTCATTAACTGAATGCTACAAATCAAATTACATCCACCTAATGACAGAGAACAGCAACATATCTTGGAATTTATATATACAATCAAAATAAGTAAAAAAGGTGCACCCTGAGGGGTTATAAAGGCAATATTGAAACAAGGTATTACAGGGAACACATTTCTGAGGCAACAGAACATGTGGTATCCTTAAAGATTATTGCAAGAATATTGTTATAACAAAAAAAAAAAGAAAAAGGCTTGCATACACTTTTTTAGTGAAAGTTCGTATATCAAATTCTGACAGACATGAGGCCAAGAAAGGAAAATTGGGAAAGCTGTAGCCCATTCTAGGGAAGCAGCTGCTTTCAACTGGAATTGACTGAAGTTGTCATGAGTGAAAAAATGTTAGCCAAGAAAAAACTTCCACTTAGCATCTTGTAAAATGTTCAGCATGTGCTCTTTCTGGATAGTCTATTAGCAAGTGGACCTTTCCTGCTGAGATTGCAGCTGCCACAGGTCAGATTTTTTTAGCTTATAGAGTAATGGATTCTTCTTGTTAGTCTCCCTGTTTAACTTCCACCTCCTCAAGGTTTCAGTGTTATAGAGTATTGTACAACACAAAAGAATAATGTTAATGTAATCAGTGCTGTGAAATGGGATTAATAATGACTGTTCAATCTGGCAGGCTGAAACAGAGGGTTCCTCATGAATAGGAGAGATTCTGTATTGCTAACACCAAGTTTTCCTTTCCCAGGTTCATTAGCTTCACTTTCTTCCTCTGAGGAAAGCGATTTGCAGTGAAACATTCTTCACTTTGGCAATTTTGTCTGATGAGAGAAAAAAATGTCATGTACCAAGGGCAGATCTTGCCTACAGCTTTTCCCAGAGAAGCCTGCAGCCTTCAGTGAGACTGCATCACATCTCCATTTCATTTTTCCAAAGCACTGTACTAACAGTTTCCAGTAACCCTTTGTGTTGTCTGAGGAAGGGTCCAGGTCAGCAACACCGGCTGACCACCAACAAAAAGGAGCTCAAGTACAGCATGAGGATAGTGTTTCCCCCCATACCTTGTAACAAGCAATCCAAAGGCTTTTGGACCTTCTGGAAAGGATTTTTTAAAATTTATTTATTATTAGTTTTTTTATTTTCCATTTTTCATAGGGGTAAGATGACCTGGATAATTTTGCAGACTATAGTGCTCTGATTACAGTTGACCATGCCTTGCACTGATTATAATGAGTCTCTGGAAATTACATAATTCTAACTTTGACCTCTCTGCAGGCTAGCTGACTACAAGTGAGGTGAAGATGTTTGGCCAGGTTTCTCTGGAAAAGAAATGGCTGAAGCAAACTTGGCCCGCCCACAAGATGAAGCTCTGTCACTGGACACAAGTCAGAACAAAGTGGTGTGCCAGAATGTCCATGTGCAAGCATCTTTATATGAGAATATGAAAAGTTTAAGGGTTGCTTTTGATATATTCCATTTCACAGAGCTCTCCTGGGGGTACAAAATCCCAGTCTCTCCATCTGCATGCAATACATATTTTCTCCCAAGCAATTCTGAACTACAATATACCATTTTCTACAGCTACGAAAAATACAGCACAGTTAGGAGGCTGCTAACCCAGCAGCATATACAACATGAAGCTTTAAACTCATAATCATCTGAAAGCTTTTCTTAGCTGTAGTAAAGTGTTTCTTGTGCTTCTAGTAACCTATAATAAGGATTCAAACTTTATGCCTGAAAATTGTGGGGCAGGCATTTAAAGAGATAAAGCCATCATTTGCTGTAGAACTTTCTATTTAAAAGAACAACACAGATTCATGTTTATCTTCCAGCTCCCTGAAGACTAGGATTTTGTATGAACTTGTGCTGTTGGGAGAGGTATTGTTTATGAGTTTGTCTAGCTGCCACTGTAAACACAGGCCTGCCTTTGTGTGCATCAGATCTTTATGTAACAACTGTGAGGGATGTGGAGCTCTCCTTCAGAAAGCCGCACAGACCAGGGCTTTGTCTGGGAGGGCGGGGAAGGGATATGGGTGATCTTTATTCCTGGAAACTGACGGGCTTGTGAGATGTCAAGATGACACAGTCCTCCCTCCTCCCTCCCTTCCAGGCCCTTCAGAGGTTCCCTGCCATTACATCGTCTGCCCACAGCAACACTCATCACCATACACACTTAGTGGCTGAACAGACAGCATCTGATAAATTCAGTCTCCTTTTGGCTACAGGGACAGCTCGCAGCACAGGAGCATGGGGGAATGGTGAAGGGTGACTGAAGAAATACCTCTTCAAAAGGAAAAGCAAAATCCTAGGAAAGACATTTCTCCTTCCTCCTCATTTCTCCTGAGTGCACGCAGGTGCTGTAAGAGGCAGTGAAAGCAGCTCAGCTCCTCAGGACCAGTGTTACACTCCATCTCTTGCAAATTCCATCAGAAGAGGGGTGCTGGGGCTGGGAGCTGAGCCTGTGGGGCCATGGGCCATCTAAGGATGGCCACTCTCGGAAGGGTCTGGGTTGCAGAGCAGTCCTTCAGCTGATCTTTGCAGCCTGACAAAGAAGGCGGCTTCCCACAGAAAGGCTCCTGCACCTCAGCCTCTGGCTGCTGATTTTAAAGGAGTGATTCAGTTGTGTTTATTCTGATCAGGGTTATATGATATAGAAGTAGCAGCCGAATATCTTCATCAGGGCTCCCCTCAAGTCTAGCACTGGAATAAGGTTAGCCATGTTGGGAATTCCTCAGAAACCTGTCTTTGACATAGAGGAGACTGTTAAAGTGAGAGAGGCATCCTCTGCTCATTCTCCCTCTGTTTCAGTGAGGCACGGTAACTTTTACCGTTGCTCATTTCCAGAACAGGAGACTCTCTACATGTTCACTGAGGTGTCTTTCCTTTAGTGACTGCTGGACTTAATGCCTCACACTGATACAGGATTTTATTTTAGACTTCAGGAGCTATGTAAGAGTGATGTCTTGGGTAACCTTTGTCAGTTTGTGTGATCTCTTATCACAGAGCACTGGCCAGTGCCTGACCTTATGTTGCAAGACCCATCACTGCTGAGGTTGACCTTTTAAATCCGAACAGAATCAACTATTCACAAGAGGTTTTATAGAAAGCACAGTACCTTTCATCTTCCCTGACAGTTGCTTCCAAAAAAATAAAATCAGTGGTTTTCTGTGAGTCCAGATGAACAAGAATTACAGCAGTACATCAATAGCACCGATCTGTAGCTCCATGGAGCTGAGAGAAAACTATTTTTACAGCAAAAGACTGGCATATCATTTGTCTGAAGGCAAGATGAAGTGATTATGCACTTTTACTGTAGCCTGGGGTGTTTAGGATGCAGTGGAACAGATTTTAAAACTGCACACCAATCCTGCCTGCTCATGGAAGGATGGTGATCAACAGCTTCTCCCAAAAAATAGTTTCCCTGAATATACTTAGAATTCCCTTAACATTAGCCTCAGATGTAAAGGAGACAGTGAAAGTCCGGGTTAGTACAGACTCTAGTGCCCACAAACCCTGGTACAAATCTCAGCACTTCTGGGGTCACAACATAAAACATAGTGGTTTGGGAAGCCAGCTCTGAAGGACAGACAGACAGACAGTCTGAGCTGGAAGTGCTTTTGGCTGATACCAGTGCTATTCCTGTCGGTGATTATACCCAGTGCTGCCATTACCAAAGGCAGCATCTATCAAAAATATTTTWAAATTCCTGATTTAGACTATTGCAGCTGGAAACATTTTAAGCAATCAATGCTTTTCCCTCTACAGATTAAGTCTGAGAATGGAAGTTGTTTTTCAAAAGAAGTTAAGGCTTTCAATGTTTGACTTGATTCTGATAGGAATCAGTGTTCCAGATTTTTCCTTGAAGATAAGTCTCAAAAGCAGAGAAACAAAAAGCTGGAATCATTCTCAATGTTTACTTTTAGAAAAACTGAAATACTTTCATACTGACTTTTTAAGGTATGTTATTTGGGTAGTTAAATGGAAAAGAAAACTCCTAGGAACTAAACAGAAATCAAAATATCTTGCTCTGAACCTGTCTGAATAAAATTACATTACTAGAATTTTTCCATTGGAGGAACTCTGGAGAGATCAATCTGATTTTACAATGTGTTTTAGACCCAGTTGAAAGCATATTCAGATGCAAATTCAGTCCATCAAAATTGCTCTCAGCAGTTCTACTTGGGATACAAAAGTTCATCTAATTGGCATCCACCAGGATGCTTATTTGCTCATTCAAGATGAGAGACCAATTTACAAAGCAAAATTACATCCTCTGAGTAGAATAGGAACCCTGACATGAGACTCAGCTTTTCAATAAGTATTTTCAATGCAAATAAGGTTTCAAAGGACTGTTCTGAAAAAAAAGAAAAAACTCACAAAGACATGAACAAGCTCCTTCCTGTCTCATTCTTTAAGTATACAGTATGACAGTTTGAATTACTAACATGAAGGCAAAATATATTTTCTTAGAATTATAAGGACCTTTACACATTACCTCTCTGTCTCTCCCTCTATTCAGTGAAGATGCAAACAAAGTAGTGTTGGTAACTTCATTCATTTTGAAATGTGAATGGAGGTGAGAGAGCCCTTCCCTGTTACCCTGGCCAGCAGCAGAGCAGGGGCTGACTGAGTCAAAACTTTGATTCAAGTACTGTCAAGGCAGGATAATTGATTGCAAGCATTTTTAAATGAGTTTTACATCATATAAACCACGACTAAAGCATCTATGACACAATGACTTGTGACTACTTTGTCACTTATAGTAGGTGTCTGTCTTTCTGYGTATGACAGACCTAGTGCTGCAAACAGTATTGGTAAGTATCTTACATTTACATGGACTTTGCAGGCCAAAAATAAAGCAGACAATGTTTTTCTGGGAGGGGGTACTCTGTTATCAGAAGCGCTTCTTGAGTTGCTACATCACACTTAACCCTGTTGCTATACTTAAAGAACAATTCCTTATATAAATACGCTATAAATACCACAAACATCAGTTCATTCCATCATCACAGAGAGACCCAATGCAATGCATAAACAGGACAGAAACCAGACTGGAGAATGAGGTGTTGTATCCATGACAAATCTCCATGCTCTCCTTCTCAGCACATGGACGTTTTTAGAAGACTTCATGTTAGCTGAGATAAAGTCCGTATTTTGTTGATGGGAGAAAAAAGAGGTTCTATTTCTTCTTGCTTAGAAGACATTCAGACGCTGTGCTGACAGGCATAATAGAAATGYCCACATAGATTAGAGCAAGAGAAAGAGAAAAAGACTGCAGAGCTGGAGCTCTGCAGATAATAACAACATAATAGGAATATTAGATCACTGCAAATTTTTCTCTCTGTTACTATTTGCTGGATTCTTTCTTGGGGCAGAAATTTTTAGGAGGTGGTCCTGTTTTTCCTCTCCTCGATCTCACATTGTTATCTGAATCACTCATCAGACAGTCACTCATCATGGGTAGTCACCCATCATCTTGGGGATCCAGTTTGTGCTATATAAACTACACTGCCTTAGAGTATTCTGGGCATGGTGACAAATGAACAGCTATAAAGTCTGAGCTCGTTGCTGATGTCATTTTATAGCCAGACTGTACAAAAAATGTGAAACTGACCTTCCATCAAAGTATTTCAAGTTTATTGATGGTTTTACTTTCGTGCAGTTTAGCAGGGAAATTTTCTGTTGCAGTGTTTTCCCCAAGCAGAGGATGCTGTGTGCTCAGCCTGCTGCCTTTTTTCATCACGAGCAGCCCTTGGGGTTGTGCTGGAGGCACAGAACCATCCAAGGACCTGCCACCCAGCTGACTGCCCATGTTTGCCTGTCTTTTCCCTCTGCTCCTCCTGCCACAGGCATTAGCAAAGTGCTACCATTCGCTGTACACTCTGGTGTAAATCCCAGATGATTCCAGAGGATTTGGGAGATTTATTTTGGATTTGCACTGAATTTGCTGATAGGGTGTTCTCCTTAGCCTTCAGTATAAAAAAAGGGGTAAAGCAAATAGATTTCTGAGGAAAGCTCAAAGAGGTGACAAACTTTGCATAATATTTAGATATTTCCCATTGATTTTTATGGGATGGCCCACACGTACAAACATGGATGAATATGCATATGCAGGCATACTGTCTGATGTATTAGAAGCATAGAGGTTAAACTGCTTAACTTATTTGCAAGGTAAAAAGCAGCTGACACATTTCAAATCAATAAAAGCTGGGYGAATAATAAAAACAACTTTTTAAATTGAGGAAATGTTTTATATGAAATTATCTGAAATAGTTTAAAAGTATATTTACATAGTAAATTAAAAAGTATATTACATCCTAGCAACCAAATTCTCTCCAAGCTTCTGCAGATCTCAAGGTCAGACCTCTGTCTTTCCATTTCAGCTATCAGAATTTCAGCCATCTGACGTCCCAAGGGCTTGCAGGTTTTTGTAGGCATCAAGGACTTTCTATGAATTATTTCTTCCTTTCCTCAAGAAGTTTGAAAGCTCTTTTGTGAGTAAAGGGGTGTTTTGTATGTTTGTTTTGTTTAAGTCTGCTTGAAGCTTGAGAAAATAACAATGGAAACAGAAAAAGTGATCCAGCCTTAGTTCAGTTCAGTGCACTTAAAAAAAATAAATCCTCTGTTAGGTGATTATTGTTATCCTTAACACACAGAAGCGTCATAATTCTGTCTCAGAATTCTGTGAAAGTATTATTTCCAAAATAACTTTTTATAGTACCAAAGGAACACAATGAATAAGAGAAAGTACATCATAATAGAATTTTTTCACATTCATATTTTCCATGACCTCCCAACTGCACAAGCAAACACATGCACACAGAAAAGTAGAGGTCACAGACAGAAAAATGAAAACTTCTGCTCTGCCTGTTTTATAAGAAGGGAAAAATAGTGCTTGAATCCTCAGAAGCACTCTCAAAACTGGCAAAACTTTAATTGAAAATAAAAGGTGGAACATTTAAATGATGTAAAAAAAGTAAAGACACACAGGGTGTTTCAGAGGTCAAAAGTCACACAGACATCCCTGTGCACGTGTGGGATGGGCTCAAGGGAGAAGGAGTTATCAGTGCTCTGGACTGCCATAATGAATATCATTCAGCTACTACAATTCCCTTCTAGCATGGCTAATTAGGTCACACTCTTCAGCAAATGATCTGTATTCACACAGCTTCCAGATTTGAAATGGGCCTTTGCATGTTGTACGGGTGGGGGAGCACTGTCAACAGCAACTGCATCTGCCTATAAGAACATACCTTAAAAGTCAAAATATTTCTGTGTTTTTCTGAAAAACAATATCTTTAGGTACCATTTTTAAAAAATAGCCTCAAACAATCAAAGTCTGAGAGAGGATCCAATCTGTTATGTGATCTGGTTCATTAGGGACACCTCCAAGTATAAAAGATTGGAAGAAAGCATGCCATGGGCTATGTTAGTCCTGCTGTTGTCCTTTATAGCTCTTCTTTGACCTTCTCTCCAGGTTAAAATCCGTATTGGAGTCAAGCTTCTAATTTAGATAGAGGCTGGTCTGACCCAGAACAGCCATTCTGTTTCCCAGCATGAAGCCTGCTCCGGTCGATGGAACCAATCTTGCTAAGTTCAGCCCTTCCCAGAGCAGATACCCCACAGGAGTCACTGCCTGCTGTCCTTCCTACAGGCCAAAAATCAGTGAATGAGGCTTTGGCTGCTAATTTCAGGTTCTGAGAAGTTCCATGCCTGGGGCTCCTCTGCTGTGCTGGTGAAACCTCTGCTGCTTGATGCTAATGCTGATCCCTCACGTCCTTCACCTGCTCACTGATGCAAGACATAAAGTTTCTGGGCAAGGAATTGATCTAATGGTGAGTCAGGTAAGCACTAGGAGCAAAGTCTAATGCAAACTGACACTTGCCATATTTGTCTGATTGGTTATGGCTATCATGTTTTTCATTAATTTGTGTATATATGTATATACCTATATATGCCTTAAAATTTTCATATGTATAAATGTGTATGCACCAAACAATAATTACTTTATCTGAGAAGATAGAAAATATGTATTTTCATATGTAGGTATCTGCTTGTTACACAGTTTTATAAGATAAACAACAGCTCTATGGAGTTTTTTTTTCTATTGTGGTACATTTCCTAGAATCCGGTGCTCATGACTCAACTGCAGAGTACATATAATGGAATTTCTTCATATTAATATTATCCATTATGTCTAAACTACAAAAATAGCAAGAGAAGAGGAGAGAAGAGAAAAAAGAAAAGAGAGAAGAAAAAAGAAAACAAAAAAGGAAAAAAAAAAAGAAAAAAGAAAAGAAAAAATAGAAAAGAGAAAACCTAAGTGGAGCTAATATAAATATTCAGCTAAGTTCCAAACTGCTTTCTGTTGGCAAAAAAAGTAGAATAGCTTTCTTTCTTTTATGTCCACTTTCATTTAGAGAGTCCTGTTTTCACTCTTCACAGAGTGATTAGTAGACTCCAATAGAAAACAATACAAATATTGCATATTAAATTAATAAGATATGACCTTAATTTGAATTTAAATTGTATTTCCAAAGGTGAATTCACTTTGCAGTCTGATACATTTGGATCTCAGAGTACAAGGGCTTACACACTTCATTTCTCATTACAGAACCGAGTTTTCTAGTTAGGGGGTTTTTCCTTTGTAAATGAAAAGAAAGAAAAACGAAGCAAAGCACACTTCAGTAGAATAACTTCAGTGATATGAATTGTGCCACAGGAAGCAGRGATCAGAGATCATAGTTATAGTAACATTTCTCTTAGATTCTACATCTTTTTTGTATGCTACTATTGAAAAAAGTCTTTCATGAGTGTGACTTCCTACCAGACGAGTTTTTACCCAGTGTATTTAATATTTTCTCCTAATCATTGAAGAGCTACTGCCATTAAATAGTTCCTGGCATGTTATTTTGTCTCTTTGAATATCAATAGCAGGATCTGTGTGACAATTTTTATCAAAGGCTCATTAATGTGTAGTCTTCAGCGACTGCCAGAATTTCAAGCCGTGGCACGTGCACTATTAGGAGCAAGGTATACCAGTATGTAAAAGGCCATCTGAAGAGCTGAGTTCCTCTTTCAGGGCAGGAATATAGCTGCTTTATCATTCTTCACCAATTTCAGCGAGGGGAAAGATGACATAAGATGCTGATTATTTCATTTTGCTCTAGTCCAGATGCAAAGTGGCCCAGTAGAGATAAGAAGAATCAGACAAGAAGAATCAGATTCTCACTCTTTTCAATTTCTATTGGCAAGAGCAGGGTTTAAATGGTTTCTTACTTCCCATTTCTCTTCAAAAGTATGGAGACCTTTTATTCTTATCAGAAAACTGAAATCAAAACTACACCAAGATATCCTACAGAAGGGAAGGTCACAGTCTAAATGTTTTCATCGACTAAGCAAAATCCTCTAGAGCAAAGCAAAATTAAGTCATCAGATACCCTGTAACATTTCTTAGGTTGGAAAGACAACTCATGTCAGCATAATTTCTCACTGGAAAAGGAAAGACTTTTCAGACACAGTAGGGTTTTTCACTCTGGCAGGAGATATCAGTGCAGCCACAGTTGCAAGGCAGCCATCCTGAAGAACCCTAAACAAAACAAGGTAATGAAGAGGGACAGCAACAGTGTAATATACACCACAGTAGTTTCATTTTTTGTGCTAGTGGGAAATATTGCTCAGTCCGCAGATGCCTCCCCATTCCATTCCATTTCTGAGCAATATCATGTACTCCTTGGACAGAGATGTTAGTCCACAGTTCTTTCTCAGAGATCCCTTACAAAGATACATCCCAAATTTCCAAAAATTAAAGATGTCTTTGTGTGAGTTACACTTTATGCCTTCTATGCCTCAGGAAAGAGAGAGAGAGAGAGAGAGATGCATATTGGATTTAAGACAAGCAAGCTAATCAGTCTTCATACCCCCATCTACCCCTGCTAACACAAGGAAAATGCCCAGACCACTTAATTTTCATCTGACAGCCCTCTAGCACTAACCCTGCAAGTGGGTCCCTGCTTAGGGCAAACCTAAGTGAGCTATGTTTGTAGGAAGGCAGCTCAAATAATAACATATCAGGGAACTACACATGGCAATATCACCAATTCTGTGGTTTCCAAAGCAGTACAGAGTAAAAAGGACAGTATTATTCTTCAGTATAAAGCCAGGAGGTGAATGGGATATACTTCCTCCCTATTTTTGCAACATAAAAGTTAAGATCGTCTCATAGAAGCCAACAGTGATTTTAGCCATTTTTAATTTACTACCAAGAAAGCACATTAATGTCTGGGAACGAATCTGAGCAAATCAGCCATGTGGCTTTTCCTGCCACCATGTGAGGGAGGCAATGGAGTAGGATTGCAATGAAGACTTTAGAGATCAGGGTAGGTGCAATAAGTGTACTCTAGCGGACTCTGACACTTTCACATTCATCCAGGTTAKCCAGTCACATACTTGAAGCTGCTGAAGGAATCTTGTCCACCTACCTACCCTGAAATGCTTTTATTTTGAATTGGAAGGGGTTGGGTCACAGTGTACAGATTATTCATACACATTGTAGTTGTGCCTGTAGGGGAAGCAACAGCTTTCCTGAAGGGGGTTGTTGTTATTGCATGCAGGGAGCAGGCAAGGGAATAGTTAGGGAAGGCTGACTGGGAAAACAAGGAGTCTGAGCCTGATGAATTATTGCATGCAGAGAAAGCGAACACACAGTGAGCAGCTCTTCCCTTGGAGCAGCTCAGTGAGGTAAAGATGTGTTGCTTTTATTGCCTGCATTATCAAAACAGTGTATCTTCAAAGCTGTACAGAAATAGATGAAACACAGACCTCAGAAATTTTAAAAGCCCCTTTGATTTTTACTCCATTTCTGAGTTGTCTATGAGAACCTGACAGTAGCACAGAGACAAAACAGCCTTTTRAAAGAACCTTTGTTTATAGGCCTGCTAATCAGCACGACTCATCTACAAATTCATGCCCCCAGCAATCTTACACCTTGATGGTTGCCATGCTTACACTTCAGACCAGCATCCCACTTTGATGGGAAGGGTAGTGCTTCATTGCATGTCCTGGTTATGTAATGGTAACAACGGTAAAAACAGGCTTTCTAATCAATCTCCTCTAGGATCACCCTGGAGTTGCTKCTATGGCTTCCTCTTTGCATTTGAGGAGGAATGTGCACACCTACAGGTCGGCACAGACATGTACATTTTTAATTCACTGAAGACAGGATGTTTCACCTCACAAGGCTCCCATAATCACTACCTTTTCCTATTTAGCCCATCAATTATATGCAGTTCTTCCTGCATTGTGCTATGACATTACATATCTGCAGGCAGATCTACCACAGAACTCGATTTGTTTCGGTATATCGGAAAACTGGAGAGAAGTAATCTATTTTCCACCAGTATCTTAAATATATCTTCAATTCCTCTATGCACATACAGAGTTTGGGAGGAATTTCAGATTCAATCTAGCTGAGTAGAAAGTATCTATTTAATTCAAATTTCTGCTAAGTAGGATGTGCACTACAAATAAAGCTCTTTCTCTTTTCACCGCCTTATATTCAATGTAGCAAATATGGTTAAAGTTTCCAGAAAGGAAAAAACGTGTCATGAAACCACCTCTTTACAAGACTGGGTTATAACAAGGCTCCTAATTGTTTATATTACAAAATTGTTAATGTATCTTAAGAAATCAAATACACTGTAGAAAATACTGAAAGTCTTTTACCCTAAGGAGATTACAAGTGAGCCACATGAAGATGACTTTTTCACTTATGTRTATAATAGGTTAAGCTAGGTTTTACCACTCCCTCTTATCTCCTCTGAAAGCAGGGCCACTGCTGGGCACAAGGAGGGGCAGAGAGGAAATGTGGTTAGGAAACTGTGCACTTAGCTAACCCACAGCTCTAAATTTCCCACTGGAGACTCTGGCCTGCAGATGCACTTACGAGCAGTGTCAAAGCTGCTCAGACCAAATCCCAAGCCTATGTTGGGCAAARAACCAGGAAGCCATAACTTTCTGCTTATGGATTCTGCTGATGAAGTAGAAATCTGGTCCATTATAATAAAAGATGAACTATGTATATTTAGGTATCATTATTGATTAGAAAAGTTACTGATGAAGCATGTTTGATTCAATTGAAGGAGTCTTGAATAGCACCCTCCATCTCATTTATCTGTACTGCTTTCCTGTGGGTTTCTTCTATGAAATATTCTCTTGATTGCTAATAGGTTTTTTTCCTGAATTAGTACCAGTTACATGTTTATGTGCTTCTCTAAGGTACATGCCCTTTCCCATAATGCAGATGGACCACAGGAAAATATGGTAAAGTTGATTATAGGCTTTGCAGTGCACCCTAATGTTGAGTATCGAAYTGGCACACTCTTCACACCTTCCCACATACATAGAGGTGGCAGATGGTAGTTGAGTGAAAACTTCTTCCTTCTTGCTGTCCTCCAAGGCTGGAGCTTGCAGCTGGGAAAAGGTGGCATTTTGGGTTCCCTTTGAACTTTGGGCAATGTGTGCCATGACTTGGTTCTTAAATCAGAGACAGCTGTTACACAGCTAACAGCAATGTTGTATTCATCTTAGCTTCACAAAATGGTATTCTGAGTATCATAGAATCATAAAATTGAGTAATGGTTTGGATTGGAAAGGACCTTAAAGATCATCTCATTCCACTCCCCCTGCCACAGGCAGGAACATCTTCCCTTGGACCAGGTTGCTCAAATCTCCTCCCAATCTGGACCTTAACACTTCCAGGGATGGCTCCTCCACAATTTCTCTGGGTAACTCATTCCAGTGCTTCGGCACTTTCACAGTAAAGAATTTCTTTCTTATATCCAATCTAAACCTTCCCTCTTTCAGTTTAAAACCATTCCCCCTTGTCCTGTAACTACATGCCCTTGTACAAAGTTCCTCTCTAGCTCTCCTGTAGCCCCCTTTAGGTACTGGAAGCTGCTCTAAAGTCTTCCTGGAGCCTTCTCTTCTCCAGGCTGAACAACCCGAACTGTCTCAGCTTTTCTGAACGGGTGCTCCAGCCTTCTGATCATCTTCATGGCCTCATCTGGACTCAGTCCAGAGGTTCATGTCCATCCTAAATTTCATAAATATGGCTCTCAAGGTCTTGGACTGTGCAGAATCATTCCATTAGCATGTAGACTACATCTTCATACTGTTTTAAAAGCTTTTTCATTGTGACAGTGGCATCTCTAGAGACTATTTTTGGGCTTGCTAGAGATGCTAATGGTAATGTTTGTTTTAGATAGCTGGCTTTCTTCCAATTAATTATGGCTCTTTATGAATCATTTTGTTTGGAAATCTCTGATAGAGATTACATGAATATGACAGAAGGTCTTCAGACAGAACACAGCAATTAAAAATTGCCAAATGTTATTAGAAGGAATTGTCAGAGTCCTTGCTACAGACAAATGCAATCTTTTAAATGCACCTCAGCACAGCAACAGTCTGGTAATAGTCCACTTAGTGTGGTCTTAGCCTTAGTGAGAAATTATTAGGATTTTAAATTACTGTAATATAAAATGCCATAATTCTTACCAGTATCTGATTCAGGCATCACTGGATGGATTGTTTGTGACAGCTGATGCAAACAGTAGTTGCCGTAGGAACTGTTCCTTTGGATTTTGGTACTGTATTATATCACATCTACAGGTGGTGTTGGGAATCAGTTCAAATTCCTTGAGTAGCATATTCCATATTAATGGGTAGTTGAACAAGAAGAATGAGGGTTACGGGATCACAGCAGCTTGAATGCTGCTGCTCTGTAAAAACAGAGAGGAAATGGGTCTTCCATATCAGAAGTGTGGTACTGCAAAGGAATACAGGTTGTGATAAATCTCAACTTCAGTCTGTGTGACAATCTTTTCTTATTTACCTTGTACATCACTTCATATAGGCCAACAACATCTACTTTCCTGCCCGTTTTGAAATTCAGGGTCCAAAATATTAGAATCTCAAAAAGAATTATCATTACCATCACTAAATTTGGCTTCTTTTGCTGAGAAAAATCAGACAAAAATTATAACAAATGCTTGTTGAATACGTTACAAAGCGGATATTGGAAAAATGACTGACAAAACAGCTGAGTCTATAGGGACCTAAGCTTGTTAGATGCTCCCCTTCTTATCCCAAAATTGCACTGGAATGGGTGGTTTTAAGAAGTATGTGCTACCTAGAGCACTCTGTTGTGATTCCAAGATGGGCACACAAATGCTAGATACAAGTTATCTACCTAAGCTGCCCCCACATGTCCCTCCAAGTGAGTACCTACTCTTTCGGCCACAGCGAACTTCTTGTGGCAGGTAGGGACAGCCGTGAGCAGTTTCTGCACGTCAGCCTCCTCATTAGGGCACTGCTCAAAAGGGGGGCAAGTATAGGTCCAAGCCCTACACATGCAGCAGTGTCTCCAAGGCAGCTGCAGAAATGACAGCAGATATTGACACAATTATTTTTAAAGCCAACTCTCCCTACCGCACACCTGCTTCCAAAGTTTGCTGTTTGGATATCACTTCACATTGGTTCACTATGCACTGAAATGGGTATATAACCAGATCTCCCTCTGGATGCCTGCTGAGGAACAAAATTCGTCCTGTGAGAACACATGGAAATTAAATGCTTATACCAGGACTGAAGTCACTGCTTCCTGCCCTCTAACGTGGCCACAGCTGTGAGGAAGTAAATTTAAGACTTAATGTTTTAAAATTGGTTCCTGTGCTCCACTCACTGAGTCCTTTCCACCCCTCGACTTCTCTACTTTCCTGGCTGCCAAATCTATACACTGAGAAAAAACTTGCAAAGGAGCTCTGAAAAAAACATAACCAGTGGGCTATTCATTTCTGAGAGTCTGCCCCAGGGGATTTCCCAGAGGAGGAAGAGGATGCCGGTTTGCTTGGGATCCCTAATGATGAAGCTTTCCAGCTCTGCTCTCCTCCACAGGTTATTCTCATACATAAGGGAAATGTGAGCAGGAATTTACCTGGAATTGCAACATCCTTTTTCAATTTACATGTACCGTTACAAAAATAATCTCTAGAGATCTTCTAATCCAATACTTTAAGACCTTTATTAGTGACCTGAATTCCCTGAACAAAGCACTARGATTAGCACTCGTGTCCTAAAACACCACACAGCCAGCAACACTCTTCCATTAAAAACCTGACTGAAATACCACAGAAGTTGATCACAACATTAACATCACTTTTAGGGGCTTTATTTTCAGCCACCAGTACCCTGCCAAGTCCTACATCACCTCATGTTGATCTTCTGGTTTGGGGAAGCTCATCTAGACATTCCTTGAGGATTGCACTTCAGCTGAATGTGGCAAGGATTTATTCCTGTCTGGTGCGTCAGGGAAGCTTAAAGACTAGAGACAAACATCTTCTCTAAGAGGGGGACTATCTCTGAGATTCAAAGACTCCAGTTTCTTTCATCATGACTTGTTACTTATGGCTGGTCTATACACAGAACTGAAAATATCTGTCTTGCTTCAGCCTATGTTTTCCCTTGATCAAGAGAAGTAAACACAGTTCTAGTTAAATTTCACTTTTAGTGGGCCGATTCATCTGATCTGAGAAACTTTTTGACTCAGATGGCTCCTCCTGCCTGTCTCCATCACTGAGCATGTCTTGGGGCTGAGTGTTTGAGCTCCCTGATCATTCCTCTTGCCTTCTCACATTAGTGGTCCCAGCCCAGAGCAAGAGTCAGAGCAGAACTCAGCATGTCTGAGAGGGAGCTGCAGGATTCTCCTCTTTTGCATTTACATGCTGTGGGAATCAGGAATAACAAAATACTATCACTTCCTTTTTCAGCTGCTTCTTCCTGAATATTTATTCTTCCTTTGGTAGCAGGCCAGGAGTTCCTACATGGGAAACAGAACAATAACCCTGCTGTCACTAATTTACTGTCACAACTCCTATTAAATTAGCTCTGTGCTTCTCATCCTGGCATGTGGGTGTTCAATGCACAGACTGAGTTTTCTGTGCTCTCTGTTCTGCGTTATCTGCATAACAGAGATGCACTGTACCAATGCTCAGAYATGGCATCCAATTTACTCTCCGTAGGCAATTACAGCAAGTACAAGACAGAGGACAAATTTAAACTAGATCATTTTAATGTGACTAACATTTGAAGATTCATCAATCCAATTTACCTCCCAGAAATTTTCATAGCGTTTGAGAAMTCCCTGAAGAATTTGTCTGGATGAATTAACTTAGGAAAAAGCATCTTCAGGCTATTGATCAATCAGCCAGTCATGTATTTCTCTGTCAAGCTAGGTTTTGGCTGCAACTTTCAGGACACTAAAGAGAAAGGTTGTTGCAAAATGTCATATTCTTCAAGCTGCTATTTCACCTTCTTGTGTTTGAAACCCTCATTTGAAGCACGGGAGGCATTCTCCACTGAATGAAAACTTCACTTGATCCACAATGGCCCATTAGTGCAACTGGAATGTGGGGCTGGTTGAAAAATGCGGGGAAAAAAATTCACTGAAATTGGAATTTTATTAAAACTTACTGATTTCAGTATGCTAAGAGCATTCCCTTTGGCTGTGGCAACCTAGTCAGAGCCTTCTGGGAATCAAGAGCACTAACATTAGGGATTTGTCCCTGCAAACAAATTAAGGGAGTGATTCTTCCCTAACCTTTCATGAGAAATACTCCACTTAATGTTAATTAGGTAGTGGAGCAGTACTCTGCAGTCTCCAGGGCACTTTTTACACTGCACAAAACAAAACCTGGAAGTACCTTTTGGCAGGTTGACTAAATYCCAGGAAAATCCTGGAATACAAGTAGGTGGCAGGCTCTCTCCTATCTGGCTCCCCAAACGAATTACACAAAGCCTTCCTCAAAAAGCCTTGGATGGGTTGTGTCCAGCCAGGAGGTAATGATTCACATGCAGCTCRAACCAGCTTGTGGGCTGCATAACAAAAGCCTCAAGGAAATATTTTTTCCTATGTTTCTTTCAGTCAGAACCTGGATTTTATTGATGAGTAACTAGCAAATATGAGAGAAAACTTAGTGAGAAACAGTGTAATTTGGTATTTCAGAGAACAGCATCAGATATAGGGAAGAATAGGTAACAACWGGCATCTTAATTCTGGAAACCATGTTTCTGAGAAATTCTAATAGCCACTCAGTTTATTTTCATGCTGTGTTTTAAACTTTCTACGATTTTGACTTCTGTGCATGTGTAGTTGTCTGATGAACATAGGAGAAGGTGAGAGATGTCAGACTGATGCTGACAGGGGTACAAATCCTTTGTTTATCCGTTGTTGGCTGGCTTTCCCTTCTACTTACCCATCCTTACTAAGATAAAAATCCCACTGCAGTTTTCCGTGTAAGGCATGCCTTTTTGGTCCAGAAATAGCATCGAGAGTGATCGCTTCCTCCCACTGCCCACTCACGATGCTTCACGGCGGTGTGGGTGACGAACAGGTACTGGTGTCTCTGCTTCATCAGGAGACTTCATTACGTGTCAAAAAATGTCAGAAGCAGTGGAATTCATCTCATTWAATGCAGTCATCCCCAGTATAAAGCCAGTCATTTAGGCAGTTCAGCTCATGGAGAGAAAGAGTCACTTTTGGAGCAGCCTAATAAAGATGAAATAGGCCAGGTGACAGCTATGGAAGTGCCTATTTTCCTCGTTTGGGTTTTACAGGAACTCCAAGGGTCACTAGCTGTGATGGAAGCAGCCATACTGAGGATAACAAGGGTAAGAGGATACTAATCACATTGCTCTTTATAATAACTTGGGAAGAGATGACTCATTATTTTCTCCTATCCCATCAAATACCTGTGACTTACCTGAGCTCAGTTTGAACAGTGGCTTAGGAAAGGATCTGTATTTGAACTCAAGCCACCTGTTTTGTGGGAACATTTTGGAAAAAGGATATGGGAAAAAAATGTGAAAGCCCTCACCTCTGTTCATTCCTCTSTACTGAATATTCCATTCCTCAAAAAGAGAAGGAAAAGCCACTGTGGGCAGCAGCTGGAATAACAGCAGATATCAGCAGAGAACTGCACTGTGGGTCCCAAGTCAGTGCCCTGGGAAAGACTTTGGCAGTCAAGTAAGAGCCAGCAGGACCACACATGGTTCGGTTCTGCCTAATCACTAGCACAGGGCCCTTTGCAGACCTCCAACTACAGCTGAGGGAGGACAGCAGGAGGTCTGCCTGGACTTCAGTGATACCAGCAAGTTAGGGCTCCAGCTCTGATGATCTGAAGCTGCTGCTCCTTTTCTGTCACACAGTCATAGCACATCAGAGAGAAGCTGAGGTTTGAGATTTGGTTCTTAACCTATCATGGTGTATAAGAATTCAATATCAGACCAAAAAAAAAAGTGGGGAAGGAAACATAAAAGAGAGGATCATGAAAGATTTGCTCAGGTCTTTATCTAGCTGGCACTCTGCACATTCTTTCAATGTCCACATTGTCTTTCAGGAGCAATCAGTTTCAAGACATCAATTTGCATTTGAAATCTTGGTCCAGCACATTGCTAAAGCAGATTTTCTTCCTTCTGACAGTTTAATCTTATTTATGTCCGAAGGTCTGGAAGTTCATTTTACTGCCATTTTGTGAATCTGCTGCTAGTTAGTCAAGCTTTTTACATGAYGGTATTTCACCCTCTCAAAGCGTGCCCATTAATTCCAGTTTCATCTTTAAAAATTATGTAAGAATCAAAATATGTCTGTGTAGCACTGCCAATATCTCAAAGTCTGAAAGCAGTGTTTCCACAGCAAAGGTCCCCAGTTGCCCCAGTAACAAAACTATGAGGTGCAAACATCAATGACTGAATTTTGGCTATCTTTCTAAGCCACTCTGTAATACGACATAATTTGCAAATGAGATTTAAAAAGCATGTGAAGGAACAGATACATTGTGTGTTCAGGCATCTGTATTTGTACAGGTACAGTGCAACATGCTCAGCATCACTTCTGGGCGTCAGTAAATCATGGAATCACAGAATCCATAGATCCTCGGTTGGAAGGCACCCACAAGGATGAAAGCCTAAATCCCAAGTCAGCTACTCAAGTCTACTGTTGATGTCAGTGACAAAGTTTTAAACCTTCACTGGTACCTATAAATGCGTAGCTGAAGGTTTCAGCACATACACCTGTGCCACATCTGGGTTTTATAAAAAACTAACTACATTGCAGGTAAGCTCATAAAATATCTTCTGAAAGAGGCCAGGTATGTGTGTGAAGTATGTGTTATCCATATTTATTAAAAAAAAAAAAAAGTAAGACTTACTCTTTAAACTGTATTCTGGAAAATACTGAGAATACCTTAATCTTTAATACAGATTACATTAAAGTTGAAAATGGCCATTGGTGCCTTTGAAGTACTGAAATGCTGTAAGTCTTGATTAAATTCGTTCCTTGCATCATGTCCTGACTCCCTTTGCACCCACAAAGACCATCCCAATACGCACAAGAGTCCTACCCAAAAAGGGGATCTTTTCGCAGATTTGTCAGGGATTTGAAGAGCCCTAGTAATTTAAATGTCTACTGTTACATGTCTGTGAGTAAAATAATCCTCTCCTCCTTTTCTTTCCAGCCTCATTTCAGTTGATGCCAGCAAAACAGCCACAGTTTGGGACAGTGCTGGGGACAGAGCTGATCATCCCTGTGTTGGAGCTGCGTTCATACAGTGCTGGGAAATAAATCATGTTTCCTTGAATTGTGGTACAGCACTGTTCATCTCGGTGTGCTATACAGAAGAGGTCAGTGTAATTGCCATAACCTACTCCACACATCTTCTGCATCATGAGTGTTGTTTGATCACCTCCCCCAGAGTGCCACTGCTGTATCATCTCGGTACTGAACTGGTCACTAGCTGGCATTTACTTAAAAAACTAACAAAATCAAGGCTGTGAGGTCTTGCTGATATGTTTGCCTGTTTGGGAAGTGTCTTTCTGTAAAAGGCAGGAAGCCACTCTCATCCTGACTCATGTCCACCTTCACATTTGTGTTTACATTCTTGAGCAAACCCTCAGAAAACATGCTGAAAAGTGGATGCTGTGGAAAAGGACAAAAATCTCTGTAAAATTATCTGGGTTGCAATTAACAGCCTCAAAATTTCATGTTTTATTTCTAACCTACAGTACCAGCTCACAGCCTGGAGACATAAATATTTTATACTTTTAATTTAATCACTTCCTGTGCACTGCATAATATTATAGCTCTTTGTAGGGTAGATATTAGCAAGAGCAGAATCATTAATTAATACTTTCAAATAAGATATAATTCAGACTTTTGTGCCTTTAGAATAAATAAATAATAGCTTCTCATTATCATTATCTTATTATTAGCAATCTTGCCTCTTAATATAATTTACTACATAATTAACAGTCATATCTTCTCAAAGGCACTCATCTATTAAAATAATCGACTTCAGGTCAAAAATCTGGGGAAAAAACATGAAAAAGAGATATAGAACAAGTAAAAATTACTTTGAGGGAATTATTTTACTCATAGACATGTAACTTAAGGGGCAAGAAGCTTTTCAACTCAAAATGCTCTTGAAATGCAGTAAATTCATTATATAGTTAACAAGTTCATAGTTGGTGATCCCTGAAAGAGGGAGATTTTTGGAACTGTGATTCCCACAGAATGAAACAATGATGAAATACCTGTAGGAATATGAAACATTTTGATTCCCCTTGCAGATACTTTTTAATCTCAAAGCAATAATGACATCTTCAGTGTCATGTTTTTACACAGATGATCTCACTTTCTTCTTTCCTTTAACAGAAATAATATTTAGAAGAAATGCAATAAATGTAACAGAGCTGAGCTTCAATAAAAGACTCTAAGTTGTACAGAGCTTAATGTAAAAGAATCTTGAAGACAGATCATTAATGTAGTAATAAACATATATCCATTTCTTCATTGTTCCTTTGTCGAAAAGTGGATGCTGGCTCACGGAGAGCTTGTGTTTTAGCTTGTAAAACTGGCTTAGATAATGGGTGGGTGTTGGGAGACTGCAAATGAAGGGTCAGACAGGGAAAACAGAAAATTCACTGCCATGGAAGCAAGTCTTAGGTGGAAACGACTTCCATAATCGGCTGCAGAATGAGTGGCTGCAAAAGAAAATATGTAGTCAGTATTCCATGAATCACACACTGGTTTTACGAAAATAGTGAAAGACTGAATTAGATCTGAAGGCACGTGRTTCATTCTTCTCCTCAAATCTGTGAATTCGTCTGCACTAGATTTGGGTGCAGTCAGGAAATGCCAGAATATATAGCCAGCATTTTGTGCTAGAATGCCAGTGGGGTTTGAGAATACAGCACACCTAAAGAAACTCAAAGCTGAGTAGTGGGATTTCTGCAATGCCTACCTTCTCACTCTACCTGGACCCAGTAATTTCTAAGAGAAGGGTGTCCTGGCATGAGAAGACCCAAGGAGTGAAGAAAGGCCACTAAAGTGAGGAAGGACATTCCAGAGACTGGTTCCGAGGAATGTGACTTGTGTGTGACCTCCTGAGGGATCACAGTTGTGTATGACAAGCATCTGCCTCAGATGGAGGTTGCATGACTTCTGCCATCACCTTTCTCAGAAGAGTTTCTTGTGCACCAATAGCCACAAAAAGCAAGTCCCAGCGTTAGTTCACAGCAGCATGGATGTGTTAGGGGGCAGGAGAGGGAAACACTCCTGATTCAGCAGCTCCAGTCAGGGAGGAGTCTGTCTCTGCCGTTCTGGGGGTAGTGGTGGAAGCCAGCAAGGCAGGCCCTGCCACAACTTGGCAAAGAGTGTTTGTGTGCATGGAACAGGAGCACTGCCAAAGAGGCACAGTTCCTGATGGCAAAAGCTTTGTGAATGCTGGCTGAGGCCAAAGCCAGGCTGTTTGCACAAGTGCCATGCATCTAATAATGATGAGAAATCCCAAAATTCCCACAAAATGCCCTTCGGTGAAATCCATCCCTGAGGTTTTGGCAGGACATTGAACATATACATTCATCTTTCAGTGACAGAACCTGCTGTTTCCCATAATTTCTTCTTAGTCACAGAAACCTTGGGTTCAGATTATTCCCATAGCTGTCTGRTGGCTGTGGAGGTGGTCAAGGTGTATTTTGTTACAGGAGTGTGTCACCAGCTCAACCGTTGTGTTAAACTCCCTCAGAGTAAAACCAAATGATGCACAGAATGAGTAGGAGTACAAAAGCCTTGASTCAGTGGTTCTCACAATTATTGGTTACAGGCAAGCAGTGCATACCCGTGAGATTTAAACCGCAAGAAATCTGTCTAAGCATCAGACACCAAGCACCAGAAATAGCAACAGCAATAGACTGAAATGATGGATGTGGAGTAATAATTCAGATGTATTAATACTTAAAGTAGAAAAGGTAAGCAAAAAATGGGTAAACTCTGGACTTTTCTTGTGCCCTCAAAGACCTTGTCCAAATCATCACATAATTTCATTTTAATTCCAAAACTAATATCAACCACGTGTATAAATTGGATTCACTGGAGACAGTCACACCCATTTTCAGTTATGAATTTGTCCCTTAAATGGAACAAACTGTTACATTAGCTTTTTAGCCCCAGTTCCTGTGACTCACATTGTAAGGTGTGTAACTTCATTTTTCTATGTAACTTCATTTTTCATTTTTTATAATTAAATGCCCTGGCTTTCATGAATCTAGAAAAAGGCCTAAAAACTCAGAAGACAAATCAAAATGTGTCGTCATGTTGGAGCAAGGGGCAGAGAGAGGGAAAGAGGGTGAAAAACAGAAAGACTAAGAGACAGAGAAAGGAAGAGAGAAAAAAGAAAAGAAGAAAGCAAGAAACGAAGAAAGGAAAGAAGAATCTACATGATTATATAAATATCTAATAAGCAATTCCAGAAGAAGTATCAGACCTCAGTGTTAGCCTCCCCCTCGAGCTGAGGAGTAGCACTGGTATCACATGGAGTCAGTAACACGTGTTTCCGTATAAATACCATGTCTATGGACACCATAATTTCAGTACCTATTTTTTTATAGGCATAACCACTCCTCTGGACTGATTAAATCCTTCTGAGGGAGCTAGAAACCTTTAGTCCTCCATCTCCTGCAGAGACCCAAGCAATATTTTGAGACAGGGAAGTAAACTATATGCCATCTGAGCTATTTTGAAGTATGCCATTTCTTTTGCAGTTGCACCTGCATTTCTGTGCTCCTCACCTACATGTCCATTTGTACAGGCCCCCTTTCAAGCAGCCACACCATTGAGCACCTTGTCCATGTAACCAAACAGTCTCTGACCAAATGGATTCAATGCATCTCTTCATGGAATTTGCAAGACCTGTAGTGGATCACCTGCACTCCAGGGGGAACAGACCTCTGCCAGCACCCACCTCTATATTTAGACTCATAGCCTTCAGGAAACCATCATGTCTGTGCCATTTCCACACATTTATTCCTTTAAAAACTGAGGGTTTTTTTCTTTATGAACAATGAAACCAAAGGTTAAGAACAGGCATGTTTGTAGCTAACATTTCTGGGCTTTTTTTCACATTTTTATCAAAGGTTGCCTGCTTGCTGTTCCAGTACAGTATAATACTTTCTGATACTGTCTATATACCAAACAATAGCTGCAGGGACACAAGCCCTTTTAGAGACAGACATTTATTCAACAGCCTTAAACATAYGAAGCAAAAGCAACTGCTTTAAAACTAAATATCCTTTGCTGCAGGCACTGGCTTCTTGAGAGGTAAATGAGGTCAACAAGATGATGTGGTGTGTGTGGGTCAATTTAGCAAGGCAGAACCTGGCAGAATAACTCCTGGATCACTGAGTGCTGCTGTATTCTTTTCCTGGACGCAAACTTTACACGAAAAAAAAAAAAAAGAATTTGTCTACTAAAAAATAGAGTGTAATGAAAAATAAGTCAGCATGCCAAGTGCAATTCATAATTCATATTACCTTAAGTATTCCTCAGGGCTTGACCCTTAAATGTGAAAGGAATTTAAAAAACTGTATCAGGACGGAAAGGAGCCAATACCTGCTGTATTTTCCTAGAATAAAGGCCTTCAATTCAGCCTTATCCCTGTACCACATCAGTGCATAATGCTAAAAACTTCAGGGACACATTGAAAGACAACTTCTAAGAGCAAGAATTCTTGAAAAGAAAGGGGCTGTCAAATCATTGTTTAAAAAAAATTGGAGTACATTTTTATTGCTACGAACACATAAAACCATCTCTTTTATTAGTGTTGGGAAAACAGTGGAGCTGTACTTTCTCTGAATTAGTAGCTATTTAGAGAGACCTGAGATTCACAAATGAGAAGCTGTAGATGGGATGAATGACTTTATGAAAGGTGAGATAAAGCAAAACTTCTGCATTTCATACCATTCCGGTCCCTTTCCTGTGAGTACTCAGATGACTGTGATTTTTGTACATACTGATGTTTGAGAAGGAGGTTTGGCTCATAAAAAATATGAATAATCATGTTTTAAAAATCTGTTCATTCAGAGAGCATGTGCTCTCCAGATAATTTACATATGACTCATGAAGAGTACTAAGGACACAACCAGAGATGCCGAGTTAAACACAGAAAAGTTAGGAAGTGACAGAAATAGGTAAATAACCTTAACTCAGTGTCTTTATGTAYGTGCAATACTAGATAATTTTAAGGATATAATCCTATGCTTTCTTTCCCCACAGATGTTTCAGATATCCATGTTACAAGAGCTCAAAAATGCCCTCGTCTGCTTTATCAGAAATTTGTTTTTGCTTAGAGGCATTTTTTTTTTGCTTTGCAGGTCAGATCCTTGRTATTTCTGAAATACATTTGCAGGAAGGAGGTTACCGCTCTCCCCACACGGAACAATCCAGAGCAATCTGCTAGAGGATTCCTGTCCTTATTTCATAAGTGGAAATGCCCACTGACACACAGGCCCTCAGCYGGCCACGTATCCCACGTGTTTCCGAGAAGAACCCACATCTGCACAGCRTTCCAGAGCAAAGGCACAAAGCCTTCCCGCAGCCCAGCGCGATGGGCCCGGGACGGAGCTCAGCTTTCGGGAGCCCCCAGGAGCTGGGTGTGGGACCACAGCTCGCCTGTCTTCGGCGAAGAGGGGCCGAGCTTTTCCCTTTGAGCTCTGCTCACAGGAAAGAGTGATTTAAATATTTATTCGTGGTATGTAAACTGTGGAACAGAAGCAGTTCTTCAAGCCAGAACGCACGATTTCAGTCCAGCATGTAGCTAAATAAATGATTTCCAAAATAATACAYCCACTAAGGCTTTTTGATACCAATTAGGGTAATTTTTCACTTGCATAGTTAGGTTATAAATCCTAGGCCATGGAAATGTTTAGAAGTGCTGTCAGCCCAAGGGAGGTCTAGCAAAAGTCTGTTGGTGACAAGAGATGTACCTTAATCTTCTCAGTATTTTTATAGCTGCTGTTGAAACATGTAAGACACTGATCTGTAAAGTTTCTGAAGATTTACAGCAAATGAATCTTTTGCCAAAGGTATTTCTTCTAGGAAAAACTCTATCAGTTTAATGGTGGAACAAATTGAGTAGAATGCTTATTTTTTATGCTTCAAGAGGTCAAATATCTGCTTTCATTTGTGTGAATGGCTTTGAGGGGGTGTGGGCAGTTAGTTTTCAGTACAATCTATTTATTCAGATATGAGATCTATAACAAAAAGAGGGAAAATTTAAGCACTGCATATTGTATGACTAGATCAGGAGGAACATATAAATTATTTTCTTAAAAGAAATTGATTTATATTTCCATTGCCCACAGGAGATGATCTCTGTGCTGAAATAAGGCTTATCCCTTTCCGCTTCCTTTGACAAAGCCTGGTGTCAGTTTTACAGAAGAGAAATAGTGAAAGTTAAATGATTTGCCCAAGGTCACAAAAAAAAAGCTGATAGGGGAATCAGAAATTGAACCCACATTATCTGATTCCCTGAAAGGTTTAGGTACTAATGTGTCCAGTTTTTCTATACACTTCTTTTTCTTTCACTTTTGTGTTTGACATTTCAGGCAGTATATTTTTGCATCCTTTCTTTGTTAATCCTCAGAAGCTTTAGAGAGTCACAATAGCAGGACACACACCATATCAAATATCTGCCACGTACAAAGCAATAGCTGTGCTCACACAGACCGCAGAGTTAGGCAAGAATAAATTAACACCACGTCCAGTAATCCATTCTGTTCTGCTATTTGATGTAATGTATATCTCAGCTATATTGGCTGATGGCTAATTTCAAATACAAAGAAAGACAACACAAGGGYTTGGGGTTTGGGGTTTTTTTTTAATCTTTGGTATTTATTACGGTGGATTTTCAGCAGATAATCAGCTAACTGGATTTGTTAGCAACAGCCAGTCTCAAACAGTTCACAAACTGCTAAGAATAAAGGAACTGGAAAACCTCTTAGCTATATGACACAAGAAAAAAAAGTGTCATTTTTAATCTTCTCTTTCCAACCCAGCATAGCAGGTAGTGTGACAGTCTCATTGGCCCAGGTCTACAAATGAATACGACAGCTGAACTCGCTTGTAATTCAGCAGGGCAATGAAGGATGTGCTTGGCAGCTTTGCTGAATTGGGACTGTTTAGTTCAGGTGCTTGAAGCCCTTTCCAACTGGACTGCCCCAAATGTCCTGCCAGTGAATACACTGAACTGGGAAGGGTGAGGTGCATGGACCACTTGGGCAGGCAGATGGATTCCAGCATGGGATGGTCTTCAGGGTGAGATCCCACCCGAGGATGTGCTGAGCCCAGTGCAGAGCATCCTAACCCCAGTGACACATTGCAGGAGTTAAGAGCCTGATCATATAAACTCAGCYAAATCAAGACTTCTGCCAGCTCACGTAGGATTTGTAAACTTCTTAGCCAAAGAGGACCTGGGCACCATAAAAGCAGAGGTCTAGTCTAGAAATACAAAACAAAAGCCTTGTGTTGGGAGGAAAGGGTTGAAAGCAGAAGGATGGCGAGGAGGATAGTAAATTCACTCAAGTGACCTTGCAGCTGGGAATGCTAAAAATACCAAGGTGGGGAAACCCCAGTTATTATGCCCAGTGTTCATTCTCTCCCTGTTTGGAGAAATACAATTCCTGTGTGGAGATAACACACTCTCACAGACACGCTTGGGCCTCCCGCTGGAGAGAGAGAGAGATCAAAAGCTGAGAGATCATGAAAACACAGCCCTGGGATAAACAGCACGTGCAGGAAGCCCTTTGCTATATTGGGGCAGGCAGGTTCCTCCCTACATGTTGCTAGGATGAACTGAGCCCAATGGAGCCTGTGTCGCCGTGTGCCTCTGCCGCCCAGCATTGCCAGTGAGGTAATGAAATAAATCGACTTGTTGCATTTCAGCTGTGGTTTGGTGGTCGCCCTGGTTACCTGGACGTGTTGATTCGCACACCTCGAAAACAGCATCAAAAAGTCGCATGGTATAGAACAGATCCTGGAGCTATCTTCTGTGCTTTAGATTTGCTCCTTAAAATTAAAAATCCATGATGCCAGCCAGAAGAACCATTATTTTAGATCTTTGTAGGTGTATCACTTTCAACATACTTAATAAAATAAAGCCTGCTGCACAGACCAAGCATTTTTTAAGGTTGTTTCAGCATGTTTTATTCCACCTTGGCATAGCAAGTTTCCCTTAAAACAGAGATTGGTTTCGGCACTTCATCTCCGCAGGGCAGTGTAACTTCAACTTATTATTTATGTGTAATTGCAGTTTGCCTGAATTAGATTGTAATTACAGCCTAGAACCCACAATGCTGCATCAATTTCAAGTTTCAKCAATTTTTTTTATTGTTAAGTTTTAGTTTCTATTTTTTCAGGTTCCTTCGCTTAGAGTAGAAAACCAGATGAATCTTTCTGAAGCTATGCGTGTAATTTAGGCTGTAATGGAAAAATGTGTCAGCTTTATCAATTTTTCTTGGATCTTATAACAAAACGTGGCAAGCTGATTTCTTWGCTGAATTCTTTCCCCCTCTTTTTAAAACATAAATTGTCTTGCCTTTTTTTTAATATAGACAGACAGCGACCTCGTACTTAATATAGAGTGCTTCATCCTTGTAATCTCGGAGCGCTTTATAAATAGATAGGAGACATCAAAGAAGAAAAAGAGTGCTCAAGGGCAGAAGCATCACACCATGGCTCTTATTAAGGTAGTAAACCATCCTTTACTTAAAGGGACCATCCCCTATATCTTTTGTTTGTTAATAGAGTTACTGCCTCCTCCAATTTACTTCATGTATCATGGGACTAAGAGGAGAGGTGAATCAATCAGTACATTTCACAGGAGAAAAAACTTATTTGACTTGATTAATTTGCTTATTACTGTAGAATTTCACCTTGAGAGTCTTTCACCAAAAAGAAATAGCCAGGAACTTCATCTTCTCCACTAAAAGTAGCCAAACATCTCTCAATCAAAGTCTACTTTAACATACAGCTTCATGACAGAGGCTTTGCAAAGCTGCAGGTCCAAACAGCATTGGTACTTGACATTTTCTCTCTGTTCAGCCACCAGGTTAGATGAAATTCTTACATTTACAATGATAACTTAGTCCAAGAAAAATTTAATATACTAAAATAAAGAAAAATCTGATTATTATGTGTTTTATGTTCAACATATGCTTTAGTGAACAACTCCCTTGCCCGAAAACAAATTCCTTTTGCTAAGAGACATGATACTGTGCTTTTCACCAGTACACACCCATGGAAACAGCTGCACAGAAATCTTCAAAGATAAGATAGCAGAGGAGTGTTGATATCTACTTTGTGATTACCAACATTGGAGCATGACCTAAATTTCAAATCAGCATCTTCACTCCTACAAAACTTCACTGGTGGTTCAGTATCTGTGGGTAACTAAGACCATTGCCCATCAGAAATCTACCTATCAAAATAAATATAAAATCTGCTCTTTAAATAAAATGAGCAATTTCTCTTTAAAAACCGACTGCTTTCTATAAAATTTAAATAAAATAACAGGCTGTACTCTTACAGTTCAGAAATGCTGGTGTGAGGCTTTGGGGGGATGGCAGTGCAGGTCACTCCCATTCCTGCTGCCAGCAGGGTCAGACCTCTTCTGGTGTGGAAGAGCAGAATGCCAGGAGCCGGAGCAATAGTGGGGATGGCTTAATCCCTTAGTCAGAGTGTGGTCATGAGCTGCCTCTACCTTTCAGAATAACATGTGGCATTTTCTAGTCAAAATTTTCCACTTTTTGATCAAAATGTGTAGTTACAACTGCAAGGTCAGCTGTAACATTCTGTGGAGTTTTCTTTCCTTTCCAGTCATACCTTTTTATAGTCAAAAGGAAAGAAAATGGTAGATAAAATAAACCCAAATGTGCTGCTGCTTATCTTCTGGGCTGAATAATTTTATCAGAATCATCAAATTTCCATGAAGCCTGCGTTTATGCTTGCTGTGCTGATGTTAACAAAAACACCACTCCCACGCAGAAATTGCTTAGCTCAGAGCAGGGACATTCTTACCAAGAGCTGACCTCAAGATTTGCCAGACATGCCACGAATCTCCTAGAGTGCTCTGGAGGATGGATGCTGTGGTTGAATAGAGATTTCTGCCTCCCTTTCAGGGAGATCTGTGCCCAGCATCTCCTCTCCCATGCAGGGGTTGTGGAGCAGCTGTGTGTCTCAGGATTGGTCTCCTTACTCCACCAGATTTACTGTGCTTGCTCAGCCCTGGGACACTTGAAGCCACTTTTTTTTTTTGTCTATTTCCTTGAAAATCATCTAACCACAAAAGGTAAGAAAAGAGGTTTCTAAGAAGTTGGAGCGAATTTACACTCAAGCCACTGCCCTAGCAAGAAAATAAATATTTGTGGCCATGTCTGAAAAACGAATGAAAGTCCCATAACTTGGTTSCCAAGCCCAAAAGGCAGCTTTTTGGTGCCTGTTCCCTCTGCAGCCTGGGCAGGCAGCTGACGAGGGCTGTCTCAGAGCAAATATTTGAGGCTTGGCAAGAATACGCTGCTCTCCCGTTGTTTCCTGGATGGCATGTTTGCTCTGAATGAGATCTTGGAGTGTCAGGGTAGTTCAAAAACATTTTGGGATAAGATCTCATCCAGAATATGTTCACAATCCAGCAACTACTTCCCTGGATGGTTAAGAAAGTGGGAGATTTTTTTCCTGTTGGACAAGTTTATCTTGCTGATATATCTGGTTACTAATTCTATTATGAAGATAAACAGAGTTGTTCACACTGAAGGCTAATCTTTTAAGTATTGGAGGTGAGGAACTCAAACATACAAGATAAGAGAACAAAGTGAAGGAAAGGCAAGGTAATAAATTATAGCTGGGACACAATACTGGGTTTTATTAACAGTGATCTCAATTTAAAAAAAACCCAAACGACCAAACCCTGTGTGGTCTCTAAGCAGAAGCACTTAGCAAAAGCCACGCAAGGAATCTTGAGTTAATGTCAGAGCCCTTCAGTAACAGACATCAGTGAAATCTAATCAATAGCTGCTGTCTGAGCAATGGGGCGAATGACCTGGGCCATCCACTGCCAGGGGCTCACGTAGCACTGCATGGGGGGAAAGGGCTGTTGTCGTGTTTGGAGTAGTTTTTAATATCCCCTGTAACATTTATGTTATGAATACAATTATCTACTCTACTGCATCAAAAGGTGTGTCATGATTTATACTGACAAATTAAGTGTAATGAGATTTGCCAATGGAAATCCTGAAGCATCTTTTCAGTAGAGTAGAATGCATAACTATATTTCAATAATGAAACTTTTTATAGCCTGCTGCGGGATAGTTTATTCACACATTTTGGAAATATTAGTGCTGAAAATCAAAAGGCAGAGTCAGAATATAAATAAAAATTTTGGAAGAGAAGAAATTTCATACCCAGGTGGAGGCACTGTGTTGCAAACATCCCATTTCCTTTCAAGCCCTTAACAAACCCTGCCTAAGGGTAACATATTGCAACTTAGACCCAGAAACAGAGCTGCACAAATGGATTTATAGAAGAAAGGAGAGGTATTGTTCTTTCAATAATTAAAAAATCCTGACTAAAACCACCAACTCAAGCTTTGGAATTCTACTAGAGTTTTAAGTAAGGCTACAGTTGTTCTGTTAAAGAAGCCTGGGATAGCCCCGGGAGGCAGGGTGTTCACGCAGCCCAGCACTGCAGAATCCACAGCAGCAGCTCAGTCCCCTTGGGGAGAAGCTGCTCTGGAGCTGGCAGCAAGGCCAAGGGGACTGACAAGACTGACATCTAACCCCAGAGCCAACAGAGGCACAGGAAGCATGGGCATGTTCTCAGAAATCACTGTATGATACAGACAGACCCTGAGTGCTAAAATTCCCGCTGTTTTCGGATGTACTGGCTAACTTTCCTTGCAAGACTATTGCACATGTTAATAACTAACAAATATTACCCAAAACAACAAAAATATCATGGGGGTCTTACTGTGATGATATAAATAAATATAGCACATGAGACTTAATTGTCACATTTCAGCACCCTCAGTCCACAAGAGGAAAAGCACCAGTGAAGCTGTAAGATTGGTTAACACCAGGGTGAAAGCACCAGCCTTCAGCTCCATCCTCTCACCTAATCCAAGCAACAATCCCACTCAAATCAGTGGCTGAGATAAGGAAAAGAAGAAGAAAGGAGTCGTGTCTCAGACCCTACTGGGATGGATCAGTGTGGGGTTGCAAGCACTGGAGTTCTAGGGCCTCACTGGAGCAATTATTTTTTATGCTATATTTCACCACCAGCTTCACTTGCAATTTGAGTTCTGACCAATACTGAATCCTTCTATTTTACTCAGTGGAGTTAAACTTAACAAGGAGAATTCTAAGAGGCCCATTAAAAGTAGAGAAAAAGGCAGAACTTGAAGTCTCATGACCTTAAACCAAGTAATCTTGTGACATGCAACGAGTGTAGAAAGAATAGTTTGCAGAAACATGTGATTAGGGATAGAATAAAACAGGTAAGAGTGGAAAGGAAAAAAGAGGGAGACAGGCAAGCAGAGAGGCAGAAATTTATTCCTGTGTGGTTGGTAACCCAGCCATCAGGACACCTGGGCTGGGATTTGGAGCCTGCAGCCTGGCTGTCCATTCAGAATCTAAAAAAAAACCAAAACAAGCCAACAAAAAACCAAAACCAAAAACCGTTCCCCACCAGGCACTAGTTAGAAGATGTCCTCAGATCTCATTGAAATTTGCTCTTTATTTTCTCTGAAGTGAGCTCAATATCAGGAATCTTAAAACAAGGGGAGGAAAAGAACAAGTCTTTTACTTGTAAAAGTCTCATGATTTTAATCCAGACAATTGTATTTTTTTGGCATTTGGGTTTACTATACTAAGAGTTGAGTTAACTAAGATATGTGAGGCCAGCACTCATGTTGAACAATCACATGTGCTACCATATGCAGAACAGCAGATTTATTCTGCTAGATTCACTAAAAGTGTGAATTTAGCACTGCTAATTGAAAGGATTCACCTTTATCAGAAAAATTTAACTCAAAACACTGCCTAACTTCCAGGCTGCAATTAAGAGCAGGAGCAGCAGATCTCTGATTTCTACTTTCATTATAAACAAGTTCAGTAATTCCATTTTGAAACAGAAGACAGGGGCACAAAATATTCTTAATGTGCCATTGCTGGTTTTACTGCTTAGATTTCAGTTGCTGTCATTCACAGTCATCTGCTCAGAAAATAAATGAAATTCTATTTCTCAGTATTGATGATAATTTGTATGCAATTGTTCTTAAACACAACCATTTTTTAACATTCAGTGTCTAATTTTATATTTACTCTCTTGTGTTTGCTGTTAGCTGTGAAGACCCCCTGCCTTTTATACATGAAGACATGGTTTTGCATGTAAATCAGTTAGTTTGATGCTGACATTGGTTCTTACCCACCTAACATCTTCCAAAAATCATTACCCTCCTTTATCTTGCCAAAAATTTTATCAATCCATGATTTTATTTGTGTTTAAAATCTAACAAGTAG
Source organism: Amblyornis subalaris (assembly GCA_018881555.1). Lineage (NCBI taxonomy): Eukaryota > Metazoa > Chordata > Aves > Passeriformes > Ptilonorhynchidae > Amblyornis > Amblyornis subalaris. Next base: position 294,527 of record JACAXG010000055.1, read on the forward strand.
TTTTCCATTCTGTATTACTATTTACTTTTGAGCCGACTGACAAGCATACACTGATGGCAGACCTAGTTTTAAAAAACTAAATTCTTCCTTTCTTTCCTCTTTCATTTTTTTTTTAATTTTCTAGAAATCATCTGTCATTCAGTCACTAGAAATAAAATATTCTATCTGAAATTATTTTAGCCCTCAGGTTTAAGAAGAAAACCGGAAACTAATGTTATGAATAAAGGATATGACTGAAGTCTACTAGAATGGATTGGATCTAGGCGAAGACTCTGTCCAAGTGACTTGTAGGCAAGGCTTGGGATTTAAGTCCTGAATTTTGAAGATTGTCCATTCAGTTTACTCACTGAAAATTCAGTAAAAAATAATGGAGTAATTCGAGGTGAGACAAGGGAAAGTCAGACCTGTGACTTCTGGGTACATAATTAAAATGAAGAAGTAGTGTCCGAGAGTAAGGGTTCTGTGGATGTACCTGTGCTGCCTCGATGTGTGACTGTCAATGCTGCAAAATCTTGTTTGAACGACAACAGATAACAGTAAAAAAAATATTACAGTGACCAGGAAGGGAGAAGATGGTGGGAGGAGGAAGGCAGAGATACAAAGCAGAATAATCAAACATTGCAGAACATTGCTCAGTCATGAGCTCACAGCAATGACCTTTTTCCCGTAAAGAGAAGCAAAGGTTAAGCATCAGCCGTGCCTCAGCCAGCCTAGGCTTTCAGCATGATGCAGTTGCTAAGCTCCCCACAATAGGCATCCAAACACATGCATTTAGAAAGCAATGTGAATCATCCTGGAGTAATGATAACTGAAGAGACATAAGGAATAAAACAAGCAGTCAAAACTCAGTGAGGCACTCTGAAATTTCATTTGCGAAAGAAATGGAAAAAAAAAAAGTCCACCCTCAGGTCTCTAAAAATAGTCACAGAAAATTATCGGTTCAGATACAGAGAGACACTCTGCTTCCTCAGGACTGCACAAGAGGATGGCTGCTGACAAAGCCRGCTCAGGTTGTGAGAGGACAGACACGTTTGACTCTGTGTGTGAAGCATTTCATGGCTGCATTTGCACAGACAGAAATGCTCATCGCTACTGGAAGCTCCGAAGCCATGCTTTCATTCAGCAGAGCTGGCTGGCATCATTTACCAGCCAGGGAACAGACACAGAGAAAAGTTCTCTCTTTTCATTATGTTTTTTTTTTTTATCTTCATCCAGTCTGTGGCTTGCGCTAAATCTACTGTGAACATTTTGCAGATTTTTTTTCTGGTAAGACGAGCCAGTCGATGAGAGACCTTGCTGATCATGAAAACAATGTGCAGTTATCTCCCAGCGGGAGTTCAATCAGCTCCAAAACTCACAGCTGGCTTAAAAGGAGAGACATAGAAGCAGGAGGTAAAGTTCAGTGTAGCAAAGCGTATTAAGAGGTGAACGGGATGGGATRAAACAGGAGAGACGAATGGATGACACTGGGAGCTGGGAGCTGTTCTGCTAATCACAGCCAAAGCAGGACACCCTGCGTGAGCCAAGGACACCAGCTCAGGGCTGCACGTTTGTCGTGTGGTGTAGAATTCCCTCCCTGGAAACACTGAAATTCAGGACATTTTTCAGTTAAGGTGCCTGAGGATTAATTTGGTTTGGTCAAATTTCTCCCAAGTAACTGACATAAAAAGAGGATGCAAATGGAAAGCGCCAAAAGGGATGTTTGTCTGATTTCCTGCTCTCTCACAGGGATTTTTGTGTTGGACAGGAGTCATTAGAAGCTGTGGAAGTCTTACAGAAAAGTTGAAAAAAAGTAATATCCTACAGAAGAAAGTGAGATGAATTCACAAGTTTTGCCACATTCTCCTCCAGAGAAGGTGGGTGGAACCACAGCCTTCCAAGGTCTAACAAAAGAGAAGTATGGAGTAAAGACTTTTAAGAAGTAATTTTAAGTAATATAATTTAAAATACATCTGTTTAAACCGGTGTGCAATATCTGTGGTGAATAATTTGCCGAATTTTTGCGATGGGATAGTCCTAGTCAAGATGAAACTTCTGGAACAAGAGTGGTTTTGGCACCTGAGAATATTTCATTTTTTTCCTTCCATAGTAAAAGAACAATGGAGTCTCATAAACATGTGACAAATTTACTTTACCAGCAGCTCATCAGGACAGTAGAGCAGAAAAGTGAAAGCTATGAAATAGAAGATATCAGGCTTATGGTCCGGATCACCTAGTACTCGTCTTAAGTAATTTTCAGTACTGCTCTCAAGTAGTGCCATCCATGGAAAAGGTGTTATCACTTTCTTAGTTAATATGCCAGTAAAATAAGAATTTTACAGATTAAAGTGGGAAGATGAGAATAAAACGATGGATTTCAATGTCAGACATGCATTTTTAGGGTTGTGCAGCAGGATGATGACATTTAGCAGTATTCTCTGAGGATATAGACTTCAGAGAAAACTGAGTGCATTGAAAAGAGTTTGAAGGATGCAAACATCAGAACTATTTGTTTGTTTACCAGAGTCTGAGGATTTCATCTAACAGTTCTTGCAGGTGGTGTCTCAGTSTCGAAGGCATGAGAAAGGACATCAGAGTTGTGGCTCCAAATATAAAATACAGATCTGGCCTTCCTGCTGGCTCATCTAAGAAGCATTTAACAGCTCAGTATCTCCACTGGGAAACCCCTAACTTGAAAAAGGTAGAGAAATATGGTGGTAGGAAATGCAAGACTAACGCATTTAAGTTCTAAGACAAATCTGGCCTCTTGGGCATATTCTGAGCCTCTTGGAGAGTTAAAAAATTTTTAGAAGAGTGGTGCCTATCTCATCAAGTTAAGGGGAGGCTTTAGCTTCACTCAGAATCTGACCCTACTTGCCACTGCTCAGTTTGGCAGGGCCCACTGGCGATTTAACTCCAGCAGAGAGCACAGAGTCACTTGGAACTGAGGCCCGTGGGGTCGTATCCTGCCATTCAACACCCTCCCACAGCCTTAAGCCTGGTCTGTCTATAATTAACCTGAAAAGCCACAAATGTAACATTTTACAGTAGCATAAATGGCTACCAAAGATCAAAGCAAAAGCAGAACAAATTTTTAATAATAGACATCATCAAGTGATAAATGCTGAGAATTACTGACTGATTTGGCTTGAGGGCACATCCCTATAGAACTGTACTGGAGTGTTCCAAGTGCAAATCCTCCAGGTTTTCAGGACACAGAATCGTAGAATCACACAATGGTTTGGGTTGGGAAGGACCTTAAAGGTAGTCAAGTTCCAAACCTCCTGCCATGGGCAGGGACACCTTCCACCAGACCGGGCTGCCCAAAACCCCACCCAGCCTGGCACTGACAATGAGATGAAATTCAAATCATAGTCATACAATGGCTGAGAACTTTATGCTGTTTAGGGTTACCCAACTACACCCAAGTTTTGAATGGTTAACGTTTCTTCCTTTATGATTTTGGTTGATTTAGTTGGTTGCTTTAAACTTGGTGGAGGGGAAGAATAGACAAGCAAAGAACAGAGAACTGTCTATTTGTCTGGATGACCAGATTGATCTGGCTAAAAATTAACCTGATTGCAAGTAAATGGCAATATCCTGACTGCAGGAACTGTAGCACTGTGATAATGAATTGGGCAAGGAGAGTGTACAGGATCTGTGGCCAACCTCTACACGAAACTGAGCTGAACTTCCTATGGATTAACTGACAGTGCAGCCAAACTTCCAGGTTATCCGCTGCCATCTCCACACAGCCTGACAGGAGAAGCTTGTGCTTTCTCTTCATTAAGCTCCAGGTCTCAGCCACGTCTAACAAGCAGGAATAGATTTGTTTATGTTCGTTCATATGGTTTGACAGATCCTATCAGCAAAAAGAGAAATGGATCTGTGCCTGCTTTAAATCCTGATCCCACCCTGTGGCTGACATAATTCTCTAAACCAAGGCCAACTTAACCCTCTTTGCACAGAACCCTTCAAATGTCATGGACCTGGAATAGCCAAAAAAAGGGTTGAAATCGGCTTAGCTTTTCCGACTAAGAAATATATACATATTTCAATAGGAATATTCTATCTGGCAAAAATGAAAATTTAAGATTGAAGAGCAGGTACAAATAAATAAAAACCACACACTGAAAGTCGTCTTTTTGAGCACCACCTCTCAAGTTTCTACATTTTACCATCCCCAGCAAATTAAGTGTCCTTGTTGTTGCAACAAGTACACAGTGAGACACCCAGGGACACTGACATCTTAGAAATATTAAGTTGACCTATCAACAAAGCAGAGGTTTATGGGAAATATGTGTTTCATAGATACCAACAACCGCATCTTTGTTCTATTCTGTTGGAAATATCTTGACTGATARGTTTGCAGATTTTCAACAGTATAACCCAAGTGACTGCAGACACTCACAAGCAGCCATTTGGCACCCTGCAGAGGGTTTGCTCAGGATATATCCTGGAGCATCATTGGTGTATCTGGGGCTAGTAGAGGTAGGGGGATGGAGAAGGAGGCTTTAGAGCCCATTATGTTAATGCTGTATGTTTTTTCCTTACTGTAGGAAAAAGGAAAAGAGTGAGGTGCCAATCTAGAATTTAAATACGAGCTTCAGTATAGTTGTCACTGACAACAGTATCATATTCCAACAGTTAYATATCTTTAACCAACAATAATGCAGTATACTCCAGACAAGCCATGTGTTTATAACAGTTAATGTCTGCTAAAGCATCAGCCTTTGAGTGTCAGACCTCGTTCGGGTGGGTATTACATATCACTGACTCCATTCCTAAACATTGATGACTCTGGTGTTGCCACTTTTTTACCACATGCACAATTATTTATATATTTTACACCTTGCTTACACAGTGGAAGGTAGAAATTTTGTAGGGGAGCATAGAAAAGCATTTCTTTGATTTTTTTCCCCTATATTTAAATAGTGAAACATACAAATCCAAAAATAATTGAGTCCTACTCCGGTTTCCAGCTGCAGCCATTAAACTCATTGCTTTTTTCCTCATGACTCAGAATTTGGTTTATATACACCRGCCCATTTTTCCAACCCTATTTTAATAAAAGAAGAAAATTGCTGAACCATGATGAAAACTGAGAAATTTGTTGGCATTGAGAACTTCTGTTTACCAAGTAGAAAAACCATGCACCTCATGGGACTTCAAAAGCAGTCAGATACGTTCCAAAAGAAGGTCCCTTGAAAATATTTCCCATATAGAAATACCTACAGAAGCAATTTAGAATCAACCCAAAACTTTGGGATTTTTTCCTCTCTGTTGTGGGATTGGAGGTTGTCATGAAGCATTGACRCTAAGCAGGGAATAACTAGGCAGACTTGTTCCTGCTGGGTCAGGGAAGTGCTAATCCCAGACAGTAGTTTCGGGTGGTGTCAGCCCCCACCCCAGAGGAAGAAGGAGCTGCCCACAAAGAAAATCAYTTTGTCAAAAAAATTTGGAAGTGCAGTAAATCCAGAAACCAAGTCCTGCCTCGTCATATGTAGCATGACGGATGTGATGATCTAGTTACTGCATCATYTATTCCTTTTAATTAGTATGCTTGGATCTAGCAGCATGGGGAGAAGAAAAGAGGGCAGGAAAGGGCAAGACCCTGCAAATGGTGCCCTCAGTTTTATTTGCCAGCATCTTCCCAATTTGTTTTTGTTGACTTTGGCTCCATGCCACATGTTGGATAACTGTCAGGGCTTTGGACATGCAATAGACCAGAAATTTAGATGGTAATTATGATTAATATGAAAATATATCTAGCTAACATAATGATACAGGGCCAAACCCTGCAGCCATGACTGTTTAGCATAAAAATTGCCTACAACACTTGCAGAAATCCTAAATAAAAGTCAAGTTTTACCATCTTGAAATCAATGGGACAGAAGTTAAATATTTCAGAACAATAAAATATAAAATGTTGTGGGGAGGTGATATGTGATGACAAATTTTTCAGAACAAGGGGGAATGGCTTAGACATTAGGAARAAATCCTTTAYTGTGAGGGTGGTGAGGCACKGGAACAGGTTGCACAGAGAAGTTGTGGATGGCCCATCCCTGGGAGTGTTCAAGACCAGGGTGGATGGGGCCCTGTGTAACCTGGTCTAGTGGAAGGTGTCCCTGCCCATGGCAGGGRAGTTGAAACCAGATGATCTTTAAGGTCTCTTCCAAAACAAGCCATTCTACAATTCTATGATAGGATTCACTACCATCTTTGCGATCGTTAACGAATGCTTGATAGACGATGTTCTGATACTCACATGATTAAAGAGGTTCCAGAAGTGAGAATATGGCAATGATGAGGTGGTATAGAATAATTTCTRGGTCCCAGCCATGATCTCTCCCGGCTACTGCAAAAATTAAGCCTTTCCTGGCTGGAAYCGGTACATTACCTCATTTTAAAATCAATATACAGCAATTTGGTATATGTTTTGCCATGCTTGTGATACTTGTTTGCCACTGGTGAGTTACTTAATGCYCCTCATTCTTTCCTTAAGGCCATCACATAAATGATCCTTGACAAGTAACACTAAAAATGAGMCATAAAATCATAAAAATGATGAAAGCTGGATGACTTATATTTCATGTTAGAGGATGGTTGGATTTTGGGAGTTGTCACCTTTCTCAGGAAAGAAACACAAATGGATTGTAAAGGCATCAGACMCTGCACAGTGGAATATTTAGCTGGACTCWATGATCCTTGTGAGTCTCTTCCAGCTCAGGATATTCTGTGATCTGCTCTGAAGTGCAGTAGGTGAGCTCCATCTTAGCATCACGTGCTGCTGTGAGCTCCACAGATAAGTCTCCATATTGTCTCCAGCTTCAAAACCCTTCTGTTCACACCATAGACTCTCAGCAAGGCAAAGACACAGTGAGCCAGGCTACAGACCCGCAGTGTGCTCAGTGTCCAATGGCACTCACAGTGTTTCCAGAGAAAGAAAACCTGAAATACCAYCCCTGTTTGCTGGGCCAAGGACAACATCCCCATGGCAGTGCTCCTAGTTGCTTGTAAACATTGGAAGCTGAAGGTTTCTGGAGCCAAACATATTTTGAGAGCACTTTGGCTCTTATTCATTTCCAATTTCAGAATAAAAGAAAGAGGACTGCTGTAGCAATTAATCAAGTTGATTATATATAGAATTTCTCTTCAGGTTATTTTGAACAAAATATAACAGTTCCTAACAGTCTGATTTATAAATAAAAGGTTTGATGTCTAGTCCAGAGACCTTATCTTATTTTACATTTAAACTAAAATCAAAATTCAGATATTTAACATAATAATTTCTTTTATATTCCACTTATTCCCAAGCACTTTTAAATCACCATGAAAAAAAAAAAATCATCCATTTCCATTTGACTTCCCAACAACCACCTGACACACAGGGTGAAAGGAAATTCTCAATAATTACCAAATAATTTATGGCCAAATAAATTTGTGGACAGCACTAATTTAATAACCAGCCAAGAAGTGACAGTACAARAAGATTTGTGGAGGTAGCCTCATACCTGAGAGTAGTCAATGACATATTAAATTAAATATCTCTCTCTAGTGGAAACCAACTAAAAGCCTAAGGAAAGGATTTATTAAGTCATTTATCACTAAASCCAGCATTTTCTCAATACACTAGAATTACTGGAAAGTTCATCCAGCCAAATATGAAAGGGCTCAAAGGACTCCTGTCTTGRGGAGCTACAACCGTCCTCTGTTTGCAGACACGTGCCCTAAGAATTAGGTTTTCTATGATCTCTTCTGCTTTCTCAGTCTCACAAATGCTTATAAATTACAGCAACAATGCAATTGAAATGACTGCAGAATTTATCACCAGCAGAATAGCAGGATTTGTCATTACAAGAAGACAGACATATACACTCCCAAATTGTGATCAGCTTGGGAATAGGAGCAGTATGACACAGCTTCCATTACTGTGACTGGCAACAGCTTCAGTACCTAACTGCACGGGGGAAAAGATAAGCCGTTTGATGAGCTGATGTAGTATTTGACAGTATTTCCACTTTTAGGTTGCAACAAAGCATAACTGTCAATAAAGTCCAAGGACAAAGTGATCTTGCTGTAGAAGGCTATAACTCTCACTGATCTTGGTAAGAATTGTGCCAGCTTATGCTAACCCTCAGGCTGGGGCAAATTCTGCATTTCCAGATTCCTCCGTTTATCGCATATTTCATCATCTCAGCATATTCRTTATTGCTGTAATTTTTATTGAAAGCTATTATGTCATAATACATCCTATAGGCAATGGATTTGAGACTTGTACATGTGATGGTTTTTAGGTCTGCCCCATGGAACAGACACCTTCTGGAAATACCCTTGACAGATGCCCTGGCATATTTTTTTGCAATTCCAGAAAGTGCCTTTAAGTGAGACAGTCAGCTTGAGCATATCCCTATTTGAAACTTTCTTTCTCTCACGTACTTTAGGAGGGTTGGACAGCCACAGGGTCACAGAGCAGGAATTTGAAGTGCTGAATGCACTTGGAGTCTCCAAAGAAAGCAGAGGGCAGGGTTTGAGAGAGGAATTGCTGCTGTGGTGCCTCTGGATGGTGCAGTTTGACTCTGACCCCTCAGAGGGTGAGAGCCTGTGAGGAATGACCAGTTCCTTGTCATTCCAAAACTCATGCATTGTACCACGACCTAAAGTCAACTGAAAATAGTGACTTTAAAGTGAGTCCTGTTTTGAAATCTAAGGGCATATAATACAATTTTAACCAAATTGCTTTTGTTTCATATATAAACAACAGCTGCTAAACAAACAGAGCCTTCTAAGAATGATTTGTTTCCAAGTCTCTCAGTTTAGAATTAATCTTTCTGGGAAATAGTTATAATGTCACAGCCAATACATTTTTGCCCCATGATACTTATTTTGCAAAATGAAAACCAACAGTTACAGCTTTAAGAGGCAATGAGCACAGCAACTACTTAACAATTTGTTCTTGGCAGGATCTGACCATGTCCCAATACCCCACAGATTAATGTTTTTATAATGGAAAAATGCAGTATTCAGCAGGAAAGGAGATTATTGCTGGCTGGAGTGCAAAGCAGAACATTGCTTCCTCTGTTCACTTCTAGCACAGTATCTCTCCTCAAACCTTGGCTATCCCACCTCTTCCAGAAACCTGGATCACAGGCACCCCTTCAAACACCAGCTATCCCAGTTGCTGTCTTGGAAAACACTTTGTGGGAGGGATTTTACTTGCAAACTCTATTACAGGCTTCCTGTTCAGAACAAAGCAGGATGTGCATCTTTGCCTTCTATCAGCTCAGCTCACTGAACCGTAACTCCAGGACTCTGACCCTTGCCACGTGCTGGATATGAGAGCCAAAGCAAGCATGTGTGAGTAAGGTTTTCACCCTCTGCCAAGTTCGATKATGTGTCTTTTCTCCATGGGAAGAATGATAGCAATTCACAGAACAGACAAGTGATGGGACCTAATAAAGCAGCCCCTGGATCTGGTCCCTCRTATCGGTGCAGCCGGGCAGTTGGTGTCAGTGGCTTTCCAGCACCCCTCCTCCCCAGCTGGGCCACCACTCCAGCAGCAAGGCCTGATGCAAATCCCATTACAAGCCAGCAGGAAATACAAAGGGTGAGACTCTGTCCCTGTGCTGAAGCACGAGGCACCAGGCAGAGGTTCATTGGGTCTGCTCCACAGCGGTGCAGAGCAGGCTGGGGAACATTAGCAGACCTCTCATAATTTTTGCAGATTACCTTGATCCGGGGTCATGGTGTGGGAACCATTGTTCAAGATAGTAAGCAATAACAGTAGGTTAAAAAGAAAAAAAAAGAAAATAGAAGAAAAATATCTTATTCCAAATATATTACTATACTGCATCACCTTCTGCTGCAGTGCTGCCCCAGCAGATAATGTTGAACCTATGGCTCCCTCTGGGGAAATTAAATCAATTTATTCATCAATACACAGCAGGGTTTTCGTCACAGGTTAAGAATTYGTTACAAATTTGTGATTAGCTTACATTTATACTGAGAAAAAGAGGAAAATATCCTTTTCCAGCTGTACTTTTAACAACATAGCACGGAAAGCAAAGACATTTTAATATGTTTCTAGATTTATGCACATTTTAAAGTTCGCCCAGAGTGATGTTACCATGACCCTGCTACTTCAGCCTGCCCTAGAYTGACACAGCACAGGTCACTTCCCCATGCAATGAAAACACTGGTTTTGTGGAGATGAATGAAAGCAGTGTCAGCCCTTTGCAGATCAGACAACCAAAGAGAAGCATTTTGAGGCAGTTATGTAGGTGGATAAAGTGCCAAGWAGGGAATACACAGAAAGATCTGGAAGTGTTTAGATTAGGACAAACTGACTTTTTCTGCAGGACAGGGTAAAGTGATTACAGCCAAGGTTTTAAATCTGTTCACAGCAAGTAGGAGATTTACTATTGACTACAGGAGAATCAAATGGGACCTTGGACACACCAATGGTAAGTGACAAGGGACAGGTGCCCATTACACRTATAGAGACCTGCCACATCAGTATTAAACCTGACTCATTTTTCAAACTATGGGGTTGTCTGTGCTTAATTTGCTTGATATTGATAAAATGGTTATTGTACATACACGCCAGCAGTGCACACAGGGATGATACCAGGAATGAAACCCACCAAGAGTACAGCGAAGGTTATTGCCCTCTYGGAGTGAGAAATACCTGACAGTATCTTAAAAAGTGGGGGGGRTGTTTGATATTAAACATGAAACAGCAATACCAAAACTATGTTGAACGAAAATAAGCCACACTTTAAAACCAGCAGCGCTACCATATTTTTAATTTATTCAACCTCTGTCTATGTAGTGTACAAAAGGACTGTTACAGGATGGCTTTTGTTACAGTTTGTGTCTGTCATTCAGCAGCAGGATGTATCAAGAGGAATYACTAACGAAGAAGAAGGCTCTGGTTGCCCTTAGACTTTCCAGGAAATGTGCTTGGGAGCAGCATTTGCAGTGAAGCTCTCAATATATTGTGCATGTGCTTAATGAAAGCTCTACTGGTCCATGAGAGTGACAGCAATACCTCTTCCTACTTCATTTTGATGAAGTCATTTCCTATGAAAGGTGTCAGCAAGGCATAATTCTGCATAGCAGAATGGTGTATTTTCTGGGGACACCTACATCTTCCCTCATTTCTGATGTTTTCCACTTCTCGTAATGCCAGAAATTCACTAAAAGATTTAATTACAGGGTTTTTCATTTTTCTGGTTCTACAGAGGTATTAAAAACCCCACAGACCTTACAAAGGATAAGGGAAGGTCTGTGCATATCTGTGGTAATGCCACTTAAATCAGCGACGTTGACCTGCGCTAGTAGACCATGTGTTCCTTTTGTTTTATAGTATTACCAGCTAAAAGCCCTTGGCCAAATGTAATGAGTCACTTTCTTATTTCTAGAAATACAAGACTTCACTGACTCAGGAAAAAAATCATGAAGAATCCTGTTTTACAGCAAAAACTTTAATTCTTATTTAACAAGCAAATTTATTGCAGTTTGTGGTTTTCATTTCCTCACAAAAACCACCAGCAGAACAGATCTTCTCAATCAAATGCATTATTGGCCCTGCTCCACCTTCCCATTAACAGTGACTCATAAGCTAGCGCTGAAAAAATAAACCTGATTTACTTTAAATAGAAAGAGAACAGAAAATAAAGGCAGCTGAAATATTTCAGGTGCTGAAAAAGAAGGCTGAGAAGCTGAATTTTAAYACTGAGTAAGTGATCTGGAGCACAGCTAGTGCATCTTCCTAAATACCACGGTGCTTGCTGTGCAAAGGCTTTCTGCTCTGGGCTTAATGCATGTGACACTTCACTGATGGGCCCTCCTAGGTCTCTAATGCTGAGCTTTGGATTTAATGCTCCAAACAGTTGGAAGAAAAATGCCTTCCCCTATGAGTGTTAGTTATAAGGCTCTTAGAAGTGAATTGATTACAATCTCCTGTTATTCATCATCTAAGGCATTACACCTGCAGCTCTAACTGAAGTATTTATGACTCTATCCAACAGAGAGTTGTCTATGCCAAACTCCAGGCAAGGTCTGCTTGTACCAAAAAGTAGGAATGTAATGGACTATAAAACTACAAGGAGCAGACAGCTGCTAACTCCTCCATGAGCTGAGGACAAACAGAGCCAGCAGGACAGCGAAGCCCAGCATGTGCAGAGGAAGGAAGAGACAAGTCCAAGGGTGCTGACTGGGAAAGGCTCTGGCCAGGCACAATTCCCTACCAGCAGGGCTGAAGCCGTGCACAAAGCAGCCAGGGTGTAAGGAAAAGGTGAAAACAAGTTTATGCAATGTGGATGCAGCATGCTACATACCGAAAAACAGCCTTGTGTTTATGAATATTGAAGAGACACAACTAACAAACCCCTCTGAGACACTCAGTGTGTCAGCTTAGCTGTGGCATATGCACGAAATTTCATCAACAGACTCTTCACATGAAGGAGAGCAGACAATGCGCTGCTCTTATATAAAGTGTAAATGCATTGCAGGAGATTTCCTCTCCCATTTGCTCTATGGACAAGACTACAAGCACTGAAGGTGCCAGAGAAGTCACCATACAGAAACAGGAGAGAAATTAATCTTCCTGAGCCAGTTAACAAACATATGCTTGGACAGACAGGCTTTACTTGGGGCTTTGAAGCCCTAAACTGAACATCCACATCAAGGACAGCTAGTACAGATGGAGGAGCAGAAGGTTATTGACTCAGACAACAGTGCTTGACAAGCAGGGAGCTCAATGCTGCAGCAGCTGCCCTTTCAGAATGGGTTTTATCAAAATACAACCAAATGGGATTCACCCCGGCGCAGGCAGCGTAGGTGTACACAAGCAGGGGACATGCCTCTGGGATCAGCTGTTAACACAGCATTGTCCACTTCCAGTGACACCCAACAGATGCAGGAAGCAGAAGCAGTAACACCTCTTGCATGTTTAGAAGCTTTAGCAAAGCCCACTGAAGTCAACTGAAGAAAACGGAGGAGCAAGGTACACCAGTGACTTTCCCTATCCCAAAAACCCCAACTTTCACTAAAGAACAGAGCTAGCAAAACACGTGCAATTGCAACAGAGTTTGAACAAATGGGAATTTCTGTGGTTTTCCGGTTCTTTTTTTTTTTGTTTTTTTTAATCACAAAAGGTAACATGGAGGTTTGCCTGATTACCACTGGCCAAAATTTCATTGACTCGAAAAGGGGCAAGTTCTAACCTGAGACAGAAAAGTGACCAAAATATGAGGGGAAAAGACATAAATGTAGCAGATAAAAGAGAGAATAATCATATCCTAACTTTAAGTTGTAGCTTTTACTACATCCGCTACTCCATCTTCCTACCAGTGTCAGTTGAGCAATGCAACTAAATCATGCCTTTACAATCACAAAAGTCCCTTCTTCGTGGCAAATTATAGAATCATAGAAAGGATAGGTTGGAAGGGACCTTAAACACCATCTAATTCGAACCCCTCTGCCATGGGCAGGGACTTTTCACCAGACCAGGTTGCTCAGGGCCCCACCCCACTTGTCCTTGGACATTTCCAGGGCTTGGACATCTACGGCTTCACTGGGCAGCCTGTTCCAGTGCCTCAACACCCTCACAGGGAATAATTCTTCCTAATATCTAATCTGAATCTACCCTCTTTTAGTCTGAAGCCATTCCCCCTTGTTCTGTCACAACATGCCCTTGTAAAAGTCCCTCTCCAGGTCTCCTGTAAGCTCTTTACGTACTGGAAGATTCTCTAGTGTCTCTCCAGAGCCTCCTCTTCTCCAGGCTGAACAATCCCACTCTTTCAGCCTGTCTTCAGCTGTGCTCCAGCCCTCTGATCATCTTTGTGGCCTCCTCTGAACTCGATTCAACAGGTTCCCATCCTTCTTATGCTGAGGTCCCAGAGCTGGATGCAGAACTCCAGGCGGTTTCACAAGACAGAGCAGAGGGGCAGAATGACCTCCCTCTCCTGCTGCCCACACTGCCCAGGACACACTTGGATTTCCTGGGTCGTGTTGATCTTCTCATCAACCAATACCCCCAGGTCTTTCTCCTCAGGGCTGCTCTCGCTGTCACAGACTGTGCATAGAGTGCAATTTATCTCCGCGAATTAAATTGAACAAGTAAAGAGCTACTTTAGYGGACATTTGTAAAAGGAATGTTCATAGGGGAAAATTAATGCAATTGTGAAGGGAAAAAATGAGTAACTTGTGGCAGCCTGAGGGCAGGAGGAACTGACACGATGCTATTGCACACTTTATGCCCATGAAATATTAATGTAATCACCATGACAACTGTGACAGCCTCTGAAATTATACACCTTTACAACTACCGAACATCTTCTGCAGGAAAAAACCGCATCTACAGCTTGCAGGAAGGCTGCTTTAATCTAAAATCTATCCTTCCTTTTATAAGGATTCAAACATTTCTCCAACATCTCTTTCTCCTAAAGGCTACTGTAAGTTTGTTTCTAATGTGTGTCTGACACATATTAGCATAGCCATGGCTGTCTGGTTCTTTTTCCATACTGAAAAACCAATGCATGCTCTAAATTTACATGATCATTGTTTAAAGGCAGCAAGTCATACAAGAAAAAAAAAAAGTCTTCACAAAGTAGCTGACCAAAATCTTTTAAAAATTGAAAGGTTCAACATGTCAAAACCAATCATGGCTACATCCACCAGACACCTTGCTTAATCAGGAGCTGAGSCAGGATGCATCATTTATATTTCTATAGTGTTAGCACAGTGTTTTCAGGGAACAAATAACCCAAATCGCATTGAGAGTAATATGGGAAACTACATAATCTAGGGACCTGAATAGCAGCCATAAAGTAATTGCTCAGTAAAGTAATATAAAGGCCACCAGACACTGTGTCATGACAATGTTATTCTTTTCATAATGTATTCAGAAAAATCAAAATGACATAAGCAGGCTTTAGTAATTATGCCTCACTTCTAGCAAAATGCCTCATGTGGATTGCACACACAGCAGTCCTCTGCTTTTTATACTCTCGTTACATTTCCTTCCAAATTGAAACCAGGCTGGGATTCAAATGCCAATTCTTCCACTCATTGCGATAGGAAGTGGAAGCGTGAAAGTACCTCGGGTTTATTAGAGAGAAAATGAGGAGTTATGAAAGAAAAAATAGTGAAAACAAAGTGGTAAGTGTCCTGCACCCAGTAAAAACTGGGAGTGGGGTGGAGGTTCAAGGTAGCAGCTATTTAACTTTCACTGCCTTGTTACTGAGGATGGATACACTGGATGGTGTCAGAGGCATATCACGCTCACTTTCTGCAGTGGCTGAAAGTTCTCTTCCAAAAAAAAATACCTTAAAAGCATGTAAGAGTTTCAATATCCCTGTTTCTTTTTATAAAAACCTGCAGATAGAGAAAAAATAAGACAAACAGAGGACTTCTTAATCCATTAAAATCAAGTTCAAAAATCCAAATCCTATCACTATCCTATCTTCACCATTTCCTGATTGGACACACTCCTGGATCTTCTCACTGGTTTAGTCTTAGGTACTCCAGCATTAACACAGCATGTTCAGAACTTAGGACAGACATCAATGTGTTTCAGTGTCAGACATTGTTTCTAACACATCGACAGAATAACCCTGCATGAGGTTTGTCTCCCTTACAGTCCAGGCAGATGGTGGGAGCACAGCTCTGGTGGTAGGGGATGCTCTGCCCCCAGAGCCATTTCCAGGCAGAGGAGATGGGTGCTATGGTGCCAGCCAGAAGAAAGGTGGCTGGTCCTGACCAAAGAGTTCATCCATTAGAAAGCTTGGACCGCGACCTCAGCAATGGACATTGCTTCTCATGAGTATTCTCCAGCATCTTCGCTGCTTCCCCCAGCTGCAACATTGGCTCCATCACGTGCCTGCCTTGTGGACAAAGTTAAAACCATTTGAGACAGGCTCTGTGCAATTACGTGACCCCAGCCAGGGGAATATAGCAAACACTGCCTTTTCATTAATTCCTACAGTCACCATGCCTAAAGCAAATGTGAAATTGTCCCAGTGACACAAATTCTTGAGCATAACTTAGTGAACATAACACTGTCTACTTCTGGCAATATGCAATACGGGTAAGAGAGGCTAAGGAGAGAGTGGGAGCCCTGGAGAGAGATATTTTCTGTGTTGCTTAAACCTCTGTGTGCTCTGCCACAGTAAGAATAGCACCACAGCATGGGTGATCAAATATGGGCTTGGGATAAAGATAGACAACAGTCTTACACTTTCAGATAAAAAAATTATATAACCAGCATAACTAACCAAGAAATGTAGAACACACCAAATGCCTTTCCCTACAACCCTCCCTGCCAAGAACTATATAAAAATCCAGTCAAGTAAAGTAAATCTGAAAATTTTTAGGACACATTTTGTCCTACATTTAGTTAAAACATTGTATATGTGTATATTCTAAAAGAACCTGGAGAGGTTGTATAACAACTTTCTTTGGAAAATACTACAGTCAAACATCAGACTTATGCAAAGCTCAGTCCCAGTGACACTGTGATTTTATTCGTGACACAAATTTCTGTGATTATACTGCCAGGAATCATTGAGCCACCCACTGTAAAAAATATTAGAACATTTTTTTAATAGATGCTTTTTGGATATACATTTATGCACATTTACTAAAATGAAACTGCTTCTGAAGACAAAGAGAACAAGCAGAAGGTACTTTAAGGGCAGATTTCAGCCAAACCTGCTCAAACTGGTAGGATCATAAAAGGCAAACTTTGCTAAATCTTTTACCTCTGTACGGAGCAAATCAGGCTACAGCTCCTTCTGAAGGACTGAGGTCGCAGCAGGAGACCCCTGAACTCTCAGCTCCCTGGCTGAGCCCAAACCCCACTCCTGGAAGCCTGACAAACACCAGGCTTCAATCGCTACATCATGCCTCTCCTATAATTTACCCTGGAACTTTTATTATTATTATTTGGCTTATCATAATACTGAGAAACACCACGAAGACCACTACTTTGAAAACACACAACAAGATGCGCCCTAACCTTGAATAAGCTCTGTAGCCTCAGCACATAGCAAGAATCAAGAGATTAGACACACACTGGTGTAAAAAAAGCAGCGCAACAACGTTGCACGACTAGCCAGGATCCCAGCACATCAGTGGATCGACTCTTGTAAGCTGAGCCAATGGAACTGCGCTGATTTACTGAGACAACATCCTGTCGAGTTGGTATGATTCTTAACTGCTGCTTCATATTTAATTATAAAAATGTTAAAGCCACACAAAAGCCTACAGCCACACAGTCGTTGCCTGCTGTGCACCAGCTGTCTGCAGTGACAGAGCATGACAGAGAGCCCCAGCCTTTGGGGGGTTCTAAGGAATAAAGCAGTCCCTCAGCAAACAAAACCACTGGCTTCTTCATGCCTTACAATCTTTGTTGCAAGAGTACTTTCCCACYGTGCCCGTTTCCATCACTGGGGGATAATTATTGTTGTCTGGACAGATCCTGTTTTCATTTACTTCGGTGGGAGGAAAAACACCATGAGAAAGAAATTACAGGGCTGGAATTTTAATCCTAATGCATCTTTTGRGAAGATTGAAACACAAATTCCCCTGATCTTTCCAGTGCTGCCCATCGGATGGGCAGCACCTGGTTCCCAGCCCAGGGGATGCTCCAGGACTCTGCCATGCCGTGCAAAGCCCCGCTCCCAGAGCCCAGGCAGCACTGCAACATCCACATTGTGTCCTCACAGCACAGGTGCTGAGGAAGTAAACACATAAAGCAGGCAGAAATCCTTCCTTTCAGGGCAGAAAAAAAMCCCATGATGACAACCTGGTGCATAAAAACCTGTGGTTGGCTGGGGAGAGAGGATTCAGATTCATCCCTCGATTTGTGTTTTGGGGGCACAGGAAAAAAAAATCTAGAACGGTATTTTTTTCTCCTGGACAAATTTAGTGAGTCAGTTTCAGCAAATTACTGTCATTAGACACATTTGAAAGCAGCTGTAAGTAGGAGAAAAACCAAAGACAGAATCATGCTGCCAGGACTACAGGAAGAGTATTTAATATTTTAGAGGAGGTTGGAAGAAACTTATAATAATGCTAAATTATGAAATAACCAAGACAGAAGAGATTTTTATTTCTGCCTTCAGCTGCTGAAGATGAATGCCTGATAAGTCCCTAAGGATGGTCCGTCCCCTCTTCAGTCCACACTCCCCCAAAAGAAGGAAAACGTAAAAAAAGACTCCAAGTCTTCTGTGCAGATCAGAAAAAATGAAGTTAATAGAAGGGGATCCAACACAGAATATCACTTGTAACTTGTCCATTTTATTTCCAGTCTCCCCTTCAGGTGTTTATCACTTTTCCATCTGTGTCAAGAGAGGCTCCCTATAATTTTGGAAAATCAGATGTGATAAAAATCATGCTAAAAATATTTCAGTTGCAAAATAYGATGCTTCATAACATACCAGAAGGCCGGAAATAATTCACAAGGAAGCTTTTAAAATGCTTCAAGAACACTCTTGWGTAAAAATTGCACTCTGAATCACAAAAACCCAAGGAGAGAGAGGGGTCCCCAAATACATTTAAAGCTACTTGAAASTTTTTGTACATTAACATTTTAAAATTTGAAGAGAAAAGAAGAAAAACATTTTCAGATACGCTTTCCTAATATAAGAGGTCCTAGAGTGGATGTTCACGTCTCCAGTTCAAACTTTTTATATATAAATTCTCAGATGAAAGTGAGAAATTTCAGGTAGGATTTTAAGGAACCTGTAACACGCTACCTGAGCAAACACTGTAACAATGGGATTTTAATGTGTCACCACTTGTCTGCAGAGCCAGGCAAATGGCTCTGTGCTACTCCAATGCCACTGTAAAGTAAAGCATATTAACTGAAAACACCTTGCAAGTTGACTTTGCATTTCCCCTTGGCTGTGAGCACACACACKGTAATCCCATGGCTCAGCTGACAGTGGCAATTCATGTCAGCTACACTGCTCCACCGACTGCACGTGCATGTGTGAAAAGCCAGTTTTTATTTTGTCTCAGCCAACTCCTTGACTCATTATTATTTTGCAAAAATACTCAGTACTTCTGTTTCTGACTAATTCAATAAGTTATAATCTCTCTAGATGCTTTAACATRTCAATTCCTCTGTTCCTTTGGAGCAGGCTTCATTTTTTACATGAAAGGAAGATGGCATGTTATTTTAAATGACAACACAGAGACGATATTGTACTGGAAGGCCCAATGCAATAACAAAATTTAAGCCAAATTCTCAGTTTACTGTACCCAATAAACATGCAATTATTTAATGTTGTCAAGACCAAATTACACCACCGAACAACTTAGCCCTCCGYGTGTTTAAAAGAGCCACAATAATGAGCATAAAGCTTAAATTTGTAATTTTTAATCCCTTGCTAMAATATACACCAGTAATTCTGCATGGTTGTGCATACTTCCCCAGGAAGCAAGCTGTCAGCATTATGACCATATTTAAATATTGTTTCTGAGATCAGTTTGGTTTAAACCAAAGGAAAATATAACAACTCACTAGCTTTCACTGTCTGCCACTTGTGTATCGCAGAATGAGTTTTTCATTTCAGCCTTCCCAGGTGGGAAACTCCAAACTCTCCATTCCACACTTTCTATGTGCACCCTGTAACAGGTATTACAATGCCAGCCAAAGCTGCTACTGCTGTCCATCTGTTCTTCAGCTAGAGCAGCCACACTAGGCTTCTGTAATTCATAGTAAGTCGTAACAATAATGTTATTGTCTGTGGATAATCATCTGTGAGAACTGCTGACAGAGTGGAAGGAGGAAASACTCTCTACTGTGTTAAATCCAGCTTGGAGGAGCCCAAAAGGAGGTGGAMGTGCAGACTCATGGCCGTGGGGTGCTTTTGAAGCACCCTACCATGCTCCAGGCGACATCCTCCCTCAGCTTTCCAAAGCTCTGACACGTCCAAGAATGGCCACGTGGCAGGGCCAGAGGCAGCCTGCTATCTGTGTGCAGCAGCTCTGCTTCTCGGGGACTCTACACAACAAAAAGATCAGAAAGTCAGAAGGGGTTGAATTCCACTTCCTATTCTACCAGACTCCCCCTTCTGCAAGACAGGGGATCAGGGCAGAAAATATTTGTTCTGTAACATCACCCACATTATGGAGAAGGCTTGGCTTATCRCAAGGGCCTGTGCTGTCCCAGGAGCATGGAGAGGAAGCAGGAGTTTAGACCTACAGGATCAGTATGGTTACACCTACAGGACAGCCTTTGGAGCTTGCAACTCTCCCACTCCTCTTCAGTGCTGTTTACTAACAGATGGGCACTTTGCTGGTTTGATGACTTTTTGAAATAGATTTTGTTCTACAGGTATGTGGAGTAGTCAAAGAAGCCAAGAAGGCTGTTGTGAAGAATTACAGCAAATTAGGAAAAAAGAAAGAAAAAAAAAGATATAATTCCTTCATTGGTGCAGTTGTGCTGTTTTGTTTCAGCAATATGTTTGTTGCTGCTGTGAAATAGAATATTGATTGGAGAGAGTAGAAAGAAGGCATCCACAAAAGCCTGAAATATCAGAATTGGTGAACTATGTCAATTTTAGGGAATGTCTGGTCTAGAATACTCCAAAGAACATTTGATCTTTGCTTTTTTTCTTTCCCCCCGCACCCACAGACAGCTGCAAATCTAGGTCTGAAAAAACAAGGGTCAGTTGCAAAAAGAAAAAGATATTAACTTTAGAAGTTGTTTTATGTCTTTTATTGCTGATTACCAGGCATGTTAAATATTTGCTTAGAGTATTTACTTGGTTGAAGTACAGGTCCAAATTCATTAATATACCGTGCTTGCTTTATACTGCCCCAAGGAAGAAAAGCAGCCATAAACTCTCCTGAAAACCACCTGATTACACTYGCTTTGTATGGACAGAATGAAATAAACCAGAAAGAGTATACCAGTCAGTGTGGCCATAAAAATCTGTCTGCACTGGTAATAGATAATGTTCCTAAAATGTTACGCTTTAAATGGAAGATGTGTCTCTTTGCTGCTGACGTAATTTCCATCTTTGCTATAACACTGAGATACATCTTCAAAATTACATATTATGAATGCAGTTCATGTTTTTTAAAGGTCACTTTTACCACATTTCCAAATCTTTCGATGATTGAGCTTAAACACCAGGGGAACAATTCCTGTAATGGCTTTGTCTGTTCAGTGTCTATTTCTCTCTACTTCCTGAAGGAAATCAAATCATGAGGAATATTTAAGTCTCTGGTCACATATGTGAACATTTCATAAGAGAATTCTGCATTTATTTTCCTAAGAGAAAGGGGATTCATCTCCTCTGAATTACTCTGTTTATAAAGTGCTACATCCAGAGCATACAAAAGTCAATTCAAGTGTTCTGAATAACATTAGTAAGCTTAACATCAGGCCTTAAAGTCGTTTATGGGAGAACAAAGGTGTCCCTGTATGCCTGGATTTTTAAATTGAAAGCCACTGAACTTGTTCATTATGAATAAGTTGATGATTTGAACATTATTTGTTGTACTTTCAACTCCAGATACAAGTCTGAGAGATCGTGGAAGGCTGTTTCATCATTTTCTCCTCACCTCTCTAACTCTTACACACTGCAGCCCAAAGACACTGTCAAGTCTATACACAGCAAACTTGGGGAGTACACACAAGATATGTGTTTTATTCATCTGCTTKCTTTATAGTTTGCAGCACTTTGCCTGAGCTGTTAATGGAACTGTCTGTGCACTGGCTCAGCCAGATCCAGAGCTGTCAGCTGTCTACTGGTTGTCTTTCTCTCTCCGCTAGATCATCCCCATTTTCTCAGGAAATAGAAGATGAAAAGTTCTCAAAACTCTGTTTATGATTTAATGTAGTCACCTTTAAAAAGTATAACACCTTGTGGGTCTCAGTCACAATTAGCAATGCAATATAGAGGTTTTTTAGCTAGAATGCCCCTTCACTGAAAGTCTCACAATATTTTTAAAACTTTTGGGTGTTTTTAATTACTCCTGAAATGAAAAAAAAAATCTTTTTTTTTTCTTTCTCTCTCCCAACAGACAACTGGTTTCATACCAAATTCAAGATAGTGCTGTCTTTAGGAAAGAGACAGTCAGAAGACCACCAGCTTGCATTGTTCAAGCAACAGAAATACATTGTGGGGAGCCCTTCCTGCTAGACTTCAGTTGTGGTGATTATTTAACTACATGATTTAGTCATGCAATATTTCCCCTTGGGCTCATCTGAAAACAGCAATATAATATTTTGAGGACAGACTTATAAGCAAACCTACCTCAAAGGAGTAATGATGCCTGGCAGTGAAGTGCACATGATTTACATCACCTTTGAATGTAGCTGAAAGATTAGGCTGCAAAGAGTGAAGTAAGTTTCCCACACACCTGGTATATTCTTCACTTTGGGATTATTGGATCCCAAATGCCCGATATTGAATCACCCTGAAAGCACCCTGAGTTAGCAACTCGTGTAACTCAGATCTCTCAGCAGAGAGCAGCTTTCACTGGATACTCGTTACTGCACTCTAAGACTTGAATGCTGAAACCCTGTGAAATTCTTCTCTTCCACTCTTGCAGTTGCCAAAAGAGCAAATGTTCCTTGCTTTTGACACTCAGAGCCAATGTAACTTATTAAACAAGATAAATAGAGTTGGCATCAGACATGCAGAAATTCTGAGATTCAATGTTTGCATTAAGGTAAAACACTTCACAATGGTGTTAAAAAGCACAATGCAAAAGGTAGCCGAAAATTATCAATGCAATGAGGACATTCCCTCCTCTTAGAGCCAAAGTACACACGAACATCAAAATCTTCAAAGGCAACAAAAATTTCCATCCCTTGGAAAAAAGGAAATAAGAAAACTGACAGAATTCCTCAGGACTGAAATTCAATGATTTCTGAGATTAGACTTCTGGTAGGAGTCTAATGTGCAACCATTACACATCTCAGTAGACCAGACCAACCCACTCGGGATGGGGGTATGGGGGAAGAAAAACCCCAACAAACCAGCAAAAATAAGAAAACTCATTGAAATTTGAAATAGAAGTTAAAATTGACAATCTTTCTCCTAACACAGAAATATCATTGCTGTTAAAGTAGCCTCCTTAAATAGGCTGATGGGTTACAAGTTTCATTTGAAACAAATGCCTTTAGTTTGAGTCAAGGCATTTCAAAAGCAAATTTTTCATCTGCTGCAATTAAAATTATCATTATTTTCTAGAAAACAGAAGAGTACATAATTAAAGAGGTCTTGCACTTCCTTTATGGGGACAATAGAGTAATTTTTCTTATTTTTCTTCTTTTTGTTGTTGTTTGCTTGGTTTTGCCATGTTTCCCTGAAGGAAGSTCAAATGACACTGCCTTCCCATTTTCACCGCATCTTGGCTCAGCCCCATAGCCAGCCAGAGGTCATTTCTCTGAAACACAGGATTGTGGAACAGAATTCCTACTCCTGCTCTCAGGGCCTAACCCTTGTTCTAGAAGGGTGACATCATTGCCAAGCACCAGTAAACTGAAATAAGACCGAGCTGATTTCCTGTTACTTCATGTACCTCCATGAAAGATTCACTTCACAGTCCGAGTTCACTGACTTGCAGGAAGAGGATGATTATTTTTAGCAACATCCTTGAATGTTTCGACCAGTGTGCAGATATAGAAACAAACAGGACAATTGCTAAACCTCATTGCTCTGCTTTTTTGTTACCAAAGAACAAAGTTAAATAGAATATAGGGGTGGATTTATATAATGCAATCAAGCATCAAAGACTGGAAAGAAAAATATAATCAACTTATGTTCTTTTTTTATTAACTTTTTAATTAAAAAAAAAAAGAAGTAAGAAAGCAAATTGAGGTCACAACTTATTTTTCCAAACAGAATGATTCATATCTACAGTTATGAAAACATTACAAAATTCAGACCATGCAATTGAATCCTGTGGTAGCGATGCAGACCAGCTTCAGATTTGACTTAAGAAACCTCCAGCAGCAAATCTGCCCTTTTCCTTTTCTTCCCAAGCAAACAGCATCTGTTCTGCCATGGTATCTGCCATAAGATTCCTGAAAGGAATTCTGTAGTATTTCACCAGAGTTTTCTTCACCCATCAGTTCAAAACCAGTATTCTTGAACTGAGACAGGGACAGAAGTTGTAGATCCTCAGATTTGCCATTTGGCATGTCAGAATTCACACCTCTGTGGTAGCTTTCCTCTGATTTGGGAAATCCTAAGTATTCCATATGCTGTAACTGCATGTTAAGTGTATAACTGTACCTTTGAGGCCACTGAAGGCCTTAAACACAACATCATCATCACCTTCCCGCCTCAGTCACAAACAGCCACCCTCAGCCCCATTATGGTAGGCAAAGAGCAGGAGTAGCCCTGCTGCACGGCTTGGGTTGTGTTGGTGTGGGCGGGAGGACGTGCCAACAGCAGCTGCCCTGGGGACACATGGTATGGGATGAAAGCAAGTAGCTGTGGGAGACAGACATCCCAAAACACAAGAAGAACACTTGATTGCTGTCCCACTTGCATCTTCCCTGGCCTCCACACTCCACCTTCTTCCCATAAGACCACTCCAAGCTTCTAAGACTGCTTGTCAACTACCAGGACAGCCCGGCCATGGTATGGATCCCAAATATTGGACTTCTCAGAAGAAGGAATATCGGTACATTTTCCTGCAGTGCCCAGGCCCGGTATTTTGCTGCCACCAGGAAGAGCAGCAGATCACATAGGCCCAGATGTGGCTGGGAAGAGCAACTCCCAGCAGAAGGGCATGTTTCCCCAAAGTATAATGTGGCTATTGTGATTAACCATGGAGCAAATCCTTACATCAGTGCAAAGGCGTCAATCCAATCCCTTCTGAGCAGGCAACAAGTTTCAAACAGGGAGCAGTAGTATCAAACCCTTTCCACAACAGAGCCAGACCAACACTCCCAACTCAACTGCTGTTTCCCACAGAAAAGCTCACTCCAGTTTCTCATCTCTGTTACTACGAAAACAGAGAGATGGTTCAGACTGAACACCGGGCACTGCCATCCTCTCCCTCTCCACACTGAAGGATGTTTAGCAGTAGTTAGTATGTCATCTCAGTAAAGACCCTTCTCTAAGAAGGTGGGTTTTTTGGTATTATAATCAAACTGAAGATTCCTACTAAAAACTTTGGGTTTGAGATCCCAGTAAGCTAAGCACAGATATGGGCAACAATGCATGTCTTCAGACAGAAACAGTTCCTCGCCACGAACACATCTGAGAATTTAGCCTCACCTGCCCCAAGGCTGGCACAAACAATTCAGTGTGGGTCATGCAGCAGCAGATTGATTGTCAAAATGCTGCAAACAAGAGAAGGAGCAATAGAAAAGACTGTCTGATGGGTTGCATTTGAAAGAAGGTCATGGACACCAAGAAAAGAGCTGTTCCTTGGTCGTGTTTTCTAATCTCCAACCCCAGAAGGCCGCAAGGCAGGACACTTCTCTGGCTCTACAGGTATAGCAGGTATCCAAGCAGAGGCCAAGTAGGCTGCCATCAAGACAGCTGACAACATTTTCCCAGTCTCCTCCCCACACTAGCTGGCTGGATCCTTATCAAAAATGAATCTTAAAAATATGTTTGTTTCAATATTTTGATGGGAGTCTTTTCTGCTCCCACACCTCTCACAAATATTAAGCTTTTTGCCAAGAAGGCAGCCCAAATAGACAGTTAATACAGAAATCCAGGTTGCTAAACAGGAGAGTTATGATGGAGGAACACTTTATCTCCATAGATAAAAGGCTGCCAGCAGTTACGAGAAACACCCAGAACTTGTAGGGGTCTGGTCATAGCTAAAGAGCAGCCTTCCCAAAGCCTAAGAGCTTTCACAAAAATTTTCCTAGCCCTGCAGAACAAGGATGACCTTTATGGGGATTACGTGGTCAATAAAAGCAACACATTGCTTCTACCTTGCATTACACGAGTGTCCTGATAAAGTGCACTTATACTTTGTGGGACATTTTGTGCATGCAGCAAACTTCCACTATGGAGAAAAGATCAGTGCTTTAGGCAGGGAAGCAGAAACAATACAGATGAGTGCAATGTCTGGTTGTGTAAGAAGGGAGACAGAAATGTTTGGAGAACAGCAGCCTTGGACAAGGCTGAGCCTGCTGAACAATTCACTGGAAAAATATGACAGAGCTCACAGCTTTCTGCTCCCTGCAGTGGTTTCAAGCACCTTACACTGCTGGCAGAAAGGCTGTCCCACAGCATCCTTCTCCTAAGTGAGATGACAGAAAACACCCTGCATGTCAACAGTGAAGAGTCAGGAGCCTCTCAAAGCAAGAGCATGAGGCTCCTTTTCTCTTGGTAGAGCTGAATGGTAATGAAGACCATAGAGAACGAGGTTTTCTTTGAAGAGAAGAAATGCATCTCCAGTGGAAAAAGGCTGAGGTGTAAAAGGCAATTTGTGATGCAAGCTGTTGTTGCAGAGACTCAGAGAAACCACTGACCTTCCAAAAGAGCTCACAGGGCCTGTAAAACGACAGAATGATAATTACTAGTTAATACAATCATAATTTTATTACGAAAGCTGAATATAGGGATGTGTACCCTTTTCAGCTGAGAGATCACTAATAACACACCAGTACTGATCAGCCTTGGGTATGCAACTGTTACAGACCAAACCATACCAGAAGTGAAATGTGGCACCACAAGCTTAGGCCACCAGCAGATGGTCATCTTACTTTGAACTGATTCCTCACTGAGCAGTGCCAAGCGAAGGATTTCCAAGATCCAGAGGGCAGTGGCAACGCTCTCTTCCTGAGGCATGAGTTCCCAGGAAACTGTGCCTTCAGCAGAAATAAGAGCACTGGGATGGTGACTGTAGAGAAGTTGCTGCTTGCCTCTATACCAGTGATACACTGGGGCTGAGCATCTGTGAATAGACTCTCCCTAGAGTGAATAACATAAGGTGTGTGTGTGTCTACACTAGGTTTTAATCAGGAATGTGCTTCCAAAGGAAATGCATCCTCACTGGTTCCCAGAGTGAATAAGTTCTGCAAATCTGGTTCTGCACCAGGAGTGCATCTACAGCTGTTGAAGGGCACTTGGTCCAAAAGAGCAGCTGGATCAGAGTAACATCCCGTGAAACAGAGACCTTGGGCATTGCACCCTTAGCAATAGACGTTTTACTTGAACAAATCTGCTTYTCATGGTCTGTGCTGCTTGTTAACAGCCAAGGTGAGTGTGAGACAAGCGATCCACGAGCATGGATAACACTAGAGACACACTCCAGAAAAAGCCATAGTTGGTGTTGCAGTTGAACCATGGTACAGCCCAGGCCACTGCAGAGCACAGGCAAGAGCAGTATGGTGACAAGCCAGCCTGCAATCCTTGGAAGAAGGAATTAAATGCACTTCCTGACAACACCTTTTAACTTAGCACAGACACAACTTTCCACAGATTCTTTCTACACTCAAAGTATGCTACAAGAGTTTTGTTTTTCTCTAATGGATATAAAAAGCATGTCAGGCTGGAACAGGTCTGGCAATTTCAGTTTCAGCTACAAGGTGGTTTTAGTACCAGCTTTTATGAACCCTTGAAAAGATGTTCAATTTTACTTTAACAGGATTGCTGACAGTATGTAACATTTACTACCTTACACCTGGATTTGACAAGAACACCGTATCTGAAGAGAAGCTATGAAATCTATTTTCTATGGAGAAGTTAATACCACTCGGAACTCAGCTATCTTTTATCGTAGAGAAAACACCATAAAACCAACTAATTTAAGATAAGGTTCAGATAAACACGTTTTCTAAAGGGACATAAACATACATTTTCCAAGAAAAAGGTTATAAATCTAGTTTCTAAAGTGGTGTTTTACTCTGTCTCTTTGAAAAGTTTAGACTGCTTTTCTAACCTGTGCCTTTAAGGAAAGGCTCAGTACCTTTCCAGGACACAAGGACAATTAAGTACTAAATAAATGGTGTGTATTACCTCACTGCAGCCTGGAGAACCAGATCTCAGAAATGGCTGAGGGATAATAGTGCAGTTTTAGAGATATCCTAAAGAGTAAGGCTGAATATGATTATGTCATATTCTCTTGCTCTGCCACCAACTTCATGTGAAACTTCAAGTAAGAAATTTATTATAACGAATGAGGTATGCCAGGAAATGTTTTCTGAGAGATTCTACAGAAGTCAGTTTTGGCCTCTGTTTTCAGTAATAGAGTAATAYCGCATGCCATTTTCATCAGTGGAAAAAAGTTCCAGTTTGTTCTTACAGAAAATATCTTAAGCATAAGATTACATTCATTACAGCATGAAAAGGGCCTCTTTTACATGTAGAGGAACCCTTCTCACCTATACTGCACATGGTATTGTTCATATACTCATACGTTATAAATAAAAAGCAACTGAATTCAAAATAAAAGGGGGATTTTAAAATATATCTAACCACCATCTTGTTGCCAGTATTACACGATGTTATTGTTTATGACAGCATTTGGATCTAATTGCATCAGACTAAACACAGATCATCTTAAATGCTCACTGGATACTAAATGTCATGYTAAAAAGTTCTGCTATTAAACCATGATGCATGAGCCAACATCCATTAACRGTTCTGCCATGTTAACAGGTGGTTGCTCACCTGACTTACTGGCCTGCATGGGGCTTTGTGGTCACCACGGGCAAGCCAGGATTAYGGTATCTGGTCATCCTCTAACCTTYGTGGAAGCAGAATTCAGCTGTGCAGGACAGACAATGTTGAACACAAAACTCCTGYCCATGTTGGCAGCAAAGCAAGCGGCAGCACTGTCAGGTACGTTTCAGTGTTGTATTCTAGTACAGTACCTTTCGCTTGTGTCTTGAGAGAAATTCCCTACCCTTGACAGCAGTTTTGAGGAATGAAATGTGATGTGTTCTGATGTTTGTGAGGTTTTTTCCTAAAGAGGATTTGTATCCCTCTCCAGACCTGGCTAACCTCTCAAGCTTATTTACTACAGTGAAACCCACTYCGACCGGTAAAACATGATGTCCACTGCACGCACTGCAGACTGCTTTGGCTGTGATTCACTTCGTGGAATGACTTCTTACATGTCCCAAATAACTATGGGGAATGGAATATTATCTATGTCTTATTCCCATTAAAATGCTGTTTCAGATAATTCACCTCAAATGATCATTTATGGAAACAAAGCAAAAAGGATTTTGCATTCACGGTCAGAGCAGGTGTCTGTCTAGGAAATGAGGCAACTTCCAATTCAGAATGAGTTTGCTCACTTTAAATGGGAAAGATCTAGAAAGTCTGGTTTTGGCAGTCCTCTAAATCGTCTTGGACCATCACTGCTTCATCCCTGATTTAGCACGGTTTCACACTTGGCACTCCACTGCCTTGGGCCAGACTGACCAGCTGTGTCTCCCATCATTAAAACAGCAGCCAGCCAGGAGTTCTCGTTCCTTCAGCAGGCTAAGAGTGACTGAAAATAACAGTTTTAAAAGTACCAACCCCAAAAAAGACACATGATTAGAGTTTCTAGTCATACAGCATCTAAGAGCACAACAAAGCAAGTGCTCAGAAACAGATGCCAAAACCTTCTTTGATCATACATAAGACATGGAGCTCAGGAGCTGCATGGCAGACAGCCAGAGGCTGTATATATGTCCATATAATCACCACTTGGAAGTTGTTACAGAAGAGGAAACACATAAGGATTATATATTGCTTTAAAAGGGCTTATTCTTTATCTTTCCACGGTGTGCAGATCTGATAGCCTCTTTCCATCTGCTTCCTCTCCAGAACACTAAAAATAGCATTCACGAGACAGATGTTAAAATCTTATTTTTCAGCTATAACAAATCCCACAGGCACTGGCACCCCCAGCTGCTTCCTTTTCCCCAGGATCCACTCTCTGCATTTCCTGTTACCTCCCAGTGCTAATAAAAATCCCCCTAAATCAATGAAACATTGGCAAGTGCATTTATTGTAGCTGTAGATAAATAACTAGAGAGGGTAAAAACACCCTGTAAATAGAAAGGTACACTGGTCACAGCTTCATGGAACTACTCAGCTTTTATCAGTGTGTTTTGTGAGTTAATGGCCCAAGTTAGGCTACAGAGATTTCAGGCAGCCTGAACTAAAAAGTAATTTCAAAAAGCACTAAAAAGTAATTTTAAAAAACACTCAAAACTTCAAGTGCAGTACTAAAACAGAAAAAGAAAACATGCATGACATTTCTAAACTGCAGAGGAAACAATTACTGCGGTCCATAATAACTGATGTATCAGCAAGACTACAAGTATTTGTGGGGTTTTTTTATCAGAATCTGTAGCACAGCTGCAGTACTATCGAACACAGAGAAGAGGGCAACAACAGAAAATAATTAAAAAAAAACCAACAGAAGGAAAAAAGACCTCTAAATTAGACCCATGAAATATTTAAATCCATAACAGGACAATGAAAAAGCTTAGGATGGTTATTTGAGGCATTTTCCATATATTGCATAAGCTCGTAGCTCTGGAGGAGAGGCAGTGATGGCAGAAAACTTTGCAACCGACAGTATGAAATCTGTTTACTAAAGCATTGCAAACTACCAAGGCCACAAAACTACCCACCTGCCTCTTGGGCTCAAGAGCCTCCAATGAGCAGCAGGCAGCTCAGATCTAAAGCAAAGACCCATTGAGCAAAATTATTCAAATACCCCACAGAAATATTGAGTTCTGTGACTTGGCTCTTACTCCTCAATTATCCAGTCTTTGACATCAGAAGCAAACTTGTCCTTGTGACTAAAAATACGTTTTGATTATGCTGTTTCATTACTATCATACTCTGTGGCACGTCCTCCAGGTTGTTTGACAGCAGCAAGATAATAAATCAGATATTAAAGATTAATCCAAAATGGAAGATAAATTACTGTACCTTCTCACCATACTTCTCATGTCTTTTCTCAAAGAATTCAGCACCACTGGGCACCTAACTTAGAATACAAGTGAAGAGGTGTGCTGATACAGTGGCTGACAAAGTACCTCATTTCAGTACCATGAGTGCCATAAGCACCACTTTGCTGTGTTTAAAGCACAGAAGTCTTAGAAGTTCAGTTTATACCTCCTGGGCCATTGGTAAACTGACTTCCTAGGAATCTCTTTTTGAACGCAGCAAAGATTAATGGCTCTAAAGCAGAATAGTAGTTGGCAATGAGGCAAAGAAATGCTTTCACAGGAGACTTCAGTTAAAATCAATTCAGGCAAGGGACAAATATTTTGCAAGGAAGCTGCATGCCTTCATTCAGGAATTTAAAAGTGTTCCATTATCCAGTTAAACTCCTATCGTCCTGTTTCATCATTCAGCCTCTCCTCAGTGTGCTACCTGAATTCTTCCAAAATGAACACAGTACTCCGATTTTTGTCCATCTCCCCCTGGTCTAATGGCATCATAAGAAATTGTTAAGTAATCTACAAACCTCTCAAGTAATATCTAGTCTTTAGGGATGGAAAATTTTGAAGCTTGTTGAGATGATTCAAACTGGTAATTTTTAGTAAAACACTCATTTCATATTCCATCCTCATCCATCCTACCAAAAGAAAAATTAAAAAAAAAAAAAAAGCTTTCCACTTTTAAACCCCCTTTCACTTATAAATAACTTCAAAATTCAAGATACACAAGGAGAAATAGAAACTGATGCAAGAAAGAACTGCAAGAATGAATGGATTAAAACACATGTGTTGTACAGAAAGTCTCCTCAGGCCAAATCCATCCAGCTCAAAAGAGAAACAGATAGAAGATGACCAAATCAGTCTTAAGTGAAAGGGTAGTTCAAAAAATTATTAATTTCAAATTGAATTAGACATTGTGAACTATTACAAATAAGATGGTATCTGTGAAAAAAAAGAGTCTGAATGATTTCGTTATGATCCAAAGGTGGAGAGGAGGGACAGCAATATTCTCAAACAACAGAGCACCACTGGCTCAGTCCTCCTTCAGGATACCAACAAATGAGTTCATATTTGGTTCAGAGCAAGGAGCTGAGTAAGGGTCTCACTCTGAGACCTTCTATTGAACTTATTTTACTTAATAGAAGATATATAGATTTGTTGCAAAGGAATGAATGATTAGGATTGGTAACTGTGACACAGATTTTAGTTCTTGCAGGAAAGAGAAGTCAGTATTGCATCATGTGAAATCAAATCTACACAACAAGGTACAAGTATCAGTTTAAGAGTATTTACTAGCCCATGTGTCAGGAAGATTTTCTGAGATTTAGCAGGCCAAATGTATTTCAAAAATCAGACTGAGTTTGAACCTTAGCATCCCAGTTGCCAGCGGAACACCCTTGCAACTGGACTAGAGAAAAATACCATTAGTGCTATGTTTCCTCACTTTTGTATAAAGTGTGGAAGTGAAAAGCCCTACCTGGCACAGATCTACTTCATGAATTGATTTTCTGAAATGCTGGCAAAACATGATGATGTGTATAAGTGTTATTGAAAGAATGCAAGTCTTGGTTACCTAATATGCAATTTTAATTTTGTAAATTATTTCCTTAGTGATCATGCCTTCCTTACTTCTCAGATGTACACGTTTTGTTGTTTTAAATAATGTGAATGACACTGCACTTGCCAAAGGCTAAGAAAATGTATTACCACATGCCAGCTGACAGGCAATCACTTGAAAAACTCTTTTAAGTCACTTGAAATGCTGAACATTAAAGTGAAGAAAATTATGCATTTCGAGTAGAACTGCTCATTGCTTTCTGCAGTCCTTTTGAAAGTGATGGAACAGGTAACTCCTTTCAAAGCCTTCTCTGAGTCAGTTTGTGCAAACAACCCTCCTACAGCAGCCATCACAGTTTGGCCTCAAAGGACCCGAACACTTGTACTCCAGTAGTTTAGGGTCCTGTGTCATTGATTCCATTCCAGTATTTCCTTCCTCTTTGCCAAGGATGTCAACTGTCAGTGCACTGGATTAAAACACCAGTGCTATCAGTTCTTCGCTGTAATTTCACAGGAGATACAAATGCTTCATTCTGTTTCTTTTACAGCCTAAGGAAGCATTGTATTTCAACACTGGTCTTGGGAAGGCTCACACAAAGCACCTAGAGTTCTCTACTCATTTCACAGATTTACTGTGGAAAAAATGAAGTGAAATAAAATAGCTTGTTCCTATCTCTGCACTTTAATATTTAAAACACTATAAAAGTCATTTAACCTCAGGATTTATCTTTCAGATCATCTTTGAAAAGGAGCAACACTAAAACTTCTGGTGTTGAAGAAAAAATTCATTCAAGACTAGCAAACCATTACTCTGCAGCTATATTAGCATTTCTTTCTGGCACGGCTTTTAACTAGAGGAAGAAATATCTTGAAGGACTGAGAATCTGGATAGGACAACATGCTCCAAGATTAAGTGTACAACATACCAACAACTGTGCCCTAGCAGCACCCAAGTACATTATCTCTACTTGTAAAATTATATTAAACCCTGAGAGTATTCAAATACAAACTTAATAGACATCAGACGAGCAGCTGTCTCCCTCCTCCTCCACCTCTATTCACTCCTTTGGAGAGTGCTCCCTCTCTCCTGCCCAGGAGGATCAGGGTGCCTCCTGCCCATTTCTTTTTGCTGAGTAGCTCACAACCCTTTCCCTCAATATATGTAAGATCAGGCTGCTTGGACCCTTAACACAGACATCAACAGCCTCACCTGAGAAAGGGATAAGTAGCTGAGCAACTGCAAATGCCTCCCTGTTACCTCCCCACGATTAGTGCTCCAGACAACAAAAGCATGCAAGAACAYACCAAAAAGCAACTTTATGCCACAACACTCTCCCAAAGCTGCCTTCTTCAAATGTTGGACAGAGCTGTGAAGTTCATCGCTGAATATTTTCTTTAATGCTTTCCCAGAACATTAATCTCATATGCCCGACTGACTAGAAACATCTTGAATATGTTTTTTTTTTGTCTCAGCAGATGATCCTATTTATGACTTTCTTCCATTCTGTAAATAGAGTGCGAGGGCCAAAGACTGAGAATTTTACCAAGAATTAAGCTAAGAAGAAAAACAAGGCAAACTAATGACATTTAAGCCAAACCAACATAACTTGGCTATGAAAGATACAGGCACAATCTATCTGCAACAACTTCAGAATTTGATCAAATGTTCTCATCTCCATGTGCAGTCCCTAAAATATTCAACTCTTTTTCAATAATCTGTCTAGAACTATGAAGGATTAAAACTCTGTTTTTGTTAAAGGCCAAGAATAGCAGAAAGGTCTTTATTAGAAACTGGATGTAATCAAGTATCCTGGCTGACTTACAGGTACCTTAAGACAATACACAGGCCAAATCCACATCTTCAACACACGTTCTACTGTTTACAAATATAAAGTCACTGAATGTAACTGGTATTTTTTATGGTTGTTGGTGCTCAGTTTTATATTCAAAATTTTTATATTTATTTATATTCTAGATTTTAATTTTAACAAATTCATCCTTAATCCTTATTAACAGAAATAGAGCTATAACTCTTGGCAATTCACACCAAATGAAAGTTATTACTATTCTCACAGAAAAATTCTGTGTTTTAATAAGACAGCACTTGATGAAAGTTAGACAAGGTATTATAATTATGGAATCAAAACAGGAATAGCTTCATCTTTGTTTTAATCTATTAAAAAAAAATTCCTGGCTTACAGGACAAGTATTAGCCTTTTTTAATCAAAACTATGTAACATTCTCACGATGACAGCTTCAAACGACTTTTAGAATAGATTTTGTGGGGTTTTTATCACATTTCAAAAGAATCATGACACTGGAAGAGAGGAAGAGTGAGAATTTGTGACTGTACCTCACCATATTTTTTTTCACAGCAAGATGTTATAGTTCCTGGAACAATTTATTATGAAACTACGTACAAAACTGATGGTTTATTCTTTTGCTTTAGTCTAAGTAACTGTTACTTTCACAAATGGACAAAACCTTCTACAAGTATGCTTCCATATGAATGCGTCTTCCACTCAGTCACTTGTATTGTAGTGTCTCACAGGGCATTCTGATTTTTAGATATGAGGATACTTGTTTGCAAGAGGTGTCTGAGATGTGCTTGTCATGCTGTAAGGGCTTCTGATCAGACTGTGGATCACTGTGGAACTGTAAGCTACAGAACTGAAAAGATTCACCTGCTCAAGTTCCTGGTTTCCTAGACTTTTCTTCATGCTTTTCAATACAAACACATGCAGTTTTAAGTACAGTTAATTCTCTAATCAATCTGCATATTCTTACATTACCATATTAATAATAATCTTACATCAAGCATCTGCATGTTCTTTATCTGCAAAAGCAAGCACAGATCAGCATATTCTGCAGGATTCAAGGTACCCATTCCTCAGATGTCTGCACAAATGGTACAACCTGTGAGGGAAAGCACAGTGAGAACACCTCTCCTCAAACTTCTCTGTTAGTGGGAGGACAGAAAAGGAGGAAGAC
Organism: Amblyornis subalaris; assembly: GCA_018881555.1. Classification (NCBI taxonomy): domain Eukaryota; kingdom Metazoa; phylum Chordata; class Aves; order Passeriformes; family Ptilonorhynchidae; genus Amblyornis; species Amblyornis subalaris. Next base: position 329,955 of record JACAXG010000055.1, read on the forward strand.
TAAAGACTAAGGTAGCTGGGAACAGCTAGTTCTGCCAAGCTGCAGTGACTTCCAGTGACGTATTTGATCTTAAACGCTTTTTGTCCCATTGCAACTAAAAAGAGTCAAATTTCAGGTAGGACATTCTGATCAGTACATTCTTGCATATATAAATCTTTCTTTTTAACAGATTCTCTGAAATTCCTTTCAGAATTGACACACAGCACTAGAGAAATTCAGTTCTACTCACAAGTGTAGTTGTACACTGTGGGCTCAACTTTTTCCTGTCCTAAAACCCAGAAGCGAGTATGACCAAACATGGTATAGCTTTACACCACCCCATACACATCTCAAGTATTGACTGCACTTTTAAAAATAAGCCTAACTATGCCTTAGTTCCAAGTAAATTCCTCCTACAATAAAGTACTCAATAATCCTGGTCTCCATTTTGTCAGGTAACAGTAAAAGTCTTCTCACTACCACAAAAAGGAAACCACGTGCAGAGCAAACCAGCCACAAACACCTTGCACGGAATCACGACCAACTTTGAAAAGCATTGCTTCTAAATATACTATGGATAAAAAGCTTGATAAATGCATTTCAACCCAGCCATTTTTGAATATATCATATTTTCGTGACTTGGAAACACAACTGAGTGAAATTCTCCTCCTAGTTTCATCAAGCCAGCTTCTTTGCAACAACTCGAGACGAAACTCAAACCAGTCTTCTTGCACCTATGCAATAAAAATTTCAATATTCCTGTTCAGAGTCCAAAACCCCTTCTTTTGCCAAAACTACAAGCACTGTTATAGTCAATAACTGATTAAGTTTGTGTTTTACCAGTCTCTTCCTCATTCATAGCTCATGAGTGCACTCGCACAGGCTACACATTATTCAAAGATGAGGTGCTTTCAGACTCTTGTTGCACCTTCTACACTTCTTTAAAAATGAAGTATAGTCAAGGCTTTTAAGTTTACAACCCTGGCAATACTCTTCGACCCACAGGTTCTTAGTTATTAATATGAAGTGTATCAACTTCAAGAGACATCCACACAGTAGGACAGCCAGCATCTTAGCAGGGTTTCCTCTTTGCTTGATTTGAAACAGACAATTATCCTTTAATTTTCCCCAATTCTGAACACACACCAGCCACCATGCTGTTCAGCATGCTGCAGATGGATCTCCTTTGCTCCCTAAGGTTTTATGTAGAATTTAGACCACGAAGCTGCTAATTGCCTACATGGAACCAGAAAGAGCAATCCAGCAAATGCTACGTTGTTCCCATGCTGTGATCCTGGACCTTATTTTAGTTTAGTTTTAGTTATTAAGTTATTAAAAGTTTTAGTTATTAAGAGGTTACCACATTTGACATCAAATTACCTTTAGATTACATAGGTAGCATAATGAATCCAAATAGCAAATTTTCCAAACCACCCTTCCACAATATTAAGCCCCTTAAAAATAACTCTGTGTTTAATAATGGCTGCATTTTACTGAGAGACTTCAACCATGTGCACAAGACCACAGGGAGTGGAGAAGTCCCCATAAAGCTCTGATTTTTTACATATACTAAATTTACAATAGCCTGAAGGAGTATCTATGCTAACAGAGGGAGTGTCCTTTGTCTAAGACTAGAGAAAGCAGTTTGCCTAAACACTCTGCATGAAGAAATGAGAGGAATGGGGAACTGGAAGAGAACAGAGCTCAGGCTACTGAGGGCCAAGACTGTCCCTCTCAGACAGTGATGCACCTGCAGCATTTCCTCTGTTTTCTGCAGTGCTCTGACAGAGAAGCAGGCTCCTCATGGAACAGAGATGGAGTGGAGCCTTATTACAGCTGCAGTGAAAACCAAGTGAGTGGCTCCCACCACAACTGCATGCAAATCCTGTTGTATCTCTTCCTAGAGGAGTGGGCTAGGCTGTCAACTTTTATCTCTGGACAAAGACTGATCAACCAGTACAGCATATCTAAAATGAAACACACCTGCTGCCCACCCATCAGGTCAGAATAAACAGGATTGATTATCTGTGGACTAGCAAGCAAAATTATTTCATAATTTTGTCCTGTGTTAAGATGCAAATACTTCATAAAACACTAGTTATGAAATTCCAAAAATTCTCCAATTGAGGGTGCAAGGAAGAATGGTAAAGGAAAAATATTAATTAATAAATAAACATAATTTACGCTCATTTCCATTTTACCGTTGACTTCCTATCTTCTCATTTTTACTATCTAGTTACCTCCACAGGATGGATGCAAAAAGATTTCCATCAGCACATTTAATGAAAAACATTTCTTTCAAGCAAGGCACAAAATTTAGATTTATTTAATTTGATTAATCCCAATTTTGTTTTACATTAAGTACAAAAAACAACTTGAACGTAGGTGTAAATACAATTCCACAAAGTAATTCAGTAAGATTTCAAATCATATCCAGAACTGTAAAGCACAATTAAAAGCAGCCCAGGATATACAGATTGCTTACCATAACTGCTGAAAGAGCTCATAATGTATCAATATATTTAACAATCTCCAGCAATAAGTTATCTCCTTTCTAATCTTTCATTTAAAATGCATTAGCAATTCTGTACCTAACAAAGGAAGCATTAAAGAATGAGAACTGCAGGTAAGTTTTACTCAAGCAGAGGCCTAACTTAAACACATATACAATCAAAAATTAAACAACAGAACAATGACTTAAATATTCTGAACATTTCTAAGAACAAAAATGCTAAGATAATATAGAAAAATAGCCACAGGTTCCAAGACTTATTTACTTCTCAAAGAACTTATGGTGTACTGTAGCTGCCTGAAATATTTTAACAATTATAGAAAATCGTATCTCCAAGTTTGGTACGTTTGTATTTTCTAGATGACAACATACATTTAAGACAACCATCAACTTATTTACAATTAGAAGCTTATTCCTTTTAAAATCTGTATTAAAAAAATCAGTTTTGGCACTATCCATAAGGCAATGGATGATATGTACCTAAGATAGCAAATCACATAATGAAAGCATAACCAGAAGAAAATCATAACTTTATTAACTTATAAAAAACTGTGAGACTATAATTATAGAGGAAATTAAAGAATCAGCACTTCTAAGTCACTAAAACACCCTATCTAAAATTCTGAAGAGTCTTGTTATATGCAACAGGAAATTGCCTTAACTGTGAAGCCCCTGTGCCTTGTCTTGCAGGAGAACTCGATATTTCTATGGTTATTAAATCATCAAACTAGTTTTACTACCAGAAAATAGCAAAAAACTTTTAAAGAGAACATGAATTTAAGCAGAAAAAACGTTACTCTGAAGTCCAGCCTTTGCTAACCATCTCTTTAAAAAACCCCAAAGGTAATTTTTCCATTCACTCCACTGAGTAAAGACCACAGCTTCAATTTTTTTTTATTGATATGAATGGTTTTAACAACTTCCTTTTTGTATTTCCATCAGCTTCAGTGATAGCTGACCCTTAAACTTCAATTTCCCAGTGTTGCCACATTTCCACTGCAAATACTGAAAGCCTGAATTTCATAAACTGTGAATTTAATTTAAATTTTAAAATAACTTTGCATCTATCTTAAATTTATAAAAAGATTTTTTTTCCAAAACTTAAGGCAAAAAACAAGTTTTATTGGTTATGTTTCTTAAGTCTGAGAAGGTGTATGAGTCTGTTTCAATATCAAAAAACTAACGCCATATACAGTATTACCAACAAAAATAAAGAATAAGGCAGCATGCACCCTTAAGATGAAAAGAAAATTTAATTTTACAAGATGTTTAAATAATCCAAAGGCAAAAAGTGTCTGTCTCCTCTAAGAGTATCTTCATAAAACATGGAAATTTTAGAGGAATGTTTTAGAGGACAKCAAGTTACTAAAATATTCCGTTCAACGTTTATACAAATACATTACTACAATTGTAAGTTTACATACAATCAACTGACATCTCAGTGTTAACTAATTACTTAAATTTACAAGACAAACATAAATAAAGCTGTTAAAACAGGCAAGTACAGTACTGATCTATCATTCAGCACAATGCATTTTGTACTTCTTTCACCTTGAAAAGAATCAGATTAGAATTGTGCGAAGTCGATCTCCAAAYCTAAAAGTAAAATAAAAGAGAATTAAGTATGTCTATGCAGGTTTTACACAGCATGGGCATATTCCAAATGTTTAAGTCCTGTTTTCAGGCATGTAATTTACCATTTAACAACCTTTTGTCTGTTCTCAGAAGAGGCCGCAGTCTTTAAGGTTATTTTTAATAATGACATCAGTTACAGCATCAAAAACAAACTGCACATTTTTTGTGTCTGTAGCACATGTGAAGTGAGTGTAGATTTCCTTTGTGTCTTTTCTCTTGTTCAGATCTTCAAACTGACACTGAATGTAAGCAGCTGCTTCTTCGTAAGTGTTTGACCCTATAAGAAGAAAATTGCTCAGTGAGCCATTTCCAACTGAGCAAAACCAAGATGCACACTATATCTTTGAAGGAACAGGTTCTTTGGAAACAGTTAACCTACACCTGAAGAGGATAATTCCACAGCCATTGCTTTAAGACATCATTAAAAAAGCTTGAAGGGAACCTTTTGGACACATTTTTAAGAATAAAAACGTATCAATTCAGTTCCAGGTGCAGGAATAGTCTTTCCATTTACTTCAGGGCCAGACGAACGAGCCGTTAATGACCCATCACTTTCCTAGATTAGGATATTTTGTTTCTTTCATTCACATTAATTGCTTTCAATTTTTATGCTTTTAAAAGGTTTGGGGTTTTCCCATACTCATTTAAAGACACTTGGCATATACATTTCTCCTTAGCTTTTTACTTCCAACATGCTATTTTCTGTACAATGCAGTAGTCTAAAGTTACAATGAAAACGATACATAAAAATGATACATAAAAACACTAAGACTTGTTAAATGAATTAATCCTCTTTTGCTGTGTATTTCCTGAATAAGCCACCTACGTCAAAAAGTATGTACACTCCCTGTTCAAAAAACTCTCATGTGTCTCAGGAATTCCTACTTACATCTAAGTACTAAAGTAGAACACCAGAAATAAGAATGGGCTAAATAAACTAGGCTGAAGAGTTGCAGCAGTAACATGTAAATGCTATCGGTAGACCAGCATTACTTCACCTGGTTAAAAAGACTTAACCACTCTTTTATTTGTGATCCATCAAAAAAAACCCCTATCTTAACTTTTATGCCATATAAATATTTTAGATGCCTAGAGTTATACAACTCCTCACCATTTGTGCACCAAAAATTAAGTATTTTAACAAAAAAACCCCCCTCGACATCTGCACACCCCTCCAATACCTGCATATTCAGGGTAGCAAATAGTGAGAGGACTTCTTTTGATTTTTTCTTCAAAAAGATCTTTCTTGTTCAGGAATAGAATAATAGAAGTGTCTGTGAACCATTTATTGTTGCAGATACTGTCAAACAATTTCATGCTTTCATGCATCCGATTCTGTAATTGGAAAAAAAAAATCTTTGTCTTTCATCAGACTTCAATTGTAAAATCAGGATACACATTTTTGATTAGTTACAAATGAACCAGCTACAAAACCAAGTTTTCAGCAAACATAATCACATTTTACCACAGGGAAATACAGAGAGGCAAAGACCACCACAAAGATCACTTCCACAAGCAGGGTTTAAGCAACTACTTTTCCTTTTTCCCATTTCCAGGTTTAAGTTTTTAATATTTTAGAGATTTTTAGTGTGTTCTGACATTTTGCAATACAAATATTCTACAAGAATTGCTGAGTTACCTGAATTTCTCTTAATACTGATTAACTCTTCTGGAAATTGAAAATAAATTCTGCATCTATCTGATATTCCAGAATAAGGAAAAAAAGGTCTACAAAGCTAGAGAATCAAGTAAGCACATRCTTTTCTTCTTAACACAATTTTTAGCTCTGTAGAAAAATTATCCAACATATAAGTACTTTGGCAAAGTTCCAGTCATTTATGTAGCAGGATGCTAGCTATGACCTTTTTTGACTATATTTGACTTGAAATGTTTTCTTATTTCTCTTTCCTTCCCAAATTATATTTTATAGAAAGTTGCAGAACACAAGGAAGAGCACAAAAGTCTGTTAATGATTGACACACAAGAGGTAAGCATCACTTCAGACCACTCAAGATAGTAAAATGCACCCTGTGCACAATGGCACAGAAGGAGTAAACTCTTGAAAGAGGAGAAAGGAGTGGAGGGTGTTGGAAAGGAAAAGGAAGAGAAGCGTTTCTGCAACTAAGAAAACAGACTGGAGAAACACAGTTAGAAAGAAACAAAATCCGAAGACTGAGGAAGGAAAGGAAAACAAAACATGGTAAAGTAGATACAGGAAAGTCAAGAAACTTCTTACTATGTACTTCTAGCATCTATAAAGAGACTAAAATGTGTATTAATTGACAATGTATCCTCATTAATTTATCCTGCCTTTAAAACATGAGAAGCATAGCTAAAAGAATACTTCTCTTAGTATTCCTTCTGAGAATATGAGGAAACACTTTGGAACCTGAACACATGAATTCTATCACCATTTCACTGAGACCTTTTGCACAAAGCCCATACATCTTATAAAGCAGTAATACTCCAAAACATGTATTTATAGCTTTCCTTCCAAACCTAGCGTCTATCCAACAACTATTCCCTTCTTGAACATTATGGTACTTGCCATCTCCTCATCTTCAGCCAAGACCAAGTCATAATCACTTAGTGCCACACAAAAAATAATTGCTGTAACACCCTCAAAACAATGAATCCACTTCTTCCGCTCTGATCTTTGGCCTCCAACATCAAACATTCTGCAAAACAGAAGCACAAAGCAGGGAATGAACTTCGGAATTTCGAGCTTTCTGAATATTAACCAATAAAATCTGAAAGTATCAGCTCTGTAAGTCTGAGCACAACATCTTAAAAAGAAGGCATAAAAATCAGTAACATTACTATTTTTCGCAGTATAAACCTCAAGTTTAATAAGCCTTAAAAGCCTTCCTATACATTTTAGAGAACATGAGAAAGTATGAGAGGAAAGCTAAACAAAATTATTTACAAATATTACATTTCATTAACAAAGTTAATTGTAGTCTGTATAAAATAAAGAGAGTTCGCTTTACTAAAAAGTCTAAAAGAATAAAAGATACCTATAAAAAATGTGGACTCTCAATCCTGGGGAGTTTTAGGTCCTCTACTCTAAATCAAACTACAACTTAATCTGTTCTTCAACTCACCATGTTTAAATGGGGTATTTTTTTAAGGGATGGTAAAATTTTCAAAATTATCTTCAAAGATAAAATAAGCATTATATAGTAAAAATAACCCTCATTTTCCCTCTAATAAATGCATTTTTTGAAATGAAGTCTCATATATGACACATTCACTAAAACTCACTTGTATTTTTTATTATCTCACTTACCTATCTTCCATGAGTTGTAAGATTGCAAGGGTAGGGCAGGTAAAAAACCCTATCAATTTAATGTTAGCGCACTACACGAACATGGTAAATTGCACTTGAATAGATTCAACAACAGTTGTTATTTTTAAATATCATCAAGTGTTCCAAGTTGTTAGATTTTAATTTGAAAAAAAACCACAGTAAAAATAAGTAGAGAAGGAAACAAATTAGAGAAAAACAAAGACCCTTTGCTTTCTCAGCAAAAACTGTCAGAAACACCGTAAGCTCTAACCAGGTCTTCTGCTTGGGTAAACTATCGTGTAAGTGACAATGCTCACTGCCCTTGTAACATTCTACATTGGGATAATGCCATGTTAAGAACACTTGAAAGATTATTCCTGCTGAAAAAAGGATTCCTTAGAAGTGTTCCTTACCTTCAGAGGTATCTTTCAATGGAAGTCTTTGGATATCATCCTATATAAATGTAAGTCAGCTACCTACTACTCCTATTTAGTTCTCAAATAATTAGCAGTAGCTGTACCCATAGAAGATATTTCAAACTCGTATACCTTAATAATGAATCCCTTAAATTTTAGTAATTACTTCTGTCAATTCTAATGCTATGCTTTATAACTTTATACTGAGACCTGAATTTCCACAAGAATTAACACTTCTACAAAAAAAGGTGTTCTTTGGATATAAAAGTAAAAAATAATCAGACTCAACTTCTGGAATAGTCTATAGAAACAGGATGAAGATCACTTGCTATTTGCATTCTGGATTGAATCAATAATCAAAGCTATGCTAAGTGCTTTATAGAGAAGGCTGAATTGAGGTTCAACCTCAAAGAATCTAAACACTCACAGCAGAACAGGAAAGAAAAGATAATGAGAGAAATTGATCCTGTGCAGCTAGTTGTACTTATGTACCATCTTAGTACAATCGAGCCTTTCATGCCTTTGGTTCATCTTAGAAGCTCTTTTCAATGTTAGTTAGGAGTGTACTTCAAACCCTCCCAATAACTCATTAAGCCTATTGCCTAAGGCACAGGTACAGGTGTTTAAATGTACAGCATGACAGCTAAATACTTCCACAGCCCTGGCTCAAAGACACACATTTTACAGAAGTATAATCATATGGTCCTTGGAACAGTCCCAATAATCAGTACAGACTGGACCCATCTACAGTAAGGAACTGAACAAGAAGCATTAGAAAGTGAGAAGATGGAGATCCTCTGAGAATACTTAAGTCCTCCCCGGAGGCTTGGCTGAGGACTACTCTCCTAGGTTTGCAAAAGATTCGTTCTCATTTATCAGCCATTCTTTTGTGGATTAATGCAAATTTTGTATACTTAAACCCTAAAATCAGGACACAACATATTTCCACAGTACTGATGGTCCTAAAGTATCCATATTACACTACTTGCTGTGCATTTCCATAAGAAAAAATATTTTCCATGAAGATACTAAGAAAATATATAGACATGCCGACAACAATTTCTGCGTAATATAAATGCATATTTAACATTTAATGTTTTACTGAATTTTCTTCTCGTTCTTCCTCATCAGCAGGAGGTAGAGTATCGTGATGGTTAACACTATCCTGTGTTTTCACCATGAATGCTGCACGTAGGTCACGGCAAACTTTTTACAGGAGCATGTAGTGGGAGGACAAGGGGGAATGACTTCAAAGTGAACGAGAGTAGGTTTAGATTAGATATTAGGAAGAAATCTTTTACTCAGACAGTGGCTGGGCCCCGGCACAGTTGCCCAGAGAAGCTATGGCTGCTCCATCCCCGGAAGTGTCCAAGGCCAGGCTGGACAGGGCTTTGAGCAATCTGGYCTAGTGGAAGGTGTCCCTGCCCACTGCAGTGGGGCTGAAACTAGATAATCTTTAAGATCCCTTCTAACCCAAAACGTTCTATGATTCTATGTCTTTGGACATAAAACGCTCAGAATATTATTTTATAAATTCCATACCACAGGAAACAAATCACATTCTTTCATCTCTAAAACACTCCCTTAAAGCACAATTTGAATTCAGTTCTTCAGAAAAATGGATGTACACTTTCGTACAACACCAGCAAACTCTTATATGCCTCCAGTTCTCCAAAAGAATTTAAAACAAGAATCTGATAGAACAGCTATTGAACATGGCAGAAAATGAAGTATTTTGTTTTGATATTCAATTCACATCAAAAGTATCCTTACAAAACACTTTCAATAAAACCAAAATATTTATTGGAGCTCCAACAACTCTCACACGCTTTCAGAAAATTGAGTCAAGCATGAGGATTTTTTTTTCCCCCCCATAAAGAATGGGGGGAAAAATAATCGAACTTGTGGTTAGACAAGTTTGTTAAATTACACCATTGAAAGCCATATTCTTTACAAGAACTTTAATGGATAGATGACCATGCAGCATAATTTACATACTTAAAATGAAGATCTTTGAAAGTAAAGTGAGTCTCCACTATTCCTGTAGTTTTCACTCTAGTCCTGAGAACGTCCTGTTGAGTTGGAATGTAGCTGGTTTGTGCTATCCTGTCCAAGTCATTCAAGTAACTAAAGGTAAAAATAAATACTGCTTTCAGTTATTCATAAAACAGCAACAAAACAATTAAGAAGAATTACAGAAGTTCTAGGTCCATTCATTACATTGTACTTGAATTTTATACAATAGTTTTTTCTCTGAGACACAAAAGACACAGTATTCCGCTCAGATTTCCAAAGTTTTTCAAACTAAGCTTTAGAAACACAACGATATTTCATCCTACACGAAAGAAAATTTATGCAATTTATTCAACTACAAAGAATCCTTCTTTAGAAATTTGGAAATGTAAACATGGTTCCTTGGACATTAGTGTTATTTGCACTAATTAGAACATCTTCATCTTTGTAACCTACTGAACTAGGGGTTACTTTGAACCATAAACAAAGCCCAAAATCACTCCAGATCTGATAATAGATATGAAAAGAGTAACTCAGTGTTTTGGCCAGAATTCATGTGTTTAAGAAAATGCCTAATACAAAACAATTAACTTCCTATTGAGAATTTCTAATTGCACATATTTTTTGCAATAGCATGCTTTCATTGCCAAAGTTCTTGCAATGTAGGCCAAGGCCAGTGCTTGTAAAATCCATACAGATCTTACTCGTGCTTTTCCCATGGTAAATAGGGAAGGCATTATGTTCTACTTTCTGTGTAACTAGAAGTTAACAATTTTACAGATACAATTATATGGCTAGAAGAACAGTTTTCTTATTAAACTGGAGGCAGTTATCTAAAACAACAAAATAGAACACAGGATGTTACCACAGGAGAGTATGTGAATCTCCAAATGAAGTGCTCCATACGGAAGAAAGTTTATACAACTGAGGAACAACTTCAAACACTACAAATTACTTCAGAATTACAAAGCTTTAAAAAAAAATCGCACTATAAGGCAGTATCACTGCTATTGCCGCTCCGTACCACCTTACCTCTCCCTCAGTGGCCTCTTTTCCTTGACTGACTTACCATTACTTGCTGCCACACCATTTTATTTTTGCCACCCTTAGTTCCTTAATACGTTACTTATTTACTGAAGTGCCCTAGCATAAAAGATACATCCTGATTGTTACCCTTGCTCAACATACTTCCAATAGAGACCATTAATTAATAGAGACAATGCAGCAATATTGAAATGGGAGAAACTATTATGAACATGAAAATAGTATTCTTGGTAATACAGATACAGATCATGTCATGACATTTTTGGACACGTTCAGATACTGAAAAGGTACTTGAGTCATGTTTTTGTAACAGAAGTGCTATTAAAGCACCTTAAAGAAATTTYTGTCTTCTTTAAGAGGGTGAAACACCTAGTCAGAACACGGCAAGTTCAAAATTACACTACACTTCTTCCTTTCCAACCTTGAAGCTTAGTTGCAGCATTTTGACCCAAGCAGACACTATCTTTGTCCAGATACTTCTGTGGTTTCCATCTACATGGGAGCAGAATTTGTCAAAAGATGACACCTTATACTGCTTTAGCTACTAGTTAAAGGCAAAGAGAATCCTGTCTGTCACACTGTACTTACTAGGCAGCAGAGTCATTGAGCTGGTATTCTCGAGATCTGTTGAAACAAGCTTGAACCCCACTGTCTTTCCACAGTCTCTTGATAACTCCAGCAAGCTCTGAAGTCATAAAACCTTCTTCTGCTGCTCCAGCCAACACAAAGAGCTGACGAGCATCATCCTTTAGGATGTAAACAGAAAGTGCAGAGAGAAATACTGAGAAATACAACGGAAGTATTATTATCTAAGAACTATCTTCAGCAAATGAGTTACTTAACCTAGTTAAGTGTGAATGTAACCAAACAAAAACACAAAGAAAGAAAGAAAGAAAGAAAGAAAGAAAGAAAGAAAACAGAAAGAAAGAAAATGTGAAAGAAATGTGAAAGAAAACAATTAATTTTAGTGTTCAGGATAGGGTATTAATTCCCACATTTTTCAACAACAGAAAGACTAGCAAACTGAATTTCTCATTGATAAAGCTTCTCCTGGTCTGTTTATAACTTGAACTCAGTTTTTATAAAYGGAAGCAGTAACACATTTTGTGCTCAAACCTAAAGTCAATCATATTTGCCCATAAAATACCATATACTGGATAAAATGGTTACAATACAGACTAGACCCTTCAGAAATGCAGATGTATACTGAATAACTGAAGAAAACACTTTAATTACTTAAGCTTCAAAAAACAACTTTGAAAATGACAAATAATCACTTCTTCCCAAATCATGCATCAGGAATTGGAAAAACACTTCTTAATACCTTTTCAGATAAATCAGCTACAAATATCCATTGCCTTAATTATTCTACAGAGACCTCGTGGTTTTGGTAATGCAGTATCAAGCAAACATCAAGATTTTTAAGAGCAAATGCTGGATTTTAAAACTATATATAATGACTGGCTTTGAGAGTGAGGCTAATGGAGTACAGGATGTAAATCCACCATTCCCCTTTAACAGAATTTGACCAGTTGACCAGTGACATCCAATTTTGACTGAGCAATGAAACTTAATGTTAGACCTGTAAGGCACTGGAAAAAAGACAGCAGATGGGTAGAGGGAAGATCCACATTAGTACTCTGCTGTGGGTAGCTGCTTGACCTTGGTTATTAGCAGAATGTGATCCAATGCCAAGGTACCTCAGCCAGAAAAATCAGTTTGTAACTACTACCCACAGCATGTACTGTTTGTCCAGTAATTAAAAGAAAGAGAACAATGAATCTGGAAAGGAGGAACAAGAAAAGAGAAATTTAGACACATCAGCTGGGAACTGAAAGTATTTCAAGAAAGAGGATTTAAAAAAGCAACATATAAGGTTATTCTCACAAAACAGTAAGTGAAGATACAGATGTAAATCTGTAGAAAAAACACTAAGCTGTAGAAAAAAAAACATTTTCAGGATAAGCAAAGAAAGTAGCAATTGTTCTAAAGATACTGTCCACTGTAAGTTTAAACAACTGAAGATTATGTGAGCTAACATATTGTTTACAGATGGATTGAGTAATACTGAATTTCACAGGTTGAAAACAAAAGGCTTGCAGTTCAGTCAACTCAAGGCAAACTTGAAGAGATTTAAACATATATATATACATATGTAGGTACACATATGAATAACAGCTCTCTGATATATAATTGAAAGTGTCTTTTGAAAGCTAGAGTAGGTAGAAATCTAAAAGAACATTTGTCAAACAAAAATACTGTTTACTGTACATACACAGGACAAATTGTGAACAAATAATAAAAATTTAATGGATTGCACTAGTAATWACATACAAAAACCAGAGCAGCAAGAATCAAAGGGTTGGATAGTCAGATCTATCATGGACTGTAATTTGAACACTATGCCTGCATAAGAGAAACCTGAATGATAATTCTGGTCTTGAATATTGTTTGCGGATGCAAATGCAAGGACTTGCAACTCACAAAAGCAGCAAATCTTGAAGAAGAAACAATATATTAAGACACATGATGGAAACAGCTTAGAAACTGGACAGTCAGTTTTGTCAGAAAAGATGATGCCATTTTATACCTAAGATGGTCTGACTTTCAAATATAAAATATTTACTGTTTCAAAGAGCTCTGATCACTACACACTCTCAAACAGGGGCAAAGGGAAAGAGAAGGTTGAACAAGAGAACTGATTTCAGCGTTTTAAAAGCCCAAAATAAAAAATAGTCTGTTACCCCTGTCTTCCTTTAGCTAAGGATGACAACTACCACAGACACCACAAATGAGGCAGTATGAAATCATCAAGCCCTGCTTTCATTATTAACCGACGCTAGATACTGTCCTTTAGTTATACTGGAATGGGACAGCTTCCTCTATAGGTGTCACTATTTTTAACCAGATTCCATAAATGAGGTAATGTAAAAAAAATAATTTAACCATCTCTTTAACTAGAGCAAATCTCACATTCAGAAAGTGGTCCACAGTCCTTTCAAGCACATTCACCGAATGTCTCTCAAAACACAGTTTCTACTTAAACTATCTTGTACCACAGAGGAAGATACACCATTAAGACTGACCATTACTGAAGCTGCTGGTGTAACCTGTGCTCCCTCAATTCAATAACTTGAAAAAAGAGAATGGTCAAATCACTGCTTTACCAGTAGTCTTATGACAGAAATAAGAGTATATGATTTTCAAAAAAACCTTATTCCATTTAGAGTAAAACTCCCAGGAATTTAAGGAAAAGAACCTGAATGTAACAGTTTGCACCAGGAGTTACAATTTTGAGCTTTTTTTTCCCTGAAAAACAACAAAATTAAAACAAAATAGAATAGAATTGAAAATAATTGAGATATAAACATACTAGTACTAACATCTAGTGCTAACACTCCATAGCAGTGCTGCTCTTAAAAAAAAGAAGAATTTGGACCACCAAGACCTGACTAAGTGCAAACGGATGGACATCTATTTTAAGATTATTCCTGCCAGAAGTTTGCCTCATTTATACAGCTCTCTGAAGTCGAGAAATTCAGATGACTTAAAACTGACATCATTTATAACATAGCTCTCAAAATCTTGTTAGTCATTTTATCTGCTAACACCTAAATTTACTCCTCCTCCGTTTTCTCTTACTATGTATTTAGTAACACAAGTCTACCATCTGCCTCTTTCCAACATTAACTGCCAGACTCCAGAGAGGACTGCACAAATACCGAACTAACAAGCAGTGGAACACCGCTGGTGCCTTGGAAAACTTTGGTCTGAAGGGCAGACTACAGCAAACATTAGAGCAAATGTGGAGAGGAATAACCAATGAAACTGAAGCTTTTACTAGTTATGCTTACAATCAAAGAGACATCAGGTCGAACTGACATATGTACATAAAATAATGGCTGTAACTGGCCACCTGTCAATCAGATTTAGACTTCAGATACAACTTTATGACTGACTATATGTAATCTTACAGATACAACTTTATGACTGACTATATGTAATCTTACAAACATCTTCCTTATGACAACTATACATACTACATTTCACAAGGTTACTGAATAGTCTCTAACATTTATAAATCGCTTTTCAGGTAATCAATAAAATCTTGAACATAAAACTGTCATCAATGAAGAATTTACACACTGTTTCTTAAAGACCCCCCTCTCCTCCCAAACTGTAATTCCACCTTAACATGATGGAAAGAACCTATAACAAAAAAGCCCTCTGACTGGCAGTCACACTCTGCATTGCAACACTGATTTCTATGGGAAGGAGATAAAAGCATACAGCCCAAACCAAGTTTAACTGCTACATTCAGACTAACAACTTAGGGAATCAAATTCAGCACCGCAGCACAGACTGTCTAGAGTCCTGTAACAAGAGGACAAGCAAAACCACATAAGCTGAGCACTTCACAGAGATATTCCAAGTATCTACCTGCCTGACCAGATGCAGACGCAATCAGGATCACCACAGGTAAGAGCACAGGGTTAGGGCTGGAGATATCAGTAGGGAGAATAGCAAATAAACTCATCAGATGTTTGCATGCGGGACATTAGATCAAATAAGATGGAAAAGATGCAGAAAAGCCTAGAAGAAGGTCTCGTTTGTTGGGAAAAATCCCAAGATTGATATCATGAAAAAATGGGATCCTAGCAGTGGGTTCATGCCCATGTCTCGGCRTTGAGTAAAATAAAGTCCTCAACACTGGAAATCAGTACGAAACAGGATCCAGCTCAGAGGCTGGCAGTGTTTCAGGGACTGCTGTGCTTTTCAGCTGTGTTTTTTAAGGAATGTGCAGATGTCTAACTTAAATGACCTACGTAACAGAACAGCCCACAAGTCCATACAAATACAAACATGACTGGGGACTCCCTAAGACTCAGATGTTTAGTTCTCCAAATTTAGACAGAATTCGGAAAATTGTATCTAAACCAAATAGTTGTTGTGAATCAACCCAGTGCTGATTTCTCCACAGGTCAYCTTGCCATGTAAAGACCAATGGCATTTAGTTTTCAAACTTTGTATCCTACAAAGAAGATTTCTGAATATCACGAGATTTTTTTGGGAAATAGTATGGATATTTCAGCTGTATGTCTGTGTGTGTACATCAATACTCACAGCCCTGATTGGATCACCGAAGTCTATCTTCAACCTCCCCATTGCTCTAATGATAGCAATAATGGACTGAATGGTGTTACTGTAGACAACAGCTTTGTACTGTTTACATTCCTCTTCTGAATAACCAGCTTCATGGATAATCCTAAGGAAGAAAAAAAAAATAAATTCTCTATTCAAATTAAAAAATATTTATCTATCATAGTATTTCACCAGACTTACTTCATTTGCTTGACAATTGTGCTTTTCCCCGATTCACCAGCTCCTGAAAAATAAATGTGTGAAAATTGATTAGACTTTTATTAACCTTTGAAAATACATTTAGTTTCTACACTACAAGTATCTAACCAATATAAAAACAACAGGTAAAAGAACATGCAACAAACTGATTTTTTAATATAAAAATGCATCTTCACCTGGAAGTTTCAAAATCAAGCCATTTTAAGAACAAATCGTTCAGTTCTAAAAAGTCTTTTCTTTTTACAGAAACAAGCATAGTCTTTACACAGTCTGCTGGTGTTTCTAATGCAAATACATGATAAGTTGCTCAACTTCAAAGGGATCTGAAGCTTAATTCCTCTAACTGCCTTTTTAATCAACACCTAACCGAAATCTGTTCTTCACACTCTATTAAACGGTCTTCCATGTTGCAAATGAACACCTTAAAACTCTTCAAGGCTTTAGTCCATGTAACCCTCTTTTGACCCTTGCATGAATAAACCAACAGTCAGCCTACTTTTTGTTAGAGCAGATGGCATGAGGTTTGCCAGTCAACCTGATACCATTTTTAGTGCTTAACAAAAAAAACCAAACAAACATGCTATGTTAAAATACAAAGCTTACAAAAACAATATCTCTGTCAACAGACAGGGAAAAAGATGCAGTTTTTGCTGTCTCAACAACCTATCTTTAGTCTGCTTCTTTCTCTAAAAAATATATGGAACTCTTACAGCTGTGGTCTAATCCCTTTAGATAACACACTCCCAGTTTATCTGTGACTTGTGCTGAATTCTCCCTCTTACAGTTCCTCTTTCTCAATATAGCTTTGCAGAAGTAAGTATAATCTTCACACAGTCTACAGGTATTTCTAATGCAAAGAGATTGCCTATTGTCCAATGCCAATATAACCAAAGAAACCTCTGACCACAGAAAGGCACTGAGAAAGGCTGTACTTACGCATCTCCAAAAACAAGGGCAAGAAGGAGAATCTGAGGCATGCCAGTTAACCTCATGTTAGACAAAATAAAGGTTATTGGGAATTGCCAACATGGGTTTACAAAGCGCAAACTGCATTTAATAAGTTTTCATGAGGAAACAGGTAGGTTTGCGGGTGAAGGACATTAACGGATGTAATTTACTTTGACTCTAATAAGGCTTTCGATGCCACCTCCCATGGCATCCATTGTACCAAGCTGGGTAAGTATCACCTTCAGGGTGTCTGAAAACCTGCCTAGACAGCCAAACTGAAAGACTTGAGTCAATGGTTCAAAATATCTAACTGGAAGTCATTCAGGCAGTCTCCAGCAGATGATACAGAGCTCACACAGTTTAGCACCTTCACCAATGACTTGAAAGCGAAGCCAGAATGCTCCAACATCAGGTTTGCAGCTGACGTCAGCCTGGGAGATCAGGAAGTGGTTACAGTATTGGAGAACAGAGGTGCTATTCAGAGGGTCCTCAACACGCTAGAGGACAGCTGACAGGAATCTCATGACAGTGAACAGAGACAATTGTGAAGTCCTACAAGTGGCACAGAATAACACATCCAACACATCTTTGGGACTAATGGGTTGGGGAACAATTGTTCCAAAAACAACTGTGGGGCTCAACAAACTGAAGAGCAGTGGGGCCTTGTGGCACTGAAGGTCAAGCACATTCCGGGCTGCTGCACTGGGTCTGTCTGGGACAGATTTAACCCTCTTCACAGCAGCCCTTATGGTGCTGTGCTTCAGATTTGTAGCTAAATCAGTGTTCGTAACACTCATCAGTAAGAGAAACTCGTGTTTCTCTTATTGCTGAAAAGCACATGCACAGCATCAAGGCATTTTCTCTTTTCCACCATCTCCTCACCCCTAGTGAGTAGGCTGGGTGTGGACAAGATGTTGAGAAGAGACACAGCCAGGACAGCTGACCCATGTCAACCAAAGGACTATACCACACATCGTTCAGCAGTAAAAACTCGGGAAGGGAGGAGGGGTAGTCATTCATTGTTATAGTGTTTGTCTGAACCTTTGATTGTTATAACCTTTAGAAGTGTGGTTGTGGTGAAGGGTCTGGAGCACAAATCATGTAAGGAACAGCTGAGGGAGCTGGGGTTATTTAGCCTGGAAAAAAGGAGGCTCAGGAGACCTCAACACTCTCTACAACTACCTTAAAGGAGGTTGTAGCCAGGTAGGGTCAGTCTCTTCTCCCAAGTAGTAAGTGATAGAATATTAGCAAATGGCCTCAGGATGTACCAAGACAGGTTAAGACTGGCTGTTAGGAAAAATTTCTCAACCAAAAGGGTTTCAAGCATTGAAAGGCTGCCCAGGGAAGTGGTGGAGTCACCATCCCTGGAGGTATTTAAAAACTCTAGATGTGGCATCTGGGAACATGGCTTAGTGGTGGACTTGGCAGTACTGGTTGGATACAATGACATCATAGGCTTTTTCCAACCTGAACGATTTTATGATTGCCTCCACACAACCATTATACACGCTGAGGCCCTGCTTTCCAGGAAGTGGCCAAACACCTGCCTCCCAGTGAGAAGGAGGGAATTAATTGTTTTTGCTTTGCTAGTGTGTGCAAGCTGTGGTTTTCTCTATTAAAACATCATTATCTTSATCCATGAGTCTTCTTGCCTTTCTTCTATTTTTTCCTCATCCCAAGGGAGAGGAAAGTGATCACACAGCTGTGCGGGTGTTTGGTTGACCCTGGCCAACAGCTTCCACTGCTGCACTGGCAAAACTGCAGACAAGTCAACGGACACTGTTCTTCTCCAGCAGTCAGCATTCCTTATGCTGTATCCAAGTACTGTATACAGTTCTCACCCTCGGCGCCCAGTAAATGAGATACTGATAAACTACACAAAAAACAGTTGAAGATCACTTAGTTGTTTAGAGGGCACATGATATTCAAGGAAAAGCTACAAGGAACCAGGCTTTTTAATCTTAGAAGGATTGGGAGGAGGGAAGAAGGTTGGATGTCTTTACAGCTGCTGTCCTATCCATAAAATCCACTTAAGACAGCTTAAAGCACTAGTCAACTTTTCACACCTACATAACAAAAAGATGTGAGGCATTCAAGAACCTCTAGCACAGGCAGTTTCACAGAGACATAAGCAGAGGGGTGCAGGGAACCTATTCCACAGAAGAGGCTGTACTGCATATAGAGGAAGCAGAAATTCAGCCTTCTTTGAGATTCAACTGGACAAGGCTCTGAGCAACCTTATCTGTTTTGACCTCAGCCTGGCTTTGAGCCAASGGTTAAACTAGATGACCTCTAGTGCTTTCTTCCAACTTAATGATTTAATTTCTGTATAACAGAATATTTCTATACTTGTATCCTGTATAGTGATACTTTGGGGATGTTCCTCTTTACATATTAAACCAAATACATAGCTTCAGAACAGACTCAGGTAATTTAAGACTGGCTGTCAAAAGTTGTCCCACCTCCTCTCCAACACTGCTACTGATGTGGCTACACTTTCGTTCCTCCAACACCACAGAATGAGTGCTGGCACCAAGAGGAGCTATTGAGCTCAGAGTTAAGTAGCTAAGGAATAGAGTAGGCCTGTCAGCATCAATCTAGTTTGCTTAATGCCCTCTTTAGCTACTGTCCAAGTGAAAGGCTTAGTTTTTTACAAATCTGCAAGTTTCTTTATAGAATAGAAGTAGTTCTCAGACTGAGCTGCCATGGAAGTACATCAACATAAAAAGAAATCAGAGACACCAGTACAAAAGTCATTTGTTATTTAGACACCTGACCAAATTAACAATCTCAAAATAGCTAATTATGCACTTAAGCACAAATAGGTGACAAAAGTTTAAAGATTAGCTTTACTAATTAAATTACTATAACTTGCTTTGGATTAATATTTTTATTTAAATAATTTGAAGATGGTATATCCCCTGTATTCAACAAGCAATTTTGGAGATATTAAGAAATATACTACAGCATTTAATTTACATAACCTTGTAACATTTTCTTTCTGTTAAAAATTTGTCACATTTGACTAACCAAGAAGATCAACATCAGGGTTAGTTACAGTATAAAAATTCAATTATTTTTGTCATACACTTTCTACTTCATTTTTCCTGAGTCAGATATGCGTGTTTCTCTCTGGTGTTAGAATTCACATGTACCAAATACCTACAATTATCACAAAAGCATTCTCAGCAACATAACCACAAACACCCACAATACACATAAAGAATAATTAAGTCATTTATTATAGAGTACCTAACATCACCAGTCAGCTCCTGGAAGGTGCATTCCCCTATGTTATTTAATGGAAAACAGAAACGGCTGTGTTTGGTTTTGGTTTTTCCTTTAACTGCACACTGAAGTGACTGCAGCTTTCCTAATAATCTTTGCAAAGTAGATGGGAAATTCACATCTTACTCACTGTCCCATACTGAAAGGAAATTCATTATTTTTGCACTCCTGAATGCAAAACTCTGCCAGTTTTYCTAATAGATGCACTTGTAAAACTTCCTGCTTTATCTCAGCATAAATAAGTTGTCCATACAGCAAATGAGAACTTAATTCTGGTTTAGAAAGCTTTAGACAGGAGTAAGCAGTATTAAATACTACATGTGACAGCTGCATATAAAATGTCAGAGCTAGCTATACTGTCACAACCAAACACCATCTAAATTTAGACAGACTTGATTGTATATTCCTATATTCCTCAATCATCTAGTAAAGGATGCTATTTATTGCTTGCTACTTAAGTGTGATACTTGATTTCAGCATCACTACTGTCAATAATTAACAGTCTTACTGGCTCCATTACTATTTAGGTATAACAAAAATATTAATAAAAAGAGATTACAGTTCTGCTTAGACTAGAACAGCAGCATATGACTTCTGAATTTAAAGGAATAGTGGGTATTTTTTGTTTGCTTAGTTTTAAATGAAAGTCTACATTAACTGTTTGGTCACCACATTAATGAAAGTTTTAATAACTGATTAGTATTTTCCTCTCTTCCATACTTTATGCCCTTCATATGCTCCTCAAAAAAAAAAAGAGGGCAACACATCCTATAAAAATCTAATTTAAAGCAACAAATTCTAAAACTTTTGTTCACATAGTTGAGTAAGAATATAAGTTGAACTAAATCTAATACTCTTCCTACACCTTCTTGCCAGAAAGCAGGTAGATCCTTATGCTTCATTATGCAGACTGACAAAGTATGGAAGCAAAGCACATCAAACTTAAATAGCAAAATTTCACATTTTCCCCACAGATTCTATTGTAGTCTGAAGGGTCTTCTGCATTAAAGTTTAACACTCAGGCTCTACCTTCACATGTCAATATTTCACAGTTAGTATTGTGCTATCCAAAGCAGTCATTTACTTGGATCCAGCACGAATTCTGATAGCACTCAGTGAATTCAGAGCCAGCACATAAGCCCAGGCCTTTGACTACCCCTACCGTCCCATCCACAGCACGGCAAATCTGACACTCAGCTAAACAAGAGGGACTAAGTTTGTATTACAGTTTTTCTTTCAAAGCCAGCTTTTCAACTTCAGAAATAGAAAAAATCAAAGCATCTTCACGTTCAAAAAAAAACCCATCAAAAAACAGTTTAACAGATCAGTCTCACTGAATCTTCCCTCTGAAGGAATCAAGACGAGCAGAGCTCAAATAAATTTAACAAACAGCTAAAGCAACATTTCATTCTCCAAGCTGTGATTTGGCCAATTACAGAAAAAAGAAATTAAGGAGATTGGGTTGGACTTGACCTTAAGGTTCTTTTCCAGCCTAACTGATTTTATCACCCTATGACTCATTACCATGAAATTGTAGCAAACACCATCTTAGATTGAATATTTTTACCAAACAGAGCAAGTCTGTGTTTAAAAAGAACTGAAGTATTTAATAATTTGATTCAAATTAACAGGTAAGCAAAAATGTTACTTTAAACTACTCAAAGTGTCTCATGATTTATTATCCCACACACTGCCTACATAGCAAGCATTCCAGAACCACAGATTTCTGGAACAAATGTTTTATGCACCCAAGCACAGAAACTGCTGCTTGTAAGTGCTGAGTTCTTAAAAGTAACATTTCTCTCTTGTGACACATTTGCTAATTGGTTACTGAAGAAACTAATCAAATACCGAAGTAAAAAGCAACGCAAACTTCAAGTTCCCAGTATCCCTCTCTGGAGGAAACCAACTGTCAAGTACAACAATTTCTAATAGAATAAATATAATCCTTGTCATACTAACACACAAAAAAATGCAGACTAAATTAAAATAAATTAAAAGTTAGATAAAAACTGATGAGAAAAAATTGGGCTGGCTTTGAACCACCAAATAAGTCAGACAAAGGAACAGAACCCACGAACAAGCAGAACAGCCTTGCATGTTGCCGGAAGAGCGTTYAAGTATGGACAAGAGTAATTAATTTAAACCTTTCAACGGATGCTTGCCAGTTTTTCAGCCTGTAGAACAGGACACTTAGACCAGATTAATTTAAGCATAGAGACACATGTGAAATTTAAAATAGAACACACTGACTCATAAATGTTTGGATTCACGTACTGTCAAGTTCTCTCCCCACAACTTTCGTATCCAGTTCTGTCAGRCACTGGTATTTCACAGTAGAAGGCACAAGCTGAATGGTGCCTGTTTCTCAGCTGTCACTGGACACAGCACAAGCTAAAAGCCCAGTGATTTCTACTCTTTCTGCTATGGGGTCAGTAATCTCTTACAAAAACACATGGCTTTGTAGCTTGGAAATATAATCTCTTAAATTTATCACCTCATGACACATTACCAGACATGAGATTTACATCAGAATGCAAGCTGCTAATCAGTGTTACTATACCCAAAACACATCAAAGCTAGTACAAGAAACCCACAGGGGAAACTTTGCTACAACACACCYAGACAGGTTGAACACTAAATGAAACATTCTCTGACACCCACACCGCTCTATCTCCCTGAATTTTTTTATTTTGTCCACTCCCCCTTTTTGAAGCTACCCAGCAGTAACAGTTATCTACCACCATCCAGTATTCTTCTAATTCTGGGGCAGCTGCTGGCCCTGGCAGTTTATGTCCCTTTTCCCCTTTCCAACTGTTTTCATATGGTCAACCAAAGGTGGATAGTACCCATTAGTTCTAAGGAGGCATTAGTCTTGGAATTTCCATAACTACTGGAATTTGAAAGTGCCAGGAAACTTTCAAGGAATGAAGAATCTGTATGATTAGTATCTGGCAGAAAATWTTTCARTAACTTAGCCATGTAGTAATAGAGAGTGAATCCCAGATTACATCACTGGTTCAAACTAGAGAAGTGACAGATTCTAAAATTATGGCACTGACTCAGTGAAAAGATCTGAGATAATTCTCAAGGTTTCAGTAGCTGCATGCTAAGTCCTACAGCAGCAGAATCATTTACACCCATATGCCACTGTCACTTTTGTAAATTCCCTAACAAATGAAGAATTAATTACAACTAATTATTTCCTTCCTAGGTCTTCAGTATTGCTCTTAGTAGATGTTTGAAATCAATAGTGTACGATAAAATAGTCAGTATATTATACATAAAACATCATTTAAGAAAACTGTTAAGATAAAATGTTACCTCAAGAAGCAATCAAGTATTAACTTGTGGTACTATCCTATATGTTTATTCAGGTCTGGACATCTAATAGACTGCTCTGAGTTTCTTAAATACCTAGGCTATTACTAGAGCAAACATAGAAGCAAATGATAAGGACAGTATTAATTAGTTTAGTATTGAAACCACAAGGAGAAAGTATGGCTTTATATTCAGTATAACCTCTGGAACCCAATGAATTCTAAAAATAAAGCTTATGGTGAAGCAAGGAGGGCACAGACTCCACTTTGCAAATGTTAAGATTCATATCTTTATCTTTAGAAGTATGAACTGAGTTTTGAGCTACCTGAAATTTTCAGTTAGTACCTTTTATTATCCTTTTATGACAAGTTTTATGAGATGTTCTTTTTGCTTAGAATTCAATCATGATAAGCAGACACCTTAGCACCTTAAAATTGTTATGTGAAATTTTAGGTACCGCACAAAATTAAATGCATGCAGCTTTCGAATACAAATTCTATCTCACTCTTCAAAAACATTCCTATATTCCTCAGCTGTTTCAAATTGCTGGCTGTTGCTACAGCTACATAGTAGGAACCCTTATCATTATGTTCATTGCTTATACCATAACTGTATTGTGGACTTATTGTCTCACTCTAAAGGAGAGAACCAGTACAATGCCAAGCATCATATTTCAGAAACTTCGTGGAACATTCAAAAGGAAACGTGGTAACTTGGAATTGAAGCTACTTTAAAAAGATGTATCTGTTCAGACTGTACATGAGATCTCTTAAATACCAGTATCACTGCCCGAGACAGCAACAGTGCCATTGCACTTTTCTTCTTCAATTAAGATACAGGTGTTGTCAAGTGCCAAACCCAGCAGGACCATGACAACCTGAGGCCCAAAGGTTTGGAAATAAACCTCTTACTTATGCCAGAAATTAAATACAGAAGCTGATGCACATTTGGAGATGAAAACCACTTAGTAATCATGCTTGCTGCCCGACAAATACATGCCACACCAGCACAGTTAAACAGTTGTGGCTCCAGGTTTATCTAACATGTCAATGCTGACAGCAGCTCGATAGGATTAGCAGTTGGCTACTTAAATGTATCAAAGGCCATACTATCCTCTAAAATACTTGGGAATCTCCTCAAAATTCAAAGTCCGAAAACTTGTTAGTGTTTCGAATGGAACTTCAATATAGCAAATAACCAATCTGTACAAAATTGATATAAGATTTAAATTTGTTACTTAAAAAATTAAAGGGGCTTTCTTCTTCCATACACGGTAGTATGCTCAGAAACAATCACTACATAATTTAAAATCATAGTATAAAAGAACATGATTGAAGACCTTCTTGAACATGAGTTTGAGTGGTTATTGTATACAATCCCAATCCAGGAGATACATGCTGACTGCTCCAACAGAAAGAACCATCTCCTTTACTCTTACAGTGTTTATTAAGAAAGTTACTGTCAATTTCTGCCAACAGAGTACAACATGCCTCGTCCAGATCTCCAAATATATATCTAATAAACCTCTAGAAATCCAGAGTGCCTGACATTGCTCTCGACAGTGTGGTTGGCCTTCATGGCCTTTTACTGTGCACCACGCTATAAATACGGTGTGCGAAGATGGCAGGTTCAGTGACTGAGAAACCAGAGCAAACTTACTATGCAGGCTATCATTAATCATAGTAAAAACGCTTTATAAAAACATCCCCACTGCAACAGAGGCATACTTTATGTTGTTCTGGTGAAGAGATACAACGAAAGAACTTGGAATTAACAGCATATTTCCATTGCAGGCTCCGCTTCCAATTCAGAACAACACTACTGTTGTATTATCCACAATTCTGACAGAACCCACTGTCCCAGCTACCTCATATTACATATTACTATGTAACTGTACAAAGAGTTGGGACAACCAGAAAGCTGTGTGTGCATTTCTATCAAGAGGAAAAAGATCTCTTATGTAAATCTCAAGTGGTATTATTCAAAGCTCTACTTGTCACGTAACACCAAGGCATTATTTGCAAATGTGATAAATGGGTACTGCCAAAGTTTATACCAGGACAAATGCAATTACACAAAAAGTTGTCCCATTACTGTAGAAATAGAGCAATAAACTTCAGTTCATATAAGTTTTCAGTATTTATCCACAGGTAACTTAACAGCATTTTTCATCCTGCAGCTCAAGGACTAAGACCTACAAAAATAAGGAGAATAAGCATATTGATAGCTGACCTAAATTCACTCCAATGTCTCCAACTCCACCAACACCTGTATGGACTTAAAGTGACAGAGATTAAAATGTAGAAAGATCCTAGATATCAATGAACAATCCTTTGCACATGCCAACATTTTCAGAACTCCTATCTGTATCTGAAGCAAGAAAGAAAATTCATATGCATAGTCAACCATTTTTTTGTTACATGCACATGTGTTTTGCACACAAAACTACCCTCAAGCAGGGTGAAGAGTACCTAAAAAAAAAAATCTGCCTTTTTTTGGTTGTTGTTGTTTAAACAAAATTTCTATTTAACCAGTCTCATATTGAGCCGAGAAAGCTTTGAAGTATATAAAAATTTCAACCCCTTCCAAGACACAGTTTCACCCAGTAATCCCAGAAGTAAGGAATTAGACCTCACCTACATAAACAGGAGCCTGTTAGGCCTGAAACAAGTACATAGTCAAAGGCCAATCTAACCTAACCCCAAATGCTCCTATGTTCCAGAACAGCAGATAGAGAAAATAATGAAACAGTCTCTCATCTAGGAATTAAATGAGAGCCTTTGCTAGCTAACACTGCTGCACTAAAGCATATTAGAAGAAATCCCTGTCAGTGTCTTTAAGAGCTTTATGCTTAAGCATTATATGCTTTAGAAAGTATAGACCGATTTTGCTAAGAGTTTACCGGATTTATTAAGGATCTGCATACAGCTCAGAAATCCACTGTCAAAATGCTTCAAGAAATATTTAATGCACCAAGAATACAGACAGCACTTCAATGAGACTTAGCAACTTATTTTCAATCCACTGCTGTATTAAACATCACTGGTAGACCTGAAATAAACAAGAGTTCAACATAACATTTCACTACATAAAATCTATAAATACTCAAAACAACTGCCTGCTTTACTCTCAATCTTTTTATTACAAGACCCATACCTCCAGTAATAGCAAGTTTTAAAATGGCATTCCAATACTACATTCACACTGTATTCTATTTGTAGTATTACTACAGCTTTACTGTTGTCTCCATCCTCCTCTCTACTATTTGGACACTGGGCCAGTTGTACTTCTTGCCCACTATCATCTTGCATTCTTCACCAAGTGCTAGGTAGAAGAGGAGTCTTCCTAGCCAAGCCTACAACCTCTAAAATAGAAGAGCATGAGGAAACACAGGTCTGAGACTCCTGAAAACAAACTCCTACCTCTAACTTGCAATTGGGACGTTCCTTAAGGTAGACTGGCTCTATCTCCTATTGCAGCAATAAAGCCTTAAAACAYTGGGTTTTGAATAGAGTTTTAACATTTCCACCAAGTGGACCTTGCAGGTGAACATGATTTCACATTATTCCTAATCTGATTCTACAGTGAACTGTGACACAGAAATACAGAAATTGAAAGCTTCCTATTCTGCACCAATTTTCCCCTCCCCACCTGCCACTATGCATTTCCAGCAGTCCATTTGCATACAGCACATATCTCTGCTCCTCACCATGCTTTTAGTCAGGTCCTCATCAGACCATTATGATGAGTTGAATTGACCACTCTAGCAGGAAACTAAGTCCAACCAGGACGGCCAGTTTGACTACCTAACCAGCAAAAAACTGAACTAAGCATTTAAAAGTGACAGGGAGAGGGCAAAGCCATTCAGCCCAATGCTGCAAGAGCACTCTCCTCTTTAGCAAGACAGAGCTTCCACAATGGCTCTGCTGCTTCTTAGACAACAACCACTGCTTATTTCCAGCATTCCAATACAGACTTAGAAAGCAGGCAAGAACCTCTTGAGTTTTACTGGAAACTATGAAAAAATCCCCAGGAATTCAGAACATCCTTATAACTGTGATGGATAAAAACTTGTATTGTGATCCAAACAACTACAACAGCTTCCTCCATTTAAAAACCCACCAAAGTTGTATGCAAAAAATTATTTTATCAACTTTGCAAAAGGAAGATGGGATTACAGGTAGCCATTTGATTCCAACAGTATTTTCATTTCAAGAAACAGGTCATATTAACTTTTAGACAATACTAAGAATTATAAACCTGCTTCACTGTTTCAACAGGAATTTTCATTACAGTACATTGATTACTTCTATAAAAGCAATCTGCTTAGAGCAATGATTGTAAAGACTTCCCGTCCATTCTGGTTGCCTAGATACTGTTATATTTCACTAAAGATTTAATCAGGTACCTTTGCTAAGTATATTACTCACTTCAAAGGCAACACTACATTTCTAAGAATATATGACAAAGTAATGAGGTACAATTTCATAAGCTGAAGCACAGTATATTTGAATGGTCTTGTTTTCTTGAAGTAAGTTGCATCACAAGAAGTATTTTCTAATTTCAGTATCAATTTCTACAGGTACATATAATATTGAAGTTTACATGTTATCTCTAAATATAAATGCAGAGCACCCATATAAGCATACAGCTGCAAGTCAAGACAGCAACTTGATTATCAAGTTGTTACCAAAACATACCAGAAATTATCTTATTTAAAGTTTTAAAGACCCTTCAATTACCAAAGACAGAAAAGCAATTTATTTGCCTATGACATGTTTAACAAATCTCTTATTTAAGGAATTGGTTCTCAACTGTTTTATGTCAATTAGCCCCATCTGTTTCAACAGTGCACTCAAAACTTCTCATTCTCAAGATGTTCAAAGTTCTGATATTTCCAACTACTCTATATACCTTACCAACTTCAATACTTTGTGGATAAAATCTCTCAGGTAAGGCCAACTGAGTTCCATTTACATAACAATTGTGTAGTTTACACAAAGCCTGAGGTAACACTAGGGCAGTGAGCAAACAAGGGGAACAAACAGAACAGCAGACCTCTGTAAAGCTGGACAATGACAACCTCAGAATAGGAAGTTTTCATCAATACAGGTTCTCTTATACACACCTTGGGAAAAACAACCAAAACTTTTAATAGCTAATTATTAAGTCAGTTCAGATCTTTGTTTCAGTGTTTCCATGGCAAAAAAAAAAAACCCTTCACCCTTTTCTACACCCGGATTTATACCACGACATTTGCCAGATAGCTTGTTACAGGAAATACTGCAGACATCCTTTAAGCTGGACAGCAAAACTGACTTCACAATTTTATGCCCACATGGCTTGGTTTCAAATTATTTAGCCAGACGTTAGGATGTGCCGACTGAATTGCTTCTTCTCAGAGGACCAAAACAACTAAAGGGTAAAATGTGGCAGCAAAAGAACAACCCACTTCGACAATATGAGTATATAAATCACTGCAGCCTAATTACAGCACAAAGCCCTGAGTTCTAGTTGTGCTAACACAACTATGCAGGGAGCTATACTGTAAACTTGAGTTCTGATGCGAATTAAAAATAACTTCACAAAAGGAGGTGAGCTGAAATACACMATCACTCTGGTAATATAATCTATAGCACAGAATAAACTGCTGTATCAGGACAGTGATGATACAATAAACTGTGCTGCCAGAAAAAAGTAGGAAGACACTAATTACATAGCATATTACAGAATTTATGAGAGGTCTTGAGGCACCACTGATGCTGGGAGTGGACAGCTTACCAAAAAGTACCTTACTAGAGCCTCCAATTCAGGAGGAGGGGAAGTGAAAAAAAAAAAAGAAGCTTTACATTGTTCTTGAAAGAAAAGTTGAAGAAAAACCATTTCTTAAGCTTAAAATGTTTTCTAACTCTTAAAATGTAAAAAAAAGCCTTAATGTCTGGTACAACACATAACGAATTTTTATATACATCCATAACTAGACTTTTTAATCAAGATTTTATAAAAGCAAAGTCACCACTACTGGTAKCACAACATAGCAGATAACGTACAGTTTCTCTTTAACCCTTTCTGAAACAATATGTACTCCAGTAAATTTTGTCTTAAGAACGTTAAAGAACTAAAATCATGATACAGTCATAAACAGTTATTTTATAAATTAACTTTCAAAAAGAAGAAATATAATAATGCAACAGAAGACCTGAAATCACTAAAGATAATTTGTATTGAAGTCTATACGCACATTAAACACCGATATGATGATGTTGTAAACTTTTACCCCAACATTCAAATAGAAAGAGACAAACACAAAAGAACTCAAATTGCAATTACAGCCATAACTGAATGGCTGTGCTTTCTGCACATCCCTGAGTCTCCTTTCAGAAAAGCAAGGGGGATTATTACACTATGAGAATCTAGTGACTCCACATAAATAACAGCCTGATTGGCAGAGTCCAACTGTATCATATTAAAATGCAAGAGACCTCCTAGTTCAGAACTCCTACTAAAKCTAAGCGGACAGGCAGAAATGGGGGGGAGAAAGGAGGGGGCACCCTAACACAGATAAGGCCAACAAGAAAAAGCACATCCAAACATTAAACACTTCTTTTAGATATCACAAAACAGCTTTTAAATAAGAGGTGAACTTTGTAGATATCTGCAAATAGTTGTCTCTGAAGGCACGACAGCAAATATTTTGTTAGAAATGTTTAAGACTAGGCCGGCATAATTTACGAAGATGAGGTCAGCATCTCTGAAATGTGCAATACTTGTTTGTGAGAACAAGGCTTTTTTGAGAGCTCCCTTAAGTTGAGACTTCTAAAATCTTTCTTGACTGCAAGTGTGGAGAAATAGAATACTCTGGAGGAAAGGCAAGAGAAGTAATGGTACAAACAGCACAAACGTAGTTTTTCAGTCCAATGKGCAATGAGGTCTGGAGGAAGGCAGGTACTGCCAAGCACTGTGAGGATCATGCTGCTGAAAAGATGAGTATGCAGCAGGAGTCACTTTGACTGAGACAGAAAGATGCAGGTCTGTAACAAAAGAAAAGCAGACAGAAAAAGATGCCTGAGATGTGAAGAGTCAGAAAAACAACTGAATAGAATTGTTCTAGTTACCGTCTTAAGAACAGGAAGCTGCAATGGAAAAGAGTAAAAGCAGCACTGTATTAGGTTAAAAGGCACTTATCTTTAAGAACACGACATGTGCACGTTCCGTGAGAATCACAAGGATCTATTCAGGAACAGGAAAGTGGCTCTGTTGGTCATGAGTACGAAGGCATCCACTGAACTTTAAATCTACAACCCTGATTACCCAGAAAGGAGACAGATCATTACAGCTGTCAAATACATGGCCTGTGATCTCCTGGATCCCAGGAGCCACTCCTGAAGAATGTTGAAGACRTATCTATTGCCTTTTTCATTCAAGATACAAAGAACCTTAACACCGAATTTGCTATATTAGGTGAAGAATGTGATAATTGACAAGACAAAGTGATAATCCTATAAACTCATGCTGCCAATTTGAATGTATTCATAAAACCTGATGAGTTAACCTCACACCAGAAGGCATTCTACTAAATGAGGTACTGCCTGTTCTCCTGCAGTTGGCATAAATTCAGTCTTATGTGCTCTAGCTAATTCAACAGAAATGTACTTGCAAATCCACACCTGACCTGGATCACAATTAATGCAGCACACAGATCGCTCACTTAGAATCACCACTTCCCAACATGAGCAGAATTACATTCATTCTGCAAGCACCACTAGAATTTTTATTTGGTGAATATTGAAAGTTAAGATGAGGAACCATGGAAGAAAAAACCAACTTGGGTCTACTGCCTTCTCTACCTGGAAGCCAGCCAAAATCTAAACTGCTTTTCAAAAATCTTACACACAGTAAGTACATGAGTTTATCCATTTAAAAAAAAACAACAGAAAATACAATAAAAGAAAGTATTACTTAAATTAGGACACAGAAGTTTAGGAACTGTCAACTTGTCACAAATATTAAAATGCTTAACAAAAAGCACATACTTTTGTATGCTGAATTTTTAGTGTTGGCCAATATACTATATTGCACTTACATTTTTTGTTGAGTTCTCATGAAACTTAAGTATTTCTTTGTCACACATTGATTGCAAATAGTATTAAAGTGAATAAACTTGTTTATGTAATGATTTTAAAAGATAAAATCATCAAATCCCATGTATAAACAAGCATTTTCCATCTGGCTTACCAACTATAAGCTCAAATTTAGTTTACTTCTAAGAATGAAGGTTCTCAGAAACTTTCCASAAAAGGCTCTCCGGCTGTTGGGATAGCACTTTGAAGTGCATGGAATTACATGGTTAAAATAGCTATATATGGATAATGTTTAGAATCCAGTATTTTTATTCCAAATGACCTGCATTCAAAATTTCATAAAGTGATGAACCAATTTACAGGTATGACAAAAGAATTTAGATAATCCGGTTCAACAGTATTTTTGCACAGATTAAATATATCTACTTACTCCTAGAGACAGGACAATAAAATATAAATCTAACATGGATCAGTGATATTGTTCACTGTCATGGTTCAGGTACAGCAATGTCACATCTCTCTCAATTAAATCCCTGCAATTTCCTGTTTTAGAAAACTTTAGAAAAGCATACAATGGAATAAATTAAATTTCCAATCTAGAAATAGACTGATTTTATGAACGCATCTTCGCTCAATTGAGCATTGTAGCTCAAGCTTTGGTAAGATTCTCTAATTAATCACCATATAAAAATACCGTTTTTATAGATGCTAGACTAAATCTGATTTATTTGGTCAATAATAATAATGATAGGTATACAGTTACMTGGCTTTTTTCTACATAAACAAGGTGTTTCAGATGCTGCTCAYACAGAGCATTTTCCTGGCAGCAGACCACAATGTGTACTTTTCCTTTTATTTCAGTATCTTTTTAGCAGAACAAACCCATAAATAGATATAGGAGTACAACCGAGTAGATGATAAACTATGACATGTGGGCTGAACAAGCAATTGGGAAAGTGAATGGTGAGAAGAAAGTGACTCTAGTGGAAGTAACTTTAAATAGTTTGGCTGTTACGATAAAGCATTCACATCACATTTAAGACATCTGACAGACTTCCAACGAATAGGAAGAGAAACACTTTCATTCCAAAACATGTGAAACACATAGATGCATCCATGGGTTTATGCACAAAACCTCACCTAGAGTTCACTAACCATTTAGGTGATCTTTGTTTAAATAATCATCCAAACACTGGTCGTAGGAGAAGCCAGGCTGCCAGCCTTCACACCTCTTTTTAGTAGCAGAGAGGGAAATACTGAATCCACTGAGCTACTGCTCAGAACACTTTGAGAACCCACATGTATTTGACCATTTGTTCCATATTCTAAGATTTCACAAGATTCCAACAGAAAGGCTTTTCGGCATTAGAAACAAAGAATTTATAAAGTTTCAGCTCATAACATAGGACTTTGTACATAAGAGCATTAAAATAGTGACAAAATCCATTCTTAACTTTAAAGCATCTTTAAACAGACTTCACCTGTATCCAAGAAATATGATGAAAAATATGAAGTACCAAACTACAGGCACCACAAGTTCCATAKAGAACAGCAGAACACTGAAAATTAATTTCAAATGCCTTGCCAGAAGACACAAAAAGCATTACTTTGCCACTTTTTAAAATGGCAGTAACATCTTCTGCAGTACTGCTGTTATCAGATACAGGATAACCTTTCCATGCAACAATCTGAGGATTCCAAAGATGTTCAGGACCAGGCATAGTACCAGCCCAAAACCTAACGCTTCCTGGAAAACAAATCAGAAACAAAAGCTTTAATTGTTTACTTCACAAGTAACATTTTAAATCTATAAACACATTTTAGGACCTTTGCTTTTCCCATACTAGGTTTGTTTCATTTCTTCATCTACAATAAAAGTTGCTCAGTCTTTTGTCCCTTTCTGKAGCCATCTTAGAATTGAGCAACTGAAACTTACTTAAGAAGTCTACTATGTTTGTAGTGAAGAGAGCACTGTAGGAGAGCAAAATCAATGCCGAGGGGAGTGAGAAAYTGTGCAGCCATTTAAAAAGTTTGCCCAAAGCTTTAGCTCTAAGAGGGAAGCTGCAACTCAACAGCTATTTTAACTCCCTATCAGAAGGATTCAGTTTGGTTTAGCTATACAGAATATACCGCAAAACTCCCTACAACATTAGTTCAATGCAAATCTTGCAGCATTCAGCTGTCCCTAACCTACAGTAGTTTTAGTCCCGAACGAATGTATTCTAATTAAAACCCTCACTTCCTTTTTGCTTGTAATTTTTGAAATGATCATTTCTTACTTATCTTTACACCCAAGAATATCTTAAAATACACAAAAAGGCGAGCCTCAAGTACTTGTGTGCAAAATTCAAGAACACACGATGGCACGTTATGAGTCACTATATTACACATGTAGAAGCTCCATCAAGGTGGTACTTCCCCTTGTAAGATCTCAGAAACTTAAGCAAGTTCCACAAAAATTTGAAAAAAAACAATGCGAAAAGTTAAATGGTGCTTTGCCTTTTGTTCTTTYGATGCTTACTGTACTCTACTCTCCTAGCAACAGTTTAGGAAATGTTCGAGTCTACAAGAAACATTAAGAGTAAATAACCCCCAACGTAACATTTCCTTCGTTTCACCAGAGGAACAGAGAATCCAGGTCAAAAGTTTCAGGCGTTATCCCCCTCCAATGCGAGTCAGGGCCCGGACAGACGACGCCGTGCCGCTTCCCCAGGGCGCTGCCTCTAGTCCCTCAAGCAGCCGATGCACCCACCTGCTCTAAGGAGCTGCTGCGCCTCCCGCGACCCCAAAACTTCTGAGGGATCCCGAGCACTTACCGCGGGGTCCGAGGGCAGCACCGCCCCCCGCCCAGCCCGACGGGCATCTGCCCCTTCTCGAGAGGCGAGGGGGCTTTGGGGTGCAGGGGGGCTGCCTCAGGAGGAACCTCCCCTCACGGCATCCCTTACCTAAGAGAAGCAGCTTGACCTCCCTGGCCGCCTTCTCGCCGTCCTCCCGCAGGTTCCTGTCGATCATCTTGCTCCTCTCCACCGCCGCCTTGTCCTCGGCGCTGAGCGTGCAGCCCATCTTGGGAAGCGGCTGTTTGGCTCCACCGGGAGAAGGGAAGCAGGGAGCGGCGGGGCTGGGCGCCGGGAGCGGCGGAGGAGGCGCTGAGGAGGGAGAGGGAGCGAGTGCTCCCCGCTCGCTCTCTCCTTCCCCCGCTCCCTCACCTGGGGCGCAGCGTCGTCGCGGGCACCGCGCGCCGGGTTCGCCTCACGAGCAAGCAGGGAAGCAGCGAACGGGAAGGGCGCGGGGAGGCTGGGCCGGGGTAGCGCGGAGGGGAGAGCGGGGACAGCGGAACGAGGCCTCGCACCGGGGCCGCCGCTCCCGCCGCCGGCCCTCAGGCTGCTGCGCGCGCGGCACCGCCCCCGCCCCACCGGAGGCGCGCGACCGCGCGCGCGCCGCCCACGCCGGGAGGAGAAGGGAGGGGCGCGGGCAGCGCGTGCACGGAGCGAAGCGCGGCGGGCGCGGCTGCGCGTGCGCACGGTGGCGGCGGAGCGTTTTGGGGCGGGGGGCGAGATGCGGCAAACGCAAAGGGGCCCGAGCGTGAATGGGGCTGAAAGCGGAGGCGCAGCGGGGCCGGAACGTGAATGGGGCTGGAAACGGGGGCGCGGCGGGGCCGGAACGTGAACGGGGTGGAAACGACGCGGGTCGCAGCGCCCTCGGACGTGAGCCCCGGGCACCTGCCGGGGAGGGAGAGCCGTTGAGGGCTCGAATTTAAACGGCGCCGCGCGCGGAAGGTTCAATTGCTCGGCAGGGTGGGGGAGCGCCGGGCAGGGCTGTACCAAGGGGTACCGGCAGGGGCGGGAGCAGGAGCCGAGCTCGTTGTCCCGTCCTGCCGTGTCCTCGTATCCCGCTATTTCCYGCTGCCGGCATCCATGGAAGCATCTCGGGGTCCAGCCCCGCCGGCGCTGGGTGCTGGCGGTCGGCCCTCGGGAGGGGCGGTAGCGGGGCTCGCTCTTCTCTGGACTCAGTACTCAGTCAGCAGTATTTTACCCCGCGAACAGAAAGCCCAACGAGCCATCCCACCCCGCGGCTCAAAGCTGCTCGTCCCGCTCTCGTGTCCTGTGGACCTCACTTCATCCATGTATATAAGTATCTAAATGGAGGCCGGTTTGCCGGGAGGATGGTGCCAGGCTCTTCGCGGTGGTGCCGAGCAATAGGACAAGAGGCAGGGGGCAGAAACTGGTGCGCACGGAGTTCCAGCTGAACAGGAGGAAGAACTTCCCTGTGCAGTGACTGAGCACTGGAAGAGGTTGCCCAGAGAGGGTGTGGAGTCTCCCTCACTGGAGATATTCCAGAACCATTTGGACGCAATCCCGTGCCATGTGCTGTGAGATGACCCTGCTTGAGCAGGGTGGTGGGACCAGATCACCCACTGTGGTCCCTTCCAACCTGACCCACTCTGTGATTCTGTGCCCTGTCTCCGAGCCCAGGCACGGGGCTCTCTGCGCATCCGCGGCCTGTCAAAGGTTGTTTTGTGGCTTGTTTTGCTCTTTAATATAAAATCCCTCAAAAAGCTATGCAATGTTTACAAATCTTTGCCCACCATGCACATGTTGCACTGTTTGGATTGCAAAAGAAAGATCTCGTTACCCAATAATAGGATCACGAAACGAGTGGGGTTGAAGGGACCCTGTGGGATAATCCAGCCCAGGGTCAGCTGAGTGTGACTGGGACCCACCACCCCGGCTGGTGAGCACTGATAGGGTGAAGCAGTGATTTCACTGAATTTCTTAGACAAAACTGTGCACRTGAGATAAAACTTGGTAAATCTCACGAAAAGCTTCATTCAAAACATAAGGCGCGAAAGCCTACAAGGCAAATCTGTTAAATTAAGGTTCACCATCCCAGTGAGTCCTTAGGATTTCGTTTCTGTAGAATCTCAAGAACTTCTGCCCCCAGAATGAGCTCAAAAAGAGCAGCATTTTACAGCACAGAAGGTGTTTTAGCATTAGAGTGCAAAGACATTAAGTCAGACTCAGCTATTACTATACTTAGCAAATTAAAAGGCTTTTTTCCTGTAATAGTTGATGGGAAAGTGTATAAAATGTTCCATTTYTGTTGGATGTGTTGGTTTTCCTTTGCAGGGGTCTTTGGATGCTGACACTGAATAAACCATAAGTAATGGTGTAAAAATGAAGTAGATAGCACTCAAACTATAACTTAAATATTTTTCACTTTCTGATTGATAGGCGTGTTCTCAGGCTAGCAAAGGATAATATAGAATCCTTTCTTAAAGAAACCACAAAAATATTAATTCTCAAGACTTTGTAAGACCTCTGGGGCATTTTATTTGGCCATCTTTATTGTGTTACTGACAAGGAGAATGACAGGGCACCTGAATGGGGTCTCTTGCTTCTCCGTTCTCTTGAGTTGTTCAGGTGCATAGTCCATTTTTTGTTCTCTTGGGCAGACTTCCACACTGGAGCCATGTGGGATAAAAGCTTTTGCAAAGCAGTTCATCTCACGTATGAAAACTTAATCTTGTTTTAYGGTTCTTGGCCTCTCCCGTAGTATAGGTAGCGATGTCAACTGCTGCTCGGGAAAGAACAGAGTCAGGGGAGATGAAAATTAATAAGCTTAGGGATACTTTTCTGATTTGGAAATCAAGGATAAAGAGTGGTTTCTGAGATAAACAACACGTGATTAGGATATTTGCAAGTGAAAGTACAGATTAAGGGATAAGAAAGTAGTAAACAGAGATTATGGTAGGTGGAAATAATGTGATAATGAGAGTGGCAGATGTTACAAAGATGGAGATACTACAAGTAGGACACCCCAACTTTGCATGGATTTTCTTTCATTTAATCATGTGCATAGAGCACAGGTTTCTATACTTTTGACCAGGAGTGTTTGCTAGGGTTCTGTCTCTGTCCTCTTTCCCTTTTAACAGTCACTACACTCACAGACAAAAAGGGTGAAATAGGTCCAAGCTCCTTTTCTTTTTATCACCCCGTATCAGCAAAACAGAACTGTATAGTATCTGCTCTTTTACACATATAGCTTAGTCTTAAATATAAGAAGATTGAATTCTCCTTTTAGTTCCATTTAACCTAAACCCACTTTATTCCAGAATTAGGACTTTTCTACTACCTTTTTCCTATTACAGCCCTGTGGATAAATTGTACCTTTTTGTATATAGGCAACATTGCAAAACCCAGGGCTACTCCTGAGCATCTTACATGCATTTTGTTGAAATTTGAAGCCAATTTGTATTGATTTTTAATTTTCCAGGAGTAGAACTACATAGTACAGGTTACATATGATTCACCAATATTATTTCCTTATGCAGGCTGCTTTGAAATGATAGGAGATTTTTTCAACAGTGTTCAGCAGTGTCAGTTGTTTAGTTCTACTTATGCAATAATGGCSCAGGGGATAAATTACTGTATTCTAGAGTTACTTCACATATATTGGAGCTCTCAGGATCATGGAATAGCAGAAACTTTTTACAGTGCCCAAGAAGGCTGAAGAATGATTGTGCTCACTCTGTTGTCAGGAAACTCCCAATTTTCAGAACAAAGTTTGTCAGTGCGGTGCTTTACAATAAATAATGTCTTACATGATGTTGTAGAGCAGTGTAGGCCTAAATCTCTGTCTGGAGCTACCACAGATCTGTACATGAAGTCTTAAAAGTATTTTCTTATAATCTAAAATAACCTGCTAGATAGTGAAAGTATAATTAAATAGTTAAAGATAGTCTGTATTTGAGCAGTACACCAATGATCGCTTTTATTCCAAAATGTCAGGAATGTGTATGCTCTAATTGGTTGATTGGAGTTGCTTCAGAGCAATATGCTTGTGTGAGACAGTGTATTTCACCCCTGCAGTTAGAACTGCACAGCTTTTACCCTCATCTGACAAGTTGGGAGATTGCTTAGGAGCTGTGTGTGTGTTTCGTGGCCTCATTCCTGAGAGGGAATTATTTCAAGAGATTTTGTTGTTTTGCTTGGTTTAACAACAAATAGCTGTTGTTTAATATGACCTCCTTTTGAGTCCCCATCACCAGCTCTCGGGCTCATTTTTCTGTAAGATTATCTTTAGCTGCTGCTGCATGGGCTTAATAGATAAATTTCTCATGTTTGATATGGAATACACAGTGGTTTATGGGGGTAATGATCAGCCTTCAGTCTTCTATTTTGCTGTTTTTCAGATTTTAATTTAAATTATCTGATTTAGTCATCTTACTTGCTCTCATTTTTAACCAGACACAGTACACAAAATCACATGAGAAATTGAATACAGTTGTTRCAAAAGAAATAGAGGAAAGTGGGCAAGAATTTGAATGTCTGCCTTTGGAAAAGTGAATAGCGCAAGGTAAAATACTTCCTGAATAAAACATGTAACTATGTGCATAATTACATCTCAATGCCTGAACTAAAATATTTTAATCTAATTTATTTAATTTCTTTTTATGCTAAGAAAACAAAATGTTCCCAAGGTATGGTGCAAGGTATCTTCTTCCATACTGCTGGTTCACTTTAAAAGTGTGTGTGTTGCCATGTGATCTTTAACCAGCTGCTTGACTTTTTCACAGTTGTAGTAGCCACCATTTTTWTCCAGATTAGAGGCCTCTGCCTCTCATGATGCTGTGGTCCCATGTGGCACCATATCTTACAGAATCATAGAATGGCTTGGGTTGGAAGGGACCTTAAAGACCATCTCATTCCAACCCCCCTGCCATGGGCAGGGATACCTTCCAGTAGACCAGGTTGCTCAAAGCCCTGTCCAACTTGACCTTAAACACTTGGAGGGATGGGGCATCCATAACTTCTCTGGGCAACCTGTGCCAGTGGCTCACCACCCTCATAGTAAAGAATTTCCTCCTAGTATCTAATCTAAACCTACCCTCTCTCAGTTGGAATCCATTCACCGTTGTTCTGTCGCTACACACTCTTGAAAAAATCCCTCTCCATCTTCCTTGTAGGTTCCCTTCAGGTACTGAAAGGCCACAATGAGGTCACCCTGAAGCCTTCTCTTTTCCAGGCTGAGAAAACCCAATTCTCTCAATCTTTCCTCACAGGAGAGATGCTTCATCCATCTAATCAACTTGGTGTCCCTCTTCGCTCCAACAGGTCCCTGTCCTTCCTGTGCTGAGGACCCCAGACCTGGATGCAGTGCTCAAGGTGAGGTCTCAGCAGAGCAGAGCAGAGCTGAGGGGCAGAATCACCTCCTGACCTGCACCCCAGGACACGGTTGCTTTTTGAATCTAAACCAATAGCTGTGTTACGCCATTTGAAATTTAAACAGATGGAAAAAACGATTAAACAGACATAAGAGCAAACAGAAACCCTCCATATGAATTAAATGTGAAATGACCCTCTGCCCCATTGCTGAGTCCTCTGGCAAAGTGCTGGCAGTCCCGCTTCAAGAACCTCTGGGTCACACCGTATGCATACACAATGCTGATTCTTCTCTCATGTTACTGTGATTAATTAATGGAT
This sequence comes from Amblyornis subalaris, assembly GCA_018881555.1. Lineage (NCBI taxonomy): Eukaryota > Metazoa > Chordata > Aves > Passeriformes > Ptilonorhynchidae > Amblyornis > Amblyornis subalaris. The sequence goes on from JACAXG010000055.1 coordinate 370,325, forward strand.
AGTGGATACTTTATATATTAATTAGCTAGGATAATGCCTGTGTTCAGCAATGTCACTAATGACAGGGCAGAACTCATGCAACACCTCTGTGAAGGGCCTTTCTGACTAAGAGATTTTTTATGCTTAATTCAAAATGAAATTTTTCTTGGAACCACAAAACAAGTTTGGCTTTAAAATTTCCCAGCGCTCCAGCTGAGCAACACTGAATTGATGAAGCTGTAGCTTGGTAGCTTTACTAATACCTGTAGTGCTTAATATGGGTGCAAATAATTATTGTCAGTGCCTTGAGAGATTCCAAAGTGTATATTGTGCGAGGGAGGTGCTGCTGGGAGGGAGAGGAGACGTGTGCTGTGTATGCCAGTCAGTGCTATGTACATCCTAGTACTCACTGTTGCCTTGAAATAAACGGTGAGAATTCTGTTAATTTTAATGAAGGCAGTGCTCATTACAGTGAYGTGGGAAGAAAATGAGCTTTGTGTATGCACACGGTGTAATCCAGAGGTCCTTGGAGGTGGACTGTGTGTATTTTTGTAGAAGAAGGCTCAGCAATGGAGCAGAGGGGGAATTTGACATTTCATTAATTTTATGTTAACCTTTCCAAGAGACCAGGTTCCCAACGAGTTGTGTATCAAAGTTGATGATTTCAATGTTCAAAATACTGCAGATAAGTCCTCTCCTAGAATATGATAGAACCAGGAGTAAATGTTCAGCAAAGTGGATTTCTTTTTGTGCAGTTGGCATGTTTTTGAAATATTACCATGTTAGATTTAATTCTGAATAGTTATGGCAGAAGAAACCACACAATCTGCTGTCTGCTCTAACCCTGACATGCAAATGATGGTACAGACTTCATAGTATAAATAAACAAAAGAAAAASTCGTGGAAAAATTAAACATGTTATTAATAAAGATTGTATTAATTTATAGGAGAAAGAGACACACACAGATAGACATTTGTTTCCATAGTGCTAAGAGGCCAGCACAAAATCCTGTAGAACTTCAGGGCATAATATTTTTAGTATACCCATTGCAGAAATGGATTACACATAAAATAAACCACAAAAAATCAGGTAAACCAGTAATATTATGAAATACATGGCTTTTTGGGATGTGATCCAGGCAGTTACATTATATTTTGTTCCTTTGTACATATTAGTAAATTGAAATTATTTCCCAATAAGTGTGAAACAGCACTGAGCCACTAAGTGTTGTGTTTGTAAATGTTATTGCATGTTAATAAAAATTAGATACATAAATAGGTATATTCATGTGCAATTTTCACATCAGCAAAAGTTATAAAGTGGATATCATTCGATTTGTGTAAAGCTTCAGTAACTCTTTTTTATAGTGACTGTATCAATTTTGAATTGTAGGAAGTAAAGATCACTGCATATGCAAGGATATCCATCAGCATAATATTTCCTCTTACAGTGCTAGGTCTTCATAAGTTGGTGTCTTTTTAAATGACTTTACGATAAATATATTTATTCAAGATTCATAAAAGTAGAGTAAGTGAAACAACGGCATAAGATGTTACACTAAATGAGATATCCAGGAAAATTGCTGCAGGAATGTTCAATTTTTATCTCGCACTAGCACAGCCTAGCTATAAGACAATAAAACAACTGTTTGATTGTCATATCTAAGTGTCTTCACACATGCTCTGAAAGGCAGCTCTTCTGAGTAGATAGCTTGAATAGTCTGTTTTACTGCATTTGAAAATGTATGAACATTACTTATTGCGATAAATTAATTCTAAAATCATTACTGCAAGGATTTCATTCCAGKTATAAATATAGTATAATTTCGCCAATGATTTCACTGACAAAGCATATCAATAAACCAAAGAATAGGGCTGATTACTTACGGAAATTCAGAGACTTTTTCAATAATTGCAAGTTTAAAATAAATTGCAGATAAAGTCTGTTGATTTAAAGAAGTAGCTTAAGACCATGTTATCCAATAAATATTATTTGTTTTGTTTCAAATGAAAGATGCATGATATTTACATGTAAAAGAAAAGTATTTTTTTAGTAAGTAGTCCTTTTTAGTTTTGCAGCTATTTATGTGTGGGCTATGGCAGTAGTCTTTCCATTTTAGAATGCTGAACAACTGTGAGTGCTGATCTATAAATACCAAGTAAAATAACTTTGAAATATTTATCAAAGTGGGTTTGTCCTTCTCCCTAGGCATGACGACAGAGACTCTAATACTAGACACTGGGATTTTAGTTCTGTAACTTTAAAAGATTGTCCTGATTACAAAAGATGGAGAAGAAACAAAGTGGTAAAACTGCCTGCCTCCTTCAGTGATTGTTATGGAGCAGTGACATGAAGCAGGTCTGAAAAAAGGCCTTTGCTGTGGTTTTATGTTTACATGTTTGCTGAATCTTCAAAATGTTCCTGTTCATTCTCGGTCATACCAGGTCCCAGATTCAATCCAGAGTTACACCTATGCCTTCTTTTACTCCTAGCTTGTAATTAGTTTTGAATTCTGCAGCTTCTGAAGGGCTTGTATACCCTAAAGCTCATGTTTTTTTCCTTAGCTACACCAGTTAATCTAAATAAACCAACAAACCTTAGTTTTAGGTGTTTTATTAGAAGCAATGAAGTTCATGGTTCAAATCCTGGATACACTGGAGTCAATGGAAATGTGACTATTACTATTACTTTACCATTACTGTGTGTAAGTACAGCCAGAATTTCTCTTTTGGAACTGCTCAAGTGCTTCGAGTTACACATGTGTTTAAGTGCATTCCTGATCTACAGCCAGGCTGCTCAGCATCTTTCAAAATTGTTTTTTAGTTAAACAGATTACGCTGACACTGTGTTGCAAGACCATTGTTTTTGCTGGGTGAATGAAGAAAGTGATTATACTTTTTGGTCTAAAATCCAATCCTAAATGATTCGGTTGGAAAGATAAAATTAAAGTTTAGATTTTGAAATAGTAACATCTAAATATTTTTCCATTCAAAATTTTGTGTTTCTGTTGACCGAGTAATTTTCTCATTTAATTCTCCTTAAATGGCCTAAAAAAGGCAGAACACTTCATGTCGTTACAAAGACCTGGATAAATATGCATGATATTCTCTAATGCAGTGACAAGACTGGTTGTATCTTGTTTATTTATATGAAAATAATAATTGGTCAGAGCAAGGCAGGTATGAGCCTTATTGCAGGAAATAGCGGTTTCAAATGTTACTTCCTTCATCTTGCAAACAGGAACACCTAAACCCAGCACATAGTGATTATATTGCAGTGCCCCTTTGTTTGTCTTGGCATTTGCTTTGCTTTTATATAAATTAGTACAAGTTGCCTGGGTAATGTTTTTCATTCTGTTGTTTATTTACATGTCCAATGTCCTTAAAGCTTGTAGAAATAATGGGCTGCTACTTTTTTTTCTCAAGTAGACTAGTTCACTGGTTCTATTCAGAATACAGAAAATCAATGGTTGCAAAGTTATTAATTTTTAATTCTCATTGTGAATTGGATACTATTGTGGTGTTCAGCTGAATAATACATTATGTCTAATAGTGCCTGGTATTATAAATTATATTTTGAATGTAATCTTCACTTTGAAAGCTAAGCAGTTTTGCCTTGGAGTACTCTGTTTGTCTGTTTAAATCTCACCCCCCCAAAAAAACCTACATGTGCCAGAGGAGGATTCTGACAGAAGGTTTTCTTTTCTTGAGTAAAGTTTGTAGAATCAATTGTGTTAACAAAATAAAATCAAGCAACACAAACAATGGGGTTTTTTTAAAAAATGCARTGATGAAACAGGTATGACATCTGTTTGTAAAATAACATGAAAATATTTTCAGAAATGTTTTGTCTTAAAAATGTTATTTTTAACAATAGAAATAAAATATGTTAGCTAAACACTGTCGACATTATTAATACTAAATCCCAGATCCACTGTAAGGAAAGAAGATCTCTGTCATTAATATCCATAAGACTTGGTTGTAACTTTCAATGACACRGTGTTGAAGACAGTGGTAAAAGAAGCTAGAAATAAAAACCTGGGCTAACAAAATAATTTCTTCTCTCCAGTATGCAAAAATAATTGTTCCTTGTCTGTCACAAGGTCACCTGATTCGAAATCTGGCAAACTACTCTACACAGTTTACTCCATCATGTTGAGTTTTGGCTAGTATGTCTGGGCTTTGTTCCCAAGAAAATAGATGCTGTTTTCAAGCTTCACTCACGAGGGGTATGTGGAAGATCCAGATAGTTCCCTAACTGAGCAGAACTGTAAAACTGAGTTGTGAGCCTCTGCTGCAAGAATTTGGAGAACCCAGATTAAGAAAACTATGCATTGATAAAACTGTCTAAGGGAACAAAAACAGGAAATGTTTTTAGATGAGAAAGAGCATCAGGAATTTAAACAGGAAAGGCTGAGTACTGTTTGTTAATGCAGAATGCTAATGCTGTGTGCAGAATGACCATTGCCCTGGCTATGAGAGCTTTGACAGACACTCTGTCCAAGAATAGGCAGTCCAGATCAGCAGTGCAAAGTTGTCCACAAGGTGCTTCACTGGTTAAAAAAGCTGAAAATGAAATTAGAGCCAAGGGAGCCAGGCATTCAACTATCCCCTAAATTAGTAGGACCAAGGTGCAAACAAGATTTATGACCAGAGAAAAGATCTCGGACATGTTAAAAAAGCACAGTGTTACAGCTGGGGTCAGAGAAGTCAGAGGCAAACTGAGGGAACCAGATGAGCAGTGAGCTCCAGCTGGAGCCGTGTGAGAGTACAGAGACAGTAATCCAGAGCTGGTCACAAAGGGAGATACAAGCAGGTACGGTGCTGGCACTCGGACTAGGCTGTTATCAGCAGGACAGAGAGCCTTGGGAAAAAAGGAGGTTTCGATGCCATTTTGGCAGGTGCTCTGTGGTGTGAGTGCAGAGCTGCGCTGCACGGGGCCGTGGGCAGCTGGGCCGTGGGCAGGGACGCGTGGGGCTCACAGTGCCACTCATCCCCGGTGGGCTGTGACACTGGCCGGCTGACACAGCAGCTCAGGGCTCAGCGGCTCCTCTGATGGTGGGTCAGGATGGGTCTGTCAGGGAATAGCTGCAGTTCACAGGTTCCGGTTCCCGAGGCTCACAGCAGTCCCTCCCGGGGCGCAGGGCTGAGGCAGAGCTCTGGTTTCCCAACAGACCTGCGAGCCGTGGGCAGCTTTCCCCCAGGACAGACTCAGAGTGAAAGCAGGTCAGTAGTGYAGGGAATGAGTAAAAGAGTTTGGAATCTACAAACTGCATTTTTACAAAAAAAAAACCCAAAACAACCAAACAAAAAAATCAAACCACAAACAAGCCCCAACCCCCACCTTGCAATCTCCCCACAATCTTCACAATATTCTCATAAGTTCTAAACTGACTTATTTGGCAGGTTTCCTTCCTATTAAATAAGCTTCTCACTCACTGACCTCGGCATCCTTTGTATATTGGAGCAAAATAAGAGTAAGTCCCAGCATAGCCCTTAGGTAAAGTTGGCATGAGTTTGGACTATATTGTGCTTTTCCATTTCTTAGGTATTTTCAATTAATGTATAAACAGTAGGTCTCTACAAGTATCTGTTCCTACAAAACCAGATCTGATGTTATTGTATTATCTATTATAAAAGCAGCAATGACATTATACATATAGAAAAAATATTTTTTAAAAAATTATGATAGTAAGATTGAAATATTGCTGCTAAGATATCCCCTGCTTCAGTAGTCTGGTCAGCCTGACCAAAAATAACAGAAAACAGATACACAATTAGCTTCTTTATGAAGCAAAATGTAGGAATAAAATAAATTCCAACCAACATTTTACCAAATTTTATTTTCAAAAAATAAGTCTTTTTACTTTTGTGATGAAAATCTGTAAGGTTTTTGACTAAGTATTTCATGACATTCAGACTGAAAATGCAGCAATATGCTTTATCCATGATTCAGACCTTAGATGGATTTCAGAGAAGTGAGCTGGCAGATTTTTAAAATGTATATAAAATTTTGTATCTTTATATAGATATGTATTTTTGTCATTTGTGACGTTTATGTAAATACTTTTTGTCCACATTTTCATGGATGGATGGGTTCTGCAGAAAGCAGGATTCATTTCTGTTCAACTTCATGTTTGATAACTTTGAATTAATTATCATACCATATCTGATAAAGCTTTCACATGACACACAGACCAACAAAACTTTAAGTAATGATGAGGCTAAAGCAGTTATATGCAGTGTCCTAAAATGATTGTACTGTAGGGCCCTGGGAAGGGGGTAAAAGTTGTTTACTTAGCTAAACAAAGAGCAAGTGTATGAAGAGGCAGTTTTATCTCTCCTTGAAGTTTTAATAGAGACCAATATTGAAATACTACTTACAGAACTAATGTGGATGCACCAAAAAAAAAAGGAAGTTGAAAGGCTACAGTATAAATCATCATTAAAACATCCAGGGAGAATTCTCTAATAAAAAGGATGAGGAATGTGAGCAGCAGCAGAAGGAATTGGCTGCCCTGCATCTGGCAGCAACTTGGACAGGCTCTGCAGAAGGTGTCACACATCCCTGTGGTACCAGGGAACAGGCAGGGATGGATGTGAGCGGCTCCCTCACCCCAGGCAGTGCACTGAGGAGACCACTGAAACTTTCTTTGTCAAATGACAAGTACACAATTTAAGGGTCAGTGAGAGATGGAATATTAAACTAGATAATCCACTTTTTATGCTTCTTTAATGTCAGTATGCCTATAAATAATAAGTAAAATAATTTAGGAATAAACTGTAACAAATCTCCTCTAATTAGAGATTAGAAACTGCCTCAATATGATCTTGCAAAAGAAAGATCCTCCAAGCTAAGCTGATTCTCAAAGCGGCATGATTGTCCCTTAAAATAAARCTGTGTAACTTGCCACAGATAGCTGTGATACAGAATTCTGTAATTTGAATAAAAGGAACCTTTTAGTTCATTCYGAAATGTGGTGGAGATACCTGGCAACTTTGATGTTCCTTTGAACTCCCTTTTAGCTCGTTGCTAGCCAAATGGCTGCTGGGCCTTGCAGATATACTTCAAAGCTTGATTTATGTTACTGATTAAAAATTGTTTAAAAGCCTCTGGAAAAGAGAAGTATGGGCACATAATAATGCAGTATAGGGCTATCCACCAGCTTTACTGAGCTTTTTACCGGATCTGGCTGTTGACTTTTGATTCTTACATACTAAAGTTTCAGATCTCGGTGAGTGGTGGGAAAGAGAAGTTGGTTTTGGCACTAAAAAAAATCTTCGGTAGTTACGTTATTGCGCAGAGTAGTTCAACTCCTGAGTCTCTCATCTGATACCTAARCAGGATAATGTATGTAACTGATAAATGTGACAATGGGCAGAGAAGAGAGATAGTGCTTTCCAGTCGTGGCGTCRTGGGCGAACACGCGATGCGCCGGTGTGACCTGACCGCGGTGATTGCGGAGTCAGATGACACCGCGGCCAGCACTGAGTTGGCTTTGCACGCGAGTGCCCACTCTGTGCAGTGCAGGAGCAGGGCACGTTCTGAGCTAAAAGGRCCGTGCAAGAGAAACACTTTGCATTGCCCTGCTCTTGGGAGGGCTCGTAAGGCCGGGCAGTGCTGCTGTACCTGGCCTGCACTGCAGAGCTGGGCCCCCGGCCCCTCCGGCCCCTCAGCACAGTTTGCAAGTGTCTGTGTGACCTGGACACCCTCTGCTCGTGTCCCCAGTACAAACAGTAATCCGTGTCCATGGCTTGCTGTGCCCTATTTAAGGCCACAATAAGACAGCAGACAAGCCCGATTTCAGGGATCAGGAACTGTAAAGGTATCAAAGAGCAATGGCCTTTTTCTCAGGAAAAGGTGTTGCAGTACTACCTTGGCCACAGCAGCCTAGACTATCCAAACATAAATGTTATCTTTCACACAAAACCTTTTAATTTTAACTTCCTCTTTATGTGTGTGTATATATTGTTTATTCACAAGCATGTCACAGCTTCCAGTGGGTTGAAGCAGGCGGTGGGGTATCTCTATTCGTACATTTCTGCTTTTTAATAGGATCTATTCAGAGCAAGACAAAAGCCTGATTGAATGCTGGGAGAAATTTTGTATCATAGAGTCATTTAAATGTGAACTAGGACATTCTCTGGACAATTACATAAAAATGGCAAATGACCCTCTGTACAATAGTTGCTTTCAACATTATCCAAGGCCAAGACAGGCTTTTGACAGTTACATAATGCAGATGGGTCATGATCAGCCAACTCAGAAATGTTCAGCATTGTGCAAGATGAGAATCACATTTGACGAAGTTGAAACCGAAAAAAAAGGGACAAAAAAGCTTTCATTTCCAGTATGCTGATCAATTTTCTAATTAATAATATTCAAATTTAGAAATATTTAGAATCATAGAGTCATTAAGACTGAAAAGACCCCCAAGATCATCGAGTCCAACCCCTGAAATTTAGTTTGTAGTTTGAAATCTAAATACTGGTAGAAAGATTGGAAAAGGCTCAAATACAAAATCTGAGAGGTCTTCAACCTTTGACACACCTGTTTGCAAAAACATCTGCAGTGTATTGTAAATGGTTTGTGAAACTATGGACGAGTGATCATATCTGCCATTGATCTCTAGGAAATACATGTATTTGGATTTAGAGATATTTTACCTTGACTCCAAAATAGCCATAGATGAATTTAGTTACAGAACTGAATTCTAGAATTCTCAAATCCAAATAATTTAGCTCACCGCTAGTGTCCTCCCACCTCTGCTTTTCTTCCTGCTTTTTCCATTGCAAAAAATGCTGCTTAGGACTTTGTRTTATTGCTTATTTGATCTTTATTATGCCAAACCAGTAATTTCACAGAAACATATCAACAAAATATTTGAAAAAAACCACTTGCATCGGTAAACACCACATGGCAGCAGCGTGAGTTTTCTCTTCTCCCAGTGCTAATAAGGTCTTAAACTACATAGAATTGTGGTGTTTCAGTGTACGCAGTTTGTACTGGATAAGCCAAAGGCTTTACAAACATATAAATATATATATATACACATAAAAATAAAAATAAGCTGTACTAAAAAGCCTTATATGTGTGTATATAGATTTTCTGCAGGGGAATTATAGCACAAGCTTCTTTGATATCTCTGCCATTATTTTTTTACTGTAGTCTGAAGAGAAATCCCTGGACATTGAAGGATAATTCATGGTCTTCCTTTGCATTGTCTCTTTCTCTTCCAGGATGAGACCAAGAATGTTAATTACTAACATGCAGGAATTGTAATATTATCTCAAATTAATTATACTTTTGTGGTATTCCTTCCTTGAGAATAGCTGGCCCTTAATGTTCCCCAGTAAATATTCCAAAATATTGTAATGGACTGTCAGGTAARAACACATCAACAAGGCACTTTTTTGTAACTGAGACTACTAAATATTTTGTTTATAGAAACTGGTGCTGCAAGTATTAATATCTTGATTTTGTGTGACTAAAGACAATCTTTTATTATTCAGTCTAATCTATATTTTTCCCTCCTTAAGCCTTCTTATAGCCATAAAACTACTTTATAGTAGTGAAGAAGTGAATTATAAGTTGCAGTGAAAACAAGATTTCCATATCTGCCTTTAGGTTTCTGATTTTAATATGTATAGACTGAATTAGAGTGGTGAATTTTATCAAGAAGTGGGTTTTTTATGTTAAATCATAAAAAAGGCCTCTATTACTTGTCATGCAGTCTTCTGCTTCAAGGCTAGCTAGTTTGGATTGCTACTTCTTTTTGGCAGGATGTGTGCTGTCAGTCTGGAGCGAGTATACAAAAGACTGAATGTAAGGAAAGTGAAAATTAAATTTGATTCAAAATAATACTGAGCATTGAACAAGTTTTGTTTAATACAAAATGTTTTTGTAACTTGAGTTGTCAATCAGTGCGTATTACCACCATGATTGTCCTGAATTTGATACAAATTAATGTCTTGAGGCTGTTTTTGTCAGAGCTTTTCTTTCCAGAGCCTAGTTAGGTAGGGAATTGTCCCAAAATACTTCTATCCCTCAACACAGTCAATATGCAGAGACTTAAACTTTAACTCTTTGATGAAGCCTTCCTTACTTAACAGCAAAAAGGAATGATAATTTTATCTTCCTGCTAAAAGTTTGGCTTGTTGCCAAACYCTCTTTCTGCTCTCTCAAGTGCCCTCCCTCCTTGTGGTGTCCTTGGACAGCAAGGGAAACAACATAAGTAGAGCTACATCTTTTTGCAGGACCCTGTTCCTGGTCCTTACCTGAAGCAGTGCATCATCTCTGCATTTCACTGTAGAACTGTGATATCAGGGCAATAACAAGCACAAACTCAGGCTGGGTCGAAAATGGATTGAGAGCAGCCCCGAGGAGAAGGACTTGAGGGATGTTGATGAGGTCGTGACACGCCTGACAAGACCCAGCAATGTGCTTTTGCAGCCCAGAAAGCAAATTGTATCCCGGGCTGCATCCAAAGCAGTGTGGGCTGCAAGGCAAGGGAGGGGATTCTGCCCCTCTACTCTGTTCTTGTAAGACCCCACCTGGAGTGCTGCATCCAGCTCTCAACATATAAAGGGCATGGACCTGCTGGAGCAAGCCCAGAAGAGGCCAAAAAGATGATCAGAAGGCTGGAGCACCTCTCCTATGGAGGCAGTCTGAGAGAGGTGTTCAGACTGGAGAAGAGAAGGCCGAGGGGAGACATTGTTGCAGTCCTTCAGTACCTAAAGGGGCCACGAGAAAGCCCCAAAGCAACTTTTTACAAAGGGCGTGGGAACAAGATTAAGGGAACTGTAGCACTTTACAACAGAAAGGATATGAACATCTTATTTAGACTTTTATCTTGATCCAAATGACCTTATAATTAAGAGAATTGCAGTGAACTTCTGATAATGCTCTTGCTGCACAGAGTATTTGATAATGGCTTTTATCTACTTCAAGTCAAAGCAAAAGTGCAGACTTACAAATATTTAATGCTTTTCATTTAGTTTGGGTGAATAAATCTGTATAAGTATAGTGTTTAATGACATGGTACCCTTTGCTGTATTTTTCAAAAGCAGGTATTACAATGCTGCCTGAACTCACTTTGGGTCATTAGCCTCCATTTAAATTTTCCCTGTGGTTCTTCACAGTTGAAAATGTTATACTTCACTAAGCTTTTTTGGAGCACAGCTTGCTTTTTCCATATTGAATGTAACTACATTTTCTGTCAATTTTCTGTCTGTCAACCCTTTTTGACTTAGCTGCTGCACTCTATTATTATATATAAACCTGTCCACCCCCCGTGTCATGTTGTTACATAAAGTGTAGTGAATGCTAAGGCAGCAAACTAACCAAGGCAGAGCCTAGAGCTCACGGTATTCCAGAGAACCATCCACACTTAATTCAGTCTATAAGTAGTAATACGAAATATAGAACACTTCATGTCATATGACAGAGACAYCATTTCTCTGTTCCAGCTGCTATCTAGCAACATTGCAATCAGTAGTAAATGTGTACATTGCGCAGCTTAGTTCTTTGTAGTAAACTCTAAATATAGGGTGCCATTTTTGTTAATACACAGACTGTTTGGACATGGAAGAACCTCAGATGAAGCAGAAACAGAACATCCAATCGCTTGGATGGTGTTCTTAACATACCCAYACGAAAGTGCATTTTTTTCTCATAAGTATAGGATTGGTTGCGAACAATTCAAGGAAATAGATGCATACTAACTGTTGTCAGCTGTGGAGAAAAAGTGAACTTTCTTGATATTAGCAATACTGGTTTGTTGTAAAAAACACACAAAAAAATAGAAAATAGATAGCAAAGGTTTGTGGGAGAAAGTGTCCTTATTCACCTGTTATCTTGGGAATTTAACGAAGTGATTTCCTCCCCCCCCACTATGGGAAGTAAAATATGTAAAGGCCTCTTAAGACATATAGTGTAAATGTAAAATGAGGAAAGCAGCCTAATGAGAAGAACACAGTATCATAAAATTTATGTTGATTATAAAATGTGAGCAAAGTCAGTGTTAAAGTCAATCAAGATAAATGAGAATTTGCAAATGGTTGATGAAACATGAATATGGAAAAAGTAATGCACACAGTGATGATGTCCAAAAATGTCAAAAGTGCCATATTCCCTGCTGTTTGCACTGCTGAAAGCATTAAAATAACACCTTGCATCTCAAATCACAATTACCAAGCCTCTTCTTTTGCTGAGAAGAAGAGAGGGATTGCTATGGTGACAATATATAGCTAATAGCTGGAGGGTAGGTGGAATAAATTCAATAAATAAACAGTCACATCTGAAAAGAAGGAACGAGGGATGACAACCAAGTCTGACAAAAAGCTTGTGATTTTATATTGAAAATTTGAAAAGGATGTAGAAATCAAATGCTGTCACTAAAAACTGATAAAGCCATTGAATCAATCTGGGAAAAACAACATTGATCTAGTGTTGAAAACGAGAAGCTAGCAGAGAATCATAGGACCTCTTGCTAAACTCTACAGCTGTTTCTATGGCTTCAAACTGGTCATTTATATTATTACATTCTCTGAACATCAGATTACTATGAAATCCCTCTGGGTWTTCAGTCTGGGCATTGTGTGAACACTTGCTCTCTGTATTTAGTCAGTTGATTTCTTCCTGTGCTCTTAAAACCAGCATAAAGCTGGGCTGGTATGGCAGCTGACTCCAAGGGATACAATCAAACAATCTTACAAATCACCTGCTGATCTTAAAAAGCAATTATATGTCTGAGAAAGGTCGTTAAATAATGCATAGTATGACAGGTGACATAGAGTTACGTTAATGGAAACACTTAACACTGTTACCATGGTTGGTGTGAAAAACATGCCCAAAAGGGGCCAGTGCTGTTGACTGCCACTATTGATTCTGGAAAACCTCATTAGTTCTGCTTCTCAATTAGTTATGAAATACTGCAGAAATGCCTGTCATTGTTCTTCTGTCAATTAGAATTAAATATAACAAAAGCCTAATCTGGTTTTTGTTTCTGCATTTCTGCTCTGTATGGAGCTCCTGCCCACCATATATTATTTACTGTTGATCRACGGAAATATTTTAATGGTGGGAAAGGAAAATTCTGACTGCAGTCATTACCTTCCAGTTGGCTTTCTGGTACCTGGTCTGGCTTCATATTTTTCATTGCACAGATAGATCATAAATAGTTTTCCTTTAGTGACTTTTTCAATCAGATGTTTTTTAATCATTACTTTGTGCAGTTTTATGTTGCCTTTCCTCAGACTGACAACCTGGTTCTGGTTCTTTCACTGGCCATACCTCACATCTCAGGAAAGGAGAAGGGTCATTTTGGTAGGCAGGAGGAGAAAGATGGAAGTGCTGAAGGGTTGTTGAGGTTTTTTTTCTAGAGCCTCCAATTCTCCATATCTCTTCTGTCCCAGTTATTCATCCAAACTGTAACTAATCAGCATGACAACTTTGTTAATTTTAGGGGTTATTTGCAAGAAATTAGCTTTGTGCTTTTTATTAGCACAGAGCCTGAGTTCTCAGAGTTCATTTGAGTTCCTCATTGCTCCTCTGTAAAATAATACAGATCTTTTAATAACTTGCAAATACGTCTGACAGAACTATGGTTAGAAGATTGTTCTCAGCTCATTTTTCAACCTGTCGTCACCCAGTATCTTTCTAATCAAACATGGCTGTCAGTGAACTGTAGCAGTTGAAGAGCTGATATACGTTGACTTTTGCTCCTTCTATTGCAGATGCAATAGCCTCCTGCAAAGAAAATGCAGTGACTGCCGAGCTCAGTAAGACGCTGACATGACTAGATCCAATAAATGCTACTTACCAGGGAAACTTGTGAGCCTTTCACTTTAATTGCTGTCATAATTGGTGGAAGTGAGGAAGTGGGTGTGTGAAGTTATGGAGGAGGAAATAGGAGGGACCCTAGACTCATACTGCTAACACATCTTCATTTTAATGCAAAAGGTATCAAGAGGAGCTGTATTACTCAGAATTTCTTTTACAATCTGTTGGTGGGCAGTGGATGTGAACATGCGTTGTAGACTTTTCTAGACAGAGAAATAAAAAGAATCCTCAGATTTCTCCAGGACAATAGAAGCTACATGTGCTCAATTCAGTGAACGCTGATGTGCAGTAGCACTCCTACTATTCTCTGACCTATCCCAGCCTACATTTTCCATCTCTCTCACGTCGATGCTTGGGTGGCACTTTAGACATCGCAGCAGCACATGGCCTGTTACTTGATTATTCTTGGTACCTGTAGGGGTCCCGAGAGAGCACATTGAAGCTGGCCACATGTTAGCCTTCTCTTTGTCTCAGGTGGGTTCACAGTGCATGCTGGCATCTGTGCTGCCATAGTGGTTAAAGGCCCCTCCAAACTGAGCTCCCATTACTAATGGATAAGGATATTTTTTTCTTCTCATTTTAGCTGTCTAGAAATGAGGTATCTAATCTAAGCAATTTATCTAGTCAGTGTTACCTGGATATGAGCAATGTGAAAGAGACACTTCTGAAAGACAATTTGTCTCCTATTGTATTCAGTCATTTGGGGATTAGATGAGTCACCCCTAAGATTTATCAGACCCTTTACAATGATTACAAAGGAAACCTATATGACTAACCTAGATTGCGCCACTTTTCAGATGATAAAAGCTTGGAGACAGGAATCCCACCTAACCTGAATGACAGGGAAATCAGTTGAAAAAGTATTTCAGTGAAGGAAGCTGAAATATAGGGCAGCATAGATGCTAACAAGAAAAACAGTAGAAGTACTAAAACAATAGATCCACATACCATTGTCGTAAAGTATTGTAAATGAGTTTGTGGTGCAATGAAGCTTTGTTACAAAATACTATACTGTATACCCCAAAAGTGGAGATATTACTTGGCGTGTTGAAATTCTTGTGTTTCCACTGAAAAAAAATCCTCGAAGTTAACTGATGTTATTGCTAATTATTATTGATTATTGTTAATTATTAATATTGTTAATTAACTATTATGTTAATATATTTTTGTTTTTTATATATGCACTGGTAATGTTCTTCAATATTTTAATGGAGTTGAGCTATGGATGTCAATGTCTAGGCACAATAACTCTATGAGCAAATTATCAACTTTACAAATAAACAGAATTCCACTAAGTACAGCAATACTGATTTATGCCAACTGTGATTTTGAAATCTGTATTTTGATGGAAAGCTTTGAAAAAAAAMCCTCCATTATTTAAAAAGTGTAAAGAGAAATCTGAAAACAGAAATAATTGCTCCATTTAACTGTCCAAGATGAAACACAATTGCATCTTTTCTTCTTTTGTGCATTCTTATTTATAGCACAGAGTAAACAAATGGCATATTGTGTAGCTTCAAATAGTGGCTGACTCTAGTTCAAATAGATGATCTTGACAGCATGCCCAAAGAAATGTTTCATCTTTACAGTCTAGAAAATGTTTGGTTTCTTCTGTGAACTAAGTTCTCAYATAGACACATCTTTTAAATTAGGAACATAGTCTTTATTTCGTTGTGGGTGCATTGTTCAAGCTTTTGGTCCCACASGGAGGACAAGGAGATCTCGGAGAAATGAGCGGGGTGCTGGTTGAACCTCACTGCTCATCTGAAATAGAGTGAAAACTGTTAATACAGCTGGAGTGGCTGACTCAGTCCCATGTTTTCAGCTCTAAGAATGGCATTAGCTGCCAGGGCTGAGAGCAGTAGGCATGACCCAATCCCAAGAATTCCCAGATGAGGCTGTGTGAGCTCTCCAGGTCTGCACCAGAGAGCTGCTGACTGCAGCTGCAGGGTGACCAGGTTCGGGCTCTGGCGTTTTGTATGAATGCATGTGAACACACAGGTCTATGAGTTCAGGGAGTATCAACCTGTGTTGGTTTTGCAGGGCCTGGTTTTTGGTAGCAGGGAGGCCACAGAGGTGGTTTCTGTGAGAAGCTGCTGGATACTTCCACCATGTCCAGCGGAGCCAATCCCTGATGGCTCTGATGATGCATGTGCTGCTGGCCAAGGCTGAGCCAATTACAGATGATGGCAATGCCTCTGTGATAACAGATTGAAGAAGAAATCACAACAAAGTTTGGGCTGCACAGTTGTAATTTTCCAGCTAGAGAAGAGTAGGAGTGAGAACATGTGAGAGAAACAACAATGGAGGCAGCAAGGTCAGTGCAGAAGGAGGGGGAGGAAGTGCTCCAGGTGCCGGAGCCGAGATGTCCCTGCAGCCTGTGGTGAGGACCAGGGTGAAGCAAGTTGTCCCCCTGCAGCCCATGGGGGCCCACGGGGGATGCAGAGATCCCCTCACAGCCCGTGGGGGAGGTGCCCACGTCGGAGCATGTGGATACCAGCACGCTGTGATCCAGAAGAAGTCCCAGTGGAGAGAGAGGCCTTGCTTCCAGGCTGGAGCAGCCTGTCCTTGGAGGATTGCACCCTGTGGCAGAGTGACCCACGCCGCAGCAGGTTTGGGAGGACTGTCTGCCCGTGGGATGGGCTCACGCTGCAGCAGTTTTGGGAGTGCTGCTGCTCGTGAGAGTGGACCCATGCTGGGGAAGTTCACACAGAGCTGTCTCCCGTGGGAGGGACCCCACGGTGCAGCAGGGAAACAACTCCTCTCCCTGAGCAGCAGGAGAAACATCTTGGATGATGAACTGACCAAATCCCTCACCCTGTCTCCCTGCGCCATCGGTGGGAAGGAAAGAGGGGTTAGGGGGAGACAAGGGTGTCTTTAWGGGCTTGTTTTACTTTTCATTCTTTTACTCTGATCTTGTTAGTAATAAGTTCGCTTTATAAGCAATTAAGTTGAGCCTGTTTTGCCCTTGAAGTGTTTTCTCCCCGTTCTTATCTCAACTCATTAACCCTTTGTTAAATTATTTCTCCTCTRTCTAGTTGCAGAGCAGAGTGAGTGAGTGGGCTTTTCGTGGGTGCCTGGCATTTGGCCTGTGTCAGACCACAACACAACTCCACTAGCAAACTCTGGAAATAAAATACATTCAAGGTGCCTCCATGTATTAGTCTGTGGATATTTTAAAGTTTGTATCATATTTGTGTGTTTATACCAAATGTGTGAGAGGCACCTAGTTTGGAAYGCTACAGACAGTAGAATGGAAAATTAAGGACTCCTAGACTTTCCTTTCTTGTGCATTATATTTACAGGTCATTGACTTCCTCTATATATGTGAAATAGTTTGGTCAAATGAATCATGTTTTTCAAGCTCTATAAAAAAATAATTTCCTCAAAGCAATTCTGATAGTACATAAGTGTGTGAATAGACAAAATTCTTCTGATAGTTTTCATCCCAAGTATCTGTTCTTTTGGTAATGTTCCTCTTCAGTTACAGGGCCAAGGAATCCAAACCTCACATTGTAACAGGCTGCAGCCTGGACACCATCACAGAAACCACGAGGACAAGGTGTGGACTGAAAGGTGTGTTGGGTTTACAGTAAACTGACAGGATCAGCAACAGGTTCTGCCTGTGACCTTCGTGTCCTGGGCAAACCAACAGCTGCCAGACCTTGTGTTTTCCACGAATTTTGTAAGAAATGCTGAGCCTGTGATAAATTTAAGTAAAAATTTGACTTATTTTAAATGAATAAATACTCACTCCTGTCAGAGTGCTCACTTCAAAATAACTATGAAATGGTACAATATCACACAGTCTGACATTTCAATTTTTGAAAGCATTCAGCTGTTTAATAAAACACTAAGGGGCAATATTTTGTCTTCAGATACAATGTTACATTAGCTGTATCATTTAGTTATTAACAGGAGTATATCTATTAAAATGATTTGTTGTGATAGTTCAGACTATGAGTCACTTTCAGATGCATGGGAAGTCTGTACTAACTGATGTGCTGTTTGAAGGGCAACCAAGTTGTCCACACACTGTGGCACATACAAAATGTGGCACAGCCTAAAGGGGAAGTTTTAAGCTGTGGATATCTAGTTATTACTGGCCTCAGTTCCACCACATACTGGATTCGTAATTTCAGGATTCTTTCTTACTCTTTGACCAGCTCTGTTTTTGCACAAAACTGCTTATGGTTGCTCTCATCCTGATAGCTCCAGTTTTGGCAGCAAGAGTTGGAACCTTTTCACCTCTGAGGCTCTGGTGACCACTGGCAGCTAAATCAGACCTGACTCCTGTAGATCTGCTCTGACAGAGAGCTAAAACTCTGACAATTTCTTCTAAAAGTACCTAGGGATAATCACAATGCATTGTATTAGACAGTGAAGTGCCCAGAATGCACCACAGCCACTGCTTTTCGTTATTAACATAATTTCAGTGTAATGCATGTATGTTCTTCTGGCACCAAGACGTCAGCTGATGTCAGGTCAGATGAATCAAACCTGCATTTTCAGCCTTTGTAAAGATATGGCCTGATTGCGATTACAGGAATCAAAAACATATTAGGCTAAATTGTAAGGTGGTGAGTATTATTTTTAGGATGGTCAGTATTTTATTTCATTCAAATTTTTATATTCCAGACATTTTTACAGAACAGTTTTTCATTCAGTATGCCCACTCAAGAGAGAACAGACTTGCCATTAGCACGTCCTAATTAGGACGGTTTTCTAGTAGATTACAAATGGGACTTTTTAGCTGAATTATGTACAATAATATTGACTGATTGAGCTCTGCATCTGCCAGTGCAGTCTTTACTGCACTCTCTTTCCCTTGATTTTCTGTAATGTGAGCACTCTGCAAATAACATCAGTCCCTCTGTTCCTGGGAGGGAACTGACCTGCCTGGGGCTTGTTGAGTTTATCAATGTTTAGGTTGTTTTTTCAGAAACATAATGGCTGAAACATACTGGCAAGTGTGGCAGATCTGCTGAAAATAATTTACCCACCATGACACAATCGTGTAAATGCTCTTCATCTTCTTGGAAATGGTTTTGGATGTATATTGAACTGTGAACCCTATAACATTGATTGTATTTCTGCAGAAAGGATGTGTATTTATCAAACCAGGAACTGAACATTACTCATCTGACTCCTGTCCTCCTTTTTTCACAAGACCAAACACAGGTCTTGTTTCTCTTCTGTACAAATGTGTATTTAAGCTTTGGAGTTAAATCTAGAAATACAAGGGAAAAAAAAAATAAACAGAAAAACACTTGTTGAGTGTTGCCTTTGGATCCATTAATGTTTTGTTCAGAATGTTTTGCCCAGAAAAGTTGCAGATTTCCCTTCCATGGAATGTTCAAGGCCAGGTTTGATGAGGCTTTGAGCAACCTGGTCTAGCAGAAGGTGTCCCTGCCCATGCAGAGGGTTTGGAACTAGATGATTTTTAAGGTCCCTTTTAACCCAAATCATTCTATGTTTCTATGAAAATGGTCTACGTATGAGGCTTTACCTCAAATTGAAACAGGGACAGTGTATCATACCTACTAGTCAGTAAGAGAAGAGCCTCAGCCCAAGAGACAGTCCCCACTCCCAAACAGCAGCTATTTTGTCTTGTAAATAGAAAGTGAAATTTCCCCTGAAGACTATAATTATAGAATCAAATATTAATTACGAAGTTCACTGCGAGAGACTTATCATATAAACCAAAGGCACGAATGTCAGCCAACATGTAATTATAATTGTGAGAATTTGAAAAGTTATGATCTTCCAATAGCAAATTTGAATCAGTAGGTATAGGGAAGTATTTAGAGGCTTGATTTTTTTTCCGTTTTCCAGCCAGTTTATGTTGATTTCATATTCCTGATTTTTAGCATTTACATTTGTTCATCCATTAATAACCTAATTTCATGACTTCATGCACTTCATGTGKGAGGTGACCCTGGGTGAGTGTACACAGGGCTGACCAGCAAGCCCTGTGAAGGTTGCAATGCAGACCAGAGACTGTTTTCGTAGGATGCTCTTTGGGACCACAACATACTTACAACATATTCTTCATTTTATTTCCTCATTTGAGCACACCATGTTGATTTGACAGGGTACAGCAGGATGGAAATAATTTAGACAAGATGTTGAAGAGTTTTTGCTGTCTGAGTCTGAAGTTGCCTTTGAGACTGGGCTGGGTTGGTCCCAGCTGCTGCACACTGCTGGCTCACCGGCAGCCAGGGAATGTCCCACAGTGGAGCACACTCAAATCATGCTGTTTACTTTAAATATTAACTTCTTGGGGAATGAAAAAAGGTTCAGAGGCAAAGCAAGCTGTGCATAGCCTCTGTTTGATTTGCAACAATTGTACACTTTTCCCTTTGCAGTTACTCTGCAGTCTGCGGGTCTGTTAAATCCTGTATTTCTTTGGAAAGCCAGGTGCTCTGCAGCCAAGACAGGGTTATAAATTTAATTTGCAGAACAGACAAAGGAGTGATTCAAGACCAATACAGACTGAGAARAAGAGAACAGACGAATGTGAAGTGGACAGGGCATGCTGTAAAGGATGAGGTGGGAACAGATTTAGTGTTGGCTGGACAACAGGCTGCAGAGAAAAAGTTATTCCATCACCAAGGCAACTAAAAGCCAAGGGAAAAGAATAAGAAGCAGTGATAAGTCCTGTGGCCTGACACAAGGATATGTATTCAAGGATGTCCCACAATGCCTGTTTTCATTTGTGTTTTGGATTAGACATTAACTGCAGTTGTTTTATCCCTTTCCTGCAGAGCAGTGTTTGCACATCACAGGCTTGTTTCCGTGGACTGATGGATGCTCAGAGCTGGTGGTGAGGTCAGCAGCTCACAGCACCACATCCCATCCCAGATGGCAGAGGAAATCTGTGTTATCTATCTGGTAGTACCAAAAGTTTTTATATTTTGTTTCACAGCATCTTTAAAACATTACCTAGGCTTTACCTGACTCTTCTCTCCATCTCACCTGTTTCATACATGTATTATTCTAATGATATGAGGTCAGAGTGGCTCCTGTCTTGTGGTGTGCAGGACAAGATGAAATGTGAGAAAATTCTGCAGTCAGCAAAATTATGCTGTGAATGATTAGCTGTTTCATCAAGCTTGGTATGTCAGATGGAAATAAAACTGGAAACTGGGCTAGCAAATGAGCAGGTACTGACTACTGACTTCTGCCAAATACTGGCTACACAATAGGAGAAATCCTATCAGCAGCACTGTGAAGCTGGGTTACAAACCGGCAGTTGTTTTCCAGCAGACTGAAACACTCTGCAACATTATAATGCTCTATTTACACCCAACCACCCCTGTTCAGGCAAACAAGGTTTTTAAAAACCACATCAATGAACCTGGGCCCCGGTGTTATTACATTGAAAACACCATTTTGCCACCTAGTGGTTGTTTCTCCCTTTATGTTTTAGACATGTTTTTGCTTCTCCAACTTGCATCTTACTGTGCTGTGAGCTAAATATTGTTCAGGCAGACAATTCTTCCAAAAACGCACATAGTAATTTTCCAGAAATGTAGCTACGTGTTCAGTAGAAAATGAAAGTTTGTTGGAATGAATTAGCCAACTTCTTTATTTTCAGTATTACCTGGCTTGGAAGGTTTCTTAATGTTCCAGATTTGCATTATTTTGTTAGAGAACAAAGGAATTATTCTTTTAGCTCGGTTGAAGGTTTTCATTAAATGGCATTTTCCAAAGTTCCTCTGCTATGATTTTCAGAGTAGATAGAGGACTTAACTCTGTAATACAACTCAGCAGCATTCCCTACCACACAYAGGGTTTTGAGACTTGTTGGGCTGCAGGAACAAGGCTGTAGGTGCACTGGTATTTTGAGGGAGGCAGGTTGCTGCTCTGCAGCCCCGTGAGAAACCCTTCTGAAAGAGCAGGATCTCTAAAAGAAGTCTTTTCAAAACCACGCACTAAGTGTGTGATTTACTGCAAGGAGACACTCCCATCTGGGATGTATTTAGGTATAACAAAGCTGTCTTTTGTTTAGCATCTCAGAAACAGCTGTGTTTGTCCATAAGCCAGAGAACAAAAATGAGAAATAAGATGAAGGTATATTATGGTGCATTATTTTAGTTCACGTGGTTTGATTTTGATGTTTTCTTCTTGTGAGGTTGCATGGAAAGAACATGCTTCCTGAGTGTTTCGCCAACATTTTTTCCATTTGAACCTCTGAAATATATGCCAAAATTCCAGTGATCTTTTCTTTTACTATTGTGGCTCTTATCTAGCTCAATATTGCTGGTGAAATTATACCTTCACAAGAAGAGTATGGTGTTGGCTAAAGGATAGAACTGTATAGAAAGGAAAACCATTCAAGAACTAAAATGCTAAGGAAATTATGYACACTTCTTCCCGAGAAAATGGCCTGTTTCTAGGTTTTCTCAGGCAATGGCACCACTTTATGAACTGATGAGGAAGCAGAGAGTGTAAAGATCATAGCATTGTGATGGTCTCAGCCTGTGCACTGTTGCACTGTATCAGCTGGGGAGGGGTGGAGGGCACCCTCAGCAAAGGGGGCTCAGGTGTGTCAGAGCCATCTGGAAAGTGAGGACCATCTACTACACACAAACGTTCAGTCCTCGTTTCTGATCTCCTGCTTATTCACTTACATCATGGCATCCTTGTGCATATTCCTTTACAAAAGGACTGAATGGGTTTCCAAGTGAAGCAAATGACTGATCATCTATTGCTATAAAAATCCACCTAAAGTGGCAAAGCTTTCTCTCAAGGGCTAAGACAGAATTCAGAGGGCAAGAAGACATAGTTTGGAAYTGGATGTGAATTGGCACAGGCTGCACTAAATTTTATCAACTTCCTCAAAACATTTCAAGGTAAAAATATCAAAAAAGATCCTCAGAAAACTCTTTTAACTCATGCTGACAAATATGAATCTTAAAAGGATTTATTGTTCAACTTTTCATATCTCTCCTCCCTCCCAAAACTTAAAGAATTATATTTATAAATAAAGTCAAAGTCACAGCCGRCTTTATTACTAGCAGACCTCATAGAAAAATACTAATTTAATTGACGTTTTAACTTTGGTAAGACTAATGCAGATTTGTAGATGTCCCCAGCAAGGGTGTTTGTGCTATGTTTCTTCAAATGAGTTATTTCATGCTATCTGTAAGCTGTTAAACAGTGGCTTCTTCCTTGTACGTATATCATCATATGCCAATCGGCTGATATAACTCACTGTTTTACTGTGCATTTGACCCGGGTTGTCATGGTGTAGAAACCTGAAACTATGACCCTTATTTCTGTCAGCTTCACCTCTTTGGTAAACAGATGGTATTTGGTTTGGCTGAGTGAACTGGGATATTTGTGAACTGACTTTAATGATCCATCTGTGCAAGTTGTTTTTCAACAAATTATAGGATCATAGGACAATTCAGGTGGGAAGAATCCTCAGGAAATCTCTGGTTTAACCTCCTCCTCCAGGCAGGTTTAGCTGTAGGGTCAGGCCAGGTTGCTCAGGGTTTTGTCCAGTCAGGTCTTGGAACTCTCCCACAGTGGACATTGAATCCATCTCTCTGTGAAAGCTCTGCTACTGCTTGATGGTCCTCCCTGAGCACYGACTGAGAACAGATGCCTGGGAGACCTGGTCAGTGAAGACTGAGGCAGAGAAAGCACTGAGTACCTCAGCCTTACCCATGTCTGCTGTCACTAAATCACCTTCCCTTTCAGCAATGGTCTCAGATTTCCCTTGTTCAGCCTTGCAATACTAATGTAGCAGAGAGATCTCTCCCTTGTCCACCTTGTCACTTGCAGCTCTCAATTCCAGCTGAGCTTTGGCTTTTCCAGCACCATTCCTGGGCTGTTTCTTCCACATCCATAGCATGCCTTTTTGCACTGAAGCTCCATCAGAAGGACCCAGGTCAGCCAAGCCAGTCTCATGTGTCTACTTGTTTTCTTCAATATTACTGTAGCGGATGATATTGTTGAAGACCTGCCCATTTCCTGAACTCCTTTATCCTTCAAAGATGTCTCCCATGGAATCCCACCTGGTAGTTTCCTAGATAAGTCAAAATCTGTTTTCCTGATGTCCAGGGTCTGCATGCTGATACTGTCTTTGCTCACACCTCACGGGATCTTGAACTGCATGATTTTATGTTCACTACTTACAAGGCTGCCAGTGATTATCCAGAGATACTCAGGTAAAGCTCAGTCAGTTCCTACTGTGACTTCCCATGTCTCTGGCTCTGCATCATCCTGAGTTGTCCCATCCACTGCCTGTGTTGAGAAGTTACCCCTGAGAATGCTTAGAAACCTCACTGACTGGTTGTGTTCCATAGTTGCCCATCCAGCAGATGTTGGGTCAAGTTCCCCATGAGAACCAGGGTGTGTGATCAGAACTACCCTTAAGTTGTTTAAGGAAATCTCTGTCCATTTCTTCATCATAACCAGGGCCTGTAACAACAACCCATCACAGTGTCTCCCTTCCCAGCCTCTTCTCTGTTCCTGACCCACAGGCTCTCCACCAGCTGGACATTCATCCCAAAGAAGAGCTCCATAAACCCAAGCTGCACCTTCACACAGAGGGCAACCCCTTCTCCTTGTTTTCCCTGCCCATATTTTCTGAAGAGTTCACACAATCCTGTTGCTCTCTCCAGCTGTGCAATCTGTTCCTCCATGTCTCAGTTATTCCAATATTTTTGTGACTCCATGCAGAGTCTTTTCTTCAGCTTCTTCCATACATTGCAGGTCTTCATATACTCTTAAAATTGATGTCTCTTTACCCGTCTAATTGATTCTGAGGTGTTTTTGTTCCTGCCACCCTTCACCCTTTGCACCCTTTTCTTTCCACCCCTGTTCACTGCTGTCTCCCAAGGGTTGTTATTTCCATCCCTCACAATTTCTAGGTTAAAGCTCACCTCACCAGGTTGGCCAGCATGTGAGCAAACACTCTCTTGCCTGGCTTGATCAGGTGTATCCCATCTCTCCCTGGCAGTCCTCAGTCTTCAAAAGGGATCCTGTGCTTTTAAAAGCCAAATCCCTTTTGATGACACCGTTTGCACAGCCAGGTGTTGATTTGCAGGACCATCTGCTCCTTCGGATGCGTTTCCCCTTCACCAGCGACGCTGAGGAAGCCCCACCTGGGCCCCTGCCCTTTACCCTCAYGCCTGGAGCGAGCCAGGTAGTCAGTCCTGACCACCTGTCAACAATATAAGCAACCTATTTCCTGGCTGAAATTAGATGCTTATACCTGAAACATAACCCAGGTCTAGATTCTCTTAAACACACAATTATTATAATTTCATTACATTAAATATTTTTCTGTTTGATCGAGCGTTGAACCTTGGAAAATCAGTTGCTTAGAAGTAGCTACTATCATAGAAATCCTTTCAACTTCGATCAAGACATTCATATTTATCACTAGTAATTCATGATAAATTTCTTCTTCTTGTGGATCTTAGGCACAGTATTTCAGCTATCCCTGTAGACTACAGGCTGGCAAAGTCTATGTATYTCTATATACCTATAGGCTTTTCCAGTGATTTGTTTGTAGAATTCTGTCTTTTGATTTTGGTCTTACAAAGCAGAGAAATCTCTTCATAAGAAATGACCTTCTGGTGCTGAAATATCTGTTCCTTCAAGAATCTAGGAAAAATTGTCTGTCATGCCTAAGAATACTCAAAAGGGAAATTAAATGTTGCCATTGGAGCTCACTTCTTTTATTGGATCTTGCAAAACACTTCTCAAAGAAATCCTCAGTTCCTCCTGTCCTAACACTTCATGTTTTTTTGTCACGGCGTGGCCTCATCTAGTTAGATAGTCAGTGGCCGCAACCTTCCTAGAAGCCTCTCGCTTGTCCGGCGGTGCCTCGGTGCGGTGTGCGACAGCCGGTGGGAAAGGCACAGTGCCGTGCCTKCCACCCGCTAMTCCCACCAGCGCAGGTGGCTAAGCAGGCAGTCGCACAGTCGACRCCTTAAGACGGGAATAAAGACTCGGAGGTGGACTCTCCTTATGATGTTCCACAGAAGGTGTTTATTCKTGAAGGRTCAGGGAAGGAGAGCACTAACTACAGGGTGACACAGGATTATATACTAAACTGAATAGGGGTGGAGAGAACACCGAGGGCCAATCACATTAGGGTTAGGGGGAGGAGAAAAGGYGGGGTAGCAGTACACAAACCAATAAGGGTAGGCGAGGGGAGGAGCAGGGGAACAAAGCCAGTGAGGCATCGAGTGAGGGAGAACATTCTGGAACATAACCATATACAGAACATAGATTGACAAGGATAAACCAMATGAATGGGGGAGCATACCRCTCCAAGGSCTGGGTGGGAGAGACTTTCCTTCTTACCACAATCCAGGGGGAGATCCTGGACCTTGGAGCCTTTACTTAATACAACACCTGRGCTCCCTGGCCCCACTGGCTCCTCAGTTACTTGTGTGGCTGGCCTATCCTCCGCAGCATCTCCAGCTGCAGGCCGAGCCACCACCATAGTTTTTGTCTTAAAATACAGTTTCCAGTGGGAATAATTTGTTAACAAATTAATTCTATGATTTCACAACACCTATGCAGTGCCATTTAGTAGTGCCTTGGCTTCCCRTTAACTACAGTAACGAGTGGGATTTTTTACAACAGCATTTTTTCTCAGTATTTTACCTCTCTTCTCTAATTACTTCTGCTGTTAAAATGGTCACATTGTCATGTCTAGCAAAAAATTCACAAACATTCATTGTCTGGACAAATGGAATGAAATCTCAGTTATAAAATGCCTGTTGATTGTACAGCCTTGAATAAAACATTTTGCTTCTTATTTTGCATTATTAAAATTTTTATATTTTTCCAAAACATGCAGAACAGCTTATTTTTTGTTGTCGTTGTTCAGTATTTATACAGAATATTTCATAYGAATTCCAAGTTATGAAATGAACATTAATCTTTGTAGGTTGTAAGTTTAGAAGACCATATGGCAAAAAGTTAGCAAAGCAGCAAGGGTGTCTAGCAGAGAACAAACTACAAGTTCTTCTGAAAAATATTAATTTCATATTAATATGTGGGAGCTGTGAAAGATATAGCTATGAGGAATGAAAAAGTGTGTTTTGCATCTACCACCTCATCACGCAAAAACTGAATCCATACTGATCCATCTAGCAATAACAGGTGAATAAAATTCCTGGGTTTTTTTTTCCTGGCAAATCTCTGCCTAGGTAAGGCTGGAAACAGATTTGACAATTAATAAATAGTTATATTCATGATTAGGAAACAGTTTAAATTATGTAATAGCATAGAATGAGGCTCTCTACCCAGAAAGAAGAGTAAAGTTTAGGTATGACTGTGTGGGTGACACCTGCAGATGTAATCAAAGACRTTTGCATCTTGCCTGCCCCCTCTGCAAGCCCAAAGAAAGAATGCAGAGATGGGGGAACAAAATTCAGTGCCAGTCACTTTTTCGTACACAGAGATCACTTGTTGATTTAAAATGAAGTAAAATTGGTGCTCCGTGGTCTCCAGAAGAGCAGTAACCAACTGGACCTATCTCAGACCTGTCTGGATGGAGATGAGAAATTCTTGTGCAGAGGAAAGGAATCAGTGAGGGAAACAACCAGCCTGATGGTGAGAAGATTTAGAGAAGCCTATACAAGCAAGCAGGAACAGTTTGCTTTCTTTTCGGGGCAGAAAGGACTGTGCTTGCTTCAGGAGCAATTTTACTTCATCTGCTGCTAGCAGGATCACAGTAGCAATTCTGTTTTTTAGGAATGTGAATAAAATTTACATTTAGAGAACTATTGTATATTCCGAAAGTTCAGCAGTAATAATGTCCTCTTCTACTAGGTGAGGGACTCCTAAGGGTAGTTGATGATAAACTCTAGATTTCCTCACAGATGCACTGTACTCAAGTATCAAGTCCTGGAGGTCAGTCACCTGCCTGCCCTCCCTCCCTCCCTCCCTCCCTTCCTCCCTTCCTCCCTCCCTCCCTCCCTGGGCTTCTCCCAGCCTCTCCCAAGTTATCCTGAAGTCTGCACCCACTAACTCCTGTATCAGGCTGGGATGCTCACACAGACACAGCTCATATTTAGACTTCCCATGTCTCAGCTCTCTCAGCTTTATGGCTTGGTGATCTAATTAACGTGGATGTCTTCACTAGTAGTAAAATAGAAAGGTAAAAAAGATGCTTAGGCTTGCTTGTTAGCTTCTTCCATTAATCAATCACCCTCTCTCTGCTATGTGTCTCTGGACTTCTTAAGCTCTGATTATCCTTCTTTTTTCTTATTTTAGGCCCCAGTCATCAAACTCGCAATTCTGGCAAGAGTAGTAGTTTGAAAGAATTGGTTTTAATTTAAAAAGCAGTTTTGCAGTAGGAATGCTTTATTTTAATGGCCATCTTCCTAACAGCCAGCAGCCTTGGAAAACGTTGCCTTTGCCCTTTGCTTTAAAAGGAATAATTTTTCATGAGCAGAATTGCCTATGAATTCTTAATATGCAAGCTTTATTAAAGCCAACTTAAAATGCTGAGCAGCAGAGAATACTTAGACAGGATTATGCTACATAAGGAAAAGCAGTTGGAAGACCAAGAATTTATTTGAGCATGGAAGGTCTCAAGCTGTGACAAAGTTAAACATTATGTGGCCTGTTTATTCATCCTCTGCACCACTCTTTTCCACACGTCACATCTGCAGTTCCCCATTCACTCTGAAGCTACTAGAGGCAGCATGGGCTTGTTATAAGCAGGCAAAGCAGAAAATGCTTGGGATCTAGCAGCTCCTTTTGAACAAGAAAGCAGCACTCTTAAAGTGTAGCTATAATCTTGGCACTCTGTTGGTGTGCACTAAATCCTTTCTCCCAGAAGGATGAAAGAAACCCCAAATCTCTTCTTTCTCATGAAGTAGGCACCTGTAGTAGTCACATGTCACGCTGTCTCCTGCTTGCTCATATCAGACAGAAGTGAGCTGTGCCCTGCAGCTGGATGTTTACAGTGCCTCTGAACTCTGTCTTTCCTAAATGACAGCCACAGAGATGATGAAATAAACTGGGATTATTATATATATGTTATTTATYTTGAAACTCTCAATGATACTTAGATGTAAGTCCACCCTCCTAATAAACAAATAGACAATTTAACAGAAACACTATCTCGGAAATGTGTGTTTACAAAAGTTTAGCTTCAGTATTTGTGTCTGCCTGCAGAACTATCAGCTCATGTGGCATTACTTTCCTTACTCGTTCGGTGCCCATAGCTTTGAAATCTCACAGCAAAACAAGAACATTTTGAAGATATGTTGAGTTATGGGAAAAAAAAATCATCAGAGCAGGCAAGTTGGTAATTTTAGAAACACTTTACAACTTGTGTGTGTGTGTGGTTTATATTTGCTTTTAAATGGACTTGCTGTGGGGGAAAAAAGGAACCAAAAAAACAAAAAGCCAAAATCCTCTAATTACATGAATGAGAAGCAGCATGGGAAATTCAGTACTTCAGTTGGATTAATTTATTTTGGTGAGATAGACAAAAAAGGGAAGTCTGAAAGTTCAACTGAAGTCTTCCTTAATTGCAGAGTACAAATCTTACTATAAATGATGAATTGTTTATATTGCCATGTATATGTGTAGTATGGATATTACAACTCTTTAAGCTAAAGTCCCAGGTATGTCTTGGAGAACAGCTCATCTCATATGAGAGTTTCACAGATGCCCTGCACTGAAGGGTCTTGATCACTCAAAATACTCCTTTCCCTTAGTACAATACATGAATAAAACTGTCTCTTTTTTCTTTTTCAAAATTGAGCACAAACACACACACCCCCAAACCCCATCAAAACACTGATTATCTAGCTTACATGAGTATTTGGAAGTTAGAGGTGTTGAGGAGCCATTATTTCATTGAAGAAAATCTCTTAACAAAGTGTTAACTATGCTTAAAAGTGACTGGAGAAATAGGTGTGGTGTAAATACATTTTTCTATTTCATGCAAAAAGTAGATGCTGTTGGAAGGGTTATCTCAAGAGAGAACCACACTAAGACAGGAAACATCCCATAAGCTTTCAACACCCTTTGTATTTTATGAGATTTACTCCAAGACTGAGCCATAAAGTATCAGTCTTTTGGGACTTACCCTCTCTCATGTTTTTAGTTTAGCACCAGTTCTACTTGGAAGCAGGATGTTTTTCTCTCCTGCAGTCCTTTAGTGACAGCTGTGAATGTTTACTTGGAGAGGCATATAAAGATGGGTATCTGCCTGAAACTGCAGAATAAAAGGAAAGCAGAAACTGGGGACCTCTCATTCAGACTAAGGGAGGAAAGAGGCCAATGAATCACTCTTTGCTGGCACTCTGGAGCTGTCTGTCCAGCCCTGGGGGTAGACTATGCATCTCAGTTTCACTTTGGATCATTCCAAAGTACCCTCGAAAAATTGCAAAAGGTTTCTTTTTGCCTTTTGTCCTCAGCTGCACAAGCTCTCCCCAGCTATTGCTGATAATCTCTCTCAAACTTGTAAGACAGATGTCAGAAGAGAGCATTTCCTCATATTTGCAAAAGGAGTTTACTTCCAATAAAATACAAGACAGCTGCTCCAGAACACTCAAGCAGCTTCCTCAGAGCACTCTGAGTATTTGAATTGAAACTTGCTGTGGTGTATTTGGAGCCCAGCTTTGCCCTCTCACTTGTTTCTGTCTGTTCTTTGCCCTTATCTCAGATCTGGGTATGTGAACTCTCAAGGAAATGGGCAGATTGACCAGGAACTTGGGCTCTGCACATCTCTGTGGCACTGAAAAGCCTGCAAATCTCAGAGTCCTCAGGCCTGGTGTCCTGGAACTGCTCTATAGCCCTCAACACGGCACTGCATCTCAGGGTAATTTGATTTTTGTGGACCCATATTTCTACCCTGATATATGAAAACTGTGTCCTTGCTATTCACATGGGGTAGAGCAGTGTTGACACAATTGTTCTGTATACACTGCACTGGAATGCACAGATGAGATTTTGGGATTTCAAGTATCTTAGAATATTTGTTCAACAGTGCAAACACTAACAGCCCTTTTAAAGTTCTGCCCCAGGATCAATTGCAGAATGTCACAGCTGACTCACAGACGCAGGGCTGTAATGGCATGTTGTAAACAGACAAAATCCCACCCATCAGCTTGTTTGCATATTTAGAGAAAACTGATCCAAAATCCTTTTAATTACAATTAAGATAAGAAGGCAGATGTTTAAAGGAGTATTTTCTGTGAAAATATACTCCAGATTAAATTCAGGGCTCAGTACTTAAACCCAGAATTGTTAAGCTTAAGATCAATAAACACTTGAGGTCTCTAAGGCATGTCTGATTCTTGCCTCTGAACGTGGAGAAAAATGTTGATTGATTCAGAAGGGTAGAGGTGTATTTAGGAAGAGCTGTTGAAAACTTTTCTGTAAAATGAAGATGTGAATGTGGGCTGATGCTGAATAAATCCAGTGTGCATGTGTTGGAACCAATCTGCAAAAGACAGGATAATTGTYGTTTATTTTTTCAGTGTTGTAGAGGTTGTTCTGTACTCAGTGCTGTGCCCTTCAGTGTGACAACCAGCCCCCTCCCCAGGGCACCCCGGGCAGTCAGGCTGACATATGCCAAGTGTGACTGGAGACTCTCAGCCAGCAATCCCATTTGCAAAAGACAAACATCACATAATAAAATAGTGCACTTGTGCTGATCATCTTGTGGAAAGTAATCATTGAAAAATTCAGTTAAATTCCCTGTAGCATGAGATTGCACTTTGCTGCAATATCTGTTGAGCATTAGGGTCTGAGTGGTTCCCCTGGAATTGGTTACTCCTTCCCACCTCTGTGCTTTCCCCTCTCCGATGCCAGCATGGATTGATGTGGTTTCCAGAATGGATTTATTTTAAAACTATCTTTTTTTTTTTTTTTTTTAAGAGTTGTGATCCTAGGAGGTTCTCATATAGCCCAAAAATATGAGCTGGAGGGGAGAGGGGAAAGAAAGCGAAAAGGCAGAGACAAAGGCTGGAGCATCTCTTCCTGTTTGCTCATGGAAATACAGGGACAGCTATTTGTGTTAGCTCTTTATAGGTAAAGGAGAGAGATGGGCATTTCCAGAAACTGGTTACTTTACAAACATTACTTGCCAAAAGGTATCTGCTAATGCTGGTCATCTTTAAAGTGCCTATCCCTCTCTACCGACTGAAGAAAAATCATGGGGAACAAATTTAGAATATACAGATGATTTATACACTTCTGAAATAGTTGAAATAAACCTCCCTACAGGACTATTTTTCTGTGTTAAGGTATTACTACATTTGGTTCTTTGAAATCTTGGTAATTTATTTTGTGAATGGCTGTTGCAAGGACAAAAAAGAGGAAATGTAGCTTTAAAATAGATCTTAGTGCTGCTTTTAAGCTACTGTAGTTAATTTATGGGCATTCGTGCTTACAAAACTTAATAAACTGCCTCATTCCTTGGATAATATGCAGTTCCATTACACAAATGGTAGGTACATTGCATAAATGATACCCAGGGAGCTCGAGCATGACTTGCACTTTCTCGTGACCAAGTCAGAAGAGTGAGTCACCAGAGCAGACCTGTCAGCTAAACAGCACCTCTCTTGCATCACTGCTTGCATTCTGCCTTTGTGTGACCAGACTGTGGGGCTCCAGTCATGCTGATGGACATCCCACCTGTGAGAGGGTGTCTTTGCTCAACATCCGAGATCTGGACCACAGCTGGTCAATTTTCTCAGTCCTGAGGTCCTCAGCAAGTTTCCTGTGGGCAAACCCATCTCTCAGCTGGCTTGCTGGTCCCTCTATAACCAATGCAAAGAAATGGACATTTCTGGCTGTTATTCATCTCAGCCCAGAGAAGTTATTTGGAAGAGGTCAAACAAATTTCTGCCTCTACCTTCCTTCTGGGAAGCATAAATTTTTCTCCATTGACTATAAAGGGAAATAGGAGTTCCTGTCTGGTGACCCTCCCTTAATTACTTCCCTCCAGGCACAGCTTTATTTCAGGACTATATGTAAAAAGACATCTATAAATTCATTTAAACTGGCTCTCAACATAGCGCTTGTTGTCCACGGGGTCACACCATGTGGGATTTATCTTTCATAAGCCATATAATAAAATGAACTTTGCAAACTGCAAAAGCTATTAATCAAACGCCAACCATTATCAGATCCTGAGAGCTTTTTTGAGAAACATTGGGGAGATTAACTTCACAACACCTTCAATTGATGTCTGCAGCCACGGACATCAGATAAGTAATATGGCTTCTCATTACAGGCAGCAGGATGAATAGGCTGGAACACAAACCCAGGGTCCATTTTGCTGTTCCTGCTGGCAAACATTCCCTCTCATAAAGCAGAGAATGATGAATCAACACACTGGGTGCTGGAGAGCTGGAAGTAAACACTGCTTCTTAGACTTCTGGCTGAATTAGCGAATGAAAAATTTCTTTAGACGCTTTTGGGCCCTGAAAACAACTTAATATATCCTTTTACAAGTAAGTCTCCTAAGTGTCCTCAAAATTTATCACCAGAAACAGTGGCAAAATATGGGAAAATACTTAGTTGAACTATAAGCTCACAAAATTGGACTGAGTTGATTTGACAGGAGTTACTTTAACCTATTCCTAAAGGATGTACATTAGTGTCTTTGTTTAGACATTTTGGTTTAGCTTCTATCAAGAATATTTGTTTCTAACTATAAAAATGTTTTTCATATATTCTAAAAATGTTTCAACATTTGAAGTGCTGCAATCACTTTTCAGAGAAGAATCATAAATACAGTTAAAATGCAGACCCTACTGCCAGTTACAAACAACTGACTGTTGAGAGATGACATCAGAAACACTGGTAGGGCACTGACCTATTCCTTTACTCTATTAAGAAAAGGAGCAACAAATTAAAAACTCCTATATTTTAGACTATGTGTGGTTATGGGCTGCAGTGTGTTAAGACTTCCTGCTCTTGCCACTAGATAGCAGTGTATGTCTTCTGAGTTTAGAATACATATTTCTTACCCAGCTAACCTATAGATCTCACTTCTTATCTATTAGTATTCTTTTAAATTTCTCCTCAAGGGTGATGCAGGTTTTGTGGAAAGAGTTATAGAATAGCATATGCTAAATATATAAAGTATTATTAGCTKCTAGTTGCTAATTTTTGATGAAAATTATGAGCTTCAAAATAGAAAAGATGAAAAAGGTGCAGACCTTGTGATGTTCCACTTATGCAGGCTCACAGAAAATCAATTGGTTAAAATGGAATTCCTCTGATTTATATTAGTATAGTGGGAGGAAGATGTGTCCCACAAGTCTATGAATTCCTGAGCCTTCTTAGAAAGTAGAACAGAAAAAAATGTACCTATCACAGCTTGAAGGGAGAGCAAGGTTGTTTATACCCACCTGCTGTGTTCGATGCCCTATTCCTTTGAAAGAGGCACTGCCCTGGTCAGCACTGTGATAGTCAAAGCATGTAAGAGCATTATGCTTAAAAATAGTTACTGTCAGTCCATTATGACATGTTGAATAACCTCATTTAATTGACTTCAGCAGCTCACTTTCTATGTTCTTAGAAGTATTTTGAAGTAAACCTTCCCTGTTTAATGCATATGGAAGTTAAAAAATCAGCCAGATAAGAGGTGACTCAGGTCTGCCTTCCCACTGCCCATATCTGCCCATCTCTGAAGTGCTTTTTAATATAAAGTTAAGGGGCTCTGCCTTCCAGAGCCTTGCTCAAACAAGTTCTGACTCTGATGAGAAGTCGGCTGTGATTCAAGGATTGCACATTTTTGATGAACACCATTAAAACAAAATGAAGAAAAAAATTAATGCCAGCATCATTACAAAGAGACATTGCTGAACAGATGGGCAAGCTTCTGGCAGRAGGACTTCAGAAACTAGATCAGTGACTTGGCTGCAGGGAGGGAGAGAGAGGAAGAAAGGAGGATAAAGAAGAAGAAAATAAGATAACTTCAGTGGAATCCTACCCAACTCAGAGTGGCGAGTAAAACACCCTTCTCTACTACTTTAGAGAAAAAAAATACGATATGGAGTTCATTATTTGTTGTCTCCTTTTGTTGGTGTCCTCAGGAGCTCAAAGTAATTGAATAAATTTAGATACTTGAATAGGAGGGTAAATATAAATACTTGGGGATTTTTCATCTTGTGTTCATTGGGGCTTTATTTTGGTAGGCCAAGGTGACGTTCTTTAGGGAAGCATAAGCCTGAAGTCAGGGCATGAYTGGTTCTCAAGTTTGACTGGATCTGATGTAAGGATGTTGTTTTAAAAATAGAGGACTAAAAAAATATACAATGGAAAACTTTTAGATGTTAGAGAGAGACTGAGCAAAAGAACCAGTGCTGCCACTGATCTTGTCCTTCCTGGGGTAAATTCCATCCTACAAGGGCAGAACTGCAGCCTTTTCTCTCTGTTGCTCTGAGTTTTCTGAGGATTCTTCTGGAGGAAGCCATTTATTCCCCTCCAGGGATTTTCTTCAGCTCTTATTGGCCATTGACTATATAAACGTTATATTCCCCCACCCCACAATCATTTATGGGATCAGCTGGAGGAAGTACCTGGGATCAGAACTCACAGTCACCACTATGGACAGAAAATTTCTCCCTTGAGCAGGGAAACAGGGGAATCACCAGTAGCAGTTTAAATCCTTATTTCAAACAGTAATGTTGGTTAAGTCACTRTGCAATACAAGTGCGAGCTTGTGCTTTGAGTCTAGGCTCCTTAATTTCTTATAATTTCAGAGTAAGAGTAGCCCACTGCAGCCAAATTTTCATTTTTGTCTGATGATGCCCTGGTGCTGTTGAAATGAAGCTGATATAAGTCAAAGCAGAAGCAGGAGCACAKCTTCCACTGCTGACTGCAGAGCTTCTATCCACATCTTAATCACTATGCTCTCTGAAATGTTTCTCTTAATTTCCCTTGTGGCCAGCTCTTTTGAAGTTTTAATATGTGACCTGTTGCCATCTACTCGAATAGCTCTTTTCTCCCCATTTGCTCTTTTTCTATGCTCTTTGGAACATTATTTTTCTTAGCTCTGGTCCTTTTACTCTCTGGATATAATAATRAAAAGTATTCTCAGAAACCTGTTCTTTCATCATACCTATGTTATGCAATGAACCTCTATAGTTTATCTAGGTCAGATGGTCTACTTAAATTGCATTGAAATGAACAGATAAATGTGAACTTCAGGCAGGTCATTTATTTCAACTCTGAATGATACATTCCACACTGTACTTTAACTAGAGCTGACCAAAATGGATGAAAATCATGTCAGTGACCTGCTTCCAGTTTTCAAGGATTTTGATTTTTCAGAGGGCTTTCTCTATTCTGTCTTTCTGGTATTTGTTTATTGGTGGGGGTTTTTTGTGTTGTATTGTTGGGGGTTTTTTTGATAGGGAAACAGTATAGGTCTGCACCTATCTTCAAAGGCAAAAGAATTAAGAAGAAAAAAAAAGTAAGAAATTTCAAAATCATTTCCGAGAATTCGTACTTTATTGTACCAGCAGAATCAATAATTTCTAGCAGCAGAGGATCTATAGAGTAAGATTGAGCTATTTTGGTTCTGTACACCTGAAATTAGTTGAGCAGAGGTTCACACAACCCACTGAACTGAGGCCAAAGAGAAAAGCACTAAAGTCACTTCTATAAAAGAGGGAAGGAAGGAAAGAAGTTTACATTCATATTGCTTTGAACTGGAGATGATGACTGACCCCACTGTCTGTCTTGTTTCCATTTAGTAACCTCACCTTAATAAGCTTTTTTATCGACTGTTGTTATTTAACATAATAACAACAGCCCAGAGGTACTGACGAAAAGAAGGTCAATGTGTGCCTCCTCATTCCAGTCTGAATATATTGATGGCATTATTTTATAAAGTCACCCAACTAAATAGGCAGCTAAGTGGCCTTTGGCTATGAAAATGGTAAAATGGAATCTGGGAAGGCTCCATACACACTGAAAAGATGAGCAGCTTCCAGTCAGCCCAATAAATTGAGTTTGAAACTGCATTCTAGTTATAGACAATTAAACGAGTCAGTAAAAAACAATAAGTATATATACTATATATTACTATAATATCTATATACCTGGTATTGCTGAAAAGACACTTTCAGAGAAACCTGAGTTTGTAATTCCAGGGGAAACCTTAGCCACTGCAGTTTGGGGATTGCTTATGTTGTCACTGATCATAAGAAATCAAATAATATATAAACTCAAACCACTCCACGCAGTTTAAAATATATTAATGAGATTTGGAAGACATTAGGAGCATTACATAGTTTATGGTTGTTTTCATCCATCTCCTTGATTGAATTTTCCCAGAAGCCTCCATTGCCCTGTTTGTGGCAGAGCTAATGAGAACTGATGTCTCTGTGTGTTTCTGCCTGAGCCCTGCTGAAATGAGTGTGCTGGGCCTCTGGGCACTGTGGTAGCAGCTTGTTTTGGGAAGGAATGAGGAGTTTTCACCTCCTGCCAGCTTTTAATACCACCTTTCGCAGCGCTCAGATTCACATGTTGTAAAATATTGTTGTGGCTGCACGGCCTCTGCTCATGGGTGATATCAAGGTCGGTGGACCTGTACTTGCTAATACAGACACATTTAATGTGTTGTCAGTGGTGTTTGGGTATCTCTGAGCACCAGCCATCTCTAAAAGAGGCAAAGGAAAKGTCCTTCTCTGTCTGGAATTTGTATTTTCATGGGAGAGAAGCACAAGTCTGGTTCGAGTCAGAGCTTTAGGATGTTTCTAGGCTTGTGGCAAAAAGCCTCTATAAAAGGCAGAGCCTGAAACACTTAGTTAGAAACAGATGGGTACRTCAGGCTGTGCTCTGTGAACCCAGGAGGGAAATGGGGCAGGGAGATTGGTAAGGAACTGGAAGTTATGCTTCATATTTCCTCGTGCTCTTTTCTTTCTGGTGAAGGCTCTGACTTGATAGTGATAGTAAAATTAATTTGCATCATCTGAACTTTCCCCAGTTATTTAATAGACTACTCAACGAAAGAACAAATCTGACCATGGTATGAGACACTTAATGTGCCTGTAATTAACTGATATCCAAACAAGTAGAAGCTGGAAAACATCAGAATATTGAAATAAGAACTCACACACAAAAATGAGATAATTTTCATTTGTAGGCTTAGAACATATACTTCTTTTATTTCTTGAAAGTAATTTGCAGAATTTGGGTTTGTATACATTACCTTTTTGGAAGTGATCTAGGTCGTCTTCCTTCCTTCCTTCCTTCCTTCCTTCCTTCCTTCCTTCCTTCCTTCCTGCCTTCCTTCCTGCCTTCCTTCCTTCCTTCCCCCTCTCCACTGCCTCCTTAGAGAGACAGAAAGGCAGGGAGGGAGAGAGAAAGGACACATAAGGAAAGAAATAAACAATTATTAATTTTCTCATTTCATTAAAACAAAAAATGTGGGTTTTTATTTTGTTATTTTTTTCACAGTTTTATGTTATAAAGAGCCCAAACTCAGCATTTATTGAGTCTGGCTGGAATCTTCTTTTGTTACAAGATAGTTTTTGCCCTTTTTTATTACATGTCAACTTTACAAATACAGTGTTTATGGCTTTAGCACAATGTTATTAAACAGCCATGTTTTATTGGCTGTTATGAATTTCTGTGTGAAAAGCAAATGAGGCTGGAATATTAAGTCTAATAACATTATTTATCGCTGATTTTGATAAACTGTCCTGATAAAAATGTTAGTCACTTTAATTCATTGAGGACTAAAATAAACAGTTCATTATAATGAATTAAAAAATAAATCAAGCCATAGCTTTCTCTCAAAAAAATACCCCAAATTTTATCTTTTCACCACATCAGTAATAGTTTCAGCTTGTATCTTTAAGAAGCAGATATTGACTGGCTGACCAGGCAAGGGATTGTAATGGTATTTTATGCTTTTTACTAAAACTGCTGG
The DNA here is from genome assembly GCA_018881555.1 of Amblyornis subalaris. Classification (NCBI taxonomy): domain Eukaryota; kingdom Metazoa; phylum Chordata; class Aves; order Passeriformes; family Ptilonorhynchidae; genus Amblyornis; species Amblyornis subalaris. The sequence continues at coordinate 409,045 of JACAXG010000055.1, forward strand.
GGAAAGCCTGATAAAACTTTTTTTCATAMAAGAATTGCTTAGTCGAAACAGAATTTCTAAGTTTCAATATTCCAGTTCCAACATAAAAGGGTTGTTTTTTTTCCTCCAAAACAAAATGCCTCTCCACAAAAGGCCGGAAGGAGGAGAAGAGCAAGAAAAAGCAATAAAGCTACAACTGGCCAGAGGACGGTGCACACGTTGGAACTGGAGATGGAAGGGSAATCCAGCTCTGGAGTCAGACGTGTAGCACTGAGTGGGTACTTGCAGCTGCCCACGYGTGCCCAGGGCAGCAGCAACCTGGCCTGTCCAGTGGAGCTGGAAAGGAATTCAGCTCAGGCTGAAGYTGACGTGAGGGACTCTGCTCAGTTGCCCAAGTGCACGTGTCTAATACTATGGGGGACAGCTTGAGCAGAAGAAATCTCATGGTGTTTGTGTCCTGGAGGCAGGATACCCTTTGGGTCTGCGTGTGGGATTGCTGAGCAGATCCTCAGAGTCATCCATGTCAATATCTTGTGGAGCAAAAATATTACACCAGCTGTATAGAGGAGCATGGGAAGACTCCGAGCAGAAAATTATAAAGATTTATGGGTGATACTGGGAATGGGGGGCCTGGAACCTAAGGGAGCAGTTCTGCCAGCACACAGCATAAATTTATTTGGTGATTTCAGCAACCCCATCTACAACAGTAGATGTATATCTGCAACATCTAGCACAGAAGGAGCAACCAGTCTATCATGATTTTATTTATCTAAGTATGAATAATATTCCCAAAAATGCTTCTTGCTTGGAATTATTGATTTGTGAAAGTTCCTACCTCTCACACATACACAAGATTTTGTGTATATATACCAGATTTGAGAATTTAATAACCAAGTTTTTAAAGTTCAAGTTGTCTACATCCCAAGGAATTTGTGAAAATTTGTACTTTAAGCTCTGTTGAAATTCTATCACCTTTTAATTTAGGAAGGTACGGCAATAAGAGCAAACGTGCTATAAAAATAATAAATATGTATGCTATAGTATATTAGTAAACGCCTCAGTACACTGCCAACATATTCAGAAAAAATAAAACTCAGATGACCTGGGGAGGAGATGAACCTTGCTCTTGTCCAAGCTTGATTTCATGAAAGGAGTTAAGTGCTCTTGCCACACCATAAAATGTGTTCTAGTACTCCCTTGGCAAGATCAGGCACAACTGTAAGCCATCTCCCAAATTGTTGTCTCCCAAATTAAAAAAAAAAAAAAAGAACCTAATCCACTATGGAAAAGAGGTTGCAAATGGCTTTGTTCCATTACACTGATGGCAGAATAAGGAAGAGACTGTCTTCATATAATTAAAACTCTGGAAATAAAAAGTCTCAGGTCAGCACTGATTTAGGATTGAGTCTAAAGGAAGCTGCTGAGGTAATTGATTTTATTTTTCACTACTAACACATTTGTTTCAACTACAGAAGCTGCTCCTCAAAAGAACTCTGAGAACAAACATTCTTATTCACTGCTTTCTTTTTAAAAATAAAACCAAAAAGCCTTGAAGATTAAGCTACTTATCACCACTTCCAGGGCTATGTTCTCCTTTTTTCCATGGCCTGTCTAGCTGGAGCCTCAAAATCAATTAACTGAAAGGTCTTCATCACCTCTGGAATTCCACTCATTCACATCAGTAATTACAGAAGGTCTCCATGAAGCAGTGGTTTCTCAAAGAGTTAATTGAAATGCAGGARCAGCTTAATACTGATTCAGCAGACTTAGCTCTAAACTTCAAAGGAATTGTGATTTACCATTTGGTTCTTTGTCTATTTAAATTAATCATGTTGCTCAAAGGCAAGGGAAATGAAACATCGGAGGCCTCAGAGTCATTCCAGCATAAATGTTAAGATATATTATTCCTCTGAGACACAAAATCTGAATTTTTATTTTATTTTTATTTCTTTTATAAAATATTCATTTCACAGAATATTTATTTCATCTGTCTTTCCTGGCAAATATAAGATTTGCCCCCCAAATCTCTGAATGCCACATCTAGGTTTATTAATCTTAAATACACTAACGTAAGGAAACACCCCAGAGCCTGATTCAAGTTTTACAAAGGTAATAATCAGATCTATGGTTTGCTTACTCCTGAGATGGAGTAGGCTGCCCAGYGATCCCAGCATGGTTCATGACTTCGGATAGATACCTACCACTGCTTTAGACAGCCTCAGATTTGGCAGCAATTTATCTCAACACACGTGAACTGAATCTGTTTCACRCCTGCACTGTGAAATTGTATTTCGATCCCCAGACATGCAAAGACACAGACTTCACCCCACAGACTTCCCTGGCTCTGACATGCAGTATGTTCTTGTTGCACTGCTGAGGAAGGCTTTGGCATTATGCCTGCCTGTTATCCTCTGAAATGATGGGAGAGTTGAGAGAATTTAGTATCTGTGCACATCTCCTCTCCTTTCCCTCCCTAGCCTGCTCCATGCTGGAGCACACAGCAGTGATTCCTTGCTTGGTTGGGTGAGCCAATGGGTCTTCCCACAAAAGCCATGGACCACGCTGGCAACTGCAACCCGAAGCTGCACTGTCCCATGCGGCAGCATGTGCAAAGCTGGTTCCTCAGGCTGACTGTGGGGCTGGGACCCCACACTAGAGAGGTTAGAAGGATGTCTCTAATAGGACAGGGTGGGAGGAGGATCTACACTGTCTTGCAGAAGTATTAGAAGTGACCCAAACAAACAGTCTCTATGTCTTGTTGGTGTCTTTTACAAAGCGATTCTCTGTTTCTCAGTAAAGGGTGAGCCCTGAAAGACTCACAGGGAAAGCAGAGACAGCATTTCCTCACTTTTCTATGAAGCAAATTTAACTCCTTCCTGTAGAAACCCTCAAGAAGAGTAATTGCTAGTTTTCTCACTTCTTAGATGTGCAGTCTCCTTGTTACAGCTTTTAGGATGAGCAGATATGTGTAATTAGATATTTATCTTGGAGTGAGTGCAAAGTCTGCTGCACCTTTCACATTCTTTGAAGTGAGAAGGGTCAGTTTGTAGCACCATTTCCCCAGTCATCATTTTCCTCCGTGTGTTTTCTGTAAATACAAGYTTAATTACTAGCTCTTGATTATTAATCACTGTCAATGCAGGATAATTCTGTTGTGAAAAAATACTGGGAAAATGATCCTTTTTGAAAATGAACAGCACAGCGCTGAGTTCTCACAGCAGTACCTCAATGATTAAGACTGGGATTTTCAAAGTAGCCCCAACCCACTATTGAATTGAATCCTAAACCCCTTAGGATCCTTTGAAGATCCCAGCTGGAAATTATTCTTCAGTGCTTTTTGATTTTCATATCAAGTACGGAACCATCCCATCTCAGACCGTCTGTTCTTGCCTGTTTTCCCCGAGAGGCCCTGCTGGCAGACCTGGTTTGGACCAGTGGCRGTTGCTGGGTTCTGGAAGCCCGGTGGGAGCCATGAAAGTGCACAGACGCACTTCCAGGGGTGATGTGAAGAGGCAGGGCTGATTCCTGCCCCTGAGCTCCTCATGCCTGCTGAGGAATTCTATACATTGTGCAGCACCTGAGTAGGAATTAAAGCCAGTTGACTCTCAGGACACTGTTTACTGCAGAACTAACTGCAGGAGTGCCTCCAACCATAGTCCCCTCCTCGGTTTTACCAGGGTGTAAAGTGCAGCACAGGAGAACTCAGACCCTCTGGTGGGATTTAGTGAGGAAAGGCAGGGTGTTGGGAGGCATCATTTGATGAAGGGTACATTTAATGCAGTTACCAGAAGTGTGAGTACTCTTTGCAGAGCATTGCAGAAGCACCTGGTCCTGAGACACACAGATCTCTGAAATGCCTGCTGGCCACAGCCTTCCTCGTGTTAAATCCTACAAATGAGTTGTCTCACTCCAGGCAAGAATCTCGTCTCTCCTTCCCTTGGATATTTGCACTGTTTCAGCCTCAGTTCCTGATCTCCAGTTTACAGATGATTCTAGAGGGATTTTTTTCCAAAATAAAAATCATGCCATGGATTGTTTGCTTAACTAAGCAGGCTATGGGTGTATTTTTCAATGGATATATACCTGTCTGCTTGAGTTTGTAGATAGCCCCGTACACAATCTTCTGCAGTTGTTATCTTCTGCTTTTTGGTTGTTCTCTGGTTTAAGTACATGACACAACTGCTTTTGTTGCAGCTTAAATGCCACGTATCACAAGCACTTTAGGACTGAAGTTTATAAATACAGTTTTATGTGCAGCAAGTCATTAATTTTAAGTAATTTTGAGAGGTTTAGAAAAATTCAGAGGGCATCATTCCTTCCCTGTTTTTCCCTTTTCTTCCATAGGAAAAAACTAGTCTAGTGTGGTGCTGGAGAAATGGAAAAGAGGGATGGCAAAACAGCCATCATGGCTCCAAAAACTCCGGTGCCAGAGCACACAGAGCCTGATGTGGCATCACCACAAACCATAACTCTCTGGGTCCCTGACCAAAGCCTGAACCTTCCAACATGAACCAACTTGGCCTCATTCTTTTCTTTCACAGTTGACCACCACCCTGTGAGGTGGAGCAGTGAGGACATCAGAGTGGTGGTGCTCTCTGAAACATCTCTCCTGGTATGGTCTGGGTGGAGAGGACACCAAAACCAGCCTTGGTGCACCAGCCATGTCCCAGGTCCTGGAATATGGACCATGCTGCAGCTGCCACTATTTCATGACCCAGTCATAAATAGCTGCTCATTTGTCTCTGAATTGTATCATACTTCCTGCTTGCTTTTTGGTTTTATCCCCCACCCACTTTTTTTTTTTTTTTTTAAGGAAAGTACATTTTCTCCTTGTATCTAAAATATAGTGCATCTCTATTAACCTGATTTCTGACCTTGTTAACTTTATGTGGGAAAATTTTATTTTCTTGGGGGAGAGGAAAAGAAAATGGTCTTCAATTAGTAATATGTACAGTTCTTCTCATTTTATGAGCAGCGCTWTTCCCTTGCCTAGAGCAGAGCTAAACTTGGGCAATGCTGGGCAYTGGTGGTCAAGCTATTGTGAGGAAAGGAGTGAAAAGAGCAGTCAGTTCTAAGCACCTGAGTATTTTCCCGGTAGTTAAATACTCCCAGAGAACTTAACCTGTGTGCTGGACTTCACAAATTATTCCAGAAGKTCACAGATATTTTCATGGCTTATTATCTTTTCTCTGCTTTGTTTTCCTTCTCAGTGTTTTTGGTATCACAGAGGCAGATTAGACACTGACCAGGTCATATAGAAACAAATACTGTCTGTAGCACACACCCTTGGAGCTCTGTAGGTTCTATCCAACTGCACAATTACTGCAGAGCAGAGGCTGCCCTTGGCTTCCTAAGACTGAATGTAGCAATTGTAAAAAATTGTCAGCATGAGTTTAAGTCAAGGATTTTCACGGCATCAATCACCTTTGCTCAAAATTTCAGGTGATGGAAAAGTAGCTATGGTGTGTCTAGTCTCGGTGCTGTGAATTAGTTTAAATTATTTGTACTGTAGATCTATTAGCAAAGATTAACATCAGCAGTATCCCTCCCTTCCTGCATGTGTGTGTGGAGGAGGAGTTGACAGTTTTGGCTGTATTAACCTGTCAGATAAAACAGATATTATATAATATGGCACATCTGCCTTTGCTCTAGATTGTGTTATATGTGCCTCTCTAAAGATGAGACAGACAAATTATCCTATTTAGCTGTATATGTAAGAGCCTGAGGCAACTGAGAAGGGAGCTCTTCCATAAAATGTATAATTGCTGGAGGCGTGTTTGTCTGTGGTTGATGTAATTTCGAGCATCCCATTTTATACTTCTCAGAAAGAAGCACCTACTCTGTTCCCAGCCCCTGGTATCGGAGCTGACACCTCATTCCTCGTCCTTGCTGTGAGATCAGTCATCTGTGCTGTTTCCACTTGGGAGCAAGGCAGGTCTGAACTGGGTTTCCCAATTACTGCTATGAATACCATCTTTTAATTGTGGTTGCACAGGAGAGAGTAATATTTAAATTTTGTAGTCAATATTCCCACTGCTGAGAGCCTGGGCAGTCCAGGCTCTCTCCCTGGCTGTGTGTGATGTTAGCAGTGATGGAAGTCAAACAGTTTGGGTTTTCTCTGGAGTGCCTGTGATTAGGAATTTCTCTGTTCAAAGGTTCAGACCAGGATGGAGTGAAGCATTTCCTAAATCATCCAGAAGTGTTTCTAAGTGTTCCTGTATAAAGTGGATGGTTTCCAGGCTCAATATCCTACTGGTGCCTGTTGGATATGTGTAGCTTGGTGCCATAGGCAGGTTTCTGCAGTTAATAGAATTTTTCCTGGCTGTGTTAATTGTGGACATTGGGTCTGAAGGGGGACCCAGAGGGAGAACACCTACAGCTACAGAAGAGATAGGTTATATATAATGATACATTTGTAGGAGTCGCCACAATCACATAATTGAAACCCCTCGGGCTGAGGAGACAATCAAACCTAGCTCTGTTCCTGCTGATTTAGCTCCTTAATTAAGGGGCACCCAGCACTAGATCAGATTTGTAATGCCAGGCAGTTATAAGCGCTTTATCTTGTCCCAGTCGATGTCCTCTGGCAAGGCAGAGCAGACTCCTCACAGGATCAGATGGAGCTCAGCTGCCTCCCGAGCCTGTCTGTGGCTCACGGCAGACCTTGGGAGAAGAGGGTTCCTGCCGTGCAGGAGAGGAGGTGGCCACCCAGCCGTGTGCCCAGGCCACACTGTCACTGCCAAGGGACGGAGCAGGGCCAGCCTCGGGACACAGGGAGCCGCTCCCGAGGGGCTGCAGTATCTCGTTACACCCCTCTGAGGCTGTCTGAGCTTCCTCTGGAAACGACAGCTTCACCACGATCCCTGCAGGTGCCTTTGGCACTCGGCTGTATCCAGGTGAGCCCTAGGCAGACATCACCCCGCTCCATCCATCTCCTTCCCACGGAGAGGAAAGCTGGCGTGCAGGCTGCAGGGAGCGCAGCTTCACGCTGCAGCAGCGATCTGCCTAATGATTTTGACATAGCCTGAATCTGTAAATCCCTTGATCCATTAAAGCTGGTTTTGTCAGGTCAAAATATGTTTATTTTCCTTTCAGAAGAAGCTTAGCTCACCTAAAGCAGCCCATAGAGCTTTTTTCCTCACTTTTTCCTGGTCATCAAAGTGTTCTTCCTTCAAGGGATCAGACAGTGGAATAGTTTCTGGCTGCTACAGTAACGTAGAAGGCAGGGAAGAAACAGTGAGAGTGAGCTGTCATCTGGGTGACCCCATCATCGCAGTACCTGTCTGTGTTATGAAGCTGAGGCACAGAGAAGTGGTTTCCTTTTGGTGCAGGGAATAGATCAGATCCGAGAAAGGGTCTGCTGTCTCTTTGCTGGCCTCTTTTGGGAATCTCAGACTATGAGGAAAACTCTGTCCTCTTCTCTTTACCTGTCAACACACTTGCCCTCTACAGTAGGATCTTTTTGGCACTGCTGTGATGAATTTCTTTTCAGGAATGATTTCAGAGGCAGGAGGAGATCTTTTTGTGTCTCCTGCGGCACATCCAAGGCTCCTGCCTACACCCCTGCTCTGTGATGACCCCTCAGGAGCTGCTCCTCTCTTGCTCTCTGCTGAGTTGCTGACATCTAAAAGATACTAAACACACTGGACTGTCAAGGACTGTACACACTGGAGTGTCAAGGACTGAACAAAAGCATTTTACAGCTCCAACTGAGTTACTGAAATCAGTTTTTTAGCTCTGACTGTCTTGGGTTTGCTGTGTGTGTCACACTTGAATATACCCTTGCATGGTGTTAATAGATGCGCTTTGGAGAAAGCTGCTCACAACAAATGAATGAGACATTTCAAGACAGAATTCAGACCAACTAATTAAATTACCCACCTAGCTTACTAGAATTAATCACTCTTCTCCCAATATATTTGGGTAAACAGACAGATTTTCATGTAAATTAAATGATGTTTGAGATGGCTGATGAATCTCTGTTGTTTGGTCATTCTAACACTTAGTACAGAAGAAAAGATAAAATTACTAGAAATCATTCTTAATTACTGCTACCACATATTTATACTACTTCACCAGTTTCTATAACTATATATCACACAACGGGGTTAGCTAAATGCTAGAACAGAAATGAAGAAAGAAATTAAGAAAACTGCGTTCTTTCTCCATCTCTCTTTTCCAATTCAGCTGCATGAGCCACTTTGTCCTTCAGTGTCTCAGCTTTCTCTTGCTGTTTGTTCCCTGTATCCTCAGTTGCAAGCTTCATCCCCTGCAAAGGCTCTTTTACTTCCTAAAAGTAGTGAGGGACCAGTAAGAATCAATAAAATAAGATTATCTCAGTTTACTACCTTGAGACAAACTGTAAAATTCAAATTGATTTAATAAAATTTAAACTTTTTCAATTATATTATGGAGGATGAACATACCTGTATATATACCTATGTATACCTAAGTAATTTTGCATTAGCAGAAGCAATTCATGGGGGTGAATTTATGATAGTTTCTATTTTTACATTTTCACTAGATCTAAAGGTGCACATTTAAAAGTGTTGTCTCTGCAGCTGTAATGACACTGAGCGATTCAGCACTGGATACAGCTGATGAAACTGCATTTGCTCCAGCAAATGTTGGAAATTCATTCCTTGAAGACTTAGGCTGATCTGGTTTTGTTCCTGTGTAGTATTGCCAGGTTAAGGAATGAAAATTCAGAGAGGCATAACTCCCAGGATGGGCTTGCATAGTCCTTCTCACAGCGTCTGTTCTGCTGCCTCTTGGGTGTGGTGGATCAGCATTAGTGTTATTACAGGTAGATAGGAAATTCAGCCAAGGATGGTAGAATGATTAAATTATTGATTCCCTCTTCATCTGAAACGTGCCATCAATCTCAAATATTTGTTCAATTGCAAGGTTTCCTGTATTTCCATTTTCCAGAAAGCTCTTGCATAAGCAAAATCAAAAATTGTGCTTTCACATAAATTGTTTCTTTCATGGAACATTATTTTTAACACATTCCTATCCCAGAACATTCAGAGCCATACTTAAATTACTTTAGTTTTGTTGGTGATGTTTTCCTTTTAAAGACTCACAGGCACTGTCTCTCCTAGGCTCATGAATTGTGGTCCTGTGTCTGAATATATTTCTGTGGCTTTCAGAGGTCAGTTTATAACAYGCAAAGTTCACGAATGCAGCAAGGTTAGGCAACACTGCTGTCAGAAATATTTGGACTGTTCACTTTTTGTCAGCTAGAGGACACAACATGGAGTATCAGACCCCATCTGCACTGATCTTTCAAGAGGATTGGCTTTGTTTCATAGCTTGAATCCTACTTCTTCCGCTTTTCTGTTTGTTTTAAAATATTAAAAGAGCAAAATCATGCTTCCCTAAGACTTTTTTCCTAAGAGTAACAAGGAATTGCCTTTGCTCTTTCAAGACAGACTCTGAGCTCCCTAGCAGGATTTCACTGCACCTTTCCCATTATTGATGGTGTTTTTTCCCTTAGGCCAATCTGATCAAAATGTTATACAGTATTCCAAATAAGGTGTTCTTAGTGTCCTGGATGTTGTCATCAGTGCTTCCTTGTCCTCGCTGAAATCACCTTGCTTGATCGAGCCTGGGTTTGCATTTTCCTTTTACTCATCCTTCTTCTCATGTGAGAAACAGTTCCTTAAKAATTCTGCCATGTGATATCTGTTCTGTTTATGTCTTATTTAATTTCTTTTTGTGTGATTTCTGCTTGACTAATTACTATGCCTTTCAAGCACTTTACTGAAATAACATGAGACCTTAAGTATCACAAATATTCACCACAAAAATAAACCCACCTTAAGCAGACACAAAAAACTTGATTCTTAATGAATTGTCTATGAAAGCAAGAGTATTTTTAGCTAATTTTAACAAGGATGGGTGAACTGTAATTAAATTGCTGTAATATTCTGTGGAATTATGATGGGTATAAGGCAACATTTGTACTCTATACTCAGGCTACTTAGGCATCTTCATTAAGCTCTGATTTAAAAGACCACAGGAGTGTGATTCGAAAGGCTGTGCTCTGTGAAGGCAATGAAAACAGATAAGCACTTTTGAGGGGCTCAGATAGGCATGCTGGTGCCTGGAGAGGGCTAAACTCAATTCCTCTCCCTGGCACCCACCATGGAACAGCACTGGCTCCAAACAGGCGCCAAGTTCATCCTTTGTGAAAATTAAAGAAGCATTTTCCACCCTGATGGACACAAGGGCTTATGAGACAGATATATTTTCAAATATAATATAAAATAATGTAGATATAAAAGTATTTCAATTATTCCTGTACCTTGCTTCCATGAATCCTCTTGTTTCTGTGAGACATTTCTAACTCATGATGTCCTGTCCACTTGGGTTGATATTTCCTCAGTGCTGACTGAAATTGGCTTAACTTTTAATATAAAAGTAAAAACATGGATCATTTTTTAATAAAGCTTTGCTGTGTGTATTCCTTAAAGACTTGTGGGATGTGATAGTGGTGTTGAAAGACCAAACAGAACAGCTGAAATGAAATATTTAAAAAATCTCTGAAGATTTTATTTTCACTTTTCTTTGAAAATGATCAGGTGGGAAAACACCATTATCTAATGACTAATTACTTCTCCCATTAATAACCAATTGAGTATATAGTTCAGAAGATCTGTCCACTTTGCCCTTTTTAGTGTGTTTTTTCCAAGAAATCTGTTGTTTTCTGCTTCTTTCCTGGCAATAAAAGGTAACAGATTTTTTTTTTTCACCGTACTCTCAATAAGGTCAATCCCTCTGTTCACCTGACGCAGGTTATAAGTCCTACTACAGCCCTTTTGATAATAACACCAGGATTATTGACAAACTGTCAAAACATGGGTTATAACTAGTGCTTTTCTGGGCTTCAGTATTGACTATATGCCCTATCAACAAAGCATCATCATCATCATCATCATAATTTCAATCCCAAGCCAACAGGTTGCGGTGAMCAACTGCCAGACTGAGCAGGTGGCAGAAACAGCTGTCTTACAAAATACACTAAAGTAATAATGGCTGTGAACAATTATGTTTCAATGCAGAATTTTAGAAGAATAAGGTCCATCAAGGTTTCTAAAATTTGGCACTGAGCAGTTTCAGTTTCCATTGCAGACCTTTTGAAATACATGCTCTTAATAACTCTTGCTTCTCTTCTCTGGCTATGCAGAAAAGACGAAAATTCATCCCAGTTTTGTAACATATATACTCTCTACATAAAACAATTTGTCACGAATCAACACAATGTTCCTGTGTTGTGTCTAGCAATAGCTGCTAACATTCATCAATAAGAAAGTTTTAACTAGCAGTTTAATAAAAAGATGGAGCCTAGATGGATGAAGAATGTAAACAACCTGGAAAGTAGAGTCCTTGGACACTGAATGCATTCAAAGATTGATGGCTCAGGACTGTTTCCAGCCTTGACTGTAGTTTCCAGGCTCTGTCTGAGAGTTGCTAATATTTGAATTATTGGTCTCTTGACTACCTCCTTGCCCAGGCTACAGGGAGAAAGAGTGACGATCTACATCATGTTCCCTTATCTTATATTTGAAAAAAGTCTGTTGAAAACCTCACACTGTGCCAATTTTCATAACCTTTTGAATAAATATAAAGGAGGAAGAAGTCTGTCCTATTTTGTATTGGAAAGATGCAATTGAGTATATCAGTAGCTATGACAAACTGAAGTGTGTGTTTAAGCTGGTATCCAGGGCCCAAGTTTAGGCAATACCAGCTGCCCCATAAATAAATTACTGGGGGTGGCTATGTACTAGGTGCTTGACATTGAAACTCAGGCCATCTGGAGCTATAACCTCTATTAATTGCTCAGCTCAGCTTTAATCTTTACTTTTAAAAATAAAGATACCATGTTCTATAATGTAGAACTTCTACTGCTGAAAGTGATTTATGTGCTCTGCTAATTCAGAGAACAGATACTATTTTAGGGCCAATGCATTGCATTTCCTCTCAAAATACCAAAGTACTTTACAGACAACTAAGCTGAACAGAGCAGGCCATTCCCTGCCTTGTTATCCTTGATGAGGGTACCTCTAGGTGCAGTGCATTTTGACTGACTCTGACCATTTTTCCATATTAGAAGCTAAATTTACTCTCAGACTTTTCAGTTTCAGAAGCATCTCAGCTACGTGGTCTCAAGCACTAAGCTATAAAAACTCATCTTGCTGGTTCATAAAATTCCCAGGAGATTTCCTAGGGAATCGGACTCTGGCTACTATTTGTCTGTACCCTACAGCCAACACAAAACCAGCACGAGCAGTGCTTTGCATGGTGTGTGCTGATCACTGGGTGAAGACTCGAGGTAGTGGAGTGTCTCTACGAAAGGGAGAATTTGGACTGTGATTGTGTCTGTATAAGCCTTTTCCCACCGGGAAACACAGGAGGGAATAAAGCAGCAGCTATATCAGGAAAGGGAYTCTGATCTTTTTGTGGTACTCTGTGCAGCAAGGAGTAGTTCGAGCCACAGATCCAGAAAGAGGAATATTTGCCAAGGTACAGGTAAAGGCGTTCAGGGAGGTGTCTGCAATAACTATTGGTGAAAAGATGTGATCAGCGATGAAGCAACACAGCAGAGCACATCACACTCCTGCACCCTCAGGGACAGCAGGGCAGAGAGTGCTGCCTTTTCCTCTGCCTTTTTTTTTGTTCATGGTTGCATGGCTTTGGTTATCATTTAAATAAGATTAGAAGAGGGACAATCCAAAATGCAATACCTCAAACACTGATGTTAGTTCTCTGAAATGAGGCATATGCATCTTTCAAACACCCAAGGCAGAGAGCCTGGTAAAGCCTCCAAATTCACATACAGCCTCTGCGTAGGCTTTTGACTTTTCAAAAGCTTTAATAAAACTACAGGAAGGACCTACAGAGTCATCCTGCTTCCATGTGGCTGAGATGGGAGTGGCTCAGCTTCTAAATGCATTTTATGAGCCTCAGAGGCTCATATAGCTTTTACCAAAATAATAATTTTTGAGTGGATTTCATCTGTTTATGTCCCTTCACTCTAAAGAAAATATAGTGTTAGAGGGGGTCACTTCTGAGCAATTATGTTTTTTTTCAAAAAAAAACCCCAGGATGGGAAAGCTCAAAGCAGTTTTTGGGCTTGACTATGTCCATTGCTACATTGCAGTAAAAATTGGCATCATAAATATTTCTGAGTTCGTGCAAATGAAAGTAGACAGACACTAAGTAAAAGGAGTTAACATTATTTGGAAATTAAATCCCCTCTATATCCACAGAAAAATTTTATCCAGTTCTCAACTCCTTCCCAATCAATTCGAACTCTAACCTGGTGGGCTGAATATTTTATGGGAGAGGCTGATTCTTTAACCTGCACGCTGAGGCTCTCCATTAGCTGTTTTCCATTGATTTTGGCCTGACTAGGGCAGGGACTGTTGAACTGATATTGCCAGGGAGCAGCTGGATGATGGTGCAAGCTGCACCCGTGACCTGGGGTTGAAAATCCTGATTCTTCCCTAAACCAGTTTCCTAAATGACGAGCATTTGATGTCAGACAGATTTTTTAATGAAAATAGCATTTTGGCAGATTTTTTTGCTCCCTCATTAGGTCTAATGGCCACATGTAAAATATGAGCCTGAGTTGCCTAAGTGGGATCTGTTATTTTACACAGTAACTGGTGTAACCTGGAGGCAATAATATTAGTTTAGCAGGTAAGAACAACTTACTCAGCATTCCTCACAGGCTGRAGAGGAGGAAAAGGCAGCTGACCCCAAATGCTTTAAAAATACCCCTCCTAGCAGTGATGTGCTAAAGTAAACACTGAGGGGAAAATGCTGTGAAATGGTTTCATCAAGGACCAGTGTAATAAGAGGGCAACTCGAGTTGGGGCTAATTAAATTGTTCTAGCTACCAGAGGGATGGGATTTTCCAGCTGTGTGCAAGCGGCAATAACAAACTTTCCTTAGGGTGCAGATTCTTTCCTGGTTCTTTAGCTCTACACAGCTCAAATGTTATTCTTACTCATGACAGTCTCATCAGATACTTGGCTTCAGAAATGCTTGCCTGGCTGCATTAGCTATGGAAGAAAGCAAGCTGGGTGAATTGGATAAAGAATCCAGTGTCCTTGACAGCAGTGGGGTTTTGGGGCTGAGGTGGGGAGGAGGGAGGATGTTCCTGATAGCAGTTTTTCTGTGGGTTACTGTATATTCTCTGGAATTTCTTCAGCTATATTCAGCCTGAAATCCATATTTTCTGCCTTCCTTGTATAGTTAATTCTTATTTGTTTGTGCAGTTTTTTGAATTTCAGTATTTTCAAGATTGGCTAAAAAAAAAAAACCAGGCTCCTTTTTTTAGATGGCTGGTGGGTGACTTTAATATAGGATGAAAATATTGCTACAGTGTTGCTGCGCTTTGGAGATCACTCCCCAGAAGTAAAAAGAGAAATAAAGACTATTTATTAATGGCTCACTGTATATTCTAAGAAAGACAAGAAATTATCATAGAGCAATAAACTGGATAAAAGATGGAGAACTTTTGACTGTAGAAGAGTTTTTTATATATGTATGCATATATATATATATTACATGCAGAAAAATGTACGATTTATTTTCTGATTTTAGTCATTAAGCAATTATACCTGATGAGTAAGGACAGAACAGAGGGTCAGCTGTACTTTCTAAATTATACAGACAGTGACAGGGCTTCATTCATCATGGTAACTGAGATCTTCACTGTCCATGCTTTAGTTAATAAGATGTCCAGGACAGGCAGCTGTAGCTTCACTCACTTGCCAACCCAGTCAGAGAAAGGGCAATGGAACTCTGAAGCCTGAGTGGCTGATGTTGCAATGAATATGTGCTTGTCATTGACAGCAACTCCGTACTTTATACAGCTTAATTTCACAAAGAAATGCTGCTGCCACAACGATTTTAAATGAGTTTTGCTGAAGAAATCAGGCAGGACAGGTGGAAGTATCAAAGCACCGATGTACTTATTACGAAGTCTTAATTCCAATTTATTGGGGATTTTTCTTGTGTTAATTGGACATTTATATGCTTATAATGTGTTAGGAAAATCTGAATTTTCAGGGAAGATATACAACTAAAGATATCCTCATCTGAAAAAAATAAGTAGAGTCAAAATAAAAAATGCTGTGGAAATGTAGAATTCACTTTAACTGCTAAGAGATACTAATGCCTTCATAAGAACTGCAAACACGGCAAAACTGATAAAAGGATTCATGTTTCTGCAGTACTTAACACATAAGAAGCTAATATGGAGTTGTTAAGACATTAAACACCGAAAGTGCTTCTGGTGCTTTTGATGAGGAGCTTCAAAAGTTGAATCATTTTCCCCCTGCCCTGCAGAAATATCTGTCATCCCCCAAGTTAGCTCACTGTGCAGCAGCAGTGGCTGCAGAACTTGGGGAAAAGTTTGGGCTGCAAATCCCCATCACCCATGGCTGGATCATGATTTGGGTGCTGGGAATGACCCAGKTGAGGTCTGGAAGATGCCACCAGCAACTCCTCCACTTGCTGCTCTTATCTTCTGACCAGCTGTTTCCTTCCAGCTGGCTGGTGAGTGCTGAGGCGAGCCAGGGCAGAGGTCCCAGGGAGTCTGTGAGGCTCAGGCTGAATGGCCTTGCAGGACAATGTTGTGTGTGCTTTCTGCTGCAGAAGAAACGAGCAGTGTGCTGAGAAAATTAATTGCATCCCTGTATGCTACAGCTGCAAATTAGATGATTATTTTTATTCTCTTTTCCCATCAAACCCACTTAAGCGTTACATAGATGGAAAATTCTTATAAGATGAATATGCAAACATCTCCCCCTTTCCCACAGTCAGACCTAGTGAGATAATTTGGGGTTAGAATGGCATAGTCCTTATAATAGGCTTAAGGCATTTCATGCAGGACATCCATGACTCATTAGCTCATTGTTCTTCACTGATGTACAAAATCTTTCCCTTCATACAAGATATTTCTTACCTGTCTATTATGTTGACATCTAAGCACTGACTCTTCAGTGTTCATGCCTTATGTAACAGACAGCTTGGAACAGTCATGCAGATAAGTAGGGAATGACTCTACAATGCTGCTCGTACTTTGCACTATGCATGAACTATTTTCTTCACTGTAAGTAGATAAAGGACAGCAAAGGTATAACCTGCAGTGAAATCAGCCCTGCTCTGGATAGCATCCCAGTGGTACTTTGGCACAAGAGAAAAAAGTGTGCTTTTGTTCTCACAGAAGCAACATCATAGCCGACAAAACTCCAGCTGTTCTGCCTCTATGCTATTCTGAGTTTCTAAGAAATGCATATTTCACCTGTAAAACGTGTTGGGTTAATTTTCTGGTCTGTGCCACATTAGTAGAGCCTCATGAGAAAAGAGATGTTGGTGTGAGTCATGGTACTTACAAAATGTTTGGGAACACATGATGAAGTTCACATGAGACCAACAGCAGTTACCAGAAAAACACTGAAGTACTGGAAGAACTTTTAGAAGAGAAGATGGGAGAAATTAGAAGATTATACACTTCAGTTACACACAGGCATACTGCATAGTGAAAGGTAATGATTGAGTCCTTCAGCTATAGAGAAAAATGCATGGAGAGAAACATTTCCTTGGAGGCTAATAAACAAATCCAACACTTTTGACTTGGGAAGTCCCAGGCCACATTAAGGTGAGGGGACATCTTGCAGAATAACCTCTGTGCTCAACCTGTTCTTTTACATATCCCCAAGTATTTCCTCTTCCTACGTGAACATTCCGTCTGACCCTGAATGGTTCCTGTTTTCATTTGCTGCCATTCTCTCAAATAATACTTTGTGATAACAAATGTGCTGAACAAACACATTTCTTCTTCTATCACTGAGGCAGTTAAGGAATCAGTCCACTGTAATGAGTGGTTTGTGTTCAAGTGATCTATTTTCCTTCTGCTCCAAGACTGTAAGGAGAGCAGTACATTTTTATTTTCCCTGTTGTGGCTTGTCTGATATTCTTCTATATGTATCACATGTTCTTATTAGATCTCAGAGGTCTGAAGGGCTGTTTGCTGATACACAGGGTGCCTAAGCTTTCCGGTACAGGCCTGTATTCTGGGACAGAGAATTTCTTTTTTTGATGGTCTGGACATTGTTGTTTGACTGCAAAGTACGTTTTGACGCATTTTTGGATATTTGTCTCATGTCAGTCTTTCTAGGACACTTCAGAAGAATTGAGGCTTCTTTCTGTTCATTAGACAGACTGAGGGAAAAATGTTATGAATAGTTGTAAATGTTTGTCTTACGTGTTTCACACAGTTCTCTCCAGACCTTTTCTTAGAAAGGACATGRAAATATATTGTCCAATGGTCTGAGTTCTCACGTCTTTTATATTTCTGGAAGGGCTACAATTTTGTATTCTTATTCACTTGTCTTTCATTTAATGCCATAACTCATGCCTGGATAAGTTGTCAGTAATTGCAGTCCCTTTCTTGCAGCATACGTCTAAAATAATAGTGCTGCTCCCTCAGAGCATGGGCTGAAAGCACTCTGGAGCAGCTTGAAGTGGCTTTTAAGAAATGCCCTCCAGTGATTTATAGCCATGTCCTACTTGAATGGCTTCCTTCTCCTGAAAGAGCTGGGTGAACTTTTCATGCACAAACATCACTGCAAGACATTTCTTTCAATTTGTGTCTACCTTTATTCCATTCATGTTAGTGTCACTGAGAAGAAGTTAAGGCTGCTCCTTTCATAGGAAAGTTCTTCGTCTCTTGCCCATGTCATCACTTTTGTCTTTACCTTTTCATTTACGTCATAAGTGTTTTAGAATAGGTCACTAGTTCTCTGACGTATGGGACAAATGCATCAAGAGGAAGAAACCATGGTTGTTTCATTCTTTGGTCGGTCAATGCCTCAGAGTTTGCAAATATCTGTGACTTACGTGAGATAATTTGAGGTTTTGAAGTTGGTTACAGTGTTTCTGAATTGATTTATTATCCTCACTCAGGGTTTGTATTAATTTTGCCTTTCCAGGGGTTGTATCGCAATATTTCCACAAATAATCAACATTTTGTATTTATCCAGATCTAGATATGCTGTTTGAAGGATCTGTGGTCCCAGTCTGATGCTGCCATCTCCCATCTGAGCTCTGGGTTTCTTGTTGGCTGTTCTCTGCTCCATTCAAGCCCTGCCTTGCAGACTCTTTGTCCCTTCTTCCAGAAGGCAAACATTGCTGGAACTACCTCATTCAAATCGTTGTCAGTATCGTTTTCCAGCTGAAACACTTGGAAATATTTTTGCCTTCCTTAAACTGACAACAGTGCTTACGTTTTATTTTTCATTTTATTTATCTCTTATCTATGTATTTCCGCATTTGCTTTTGTAGCAATTTAATACATCTTTCTTACAATTTCCATATTTATATATATTATTTGTTGCTCTAGCTCTGTGCCCGACTCACATGCTCTATATTTGGTTCTGAGCTTATTTACTAGCTCTGCATGTAGCTCTTAGTTGATTTATTATGGGCTGTCAGAGTATTCCCATTTGAGCTCCTTCATACTTCGTTGCTATAATTAATCTATCACAACATTGGTTCAGATTTTAAGATTTGATCATTAGTCAGCCATTTTGCACAGGTTGACAATATATTTATTTCGTACTTTTCCTATGGAGATGTAAGTACAGTCTTTAAACAAGAATCATTTGTCTGGACTGAAAATACTTTTGGACCATTGCTAGGATTTTACATAGATGCTCCTGGTCTGTTATCAAGATGGTCAGGTCTGCCGAGGCCTAAGACAGCTTTTGTTATCACTATGAATAACACAGTTGTTCTTGCTTAGTTCCATTTCTACCTTCATTCCAATATCTTCATTTGCATCTTATGGTGTGAAAATTTCCATTTGCAAAAGGCTTCCCTGTCATAGCTACACGCATTGAGGTGCAGGTTTAATACATCAATATCATTACGTTTTTACTAATACTTGTGTGTTTCTTTTACTTTTACACATTTACTTGTGGATAAACGGTTGAGGGAAGGATTGGTTTGTCCTGTTAGTGCTTGCACTTAACGGCAGGAGCCAAGTTTAGATACTAATTTTATTGTTAAAAATGAGGGCAACATTCAGGTTCTATTCCTGCTTTCATATACAGTATTCTTTTAAATTCAGGATTCATAGGTAGTAAATATTTTAAATTCCCAACATTATCTTCTTTATTAAAATAATATGATACAATATGGTGATTTCTATAATGAAGGGATGTTTTATAGATTGGTTTAGCTAGATTCAGTTTTAACTGGTGAAAGTTGAGAGATGTGATTTTTTCCAAGGCTGCTTCTCTGTGTTCAGTGGCCATATTTTCTTGCCTATTTATTTCACCCTCATTCCTCTATTGCTTCCTTCAAAAATATTGCTAGTCAATTCCAGACTGACCATCATTTTTTTTTCCCTTCACTCCTAACACCTCTCTTCCCCTCTTCTGGGGAGTTGGAGATGCTAGAGCTGATAAGAAATTATAATTGGAAAGTGCAGAAAAATACTCTGATTTTAGTAATTTGGGATATAGAGTTGGAAACCAGTATCATTTGAAGATTATAGTGTGTCAGATAAACTCCAGTGATCAAAAATAAATGTTTACTTTAATAACTGATTTTCAATAGCAATGACTTCCACCCAACCCCAAATTGTCCTGTCATATGTTTCAATACTGTTCTTTAACATGTCCTTTGCAGCTTTGCAATGTCACTCTGCTCTTTCATCAGCGTTTACACAAGCACGAGCCATTAGCTGGAAGTCCACAAAACTGTTCTTCTCTTTTGCAGGTCATTTTTATGGATTCTTYGTGCAAGGCTGACAGCCACCTTTATATTTTGCCTACGTATCAGTCTCTTCTGAAACACACAACTGCCTATGGTAAAGTGTAGTCCACTAATTTCATTGACTTAAGGCTGGGAGCATTGATAAGAAAAAGTTTGCTTAAAATCTTCTTTTATTACTCAAACTAATTTCTTGCATACATGACAATTCTGACAAGTTAATTTTTGTTTATTTTAATTGGAGTTTTAAGTTATACAGGCACCTATGATTAATCTGTCACCCTGGACGTATAAATTATACAAATTTAAAATTTAGAGCACTCATTTTAAATATAATTTCGTCAAACTTCTCTAAAATTGTCCCCAGCAAAGAAGCACAGCATATATTTCACAGCTATTTCTAATATAC
Source organism: Amblyornis subalaris (assembly GCA_018881555.1). Taxonomy (NCBI): domain Eukaryota; kingdom Metazoa; phylum Chordata; class Aves; order Passeriformes; family Ptilonorhynchidae; genus Amblyornis; species Amblyornis subalaris. The sequence goes on from JACAXG010000055.1 coordinate 429,230, forward strand.
ACTTCCATTAATAGGGAGCAATACAAAAATAAATTGAGGGCATGCTGAGCTATAAGACAACATTTAGATGACAGAGAATTGATTTTCTATAAAGCTGAGGGATTTTATAAAAAAAGTAAATAAATTCTTCAGGGAACAATTTGCAAATGAAATATGTGAAATTGGATGTCTCTAAGTCACACATCAGTTTGATTTTCATAAACACATTTGCTTGTTGATGTTGTAAGTGATCGTTGCTCAGTCTTCTTGAAAACATCAAATGGGGCATGATAATTACAGCAACAACATCATTAGGGCTGGACCTCCTGCAAAGCTGGAGCTGAGAAGGTCTGTGTTTTCTGTTGGAGTTCACCTTAAACATCCATAAAAAATGGATGCAATCTATTCTGTTCAATGGGTGCCAGTAGGAGGCTGATTTGGGACCCTTGTGCTGCTGAACCGTGGAGGATGGAAATGGGGCACGTTCTGTCACTTCATCCCACTGTCCTGCCAGGAGGGCAAGACCCAGGTTATGGCATGAGCTGGACCAGGGGTACCCCAAGAGGAGTGCTGGGTGGGAACAATTCCTTCCCTGCTCCCTCTTTCTTCTTTATTGAGAGTAAATCATAGGAAGAAGAAGCACATACTTTTGACATGGCCATTATGACCAATATGGAACTGTACTATGGGATATAATAAATTTTTTCAAAGTTCAGTATGAACTAGAGGCAGTCTATGCATTTTGTTGTAAGAGGTTGTTGAGATGCAGTTATCAGAAAGAGTTCTCAGCCCAGTTTCTCAAAACAGATCCATTAAACAATTAAAAAGAATTTCAATCTTATTTTGCAATCAGACGGTATGTATTATTTTAAGCAGTTTCACTGCCTTGAAGAATATGAAGCAGGAGACAGATTCATGTGGACAGACATGGATATTTATTTCTTTAGTAACAAAGTAATTTGCAGCACTCTAGTTGCTGCTAGCAGAGAATATGTAAGTCATAAAGTGCAGTTAGGTGATAAATTTATTTATAAAGTACCTTAGCCACTTCCTTCTTCTCTGCTCACTAATCATTCTCCCCCAGGAGTTACTCTAATTTTAATCCACCAGGCAGATAGGTAAGTGGTATGCAGGGTAGATAAGAATAAATCCTTGTCTCCTGCAAATGTAAGATTTTCTGCCCAAATTTATTCGAAACTAAGGCACATCATGAATGTGGACTAGTCTAATCTGACATTTGAAATAAAAAATTCACAACCACGAGGATACTGTTTTGTTGTCTTGAAAGCCTGCAAGCAGGACCTATATCTCTTCAGAATACAGACTTTTTCAGTTCCTCACTTTGAGTTCCAGAAAGCCTTGATAAAACGTCTATTAAGGCTCTGATACCTTAAAGCTTCTTTGGGTTCCTGTTAGCTGGCTTTCACTTCTTTATGCAGTTGAGTTCCTGGTGAGGGAGGCATACAGCTTTGTAAGAGAAGAGTTAGAAATTGCCTGTTTCAAGCAGCACTTTAGAATACTTGCTCTAAATTTCTGGTGCACCACATGATACACGACGCATGCTACCATAATACCCTCAGCAAGATGAGTGCGTTGCATGCCAACTAACAAGTCATGATACAACTGCTTTTGCTCTGTGAACAGGAAGCCAATAATGGGAAAAAAAAAAAAAAGAGACATTCTAGACAGAAATTCTTCTGTCTTAAAACGTTCAGAAAAGTGCCATTATATCCATTCAGAGAGCTTAACTTTCATACCTGTCCCTTTCAGCTGCTCAACATTTGTATCCCAAAAGGCATTCATATTTATAGGATTTGTAACACTAGAGAGATTGGAAAAGTTATTTAAAAAAATTAGAATAAAACTCTTGCAACACTACACTCTTGTTTTTCRAATTGGTTCAGAACATCGTCAGAAGGCAGTGCTCTCCCTGCACATCCTAGTCCCTCTATAGGATACTCAGTGCCTCTTCCATCTGCCTTATGGCTGCAAGAAAATGCAAGAGCTAAGCAGAGCAGAAGGAGTCATCTTGTAGTCAATCTCTGCTTTGCATCAGCAAACCATAAATATTGTTAATTGCTGCTTAGCTGCTCAACCCAGATTGTCAGGGACTTGGAGTGAAAGACTGAACAATGTATGAATTTGTGGTGGATGTTGGATAGCAGCTTCTGGGTAAAAAAGCAACTCTAAAATCCTACAAAGGAAGCCATCTCATAAATATTACCAAAACCCAGGAGTAATTCTGTTTTCCTGAAAATGTTTCTTTTTCCGTACTCCTTTTTTTCTCCTTGAAATCTGTATCTCTGGTAYATAGCTAATGAAAGAGAGAGATGTGGCTTAGGCTGTATGTAAGGCAAAGTTTTACAGAACTCAGGTGGAGTGACTTTCCTTTTCACAACTCTAGCCTAAATCACTACCCACTCATGATCATTTTATGGCATACATGCATGCTGTTTAATTAAGGATAATGCCAAGCAGGTGAAAATGTTTAAAAAAAGAGTTAATCCCAATTTAGTGCCTTACTGATGAGTGGAGTTATGCCGGTGTGCAGCCTTTTAATGTGATAAGTTTGTTGATAATGTGATAGCACCTTCGGTGAGAACAAAAGGAAGAGAAAAGAGGAACTTAGTCAGCTGCTTGAGGAGATTCAGAGCTGCCTGCAGAACCATTAAAAGCATGGCCATGAGATTTGTCTCCCTGCACGTGTGATGTGTGTTACCAAAATGCCTCCTATGAAACAGAGAACACTTGGGTGTTACAAATCAGTTTCCCACAGGAGGAGGAATCAGTTGTAGGATAGATCTCACTGTAAATAGTTTATTGCCATTATATACTCCATCTGAACATAAATAGTCACTAAAGACACCGAGGCAGTTCTTTATTCTAGGAATCCTGACGAGAGCCTGGATTCCAATGCCAAGGAATGGTTTTCTACRCCAAGAGCTGGCTGAAGATCATGATTCTGTAGAAATCTTCTGATGTCCACATTTCCCCAGGCAGAGGGCTGGGATTGTGTGGTTTTTCTTACACATGCTACTCCTGTGCCAAAACAATCTCTTCCTCCAGGTGTTGTTGGCACCAGCTGTGCTAGCAGTTGAACAGAGTCAGGGGCCAGGCTGGGGAAATGCCCTTGGGACCAGAGGGTGGGCCTTGCTCTTCTAGTAGTAATTTGTTGGCACAAAGATAGATTTTCTGACCAATACTTTCAGATTGCTGTCACTGTACTCCCAGGATAGCACAGGTACACCAAGGTGGATCCTCAGTAACTGGTCTGGCCAGACAGAGAAGAGACTTAGAAAGAGGTGACAAGATGAAGAGGTGTCTAAGGTGAGATGGAAAAAAGACTGAGGGAAGGAGAATTCGGASGTTAACAGGAAGAAAAGAGAAGAGAAAAGAGGATCAGTATCAATAATAGTCTGTCTCATCTTTCCATTCTCTTCTGCTGTTCCCTAAAGACAATCCTACAGTTACCCATCCTCTTCTACCTTCCCACCTTGTACCACAGGAAGATTGCTCCATTCATCTTGTGATTGCAATCAAAATGAATTTTGCACTGCTATCTGTGCACTATTTTATTACTGGCATTGTTCATAACTTGAGGCCAGAGTCAGCAGCCCCACTGAGAGCCAGACCAAGTGCAGAGCCCTCAGCACCCTTCTGGCAGGGCACGGGCTGGCGATTCCACCTCTGGGGTACAAGTGGGGCCGTTCTGCTGCAGGAGGAGACAGTGCAGCTGAACGGCAGCAGACAGCTGAAGTGTTTTGCTGCTTTTATCCTCAACTTCTTCTGTCTTTATTCATGTGGAAATTTATTATTTTTGTGAATTCAGATGGAGAAAGCACACTTGAAAGCTTTTGCTTTCACTGCAGCAGAGTACAACACGACGGACAAAGAAATTAATTTCCATGGCTAAACATAATGTGCATGTTCCTTGTACACCAGCTTCAACCAACATGGGAACAATATGTTTGCTCTTCAGGCAAATAGTATTCAGGTTGCGAAAAATAAAGATGTCACGTCCATACCGCTAGTGCAGTAGAGACTTTTATAGCTTTTCTGATTATACTGTCATTTGGAGGAAAAAATATAACTTTGTATCATTAATCAGCTCATAAGTTAAATTGTAAACCAACTATTCATTAAACTTTGTTCTTATTCTGCAGCTGGATAGCCTTTGTGTTTCTGTAGCCCTCTCTTTCTTGCAGTTTCTAATAATTCCTTCAGAGATAAATTTCTTAATAAGACATATACTGAGACGTAAATCTATAGCTTTTCTTTGATGAAAAGTTTCAACTGTGGATGGCCAGAAACTTCTTGAAAAAATGATCCATCTTTATATTCCATGCTAGGTGCAGAATAGTGGAAAATCAAATCAGTAACCACAGTTTTATTAATTTTAATGTGATAAAGTCAAATTTATTACTCTAATTTGAAATCATTACAGTGATTCCCTCTGAATTCCCTCTGAATCTTCTTCTTTATAAGACTTACTAGCAAATGTGCCAAGGCCTTTCATTAGCACAAATTAGAGCAAATGCAAGGATTTGTACTTCAATAAATTTTCACGGATGCATGAAATTGCATGGCCAATAATTGCAGCCAGCTCAGTTATTTCACAGATTATACTGTGTGCAGAGGAAATTAAATCAAACCAGTGCAAACTCCAATCTGGACAGTTACCCACAAACAAAGAAGAATGCTGCTATACTCAAATGAGGGCCCTCAAGAGAAAAACCTTGGTAGTTTTATTTTTGTTATCTGTGACTTTGGACCTCATAGACCTTGCTGGGAGACAAGCTCAGTTCCGGCACAGGTTTCCAAGATGCACTACCTCTATGTGTGTAAAACCATGACTCATTGAAGGACCTTTAGATTTCCTACACCAGTTTTCACAAAGATGAGATTTCTGTAGCCTTGAGTAGCAGTTTTCGTTCTCTTCTCCAAGATTTTGAGCAGAGCATTGTTCTTTGCCCTGCATCATTGCTTGTTGCACACCGCTGATACAAACTGTTAAACAGCTGCTGTGTTCCGCGAGAGAGCTTCTACTGCAATAATATGACTGAAACACAAATCCTTCCCACTAACAAACAAATCTGAAAAACAAGGAACCAACAGATGAAAACACACGAGTCAGCCAGACAAATAAGTGCAAGCAGGGACCACAAATCTGATGCACAAGAGAAACTGAACCTGTCACTTAGCATATGCCAGACTCAGGTTCAGAGCAGGGAAGTTCCTATGCGGAAAATGCAAAAGAGTTCAAGGTTAGATTGGATGGAGCTTTGAGCAACCTGGTCTAGTAGATGTTGTTACCACCATTCCCTAAAGGYGAGGGTAACCCAGGTTCTTGGTCATAGATCCCTTGGGGTGGATTAGAGTGAAACAAAACTGAATGATTGGTGTTTATAAATATATAAATATATATAAAAATATATTTGTATATTTTTATATAAATATATAAACAAATATATAAATGTATAAATATAAATATATGTAGGGTTGATTTTAGAACAATACGGTTGCTATGGAAAGCAGGTATACAGCCATTTTAGTTATTACTTATTGTAATATAGCACTATGAAAGCACAAAAATATCACCTAAGCAAATATACAAGGGAAAAGAAAGAAAGGAGGAGAAAGAAAGGATGAGAGTAAAAATGTATCACCACCCATGGATCTCACGATGAGACTTGATTGTTGCAGTTTAGATGTCCATTGGTCAAAGTTATGGTTGTTGAAGTGATGGTCGCCACCTTGATCCATCACAGGTGGGGAAAAAGCCCATAGAACACAAAGCCTGATGGGTTAATATATGCTCAGGTACCGGTGGGAACACCCAGATACTTCCCCTGGGAAGGGGGAGCTTTCAGACCTCTGGTGGAAGGTCTCAGAAATGAGTCTGGGGGCACTTTGGGGGTCTTTGATGGTTTATGACACCTTCTAAGACATGACAGCTGTCTCTCATGCCAGTGCAGTTAAGCCAGGTATGCCACMTGAGAAGGGATGAACACCCTCAGGGCATTCCCTGGGGGAGAGGGGGAGTTTTACAACTAAGTTGCGTAGGGGAGGGCCATTGGCCTGATAAAAAGCACCATCCCACGTTGCAGGATCTGCCTCATATCAGCCTCAAAGCCCAGCTTGTAACCTCTGGCGGTGATTGTTCACCCCTTCCATCCTATGCAGACCAGGGTCTGCATTACACACCCAAACCCTCACCTCCTTCCCCTCGGGGGGGTGTGCGAGCCTGGCCTCGGCAAAGCACCCCGTCCTTCCACAAACGGGCAGTTGTTTTGAGTCATTAACCATTAACTTTGCAGTCCTTCACAGGTGTCCCTGCCCACCGCAGGGGGTTTGGAGCTAAATGATCTTTAAGTGCCCTCCCAACCCAAACCATTCCATGATTCTAGGGAAATGCTGGCTCACTGGCAGASCCCAGCTTCGCCAGACGTATTCCTGCAGCAGCCACCACTCTGCCCTGTGCCCCAAACCAACCAGGTCACTCACCATCTCCCTGCACGCCAACCTCTCAGCCAGGCAGGGCAGTCTGAGCGGGCAGGGAGTGACACTCACAGCCATCCTGGTGTCTCTGGACTCCCCATAGCTGTATACACAGATCTAAATGCACTCTGAAGCAGTCTCAAGCACTCTAATTATTCCTCTTGCCTGCAGCTCATGCCAGGGACACGGTGTGTAGGCACTGATAATGAATCAGTTAGCCAAACCTCTGGGGCAAAGCAGCTGTGGCAGTTACAGAGAAAAGCAGTATCAGAGAGGAGAAAAAAGCAAACCTGAAATTAAAAAAAGTTACCCAAAAAATACAGGGTGCAAAGTGTCAGGGGAACATCTCTTCATCCCAAAATACTGACTGAAAGAGGAAGAATCTAGAGTTATTTTGCCGTGGGCTTCAGTCTAGCTAATTGCCTTACCATTAATTGCGTGCCAGGATGACAAACTTCAGAGGGTACATGTCCTCAGAGGCCTCAGTGATCTGCAGATGTCCAGAGAGAAAATAAAATCCGAGGCCATGGTGCAAGGAGCATCTGTGGCTGATTGGCATGGGGGCTGGGTCTGCAGGAAGGATTGCTGTGGACATGCCTGGTGAGGCCAGCAATGAGGAGAAGGGGCCTGGAAGGCTGGGGGAGTGAAAAAGATAAAGCTGGTGGTATGTGATATGAGAAGAGTAGATACATTCTGGTCCTCAAGGAGTACCAAGTGTGGTACTAGACAGCTCCATTTTCCAAAATATCCAGCCTTTCCTTCCCTGGGACTGCAACTGGACACGCCGTTAGGGGTAGGGAAAATGAAGTCACTTGCTGTCACTGCTGTTTATTCAGTTCCATTCATACAAAAATTGTCTCGTGCATGGGGCAAGCACCACTCCGTGGTTATTCTAACTCTAACCTGTCTATGCTACCATGCTTGCACCATTGTATGTCGCCTTCTGTATCTGGTATCATGTTCCTTGAGTAAATGACTTCTTTTTTAAAAGTAGAATAGTATTTGCTTCAAAAATCATGAACAGGTGTAAATGAGGGTATGTAACACATAGTATCTTGAAAAGGAAACATTTTGTGCAAATGGACTTGCACAAGTGTCCAAAAATCCACTTTTCATTGCAATAACTCAGATGTGGCTTCTATATAGCATGTCTACGAAGATAAATGAGCCTTTCTGCTGTCTGTAAATGATTTATTGTCTCCCCACTCATGCTATATTTTATAATGGATGAATTTAGGATTAAAATAAGGTTACGTATAATTGCCAGCAGTGCTCGGCTTAAGTACCAGTTTGTCCCACCTCTGTATATCAATCCCAGTACTTTGAAATGCAGTTAATACCTGTCTCATTATTAACTGCTAATATTGATATCAAAGTAAACAAATCCAGAGATAAGATGAAAAAATATTCTGCAATGGTTCATTAACATTTGTTTTTCTAGTCTRTGAACCAAAATGGAAAGGATTTCCTCAAAAATGACTTTACCAGAATGGAGAACAAGCACCTCAGTATTTGACCTTATGACTATGACCTTCATAATTACAGGTAATTAGGGATGTAATTGAGATTTATCTTTCAGAAAGCAACACGAGTACTTGCTGGGAGTTCTGTTCTTTTGCAACATGTTCTCCAAATTTACTGTGAGATTGAAAGTCACATTGAGTGCTGATATCTAGTCTTTTAAACATATTATGGTAGAAATCAAGTAGTGTAATCAAGTCTTGTCCAAAATGCTGAAACCTCCAGAGGTCGTTCCATYGACATCTTTGTAGTTTTGCTCTGCTCTGGGTTTCTTCATCTCCTGTTCAATCCCTRTAAAGTTTCCTGCTGCATCTCAGTGTTGGAAACTTGAGTGGAAGAGGGAAATACACTATGGTTAATAGTACACTCTTTCTCTTCAGACTGTTTCCATAATGATAAGCATGTTGAGAGTCCTGACCTTGAATGGATCTGGGAACTATCAAACAAATATGCTCTCAAAAAACTCCAAACAATAAAGATGTGCTCCATCACCACATGTTTCAAGTTGCTTTTCTTCAGAGAGCGAATCTTCTTTCATGTTAATTTAAGGATCCTGCTGTTTTAACTTCTTGAAATTACATATTTGAACTTATCTTCTTTTATACACTGCATATTTTTTCCCTACATATTTGCAGGAGATTTGTACCTAGAATGAATGATAAATGCAACAAAAAGGAGGTACACAGCATGGATTASGGAAGATCACTTTTATTTTGGATGATTTCTAACAGAGTCTGTGGTAATTGTATGCCTTGTAGATAAGTTTGTAGAAATTTGAATTTCTGAGCGATGCATACCAGTCTGTTGGTGATAAATGACAGAGAAGAATGCAGCAGCCCTGGCCTCCCACATGACAAAATTCAACTGGGGCCCTTTCGGTGCCAGCTGAAAGACTTCAACAATTTTCATGGTAAAGATACAGAAAAAGGGGCTGACACCACAAAAACCTCTATTTTTCTTTTCAGGATATAAGGCCTGTAGATATCATAGACAGAAGATAATGAATGTGAGAGCTGGGATTGATTTGTCCTAACACAAGCAGTTAGGGATTGGATTCAGTTTATGTTCGTATGAAATCATCTGCATAAAGGGGTACAATTCAGTTGTCTAAACATTAGGAGCTTCTGCTGTTTGAGGTGCCTGAGGTTATTCCACATGATTTCTTACTGCCCCTCCAGAAGGACATAGGTTTCCCATAAATCCCATGTCTTCCTGTAGGACATCTCAGAAAATGTCAGGTTCCCTTTTTAGGTGTCTGATCAAGAGATGTCTATTTTGGGGTGAACTGAACTGAACTGAACTTGTGGCTCCACTGGATGCACTGAATTCACTCCCAAGGACTAGCATTGGACCTGACAGAGCTCGTTCACATGTAAACACCTGCATTACAGAAACCTGAACTTAGAAGTCTTGTCTGGACTCAAGTCTGATCTATCTTCAGTGTTCAACACAAAAGGGTCAGTTCAGTTACATTTGTCAGGTGAATTGCCCTCTAGAAGGGCATATCCTGGAACCCATGGAGACATTTCAGACAGACTGCTAGACATCCAAGGGGAGGTAGTGTGAATCTATTTGCCTTCATTATTTGGAAAGTTAGCATGCTACAAGAAGATAACACTGAACAAAACTCAGAAAAATATTCTAGGAGAATTAAACTGTTTTTCCTTCTGTTGTAGAGTTGTTGAGGATGGCAACACGGGTAGAGATTATCTCTGAGGTAGAAATCCACAGCCATAGTGGCTCTATCTCTGGTCAGCACTAAAGGCCTTGTTAACTGAGGCCAGAATCAGATTTATGGTCTATTTACATCTGCAGAACCATGTTCATTTATGGTGCAGCAATAAACATATTGTACTCGTCTCCCAAGATTTACCACCATCTACTGGTTGTTTGCAGCTGGTTTTCCCAAGGTTATTCTTAGTGATTTTAAACCATTTCTGCTTGTGAGCATGTGTCAGACAAAGTGRTGTACAGCAGCCTTTACTCAGACATGGTACATTGCCACAGATCCTTTGCTAAAGCTTCTTGACCTTTTTTTATTTACAGTGTCCAGGGTTGAAGGATTACTTGCATGTACATTTTGGTTATTGGAGATAAGGACCCTGACAATTTTGTTCACACATTGCTAACTTTATTGAATTGTTCTCTGTGTCATGGTGTACAGCCTCTGCTATGAGAAGGACATGGATTTTTGATGGAGAAGATTAATTATTCTCTGTTTTCTGAACTAAAACTTGCATGCTTCTGGATTTCTACAGAAAATTCACTACAAAATTGTCATCCAGTTTTAGCCTTTGGGTATGTTCCCAGCTAAAAGGGACAGAACTTCACTGAGCATGTCAGCAGAAACCTCAGGTGTGAGAGTTCATGTTCAGAGATGATCTGATTTAGGCTTTGTAATCTTTGGCACCATAATTCTGCCCTTCTCTCAGGCCTATCATCACGTGGCACWCTCTGAAGAATAAAACAGGGCTTTTGCTGTGATAAAACCCAATAAGAACAAATCTGAAGCAAGGTAGATGAAATACCTATATAAGAACCTCCATGAGGAATACATTCAGGGTTCATTAAAAAGCATCTGTCATTGCCCCTGCCCCTGACCCTGGGTTAACCTTTAAGAAGCACCCATGCTTTCATTTCCTTTTCTCACTTTGACTGAGCATGTACTTTTCACATCTCTATTGCTTTTAATTCAGCAGCTAAGCTGAAGAGGATGAGGTTTATGTCTTGCTGCATAGTGCAGGCACAAAAGCATACAAAGCAGTGTGCAATGAAGCACAGGCTCACTCAAAGCCAGCACAAAACTGCTCAGACCAGAAACAAATGRGGTCAGAGCTCCTTTCCTTTGAAGCAAAGGAAAAGAATTTATGTCAGGACTCAAAATGATGCAACTTATTTCTCCCATTCTTCCTTGAAATTGGCCCTGCGCATTGCAGTGGCTGGTGTTAAGCTGTGTAAAGAGCCATTACATTTCCTGCCATCCGTCACACACTGCCTGCTCCTAAATGACCCCCAAAGGGAGAAACAGCCAAATCATAGGTACTCAAAATCTTGCCCATATTGATTTGGTGAAAAGATATTAGATATCAGTATTAGATATCAGTTCACTGATATTTATGGACACCTAAATCAACAAATTCCATCTGGACAAATTTGATTCATGGTAATACCACACATTTTTTATTATTGAGCTATTTATGCCTCTATTTATTGAACTAAATATCCACCCTTTTACCCATATCCAGTCCCTGTTATTTCTCATTTAAAAGTATAAGTAAATGCAAGAAGAAAATAATACTCATCTGTAAAAGTGTATAGATTTATATCATTTTTTGGACAGGAGCCATAGCCTACTCTAGCAGAATAATAATCTATCACAGTAATGTTGGCTRGAAGTAAGTGAGAGGAGAAAGACTGAACAAGGATGCTGACCTGTACTAATAAGACTTTAGCTATTCACCTGTGAGCACAGAAGCACATGTAAGTATACAGTATAATCATCTTAACAGTATCTGTCATGCTATGCTTTGGAAGGGCAGGGTATAAAGAATGTGTTCAGCTGGTTTGGAAAAAAAAAAAAGAAAAAGTCGATTCTTTATAGTCAGCAGAATTCTTTACAAAATTTCCCAAGGAGAAAGCAGATGCTGAGTAGCACAAAATTAATCTTGTAACATACTAGCTATAAAGTACAGTAACACAAATCAATACTGCAGCCCTAAACTATCAGCTGCTGAGCATGGGAATAGTCAGCTGTATTGTGTAGGACATACCTCCGGTTTTTCACAAGGAGTTTCTTTTTTAGGGACTGAGCCAGTGCCTGCTGGAAACAGTGACAGAAACATGGCTTTGGATCAAGCCCTGAGCTGTAGATTTATACTGACCAGTACCTGAGGAACGCTGCAGTTGAGCCGGTGCTGCAGTGAAGTGTTGCTGGTTGTGTTATCCTACGCCGGAACCAGATCGCTCTGTGTTAGAAGAAAGCCAATTGCTTTTGAACTGTGCAATTTTAACCCAGCAAAATCTGACCCTCTAAGTGTAAAATTGCACATGGCAATTATTCGCTTCTACAGGAAAAGAACTCACTGTGTATTTAATGCTTCTGTCCAACAGCAATTAGGTTACTTTTATAGCTGAGTGTGTAGCACTTAATGCAGCAAAACCACTGCCTGTGGCAGCCATGGCTTACAAGCTCAGCTGCAGAAACACAGGCTCTTTCTGGAGACACGGGCATCAGCTCTTTTGCAGTTGCTCTGTGTCAGCTTAGCTCACCAAATGTCACGGTCTGGACAAACTTAGGAGGAAGACCCGAAGAGCTTCCTCTGCAAAAGATAGGGTGCAAAACTCCCCTCCCCTCCCCTTAAGAATTTCTCGGAGGAAAGTGAAAAAAACCCTGTTTATTTAGCAAAACCCAGCTGCTGGGGGGGTGCACGCAGGCACCAGGGGAAGTGAAAATAAAATAAAAATAAAAATGAATAATGTTAGATAATAAACCTCTCGTGAGGAGGATAACCTGAATGAATCAAAGTCCTGAGTCCTTGGCAGGTGTGGTCTTCCGCTCTGTCTCTAGCTAGCTGCTTGAGTRCGGAGTAGGCCCTGTCCAGGCCCAGGGGCTGTAGGCCCCGGAGAGATGGTATGCAGAGCAGAGCCCAGTTGTCTGCTGTACAGTTCCAAAGGAAGAAGAAAAAGAAAATACAATCCCAGGGGAAAAAAAAAAAAAAACAACCTGTCTTCTTCCCTTGCCTCAGGCAGAGGAGGGAAAAAGCCAAAAACAARTTTTAACTCCCTCCGAATATCCCTCAGCTGAGTAAAAACTAGGCAAAAGCTCACAAGAAAAAAGAAAGGTAAAGGTAAAAAAGTGTCCCTTCGCCTTCAACTATAGAAAGCGACTGCCCAGATGTTCTCTCYGCATCCAACTKYAGAAAAAGCAGTTGGAGAGAGTCCTCTCCTCTGAAGCAGAGTTTCTCCTATAACCACAACAAAGATAGCTGATAAAGGTGAAAGAATGTAAATATCCTTCGAAGAAAACCAAAACATAGCTCCTGGCTTCTTGAGCCAGCTTAAAGACACAAGTTAATACTTTTCATTAAGCAGGCGATTGAGATATATAGCATCATAAAGTCACTCCAGGACACCAAAGCTCAGGGAACAGAAATTTCCTGCATGAATATTCCGACCCCGAACCCTGCTTCTCATTTTGACTCACTGCAAGCCTGCCTCAGTCCCCATGTTTAGCAGGTGAAGGCATGAAACAGGCATTCAGCACTGCAAATGAAACAGTTCTGGGAGCAACATCTCCTCCTTGAACTCTTCATCTTTGAAGGCTGATATTTGCAGTAACAAAACCTAGTAGATAATCACAACTACAAAATATACCTATGGGCCAGTAGGATTCATTCAGAAAAGTCCCTTTGGCCCAGGCCACAAAGCCTGATACCCTCAAAAGCATCTCCCACTCTACCTTCTGAATGTCTCTATCATCTTCTACATGGTATGAGGGTCTGCTGTACCCCTCAGCTCCTGACATGTTGTGGGATGACCCAGCAGAGCAGCTGTATGAAGTTGAAATAGAGTTAAATGAAGTTTAATTTCTTGGCTGCTGAAACTTTGGAACAGGTTGCCCAGGGAAGCTGTGGATACCTCATCCCTGGAAGTGTTCAAGGCCAGGTTGGGTGGGGCTTTGAGAAAACTGCAGAGGGCTTGGAAAAAGACGATCTTTAAAGTTCTTTCCAATCCAAACCATACTATGAAAATGATCACTTCCAATGAGTCTGGTGACATATTTTGGCTACGGTAAAAGTGCTATTCATAGCACAGTACTTAAAATTGAATAATGTCTTGCAATATTCCTCTTTGATTATTTTCTAGTGAACAGTGGTCTGATGTAAAGGTTTTTCAAAGTCTGTGTTTCCACTGGTGTCCACAATTCCCTTCTGCCATCATTTCCCATATCATACCTTTCTCATATGAACTCTTTTCTACTAAACCAGCAAAGCTAAACTTTAAATGAAAAAATATATAAAGCTTATATAATAATTCTCCTTAATCAGCATCTGTTGATGATCTTTATATTTTATGACACTTTCCCAGTTTATATTTACTTACCATATCTATAAAAATGGCAATAAATCTCATAAATGTTCAGCACATAGAGAAGAGTTGCTGTGAATTCCAAGATGCAGTTCCTGATTATACAGCACACAGAACAAAGAATGCATAAGTAACTCACTGCAAAATGGGAGCCATACTTGGGCACATATTTTTTGTTCTTTGTATCACTGCTATGCAAAGGCAATTTTGTTTATTGGTGCTTTATCAAGCACTCTGGCAGGAAGATGCACAGACATTGGAGGAGATGTACTTCATTTGTCTGCCAGTACCTCACTTTCAAGAGGTTTCAAACACAGAACTTCAAAATTATTATCTTTCTTTTTCCCTGTGCCCCATTACTGTACTAGGTCTCTAAAAAGAACAGATTTTGTAGTAMAGAGATTAAAAAAAAAAAAAAAAAAAAAAARAAAATATTCAAACTCTGAACTTCAGTATTTACTCAACTTTGGTTTAAATCAGCCTTGGACTTCTTGAGTCCATGCCACTTCAGCCAAGTGTACTTGTGCTTGACAATGCTTCAGTGTGTAAGACATCAGCACTGCAGACAGAAAATGCCAGGATATACCCTTTTTTTTAGGTCTTTCCAATGGCTACCATCCCTGCCCTCTGTCCCTCACTATGACCACTCCACTCTGCTTCCAGAGGGGCATCAGCAGCAGTGACCAAAATCATAAGCAGGGCTCAGATGCACTTGTCTCTTCTGTGTTTCTGCCTACAGTTCTGAACTGGAATGGAAGCTGGGAAGATAACACAGAATAATAACTGTATTCTAATGTATAATTCTAACTGTGTTTCGCAGTAGCAGGTCCTTGTAGACAAGCTGTTAGAGGCACACAGGTGCATAACTGCAGCTTTGTTTAGCCTTCAGAATGTAATATTTGATTAACTTTTTATTGGTTTCTCTTAATTTATTCCACCCGATTCTTTATGACTTGCATGGATTTAATGTAAATTTAATGTGCCTGAAGACCACTAAGGAATAAAATTCCTAGAAAAAGCTACCACTGCTTGATTAGTATCTGTCAGATTCATTTGGTTACTGACTTTTTAATTGGAATATAGTTTTTGCTATTATTCMTGACTATTCATGCAGAATTTCATCTCTATATTCCTTATTTAACTGAATAGAGAAATAAGAAGATTTACATATTAAAAGTTTAAGTGATGAGCTGTTAATTGACATACCACATCCAGGCTCTCAAAATTAAATTATGTATCAATCAGCCATCTAGTCATTGTTACTCAAACTACCATTGGGAGTTTTGTTTTTATTCTGAATAGGAAGATATTATTGCTTATATATGTAAGTGCAAACACATTTCTAATTTTTTGTCACAGACAAGCATCACACCATGGGGAACACTGCTCTTATTATTTTAGGAATTGACATAGCCTGTGCAAGTACAGAAAAAAATCTAACTGGCATATTCAGGTATTTTCATATTAAAGAAATAGATAGGCCAGTGATGGATAACAGCCAAAGATGTTAAAATATATAAGGTCTATTACCAAAAGACATCAGTTAATTACTATGTAGCAATTCAGTGAATGTATCATATTGTCCCGAACTCAGTTTTTTTTAATATAACTATTCTGGATTTGCACTGGATGCTGGAAATGGCAAGTCAATAAAGCAGAAACCTGTCGGATGCTTTTGCAAATATTACAGAAACAAATATGTTGATTAACATTTCATCAGAGTAGTCTGTCATCAAACCTTCTTGTAGGCATAAGCTGTGTGCTCCCRCCATCCAAAACAACTTAGACTTATCCAACCTTGTCCACACTTCATCATTTTTACATTAGCTCTGAAATGCTGCAGTCACTGACAGGACCCTGAGGTGCCAGATGTAGCAAGTGCAGACAACAGGAGCTGTTCTTGAGAGCTTAGGATTTACTCCTCCATCTTCTGCCAATGAATGCCCTGTTTTGGCAGCATAAGAGGTGCAGTCTCCCTCCTTCCCAGACCTCTTTGGACAACAAGGTCTTGACTCTTCCCATTAGTCACACCTGTAATTTGGTTTTCCAGTACTGACAGCAGTGTGCCCTAGATGACACACAGGCCTTGAGAAAGCAGATCTGTGGGAGGCACCTTGGTAAGGATGGAGAGCTGGAGGTCAAGTAGGGCCTCAGGACCCTTCTAAGGGGTTTCAGTATCTCCATGTCTGGGATAATGCCCATCTCCCAGGCAGGGCTGCATGGTTTACRGCTCTGCATCTCTAGCCTTACTCCAAGCCAGCTTGCTTTCAGCAGTTGGCTGCATCAGTCTCAGGGTTTTGTTGGTGTGGGGGTTTTGTTTTTGTTTTCTGGTTTGCTTGTTTTRACTGTGGTCTCTGAAACCCAGAGTATCTATGAATGATTACTGAGGGGGTTACCAAAAGGAGTTGAGAAAACCAGAACTACCATCCACATTCATTGTTTGGGGTCCCCAGCTCCACTGGAATAACAGCAAGGTCCTGCTGGCCAGAGGAACCCCTGTCCTAAGGGCAGTTGGGGTCCCTGCCTTCAGACACTGCTCCTGCTCCTCTCTCTCGTGGCTCTCCCTGTGCACAAGGGCTGATGAAACACCTTGAACCCGCCCTGTGCCATATCCAGATGTGTCTTTAGCAATCATGTCTGTGCTTTTTAGATGACAAATAATTAATAAAGCAGACCACTAGCTTTTTGTTAATTTACTCGCAGAGCAGATTTAGATCCTGGTAACTGAACATGACTTTTACATTACAGCTCATCCAAAGATGTGGATGGTTATGGGGTATCCAAGATCAATACCAATTCACAGAGGATGCTACCCAGGACCTGATGCTAGAAGTTTCATTTCTGGCTTTAATGAAAACTGCATTCTACATTTGGTCAACAAGATTTCTTGCAGCAATAAACTGCACTTTTTACAGYGTGTCTCTGCTGTGGGAGCAATAACATACTAAGCTCCATACCTTGCTCCTTCACAGGAGGAGCCCCAGGTTATTAAAGTAACTCTCCGTACCTACTAGCTGTACAAATAATTGCTCAGTGGTTAGTTAATAACTGTTAAATATAATTAATGTAAATATTGATATAAATATTCAATAAACAAAATGTTAATCTTATTAAATATTAAACAATTTTGAGAGTGTCCTGGGAACTTAATTAGTCTCCATAAAAATTTGATTCTTTTCCTCTATAACACAGGGAATAAGCAAACGTTCAGCTGTTTGATATTAGAGAACTCAGCTGGTTTCAATGAACCTTAAAAATCCAGCCTGCTGTATCACACTTTACACTCACTTCTTATTGCTGATGCTCAGGTGTGAACACAGGTATAAAATTTGTTACGGATTGCATTTTATTAGGAAAGTCTGAAGTCCTGCAACAGGCTAGCAGAGAACTTGATGTGTTGTGTTGAATGTCTCCATTACCTTATCCTCTCTGTTGGTCTTTACTAGTGCAAATGCTCATGCAGTGGCTTGACATGCAGTAGCAGAAATGCTTTCAGATCATACACGCAGAGACAAAAAGTTTAAAAAAAAGGGTTGGCAGTAATGTGTAAAATTAATTGGCTTATAAAATCACAGAGATGTTGAGTATTTATTCAGTGAGATGCACAAAACTGTAATTAGGAGTAATGGGATATAAAGAGGAAAGATGATGTGTTGGATGGTTATCAGGATGTGTGTCAAAGCCTAATTCATTAGGTTGTGAAAAACAGTAATGCTGAATATGGTGGAACATTAGAATTTTTCAATTTAAAGACCTACTAAGCAAAGAACAAACAAGTAACCTCAGGAAAAGTCAGGCCGCTCTGACCATTTTTATTTTGTTGTTCTAACTGCAGCTGTATAAACTGTATATAATTCAGGAAAGCAATGAAGACACACAGGAACTAAGGAGAGTGGTACCATCAGCTAGTTCCGCAGCTAGAAAAGACTATAACTGGTGACAGTTCTTGTATTCTTACAGTTAGATCTAATCAGAACTGCTTGTATAGTTGGGCTTAAAATACTGGTCCTCTGACACAGGTTATCAGCCACTCTTCAGCTCCCATGTGAATTGGCTATGCTGGGCCCAGTCACAGCCCTGTCCCTGGTAGGCAATGATGGTGCTCCATGGAAATGTCTGGAAACACGGTACAGTCACAGCTCTGAGAGGCAGGATGAGCTCAGGCACCAGCTCTGTGCCACCCAGTCATAACCCAGGCGAACTTGGCCGGTTCAAGCAATCTCAAATCCATGAAAGCTAAGTATGATACTCCCCCAAATAATGCATTCAGCAGAAATACTATTTTGAATACTTCAGTAGACAGGGTCTATTTAAACAACAGAAAATGTTAAAGTGAATTTTCATGTGAGAATTTGGGGGGTTTTACATTTATGAAATTATTAACTTTTTTTTAAAACACCTTTACTCAATTTTAAATTAACAATTAGAAAAAAGAAAGGTTTATGTTAAAGACTATATAACCCATAAATGAAGCAATTTATCCTTCATTCTGAAGTGAAGCAACACATTCCAGTTTATCCCACAATGAATCCTCTATTATTTATGCAGCTTTAATTCTGAATCATTGCCTCCAGCTAGGATGTGCAGAGTTTTGCTAACAGAACTTCTCCTGGCGTGCAGGCAAGAGCTGATTTTCTGTCTAGTAGATCAATCYCTTAAGTAGCTTTACCCTTTATCACCTTGGAAAGGGATCAGTGCCAAGCAGAGGCCAAGCATTTATTTTCCATAAGTAATAAACTCGTGATTGTGGTGATCATACAGAACATGCTTTGTCTTTTTACAGTTATCAAGGGGAAAGGCAGAACTGATTTATATTTTATTAAACAATGATGCTGACTGCTTTGTAAACAGAAAAGTTCAGATTATCTGAACACACCTGGGAATATATTAATCACTGGAYTTATAGTATTTTACCATTACCAGATCAATTTAAGTTATGAGCATATGCAGAATCTGGAAGATGGTTTCAGCGGGAAACTAAGCACAGCAGATTAATGAGAGGTTTGCAATTTTCTAGTTACTCCTTTAGTGTTCAGTTGAGTTTAAATTGGCCTCCTCAGGCTCCTGACTGAAAGTGCTATACAGAAATCAGTTGCAGGGAACATTTACAACAAATCTGTGGTACTTGACATTTTGTCTCAAACCATTTTTTTGCTCAAATGGAGTACTGTTTGCTTTAGGAAACCTAACATACAAAGCCAGGTACTATCTCACAGGCATTCAGAATTAGAATATCTAAGGGTTTCCTAAAATACTRTTACTGATCTGTAGGTGGTTGTATATTTACAGTATATAATAAAATCGTTGAATAATATAAGCTGAGTRTAACACTAGAGAAGTTTTCATGGTGAAATTGCACTTTGATTAAATTTCCGTGTTGAATTGTTTCAGTATTTGTGTAAAGCACAAAGCAAGCCAGCCACGCTTTGGCATCTGATAATAAAAATCTATGACTTAGAGTAAATAATAAAAAATAATCTGCCTACTCACTGCAAATGAAACACAGAACAGAAGCCTTAGGATGATGTATATAGGAATAAAATTCATCAGCTAGCATTCCACACATAACATCTCGAATTAAATCAGCATTTTGAATGGACAAAATGATACACAGTGGCCAGTTCAGCACTCTTGCAGGAATTTCCTTTTGTTTCTGCAATGAAGCATTAAAAGAACATTCTAAATCAGAGCAGCCATAAGGCTGAATAACCTGTGGGTTTGACCTACCCTGTTCTCAGTCCTTGATGATAATGCAGGGAGTTAAAACAACAATATAGTTAGAATGCCTCAGCCTGCACACATTGTCTCTCTGTCAACATCTCAGAGAAATGCCAGCATGTCCTTATTTTATCAGTGTGCAGGCACGTGTGTGTTAGCAAATAATCTAGTAACAACAGATGTACCGTAATTATGGCTGAGCTGATTAAACTTCCAGGAAGAAATGACTATTTTTTCTGTAGTGGTTATTTCCATCACAATTCAAAACTTAGTACTGGATTCAGCAGGAGTCCTGCAACTGAATAGCAACAGGATTGTGTCCTTAAGTTGACAACATCCATTGCAGTGCAGAGGTTGCACGAGCTGCCATGGCATGAAGGCAGCCTGTGGTCCTGACACTGGAGAGCCAGGTACTCCCTCACTGCTCTGCAGAAGAGGCTGCATGCTTCGATGGCTAATAGCGGTCCTACCCTTGCCRGAGCATCCCTGCTGCCGAATTCAAGGGTGTGGCTTCACAGCACCAGCTSTCTCTCTTTGCTTCTGTGAAACTTCCCCACGAAAGCAAAATTTTCTCAGCATCAGTTCCCACCCACGCAGGTCCACGAGGAGGATCCCCGCGGGAGGAGGCTGTGCCTTTCTCGGGCTGTGCCACAACATGGCACATTGSAGAGGACCAAAGCAGAAGAAAATAAAACCATAGCACTGAATTCAAGCAAGGACTGGCCTCTTCCTGAACATCTTTAGCACATTCTCCAGTGGTACAGCAAATGAGACAGAAATCATCCTCAGGGTTTTATTTAAAAATGAACACAGTAGAGGAGGCTTTGTATTCAGAGGGTCTTTCTCTACTGTGAACCTTAAAGCACAGGAGAAGCCTCACTGCTCAGTGAAGGAATATTTCTACAGGATAAACTCGCAACGAAGTGTTTTCAATTTGCCAGCCTTTTCCCATGATATAACCAGTAGACAAAATTTACAGCCTTCTTTATAGTCCACGCACTTTTAAAACATAGCCATAGCTTGTATCTATACAGCTGTTGCTGTATTTTGCTATGAATTTTCACCAAAAACAGAAGAAAAACTTCCTTCTGCTGGTAGTCTTAAAAGAGATTACATAAATTGGATCACTGAGCCRCAGGAACAGACAGAAAAGGAATTGCAATATTTCTGTGCTGCTGAATTAATGGCAGAGTTCAGTCCTAGGCTGGTGCTTGCACAAATTTTTAGATGCTTGCTTTGGAYTTTGTTGTGAGTGCTAGTGGGAGTTAGGAGGGATGTGCAGAATGATCTTGTGCTTACAAATATTGCTTTTCAAAAAAACAGAGCTTATGAACTGTATTTCTGAAATATATTACATACTTTGAAGTTTTATGGATCCCCAATGTGCTTTATTTTAAGATTAGTAGGATTCTTTCAGGCAGGGACAATAAGAATTGTGAAGCGAGYGCATTTTCTTTTGAGACAATAGAACTTTTTTTTTCTATTGCTTAAAGTGACTGACTAGCAGGAGAAACATTTTAGAAGCTTAGATGTTATTTTAATCAAGATTTATGAAATCACTTGTTTCAAAAGATTTGCATGAGGTAGAAAAGATGGGAGAAATAATAACTATTTTCCATTTAAATATCCACTTTTTTCCCTGAAGGGCTTCKAGAGCACTTTACAAGCCATCAGACTTGGTGTGCCACAGGGACTACCTGGAATTCTGCCTCTTCTGAGGTGGAGCTGAACAGACATTTTCCTGCATTTAGTAGCAACACATAGTGAGTTATCACAGGAACTGAATGTAAGGACTTAAAGAACAGGGCTGCCTGTCTCAAAGCACTGTCAAGGCCACAGAAGTAACTTGCCATAAGAGAAGCCACCACAGTGGGAGCTTGAGATAAGCATAGAAGGGAGGAATTTGAAACAAGAAGGTGCTAATTSCAGGCCTGATGGTGAGATCTGGTCAGCACATCCTGGTTAATCACAGAACCATGGAATATTCTGAGTTGGAAGGGACCCACAAGGATCACCGAGTCCAGCTCTTCAGTGAATGGTCCATACAGGGATTGAACCTTGGCATTGTTAGCAGCCTGCTCTAACCAACTGAGCTAATGCATCCGGACAAAAATTCCCACTGTGACAAACTGTGGGGAAGGAAGCAGCTGCTCATACACATATCACCTCAACTTATGGGAATGGCATCCATGCCCCATGGATGCCTGGAACTTGGATTGTATAAAGGTGGTACCTGCAGAAGAATGGCTCCAGGACCCCCACCACTGAGAAGCCCAGGGTGAAGAAGGATCAAGAGGATGCTTCTTGATTCATGAGTGGTGACAATCTTCTGCTTGATGTCTCTCTCTCTCTTCCCTTTTCTCTCTTCCCTTTTCCCTCTTCCCTCTTCCCTCTTCCCTCTTCCCTCTTCCCCCTTCCCCCTTCCCCTTTCCCCCTTCCCCCCTCTGTTCTATTTCTTTCTATCTCTCTACCTCACATTTACTGTCAAATAAAATCCTTATTACAGACTTAGGCACCTGGTCTCGTTTGCACCTTAATTCAGGCAGAGGCATCTCTCACTAATTGGATCATAACACTGAGAAATACCTTCTCTGCCTAAAACTGCTTAAGAGAAGCTGTAGTGCAGCATTCCTGATGGCTCATCAGGCTCTACACACACTTAATGACTTGCAGGTGCAGTGTCCTTGAGCCCAAGGACAGCACTCCTGCCCAGATGTGCACCTACCTACTGCACTGAGGGTCGTTCCTGTGCCACGGTGCTCAGGGACACAGGGCTGTCTATWCCCTTCAGCTTCTTCTGAGGTGAGCCATGACAGTTCCTATTACTGAAAGAAACCTCATATATAACCTCCATCTCCCTGTGTCTAAAACTCCCATCCCAAAAGTGCTTCCTCCTGGCTACCCTTTTTCTGTTCTMTCTATGTGGCTTATAAAACCTAAGGGACGATTTCAAGCATAATGTGATACCTCAGCACAGAGCTGAATATCCTCCAAAAACTCACTATCATTTAACTGTTTTCATTATGTTTCTAAAATGCTTCCTACCCCAATGGCTACAGGGATAGTTTCTTACTTGTAGTTTATATATGAACCTCACCTYCCTTCAGTCTTCCCGGTCTGGATAGTTGCCGAAGAAGGTGCTGTATCCTTTAGTTACACTATATTAAACCTTCTGGTTACAGATCCATGGTGAGTGACAAGAATGTGCACTGGGACACTGCTATATTGGACAACTCTGATTTCAGCAAGGCAACTCAATTGTCTTGCACCTAAGGCTGGGCATGAGTGCCCTCTGCAAGGTAATGAACTCCTACAGGTGGGTGGGCAGATAGCAAGCTGCTTTCTCTGCCTATTAAGATCATTGTTAACAATTTTTCTGCCAGTGAAAGAGTCTGACATTTCCATATTTCTCCTAAAACTCAGCGGACTACATCAATTTCTAAATTTATGAGGAAGAAGAATTCAAAAACATTTTAGAGAACTCTACAATTCATCAGAATGTTTTATTTTGTTGGTGTCAAGATGGTTCTTGTCGTTCCTCTAAATGTAGCATGCAGTGATACAGTTTAAAATCARTCTTTAAAAAATTTAAATAATTGAAGTTTCAGTGAAATTAAAATATAATGTTTAAAAGAAAGCAAACTAAAAATAGGCACTGGCATCAAACTGATAGGATTGGGATGGTGTGAGGTTCCTCTTCCCTGGAAACTTTATTTTAAAGCCATTTCACTAAAAAAAAAATTCTTTACTCAGAATGCAATTAGACACTGGAGCAGTTTTTCTAGAGAAGTTGTGGATGTCCCACCTCTGGAAGTGYTTAAGGCCAGTTTGGATGGGACTTTGAGCAACCTGGTCTAGTGGAAGGTGTCTCTGCCCATGGCAGGGGATTGGAATGAGATGATCTTTAAGGGCCCTTCAAACTCAAACCATTCTGTGATTTTATCAAAACAAAAATAAAGAAAATTAAATACTATTTAAAACTTTCTTGAAAACATCATTGAAATTAAGTGTTTTATCCAAAACACCCTAGTGTTTCTGAAACAGAATTTTTCAGTGAAAAAAACCTTGTTCATCAGGTTTTCATCACCACAGCTCCTCTTAGAACTCCACATAGTAGGTTCTTTCTGCCACGTCCCAGTATGAGTGAGAGACTTTGAATAGCTTCCAAAGAGAGCTTGTTTTGAAGAATTTTCTTCCTGATCATCTCTAAGACACTTTGAGAATTATAAACAGGATGAAACTCAGAACTGATTAGGCAGCATAATTGAAATAAGAGAAAAAGAGAATTATTTTTGCTTTTGAGAAGCAGTACATCCTTATGACCCGTACCTAAAWGTTACGTGTGCTGTCAATGTGAAGATTTTGATTGCCAAAATGGGCCTTTGATGGAAAACGAGCACCATAAATTGTTGAATTCTGCAGCTTTTTATGTAGTCAAACAATAAAAGTAACACCCCTGAGCAACACAGTGTAAAGAATTGAGGACAGATCTGTCTGCACCTCAGGACACTGGGAATGCACTACCAACACACTGTGCACAGGGTTTAATATCCTTAGGTTGCATCCCTACTGCTAAATGCATCCCACCCAAGGAGTTAACCACAGCCCTAAGCAAACTGGTGAAGAGTGGAAACACTTTTGCTGATCAGGACTAGTCCCTTTCAAATTGGCTTAGGGGCAGCCTTGTCTAGGGGGTAAACACATTGCTTTGAGACACAATGATTTAATTTTTTTTCTGAGAGGTTTTTTTAAGTGCAATTCAGTTTGAGCATGGATTGAGTTGTRTTGCAGGCCACTTAACCGATTTTTTTATTGCCTTGGTGATTTTGCAAGTCCGGGAGGATGCAGGACTCTCTGTCACTACAGACCATTGGGGCAGCCCTGTAGGTGTGTGGGGGTCCCTGACAAGGACTGCGTGCAAGTTTTGTGTCCCTTGCTCTGGTTGGTTTTCCGTCAAAGAAATCCCAAATGCAAACTGACATCCACACAATGCAGACAGTAAAGATCCAGTGCCTGCCATGAACTCAGGAACTAAATTATGTGGTAGCATAGACAAACCCTAAAAAAGAAATAAATTACACAGTTAAGGGTACTTTGCTGTTACATGATCACCACAGTGGAAAGGCATGGTGATTATGGGCTGCTGGCAAAGCTACCACGGAGTACGCTTAGTTATCATTCAGGTAGTTTTACTAATTTCCATAATAAAGTTCTGGTTCTTTCACACATGGACTCGGTGCTTACGAATGGGGAAATGCTGCTTATTGAGGGTTCCTCAGAGAAATAATTTCTGATTTCAAAAAACTGATGGTTTTGTTTCTTAGGTTTAAGGGAAATATTTGTTATTTGAACAAGTTCCCTGTGGCTGCTGTCATCTTATAGCAGAAGGCTTCCTGCTCTTAAACCAAATACAAGACTTTTCCATTACACTAGTAACAGGGATGGTGCTCATCTATATTTAGATATGTGAAATTTGGTTGCAAGTTCCTATAAAATGCTTTCTATAACAAGGAGAGAACCTTGCTCAAATCAGCCTCTGTCCATTGGCTATGGAGGAAGATTGGGGCACTGATTTAGGCCGCATGCCTACAGTTTATGAGGCTAAGTGAAATGAATAATGATTTGATAGGATAATTCATGCGTCTGGAAAATGTAACATAAACTTCTGTAAGTACCTTTTTAAGTGAAACACTTATATATCAATGTATAGCCGTGGGGACTCACAGAGAAAATGTAACTCTTGACTATGAAAATCATGACATTTTCCACTGTATAAACTAGTTTGATACATTAGATTAGCTAACTTCCTCTTGTAAATATAATACAGAAGCTTCAAAGTGTCACTTTATTAATGATTTCCCCAAAAGTATTAAGGATATTTTGGGATTGGAGATATGGCAAAATCATATATTTCCCCATGGTATCACCAAGGACACATCTACAGAGCAAATAGCAAAACAGCTGGAATGATAAAAGAGAGTTTCTCTGGGAGTTTAGATATCTTCTTCCATGTTTCCAGAGAATGATTTAAAAAAAAAATCTACTCCCTACTTTGCTGCTTATCTTAAATTTGGGAATGTATTTTGCTGCCTTTGAACAGCACTTTATATTGTGGAACCCAAGCATTGCAAGCAGTAAATAAGAACAATACTTTTTCGTAGGACAATGATAATTTAAAGACATAAGTCCTTGTTTTCTAAAGTGACTGGAGACCTACCAGCTGGATGTTTTAATGGAGTGAGAAAATACCAAGGACAGCAGAAACATCACCATTGCTTTCACTGGGGGCAGGTGATATTTTTGTAAACTGCATTTTAAAATGTAATTCATCAAGAAATAACAAAAACTTCCTTAGCACAGGTTTAGTTTAGCAAAAAGGRTTGATTTTTCTCCTAGCTTGCTTCTAGCTTGTTTTATAACCTACCAAAAATTTACTCCTGATGAAACACAGCATTACCACTGCATTTATTTTTTACTGTATTAATATATTCTATAGATAATGGGGTTCACTTAAATCCCAGTTTGAGACACCCCTGTGTTACCTACGGTGTTACATATGTATTAATGTGAGGGTTGAATGCACTGTGCTATTTCTAACCTTCACAGCATTACCTTGGACTGGTGTCGGCCTCAAACTAGGCAAAGGCCATGACCAAATTCAAGCACCTTGATTTATTTACATGGGAGGCAAGGAATGTGACTTTTCGATTAAAGCTATTCCCTAGAGATCTGCAGGATCTCATGTACTTGGTATGCAAAGCCTTTTTCTTGTGAACTAAACTCCTCCAGATTTAAGGAATGCATTTAGCAGCCTGTAGTACTGTAGCTCTGGTTTTATCACATATCTATGCTTCCTCCTGAAGAGTTAGATAACATATGTGGATTTTTATTAAGGTATAAGTCTATATGGTCTGATCCAAAACTGCTCAGCAAAATGCTTCGAAGCTAAAGGGACTGATTCTAATCTCACTTAAACTTTTGGCATCATGAAGTTACTCTTAATATGTACTTGTATCTGTGATTACTCCCTCTCAGCTATCTGCTCCCAAGGGTGCAGACTCATGTAAAAGTCCTGAATGCACCTTTGCAAGAACCTTCACTCACTCACTCATTAAATTTCTTCAAGCTGAGTTTTTGCATAAAAGAGATATTTCTTTTCTCACATATTTTCTAATTCACTATAATCACACCCATGGCAGTCTGGAGTAACTAGAAGCTATTTTTCCTTTCTAGAGATAATTTTTTGCAATGACATTAAAAAGAGACTCAAGTATGCTTTTATGCTTTCAACTAAACTGGCGCCTTTGTTGTAAGATTAAAATTTGGCTTAAAACCTCCATATTTCAATTAACTCTTTTTCCCCCCTCACTCAACCATTTACCTCCTTCAGACCCTTAAAAGCAGGTTAGGATGTATGTGGGAGACAGAACCAAAGGTTTTTTGTTTGGTTTTTTTTCTTTTTTCAGCTGAAATGAATAACATCAGTTGGAAAGGATATTGCCTTGAAGTGAGAGAATGGGCTGGAGATAAACCGTTGTCTGTGGGTTCAGAAAGGCATGCTGAGTATATGCCTTAAAATGTCAGTGAGTTTAAAGAGTATTGTCAAGGCATTTAGGATCAGCTGCATAAAGATCATTAAAGCACATCCCAATATTGAAGCATTATCCGATGCTTACAGAATATTGGTTTGAAACACCTCTCCCGAAATATCTACAGTGGATGGGGTTGGCATTGGTTTGATGGGCTGTGTGACTGGGGTTGTATGACAAAGTTATTGACACTCACTGAGTGTTCAGACACTTGGGTACAGACCCAGGGATCCAAAGGCTTTAGGGATTATTATAAAAAACAGAAATAATATTTTTAAAACGGAGGTTGTCTCTGTGTCTGAAGGTTAAGCAGTCTCATCACACAGTCTACCCTGAACTTCTAAAGTTTATTTTTTGCACTTGTTTTGGACAATCTTCTCACAGACGGATGCAGTGTCCTAGGGAGGAAGGTCTTCAGAACAGTGTCAGCAGTGATAGAGACAGCAGAGCACACCCCAGACCAGAGACAGAGGGGCAGCGTGCCACTGCCTCGACTCTGCCTTCAAATAAATTCAGCCCTTAATCTGAATCATGTGTCTGATCCTATTCTGAATGGAACATTAAAAGGAGAAACCAGAGCAAAACTTTTCCTCTCCATGCCCCTCTCCCAAGAAATACACACAGAGGATTCCTCAACATAACATGTTGTTATGTTGAGGAATCAGAGAGTTTAAGCTCCTAACTGAAAAGAAAGAACAGTTACCGTCTCAGATTATATTTCTCCCAGCAACAAGAGAAATCTTTATACTTTCAGACCATGTCATGATCTTCACCTGACAGGCAGAGAGGTTTTCGGGTTTTCTGAAAAAAAAAAAAAAAAAAAACAACAAAAAACCACCAAAAAAAGTTGCCTTTCTGTTGCTCATAATACAGAAGAACCATTCTGCTGCATGTAGCTCTATGAGTAGTCCTATAATCAGGCTAGGAATGCACTTTTAGCAGACTAGAGCACAGCTGTAGCCTCCCCCAGTGTTAACTGGACGACAACAGATGGAGCAGATGGAATAGTGTCAGAGGCTGCAGGAGCAATCAGCATGTGGAAGTTGAAGAGTCCCTCAGGCAAGAAAATTCTGTCTAAGTATAGTTTACGTCTTGGGAATTCATTCAAGCTTAGTTGAACTTTTAAGACATGTGGTCCATTCTGAACTCTTACAAAAAAATATCAATAGTTTGCAACAACTACTGCTTCAGTGTGCAGCCAAATCATTCTTMCTGCTCTGGTGACAGACAATCCAGGCAGATGATTTATTTGCTTATTGCGATTTTTCATTGCAGATTTTAGCAACTCATTAAAAAAAAGAGCACATTCCTCATAATGCCGAATGTATTGAAATTTGCCATCTGCTCCTCTCTAAGCATCTACAGGGTTTGGTTGACAACTGCAGCCCATCACTTGTGGTACTGGCTAACCCACAGCCCAGTGCTTTTGACTCCACTTTTCCTGAATTTGGCATTCTTCTCTACAGGTTTGAAATAAAACCTCATCAACTCCTTACAATTGCTTTTAACCTTTAGGGCATCACTAGTGACAAGAATGTGCTTCTGGAGTGTGAAATTAGAATATTAACAAAAGTGTGAATCTTTTCTTCACACCACACAAAGGAGCAGGAATGCTGGCAGATGAATCGTGCGCTCCAAAAACGTTGGCAATTGAAGCAAAATACGACGAAGTGGGTAAAAAATATATATATGCTGGGATGTAACTGTCTGCTGCACCCAGCCCAGCTGGCACACGCTGCACTCTGTGCACCAGCTGGCGGGAGATCAGCATCTATCGTAGAAACATTTAAGATGCCTGTTAAASTTTTGGCACAGGCAACAGGGACTGTTATCATCTCTCTCCTGGTCTGTGGGATCCCTTTGCAGTTTCAACCCATTTCCTTGGAGAAAAACGTCCACATGACCAAAATGTGGGTGCAGTAGGATCCTGAGGAAGYATCTGGATTGACTCCAAGGACTGAATGGCATCTCTGGCTAGTGATACCACTTTCACTCCATTTTGGTAAGCATTCTACTGGCTTCCAGAGCTCCAGAAGCCTGCCTGCCATGCTGCCTGTCCAGAGATACCATCCCCAGGACCCCAGTCCATGGCCCTGTATCACACTCGAGTGCCAGCTTTTCTCACTGTCCACGGGCTGGGGAACTGATTTGTGCTTGCTCAGTGCATTCTGTTGGTCCAGTGCTGGAAGACACAAAATAGCTACAGAAACCAGACACTTTTTATTTTTTAATGTTGCCTTCCTTGCTCATTTGATATATAATGGGACTACAGTGCAGAGAGGCATATACTCCATGAATTATTGTTGTCAATCAAAGGCAAACCACGCAGTAAATTCAACAGTGACACAAATGACAAATAATTTTAAAGGAAGAGAGAACCAGGACTTTGCTGCCTACTCAGTACTTTTCCAGGAGACAGACAAAGGACTTCATATTCCTGTGCTGTCAGTCTTGCACCTTTTATAAGCAGAGACTTCACTAAGAAATCTTTAAACACTAGAGAACACAGATAAATATAGCAGCTATTTTATCTGCATTGCGTTGCATATTCCATGTAGCCTGTTTAATGTTTTATCTATATTAACAGTTTCTTCCAGGCAGCAACATATATCTTTTCTGTCTGTCTCCCTTCCTCTTTCTTTCTCTCACTCCAGAGGGCTAAAATGTTTATTGAGGGAAAATGTGGTACAAAGAGAACTACTTGATTGTCACATGATATCACCTTATTTTAAGCAACTGTTAATCCTATGTCTCATTAAATTTTCCTGATGCTCTAACATTTCTGAAAGAAAAAAGAAAATCAGATATCTTTGCAACTGGATATTAAAAGTTGTGTTGTACAAAAGTTATTTTTGCTAAAAATTTCCCATTTACATCTTTTCCAACACAATGTAAAACCTTTCACATCTAAGCAACAGAAACGTATTTGTCATGGTCTCAACTGTTATAATCAATGTAATAAGACAACACCACTCAAGTGAATAATTTATTATTTTTCATAATTTCAAGTTTATTTTATTGATACAATGATATGCCCTTTCATTTTTCTCACATTTTTCAATCACAAATTACTCAATTGATCCAATTACACATCTAGTATCAGTGTGTATGATGATGCCAAAAATATTTTGGCAAAATAATTTTTATTATTGCCAAAATACGCCAAAAATAATTTACTATCTCTGTCCTAGTCTCCTTGTCTCTGATCAGTAAATAAGATCTTCCACATGAAATAGTGTCTCGGTTGGGCCCCACACTGGGTGCCAAATATGTTTGTCACAGTTTGGACAAACTTAGGAGGAAGACTCGAAGAGCCTCCTCTGCAAAAGATAACGTCCTAAAACTCCCTTCACCTCCCCTTAAGAATTTCTTGGAGGAAAGTGAAAAAACCAGTTTATTTAACAAAACCCAGCAGCTGGGGGGTGGGGGGGGAGGGTGCATGCAGGCACCAGGGGAAGGGAAAGGAAAATAAAGAATGAATAATGTTCAATAATAAACCTCTTGTGATGGAGACAACCTGGATGAATTCAGAGTCCTTTTCTGGGTGTGGTGTTCTGCTCTGTCTCTAGCTAGCTGCTCGAGTATGGAGTAGGCCCTCTCCAGGCCCAGGGTGTAGGCCCCGGAGAGATGGAGTGTAGAACAGAGCCCAGTTGTCTGTTGTACAGTTGCAAAGGAAGAAGGAAGAGAAACAGACTCCCAGGAAAAAAACCAAAACTGTCTTCTTTCCTTGCCTCAGGCAGAGGAGGAAAAAAAGCCAAAAGCAAGTTTCAACTCCCTCCGATATCCTTCGGCTGAGCAAAAGCAGGGCAAAAGCTCACATGAAAAAAAAGGTAAAAAGTGTCCCCTTCACCTTCTATTTCACACAGAAAAGTGGCAGGTGAGAGTTCTCTCCTGAGAAGCAGAGTTTCTCCTGAGAACGGCAGTGATAAGTCAAGAATGCAAACATTCCTGAAGACAATCAAAACACAGCTCCCAATTTCCCGAGCCAGTTTAAAGACACAGAAGTAATATTTTTCATTAAGCAGGCGATTGGGATATACAGAATCATAAAGTCACCCCAGGACAAATGGTTAAGTTGCTTTTCCATTCGAAGAAAGCTACGTCTTTCAGGTATTCAGTTTTAAGATACAAACAATTGTATTTCACAGAATAGTGCACAACTCCCTTTCAAAATTTCTTCCATGGTCACATTCAATGTGAACAAACCTTTAAAGCAATACTAATGCGTTTTATACAACTGTGAAAACCCATTCGTGTAGAAATAGCTTGCAAAAATAGAGGTCTTTATTCTGGATGCTATCCAAATTAATATTGTTTTAAAGTGATTATTACTAAGCCCAGGATGGTCCTTAACTAATAACCTCAATCTGTTTTCCTAGTGAAAACCACAAACCACCCTGTTCATAATGGGCACAAACACACCAATGTGGGATTCTACCCCTGGTAAGCTATGAAGGAAGGTCAGGGAGTCAAGGACTAGAGAGATGTGTATTTCACGCAGCATCTTCCTGCTGGGTTTGAGGTGCCTCACGATCATTAATGTGGGTAATTACATCGCTTCAGGCCATACCATGACTTCCAGATTTTTTTTTCAGATGAATTAATTTTAATTAAATTAATTACAGTAAGAGGAAATGGAAATTTGTCTACAAATCTGTGACAATGCACACGGCTATGCAGAGAAATCTATGAGGGCTTCATCGTCATGTAATACACAACATACACAAAAAAGATCACATTGAAATTAAACTTGTCTGTAATAAGAAATTGTGTTGCTTTAGGAGTTGTTATACATGTAAGGACAAATTCTGTTACACCAGTATACAAGGGTTTATACACATGAGTGTCTTCCAGTCTGTGATGTGAAATAAGGTAAACCAGTGTAAGATCCAAGACATTTTCTACCAGGCCTATGGCGGTAAAAATAGCATGACTAATACATCATACATGAACTCACATATTTTAACAGCTTTCACCCTGTATACCAGGCTTGAAATGCTGCTTGTTTCTGACAATCTTCATATCAGCAATCAAAGGGAGGGCTTCTTTAATTTTCAAAGGATGCTGTTAAGTACTGTGATTAAATATTTACATGTACTGAAGGAAAACAATGGCAGGAATTTCACTGCACAGTGCTTTGGCATAACTTTTCAGAATATCATGTTCCAGTCACTGCTTTCCACTATGTCACACCTGCTTACACCATTTATGACATGTTACACTCCACAACCATAATTCAAAGTGACTTATCTGGTGTAACACAAAGTGAGGCATTAGCAAATGTATAAATAGCTTTGGGAGGGAACCAGATTTAGCAAGGAAATTTTGATTGCATCAGACAGTGCAGATTTTGATAGACTTTTAGTCAGTTTGCAACAGAAGTCTATATGTTTGCATTATTCAGTGCAATTTAATATGAATTACAAGATGAAGAATGTAAAGAGACATTCTGGTAAAACTCTGTGCCATGATATGTTAAAGAAACATGAGAGCTATATTTATGGACATTACATATTGAATTTAAAGAGCAACAAACCCCAAGAATTTAGACTCGTGTCATTTAACAGAACCATGGCCCAGTCCTGAAAATACTTAAGCCTAATTTAACACATCAACAGTTAAGCTAATATACATCAGTTATTCTGTTGGTGCTAAAGAGAATAAGCAAGCTTGTGCCTTTAAGCATGCGTGGACGGTGCATATTTTGTCTCACAGGATTTTCATTGTCAAACATTTTATCCCCTTTTCTTTTAAAAAAAGTAATCCTAGTAATTAGGAAAATAAAATTTTAAAGTATGGAAATACGTGAAAAGATGTTATATTGTGTAGCAACAATTTTACAGTAATATACTTTGGCTCAACCAAATGAATACTCATAACGACATGGTTACTTTAGTTCTGGTTTTTATTTGTAACAAGTAATAATCAGAAAATCAAAGAAAATGGCTCCACATTCCTAGAATAAATAATAAGGAAAAAAAAATTTACTGAAAGTTTTGCTCAACTTGTTCTCTTTAAAAAATAAGCTGTGTTGACAAAAAGAGTAAATCTTCCGATGAAAAAATACTTTAGAAAAATAGCTAAATTTAATCAGCATAAAACGTTGATGAAGAATTTCTATTACCATAAGGTAAATATAGAAATATTATGTGTTATTAGTTCCATGACATAATTGGAAACTATCTGGAAAACGTATATATAAGGATACAATGTTAATATATGCAACATTTACATTGCTGCCCTGTGATTTAACACTCTTTTTATTGTGCTACACTTGTACCTCATCTGTTGAGTTTTGGATGGAGAATACCTAATACTTTTAGAGCCCTTCCTTGATTACTCCAATATGCTTTACAGGAAAACATAAATTCTAAATGTATAGGAAGCCAGCATGTCCTATTCCAGTCTGAATTCTGAAATATTTTTAATTTATGTAACATGGCAGTGGTATTTCCATCTACTGAGAATTACACATATATTTCTGCAAGGAACCACTCAAAAGTGATTCACAACAGTTAAGAAGTGGTAGAACATGTGCACTTAGCACGATTCTGGCATTGTGATTTTTAACATACATTATATTTCAAATGGGGGAACGTTTCTGCACTCATTAGCAGAGCTTGCTTTTTGCAACAGAGTTGTAGATGTGTAAATCCCAACATATACTGGAATATAGATTAACACCGCAGCACAGGTTAGCAATCATAGGATAAGAAAAGAGAATAGGTTTAAATATTACTTGTACCTAGAAATGTTTCAGTTTTTGCAGTATGTTTGTGGTTTGGAAAATAGAAATTAACTTCAGAAACCCAATATCCCTCTTGGAAACAGATTAGCTCTGCCAAAGCTCAGCATTTTATCTGACATCAGTAGTTCATACACGTGATACAATAAAGAATGAGACTGCCTAAAAGTAAAGCACAGCTTTTTTAATAAAAAGATTAATGATAAATGAATTTTAATATAATCTAATGCTTTTTGGGTTTTTTTGGGTTCATGGGATTAGTTGACTGTTTCTGGCATACATAACAGAGTTGAGATCTGAGACAATCACTCATGTCCAAAGAGTAACAATAACTGAGTTAATTAGCAGATGTGAGTGTGAAAGAGATTTTCCATTAAAGAAAAATTTGAAGATGTTAGAAAATAATTACTGCAAAAAGGTATGAAAATTAACAATAGCATACATTTTTATTAGCCAAACCCTCGAGGAGAATTTACTGCAGAACAGTTAAAACACTAGAATGTTTTCTWAATATTTACATTTTTATAATTTAGATTTCTTTTCACACCAGACAGAAAACAAACCTATCTTTTAAATCTTAAAATGAGATTTTTTTTGTCATCTTTGAAGTATTGCTGAAATAATTAATTCAGTAGAATTTTGACAGTAAAATGCACTGTTACCTAAGCTTTCCACAAATTTGTTAAGGTTTCAGTTTTGACAAATAAACACCACCAAAAAACCCAAAAGAAATTTATGAAAAAAACCAAAACCCTTGTAAAACTTCTGATCAATTCCGTTAATCCATTCCTTTCTAATGGAGAATTTTTTTTCGTACTCAGATTCCTCCCACATTCTTCTGCACTGCAGACTCTTTCTAAGTAAAGTCATTCTTTGATGTAATGGYGAAAGCAAATTTTCTGAGGAAGTTCCTTAAATATATTTTTCTAGTTGTTCAGGCTGCCAAATCATTGTCATAGGAAAAATAATGTTATACTTCCAGGCTTTTGGGGGCAGAACTTAAGGGTTTCTTCTTGCTTTGGTGCAACTGTAAGCATTACAAAGCTCATCCTSTAGCAGTTAGATCCCATTTTACCTATAGGATATGAGACACCTCCTACAATCATTTCACACTGTAAATTTTTAATGACAGGTCCCATGCATTTCAAACAAGGACTTTTAATTCACAGTAAGTGGCTCCAGGTGATCCTGTTACAGCAAGATAAACACTCATGATTAACCTGAAACTCCATTATTTTCCAAATCCATCACCTGCCCAGTTCTGAAGAGCTCCATCAGAAATTAAATTTAAATGTATAACCCAGTTTTGCCTAAAAAGAACAACTTCTATTTATTTTCTTGAAATTTAAAATTACATAGCGAAAAAAAAAAAAAGAGTGATGGACCTCCAGAATCCCTGAAATAAGAGTTAAGTAAGCAACTGTCATGGTTTGACACTGGCCAAACGCCAGGCACCCACGAAAAGCCCACTCATTCACTCTCCTCTGCTCTGCAACTGRACAGAGGAGAGAAAATTTAACAAAGGGTTAATGAGCTGAGATAAGGACCGGGAGAAAACACTTCATGGGCCAAACAGGCTCAACTTAATGATACAAAGTGAATTTATTACTAACAAGATCAGAGCAAGAGAATGAGACGTAAAATAAGTCCTTAAAGTTACCCTCGTCTCCCCCCAACCCCTCCCTCCTTCCCACCGACGGCGCAGGGAGGCGGGGTGGGGGTTTTGGTCAGTTCATCACCCGAGATGTTTCTCCTGGTGCTGAGGGAGARGAGTCGTTTCCCTGCTGCACCGTGGGGTCCCTCACACCAGAGACAGTTCTCCACGAACTTCCCCAGCGTGGGTCCACTCTCACGAGCAGCAGCCCTCCCAAACCTGCTGCAGCGTGAGTCCATCCCACGGGCAGACAGTCCTCCCAAACCTGCTGCGGCGTGGGTCACTCTGCCACGGGGTGCAATCCTCCAAGGACAGGCTGCTCCAGCCTGGAAGCAAGGCCTCTCTCTCCACTGGGACTTCCTCTGGATCATGGTGTGCTGGTATCCACGTGCTCCGGTGTGGGCACCTCCCCCACGGGCTGCGAGTGCATCTCTGCATCCCCCGTGGACCCCCATGGGCTGCAGGGGGATAACCTGCCCCACCGTGGTCCTCACCACAGGCTCCAGGGACATCTCGGCTCCGGCGCCTGGAGCGCCTCCTCCCCCTCCTTCTGACTGACTTTGCTGCCTCCATTGTTGTTTCTCTCACACAGAAACACTTCTGTTCTCACTCCTACTCTTCTCTGGCCGGAAAATTACAACTACTCCCAAATTTTGTTACGATTTCTTCTTCAATCTGTTATCACAGAGGCGTTACCATCATCTCTAATTGGCCCAGCCTCGGCCAGTGCACATCCATCCTCAGAGCCATCAGGGATTGGCTCTGCTGGACATGGTGGAAGCTTCCAGCAGCTTCTCCCAGAAGCCACCTCTGTGGCCCCTCCGCTACCAAAAACCAGGCCCTGCAAAAACAACACACAGACATAAGATTTTAAATTGCAGACATTGTCTTGGATTCCTCTGATACAAACTTGGAGTCATTCCTTTTTATTTCCAGTCAAGACCCACACTAGCAAAGAAGTTGTCCAATTCTCCATTTCTAGGGAGAGTAAAAGACACTTCCTGAGTGTCGGTCAGATTTCAGGTGTACTTTGTAGGGCACAGATGTCAACATGACAAGTATGGTCCCAGCTGGTCAGGTAGAACAAAACCTGCTTCCTATGGTAAAAAGGTTTTGAGGTTCACTGGCAGGATGGTGACAACTGTAAAGACTTTTCTCGTAACTCTGAAGATGGGGCTGCCAGAAAGAGCAAAATGTTAGGGGCTGAAAACCACCAGAACTGTGAAGTAAAAAAAGTGGCACCATTTACACAGGAATATTAAATTGTTGTTCTGCTGAAACATTTTTACTGCAGTCTGATGGAGGGGGGTAATTAAGTGTCCACATGGTTAGTGAAGAGAGGGAACCGATTGGATCATGGCTGTGTGTTTCTGTTAGAGTCAGAGGCACAAAGCCAGTGGGGAAATTATAAAACCAAAACACAGCAAATCTGAAAAGCAATGACACTGCTGTACAGGCACTTCTGGCATGGAGTGAGTGATGAACCACATGGAAAGGAGAGGCTTCTTGGTTTTGTTCCTGCTGTGTTGTCATAAAGAGGGTTTTGTCTGGAATTTCTGTAAATAGACAGGGATTTATTCAAAAGCAGTTACTTTTGATCATAATTATTTCATCCTCATGGAAATATTCCCTGAGACCCTGAATTCTCAGAATTGTAGGATCAAAGCAGGTAAAGTGTCTTCCTATTCATGTGTGTATAATTACACAGACTTTCACATACTTTACATTTATTGAAACTGCTACATTTTAACTGTGATGTATTTTAATCTATAATTTAAGAAATACAACAAAAATGGTATTACTGAATCATTTCCTCTGTAAAATTTAAACTCCTTTTACTGTTACTTTTTAAAGCACAATGAGGTCCAGGGCACTGTACTGTAACCTTTTGATTTCTTTAACTCATTCAAATGGGAATTGGAAACACTTTCACAGCTATGCACGCTATTAAACACTAACCTAATATTACAGCTGAGTATACAAGTAGCAAGAGTACAGAGAATAAATTTTGATGTGTTTTTTTTACAAGCACATGAGAGTAAGAAATAATTTGTTGTTTAGGCACAGACTTCATATTTTCAAAGTAGATTTGCTCAGTTGTTTATTTAAATCTCTTAAGAATAAAAATACGATATTGTATTATTCCCAATTTTCTATTTCTACAATTATGCTATTTTACTTAGTCCTTCTTTAAAGTGCTCTAAAGTAAACAGATTCACAAACAGACACATATGCAGCAACATCTGTTTAGTTTTTGCCCTTCTTTGATCTGGTACTGGTAATAGGGCAAGATGTTGTTTTGGTTTTTTTTAAGCAGTCTAGTACAATTAGACTGCCAACAGCATCAAATTCTATACTAAGATGAGGTCTCAGGAAAGTTTATGCTAAAATTCAAGAAGTGTAGTTCATTTATCGTACAAGTTTGATGTAGACCTCTGTCTTTAAAGCTAGAAGCATATTGGTTTCTGGTTTTGAAATGTACTGGAATAGTAAAAGATTTTTTTATTTCCTCTTTCAACATACTCCCTTGAAATTATAAAATCACCAGTGTCCACAACTCTGGACAGCCATACCTTTGTTTGTGCAGAAGCTGGAATAGTAGTGCAGGTCACAAAATGAGCCCTTCATTCCCCATGAAATCCTTGACTGTTTAGGGAAAACAACCTCACCTTCCCCCAAATCTCCCAAAAGAGCACTTCAAATTTGACATACTTCAAGATACTTGATAACAGGCACAGATAAAACTTAAGAGCTGCATGGCTTCACTCCAGTCTGCTTTGCTGCCTTCTGGGAATTCCCAAGCAAACACAGCCCGTTTGATGCCCCTTGAAGCTGCCGAATGAGAAGCCTGGCATGGATGACTGTCACGTGCCACTGGAGACAAACGCTACTCATCTGTGCCTTGGCTCCACACTGATGGTGATATACATATAGCATGATTAATATGACTGATTGCAAATCCAGGGATTTAGCCTAGGTAAGGCAGGAAAGTAAAAAGCTCTGTATCACTTCACTGCTATGGTTAACCAAAAGCAATCCCTGGCAGAATGTACCCTTCCGTCATGCTGAAAGCATTGTGGTGGTGCTGTTGCACTTTGCTGGAAAAGCTCTTATTTCCAACTAAATGAGAATGCTTTACAAGGCATTTGTCATTCATGGTAACAGTAGGAGAGAAATCAATAGTACATTCACAGCTGATCCCCAGCAGCTCTTGTTCTTCCTATTCTAAAAGAAAAAAAAAGCACTGAGTTCCTCAGTCTGGATAACTTCATTATCTAATGCTAGCCCCAATTACAGAAGATTTAAAAKGTAAACAGAGCCCAGTCTCCCAAGCCACAGAAATTCTGTATTCCAGTTTATGTCAGGGATGGTGAACACCTCGCATCACTGAAGTTTTAAACCACATCTACCTTGAGGAAGTTGTGTACTCTTATCTTAGTACCTGTTGGTTATGAAGCCATCCCAGTCAAGGGGTGTGAGGGTGGGGGAAACCTGCCCCAGGGTTCAGCTTGTGCGTGGCTGTATGAAGAGACTCCACAAATTGTGTCTATACTAGAATGTGAACTCTCATTAGCTAATGTGTTGTCTTGGTAAGGATAGGACTTACTCCCCTGTCCTGTTTCCCAGTTTTGTTGTTCTGTCACTATGGCAATTCTCTCTTATAGGCCTTTTTCATCTTTAGGTATTCTGGAGCACAGAATACACCTCACCAACCTCACCAACACACCTCACCAACACTTCTGACAACCAATGCAAGAAAGATGTTACCACCTTTCCGTTTTCTATAGAAATTGAGTTCTGCTAACTAATTATCAGTGTGGGGTTTATTTTTCTTTTTGAACAAAGCAAACCTAGCCGACTTTGCTCACCTTAGACAATGACTGCTAGTTTTCACTGCTTTCAGTGAAAAACGTGAACTGCTACAACAGAGATTGTGCTGTAATTCTTCTCTTTTATACAATTTGATCC
Organism: Amblyornis subalaris; assembly: GCA_018881555.1. Taxonomy (NCBI): domain Eukaryota; kingdom Metazoa; phylum Chordata; class Aves; order Passeriformes; family Ptilonorhynchidae; genus Amblyornis; species Amblyornis subalaris. The sequence continues at coordinate 468,990 of JACAXG010000055.1, forward strand.
CAGAGTACAATGTACTGCTATTCTTTATTGCAGCACCTAGAAATCCCAATTGATTATGAACTTTTGTTTTAAAGGGTGTTTTATAGCCCCCTAGTAAGATTCYAGTCTTCTGAAGCTGAAAACTTTCATGTTCAAGGGAAAGCTTTGTCCCCAATTTATGAAGTAAGGACTAAGTTATAGAGCACCTAAATGACTTCTCACTATCACCCTCAAAGACCATAACAGGCAGGAAACTCTSAACTTGGTTTCTTAATTGAGACACACCTTTGACTTTTTAAGAAATGTCATCTAAAGACATGTTGCTTTAGACATATATTTATTCACTTTTGTCTATATAAATATATGTAAAAAGTGTACAAATATGCATAATTTTTTATAATTATTATTTATCCATAGCCACACCCTCTACATATATWCTTCTATATGTGTATCATAGCATACAGGTATGAGGAAGAGCCACTAACAGGACTCTGCTGTGCTGCTAGGGCAGCCTCGGGGCTCTGCTCGGGGCTGCCCTGCATGGGCAACACAGTCCCATCAAAGTGGAAATCCAGGATGAAATGCCAACAGCAGAAGAACCTGTGGGAGGTCAATAAGGAAATAAACTTTACATTGGTCTTGTCACATTGGTGCCTCGGGCAGCGTTTTCCTTTATCTGTGTACCTGATTCGTGAAATTGTACTGAGGTGCCACAGTCCTGTAACGTGGAATATTCTTAATCTGACGGACATCTCAAGCTTTCTTCCAGTCTGTCAGGGTGCAAGAGATGTAATGGGCATGTGCAGTATCATATAAAACGCATTTTAGCTATTTATTTATCTTTGTGCTAGCTCCAGTACCTGGAGCTGGAGGCCACTCCAGGACTCTTATAGAGGACACCAAATTTAGCCAATACAAAGGCCCACAGAGGTTGCTCTTTAGTGAGTGAAACTGTGTTTGAACACACTTTTATTAGCAGATTTTTATGATCATCCTAGTGACTCTGATGCAGCTTTCCAAATTATTTAATCAGTCTGAAGATGAAATACCGGAATGGTTTCTTTTTTCATATTGTGAAATACTATTCCTCCAGCTGTTACTAACAGAATGTGAAACTGAAGGTACAAACTTTGTGCAGGTTTTTACAGTCGAGCTTCAATGTTTAACATTGTATGAGACCAGCTCCGTGATGGAATCGTGCAGAAAATAAGTTTCCTCTTACTAATATGAACTCTTTAAAAATGTCTGCCTGATTCTTGCTCACCTCAGATTTCCTCAACTTTCCTAAAAATAGATTTCTGGAACTGAATTCCGTACTACCTCTCTGGCATTGAATACTCCACTGCTAATGTCAGGAGAGTCAGTCGCTGCTTCCAACAGTAAATGTGGCATTTGAACCTGTATCAACATCTACATCTGATGTCAACTGACATCTCTATTATTGCCAATAAATTTCTGATTAGCCAGTGGGGTAGCCCTTGAAAATACCTAGCAGGAGAGTTTGTGAAAGAGTATTGTAACTCAGTGTTTCTTCCTCTTCCTCTCAAACATTTTTATTCAGTTTTTCTTGGATAAGAAGTGATAATGTAAGGTGAGTAATGTACAATGAGAAAGCACGGAAGCACAGAGAAAAGCTTATGAGAATCCAATAAAACAGATATTTATGAAGACAGGATAAGATAGAATTTATAGACAAAATGATCACATAGAAAAAAATTAATTTCAATATTAATTTGCCATTCTGCACGAGAAAAATGGAAAGTTTGCCATAGTATACTGCTGTATTTTGAGAGGCAACACTACAAGTCTAGTGACTTTTGAGAAGAAAACTTACAAATCATTAGAAGTAGCTGTCATTTTTTGTCAGCAGATACTAAGTATTAGAAAATAGAAGCCTGGGAATCTTCTAGGGCTGTGTAAAACTGTTGGAAACATTTTTATATTCATGTGAGTGGAGAGAGAATGTGAACACATGGATGCAACATACCAGCAGGAGAAGGGCTGTAAAAATTACACATGTTGCTGAGGCAGGAAGCAGATCATCAATATCCTAGCACACATCTACCTGCATTTCTCTGAACAAACAGGTATGAAGCAGAGACTGACTAAATGCTAATGACTCACAGCAGTGGGACAAAGTAGGAAGATTTATCACCATCAGCTTCCAAAGGGTACAATGAGACATATCCAGAACCAGCTTGCTCCTAAGAACCTGATAGCTGTGGGGAAGGCTCAAAAATGGATGCTCCTGGTCCTCCCCAGCACTGGAGGGTGTTTCAGCTGAAGTGGGACATGCTGTGGGGCAGAAAAAGACTGGCTGGGTCTGATGTCTGATGTCCTATTTTTCATCATGTTTGTGTCCATCCGCATTTGTCTCACTCCAGAGATGTGAGGGCTTCTCCAGTGGCCTTTGGAGTTGGGGGCCCTGCATCAGACTTTTGATTTGTCTAATTACTTTCTATTCACATTAAAATTTAACCAATCATTCACTTGCTCTTATTAAAGAAGCTGTTTTTTATTACTCACTACATATTTATGGATATATATTTAGTTTAAATATGTTCAAATACAGGTGTTACATGTAAATATGGAAATATATTTTATATGAAGCTGTGTATATATAAATAAAATATTTATTTACACATATTTGTACAATTTTGTATATAACTTTATATGCAATATATTATATATATATATCTTTATCTATTGAAGGAGTGGTAGGTATGTATTGTATATTTTTATGTAGGATCACTTCCTGGCCAAAAAGATACATGGAGCCAATCAATTGGTTTCAAAAATTGACAACTGGCCAGTCACATCAATGAGAAAACCTGTTTGATGTGAGGCAGTCTGGCACAGCAGCCACTGTGTGTGCCAGAGACAGAGATCCTGTGGTGCCACATGTACCTGGCACCACCCGTAGCACACTGGGCTGTGCCCCTACCAGCTCCATCCCCATCTACACCCTGTGCAGCTCTGCCTGTTGGCTCTTCCCAGCGGCCTTGGCAGCTTTGGAGTGCAAAATAAACACTCCCATTATTCAGTCATCTCAACAAATTTTCCCAAAGCTTTAACTTGCTTATTTTTACTTTGCAAAGCTTGCCTATCTGTCTCTATTAATTGTTCCAGCAACAGACTAATTGCTGAAATTACTGCTGTCAGCTGCATTGCTTTCTTCTTCAGCCACAGTGTCTGTGGGCTAACCCAGGATGCCCCACCTCAGTTAATGGAAACTTTTATTAATGCTCTGTGGTTGCTCTGTATCATTTGCTTTCCAACTCTTTCCCACGACAGGAAAATTAAGAAACGTATTCAGATCCCCAGCTCACATCCTTCACTAGACATACCTGAACTGCAGAGCCTGCTTTAGCTGAATGTTGAAGTGTTTTGTGCAGACTACAACATTGCCAAGAGGAAACATTATTTTTGTAGACCAGTGGTGATGAAACTTTCCAGTTACATGAAGAAAGTGCATTCAGATCAAACAGAAGTTTATATGAAATTGTTTGGTTGAACTGTAGATGCATATGTGCACAGCAAGAACGCAGAGTGCTGGGTATAAACCAGGCTCTGCATTTTCTTTTTTTTTTTTTTCTTTTTCTTCTTTGTAGTAAAGAAGGAATTCATGTTGAATAGGTGCTTAAGACCTAGAAACTAGACACAACTGCAAATCCCCAAAAGAGATACTCATGTTCACCTAGTCCAGCTTTAGCAAYCAGTGTTATCCATAAGTGCAGTAATCCTATTGCTGCAGTATTACATTTCTCCCTTTTCCTTCATGTAATGAACATGTAAAATTTTTTTCGACTAGGATGTTGTTGACTGCTAAATATTTCCACATGCTTAGAAAACCATTAGAAAAAAGTAAAGAAATCCACCGAGAACTATGAAATACAAAGGCACCTGGAAATCCCTGAGGTACAAATTACGAGAGGCTGGGAGTTATTTGCCCTATTCTTATGCATTTCAGGACTGCTGCTGTGCAGTGTCAGAGAAAAGGCCAGACAAGTCGGCATTACAGAATTCATCACCACCCATCCGTACCCTCCCCATGACATTTATCTGCTTTGCAGTGCTGCATTCAGACGCAGCAGTGCTGCTTCACTGCAGCACTTTAGTTTTCATTGCCATTGCAATCTGGTGAAGATGAGCTGTAACTCCTGATTTGCTTTGATTTATTGTGCTGAGCCATACTTTGTTTCTACAAGACCAAGAGGAAAAACTTGATGACACAAAGGATGTGTTAGGTACCAGGTCACCAGAGGGTCTCACTGCCTGCTTGGAACAGACCGGTGCTATCAGCYCTTGAAACAAATGCAGGACAGATTTATGTTAACATAAAACTCATATGAAACTAATCAAATTCAAGTGAATTCCAGGTATGGAGATGAAGGGATTGTTGGAGCTTGAAATTCAAAGCAAACTTTAACAAGATGAACATATAAGCAGAAAATGAGATAAATAATTACATGAACTACTCTGTGCCTGAGCACAAGATATTTCAATTTTAGGGTTTGTGTCCATGCTTAACTAAGGATATGCATTTGCCTCAGGTATTACAGGTAAGAATCTCAAGTACATTCTCATCTAGTTTGACTGCACAGCCATCATCTCTTTCAGTGTTCAGGAAATTTTGAATAGGTTTACTCTTCTGTATTGGCTTGGGCTTGACTTACCTATGCAATATACTTCAAGCTCAGTGTATGGCTTATGTTCTTTAATAAAAACAAATCTTTCATCTATGTCCAAACCCCAAGCATTATGACCTCACTGGAAGTTTCATTTTCTTAAATAATTTGTATTGCTTCATCTCTCTACCAGCCTTATGATCCTAGATCATCCTCAAGTCTCCCTAACAGAAATCCTTAACCATGGCACTGCCGTGTTGTGGCACCATCATGGGTTTATGTGTGTTGCACGTCTCCATTTACAAGCTTGAAATGAGATTCAAATAAATGCAAGCTTCAGTAAAGCTGTATGAAAAGGAGAAGAATCTTGTGATAACAGATCTTTAAGATCTCAATGTGCTCAAATATTTTATTCTTTTAAATCTTTTATTGCTTCCTTACTGCCTAGGTGGGAAGTGAAGGCTCTTTATGACTCTGAAATGGAAAATCCTGAAAGGTTTACAAACCAAAATTTTCTTTCAAGAGTTTTTGCACAGAGAAAGTCTGCATGCAAGGGTTGTAATACAAACGGGCATTTTCAATGCTGTTCCAATTTGCAAGAAAACAGGGAAGTCTCTAAGGCATGAACAGAAAGAGTAGACTCTTCAGAAAAATTGACTCTGTTTTCCATATTTATTAAGTAATATAAATACTCATTGTAAAAGTATAAAATATTAAAGAAAYGGAATATTTCCAACAAGATGGGGAGAGGCCATTAAAGAAAATATCAAGGCAAATTGCTTCTGTGATAGCTCTATCAGGAGAATCAGAATCATACATGTGCTGTCTCCTGCTGGGAAGATYCATAACAAAGTGATTTTAAAATAATTTTATTTCTTTTGTTGTCTCCATACCTTAAGGTTGCAGAACAGTTTGCATTGCCAGCATGCCTAAACAATTACATTGGCCATGTTTATTCCAAAGTATCTCAGATTCTTTGAAATCCTAATTTATTTCCATGGAAGTTATTTACATTCAAATTATTCCGGTTCCTCCTTAAGATAAAAGTTTTCTGTTGTACTCATTAAAAACTTACCAAATTGTCTTTTTCTTTCTCTACAAGTTGGTTCTTTTTGGATGAGAACAATTAATACGAGCTCTGAATCTGTCAGCTTCTAGGACTTTATGGGTAAGTATGATCTTACATTTTTATCTCTTATAGTACATTGCAGGCAATCAGTCTTAAAGAGTTCAGCTATAGTTTGACTATAGGGCAAGTGTARGTCTCCAGTGAACAGGAGAGGATTTAAAATATGGGTCCACCATTTTACATAAAATTAATATGAATTTATAGTTATTTTCTAGCAGTGATATTTTGGCCGTAGTCAAATATATAAGTAAAGAAGAAAAAGTGTCATTCTGATTGATCAGATTCTGAAAATRTGAACTGATGTATGAAGAAGCGAATGCTCGCATTACCTCCTCTTCTCTTCCCACAGCAGTATTGATCATCCAGGACAGAGACATAATACAACCTGAATCATCTGGGAGTTCAGGTCATAGGATCAGCACAGCGTAGCATGTATGCACTTCTGGTTTTGGAAAATTGATAAACCTGTGTGTGTATAAGTTAGCAAAAAGCAAATCAAGTGCTCGAAAACCTGTAAAAAATGTACTTGCTGAAGAGCTGCGCACCAATCATTCACCCAACTCTGCAAACAATACACAAATTACTTTCAAAATTCCTCTGACATTTCATGTACAATTTATTTAAGCTAGTTCTGATTAATGATATGTCAGATGTATGTCTTCCTTCAGCAGGCAGTGGAGGCTGGTGCTTCTCTCCAGGCATCAGGAGTTCTACCAGTTTGRTTCCTGTATTTCATTTGTGTGTTTGTTTTGCCATTTGTAAGTGTACAAAACTTAATAGCCCCCAAGTGCATCTGCTGGCTGGCATTTAGAAAGTTCATCAGAAGCATTTAAACTTTTTTATCTCGGATGGGATGGTACAACATTCCCACGGATTTACAAGAGCCATTTATCAAAGGCAACACCTGTTGCAACACAAATATCAGCCAAGGTCATTTTTTGATCTAGTACGCTGCCACATCCATTGATTTTCTAACTTCCACTACCTTTCCACAGCATCCTCTGAAAACAGCCTTTTTGATTTCCCTTCATAATGTTCATAACCATACCTAATGCACATTTCCAGGAGCATAACACAGGAGGATCATTCACTTTCCACCTACTTTACAAATGAGCAGGAAATTCTCCCGTCAATGCCTGGGGAAGACATACTTAATAACTTCCATTAGTATTAATAGAAGTTGCCAGCATGGATCCCTGTGCATTTTATTGAGAGCAGACTTCAAATTGGACTCTAAATGTTTTCATTTATTTTTAATTGTGGAAGTAAACGAATCTAAAAATCCAGCAGAAGATTTACTTCCTTTCTAAACTCTTTCTGGAYGAAATGTTAGCACCTTTCTAAAGGAATAAAAATTGAGTCAATATTGCTGTTGAGAAGCCAGGTACTTTCCAATAATAAGAACTAAGAAAACACACTTCAATGAAGAAAGGAAAAAGAATWAAAAAGAAAGAGAAAATGCTGTTAGGAGCATAGCAAACTTTTGCTTTTAAATTAGGAGATTAATTATTAAAGATGAGTGGCCCATCTTTAATTTGTACCATTTCACACTTCAAGTATAATCTGACCTGCAGTAAAGAATATGTTTTTCTAGCAAATATAAAAGATTCTTGTCAACAARCATGTTGCTACCCTGATGACTAAAGCCTGTCACCTCAATTAGGCCCTCCAAACTGTATCTCCTTGATGTCATTGTCACACTTCCCAATTGTTTTGATTCATTCTGTGTCCCATGTTGTACATCACAAGAGGGCTGTCAACACTGTGAAATGRCTGGGGTGATACTGACAGCTTGTCAGGGGGAGACATTCTGCAGACACAATAAGCAAGGAAATTCATTGAATGGTGTTGTCATGGGTAGTGGGAAAAAATKATTTGGGGTGGGTTTTTTTTACATACCGATTTATGCAAGGACTTCTGGAAATAMCAAGTTAATTGGCAGAACAGTAAACTACCTGAATAATTTAGGACCTGCTTCTGAAGGCCCACACTATTCTCTGCATCTGAAAAAATTTTAGAAGAAAAGCAGCAATACAAATCATGACAACAATGMATGTTAGCTAATCACCTACAGTTAGGATACGAGATTTAGACATTGACATGATATAACAAACAATTTAAATCGTTTACTCTCCCTTTTGGTTAGCAACATCAGCCCTCCCCACTGATCAGAGAGAAGTGTGGCTGTTTTCTGCTATGCTTTTGAAGAGGTAACCAAGAGTGATGTTTGTGCTGGCAGATTGGCTGTTAAAGTCTTTGCAAGGGGCTCAGAATGAAAAATCAAGCTAAAAATTTAATCCAAATAAGAACAAGAATCCCCATTAAGTTCAACCTAAAAATGCATGAAATTAAGATGGGTTTGGCCCAATGCTCTATAATTAAAGAGTTGTGGGCTTTCAATCAGAGAAAAATGTCATCTCACTCCCTTATTAGGTGCCAGAGTAACTTAGCTTCATTTCATGGTTCTTGCACATAAATTGCCCTTAGATTGATCWGYATGGTGAAGTTCCTTAGTGTTGTACATAGCAATTTATGTCACAGCAATTCCTTTGGGTTCTAAGGAGAAATAGAGCCATCCTCGCTGAAATGCAATCGCCAGGTGTGCCACGGCTGTGCTGCACCACTCACCCTCATTGTCAGGTGCTCTGTGGCTGGGAGGGGCCRGGGAACATGGGCAATGGAATTGCTCACGAAGTTTCTTCCCTTCTTGTTGTTCARTGGGAACAGAGTCCTACATTCACAGTCCATATTGAGCTCCGGGAGGAGAAAGGAAGCGCTATTTATTGTTGGTGTCGTTGTGGGAGGAGAAAGACAAACAGATGAGTTTTGTTGGTTTGATGTCAGGCTCATTAGATCTGATATAATTTTTCTGGCCTAAGGAAGGCATCTCTATGGTCAAAGCTGGTCGGCCCAAAAAATGCTTTCGTCAGACTTGTCAGAGATACACACACCTAGATCTCATACACARGAATTGGGTAGAACCCTTCTCAGAGGAGATTCCAAGGTTGTTGTACCCATTCCTTTGAACACAAAGCCGTTTATACTGCAATTCCTATATAGGGATTGAAGAACTTAAACTTGATCWATCAAGACTGAAAATTATATACAAAATCACAAGTTATCTCAAATCCTTTTGACCCTTCTCGAACATCTCCAGTGCCTCATTCTGCAGTCAGTGTGGACTGCCTGGTTGTTACAAGGTAGGCTGCCAACAAAGGCTTTTGTTATAACTGTGTGTTATAACCTAGACAATGAATCTGGAATATCATGCAAATCTGTCATTCTCAAAGCAGGAAGAATAGTTAAGAGAAAATRTGACATCTTAGTCATAGCTACAGATAACTTGTTATGCGGAGTTATGCCACTGAGGGAGGGAAGCTGATGTCAGTTCAGGCACCTACCCCAGGTGAAATCAAGAGCAGATAAAGTTGGAAGTCAAATTTTCTGTAGAGTCAATATTAAAAAAATAGTTATTCCSCAAAAGACAACTGAGTCTACCCAGATCTGATTTTTAAGTCCAAGCTGTGTCAATAGCTGTGTATGATCTTTCAGCTAACCACGAGGTTCAGGAGACGCATTTGGAGGTCTCAGTCCCAGATATAGATGGCATTCCTTAGCTTTAACCCCCCAAAATATCTCAAATCAAGAAAGAATAAAAATGTGCCAATTCCATACTGACTGCTTAGGTAAGACCTCACTAGTGATTCTGAAGACATGCTTGTGACATCTGAAAAATCACTGGCATATTTTTTGTTAAAGTGGGTTCTGCAATAATACCCAATTTAAAGCTATATTCCTTTAGTTAATATTCCAATCAGAGATTTTTATGGTTCATTATAAATCATTAATTTTATCCATATAGATTTTAAATGGCCAATATATTCCCTTAGTTGCTTAAACTCTAATTTTTTTCTTTCACGTGTAGATTTTGGGATTGAGCTACTTCTTCAAAGAGCCAAGATACTGATTAAACAATGATTTATAATAAGATTATCATTTATTGATCCATTTTCTCAAAAAATTACACAAATTGAGTTCAAATACTGTAACTTATTCTTACAGTGAGATCTCTAAACTTACTTTCATGTCTTTTGGAGTAGTTACATACCAGATTAAGTATCACTATTGCAGCAAAGGTGTCAGAATCTAACTAATCATTTCCTGATTGCTTTTTGTAAAATGAATCTGSGATGCTGTCTTTTGTGAACAATACAATTACATCCCATAGTTTACATTTAGCTTCTTATTAAGCCCTCTTCAASTTATTTTGTGAAATCCTCTGCTTTGACAAACTCTGTCAAAGGATTTTAAGTGATTTAGCCACTGAAATTAAAAAAAAAAAAAAAAGGTGTATTTGCTTCAGAAAGCAAAATGGGAGAATTGTGAGTGTTCCAGTATAAAAATACAGTCTAATCACAAGAGTTCAGATTAAGCATTTTTACAGAGGGATACAAACATGTAAATTGCTCAACTGTGGGCAGGTACTCCTGCCTCTTTCATCATGTGGGAGTACTCCTTAAAGACCTGCCACATTGCCAGCATTCCTAAGAAAGGAAGAGCTTGGGAAATATTTACTCCATGCTCTGCTTGCACACAGTTAGAGATCCAGCTGCCAGTCTGCTGCAGAACAGCTGCAGAACTATTATCTTGCCAGAGCAGATCTAGAGTGAAGTGATGGTTGGGTGAAGTCCTGATTCCCGGACAGGACTAACAGGCACAACAGCCTCTCTCCCCTGAAAATGTTCCTTAAATAAAAGAAAAATATTTGGGTTATTTGTACAGAATTTATTGATCTGCTTTTGCACTGTGCGTTCAACATATCTAGAGCATTTCTGGCTCATTCTCACACAGAAGGCAGCTGTGCAACATGTGTGTGTGTGTGTATTTCAATCCAGGAAATCCCAGGCAGAAACATGACAAACTGTTCCTGGCTTCTTCCATCAATTTACAAACATTACGGAGAAATTCACAGACTAACATGTTCCAAAATTAGTGGGTTAAGAAGATGTCTTCTAGCTATATATGTTATTTCAAAATGTGATATGGGGTGATTTTTGTCTTGTTTTGAAATATCTCCATGTCACCCCTAGCTGTGGACCGCTGATTTATGTCAATATCTCCTCTTCAGAATTTTCTCGAAATGCTTGGAGGATGAGCCACTGAACTTGGTAGTTACAAATCAGTGTGCTATGATTCAGAACAGAGTGTGTCAGTGCAGGCCTTCTATCCCGATATTCCCACATCTTTTCATAACCTGCACTTAAAGTCTTCCTAGGCTGAAAGACAAGAGCTGCACATGTTGGTTTTTATTTGCTCTTTATCCCAACTATGCCCCTCTGGAGAACATGTGAGGGATGTGTTGTGTAGATATTTTTCATAAACAAGTTGTGCAATTTTCTCAGTTAGATTGGTTTCCATTGCCGTCAGAAACAGAACTTCACCATAGCCACCCCTCACTGCAAATTCCTCTTACATTTTTTTTCCTGTAAAACTGCTCATAAAATGTCTCTTCAAAAAGAGCTAAAAGAAATTACGTTCCCAAGCTCTATCAGATCATATCTAATATAAGGAAACAAATATGGCTCTGGTGCAGCATTTAAGTTTTTAAAACAAAAACTACTAGGATCACTTWTCTGCTACAGGAAACAACACAAATACTTGTAAGATACCTCCAGTGATAGCGGAGAAGGAATCAAGTGTGAACTGSAAAGCTTTGTGTATGGATAACGTCAATACAATTTTTGGATGGGTATTTGAGTCACAAAGAACAATGTTCAGGGGCAAATGGTACCTGTGCTGATATACTCAAAGAATGATACTTATTAGGGGTTGGTAGATAACTGATCTGTATGCTCTCCACCCAGTTCTAGGCAATGCTGACTTGTGGATACAAATAAATACAGGTGAATGTTTACCAGCTGTCTCAAGTATTGACCAGAAAAAATATGGCCTTATCTTGTGTTACAGGTCATAACTATCAGTGATTACAGCTTCAATTTGCATTCAGTAAATTTACGGTGGTCTGAGGCAATACATCATGTCTAAAGGGAAGTGTGGTCCAAACTAGCAAACACTGTTTTAGCATCCAGGCTCTGTGATTTGGCAATGGTGTTTGAACAATCAGATGTTATTTTTTTTAAGCCAGTTTTCAACAGATTCAAACAATACAATTGCACAGCCACTGCAAACATCTTATAAAGTTTTAAAAACAAATCACAAGAGAGAAGATGAACAGATTTCATAAGTTTAAGGCAACACTGAAAAATGTATGTGAATAGAGTCATAGAGACAACAAATATTGTTAGTGGTAGTTATGAAATACTCAGAGATATAGAATTCACTGAAACATTACTTTTTCTCCTTTGTCTTCTCTGTACTGGCTTCCTCACCAGCAAACAAATCTTTTAATAATTGTGATTTGTTTGAAGTCTYATTTGTTATGACTTGCAAGAGTCTTCCAAAAGTCTCCAGGCAGGACAGAGATAAAGCTTACATATCATTAAAATTGGAAGAAATAGTTGGAAAGAGTAGAAGATATCCTGTATAAAAATATTTTACAGGTATCTGAGTTTGCAATCAGTTTGATGTCTTGTTTCTTTTTAGAAAATTGTAAAGAGAAGACAATTTTCACAGTGGCAGCCCTTAAAACAATGTTCCTATTTAGAGTAAATTAAAATTAAAATAGCCATTTAGTGACTTCCACAGTAAACTGGTAAAGAACCATAGTATTATTCAGGTTATACATGCTTTGGGYAAATACATCTACTACAGTAAATTTGAGCAATTCAATTAGCCTGCTTGTTTGGATTGATGGCAACATCTGGTCTGCTTAAGACTGTGAATAGTTTCGCTCTCAGTTCTAGATGTATCTGCCTTTTGTCTGTCTGGATGGCTTTTGCTGTTTTAATTAGACAGCTCTGGTAAGTTCTCCTGTCCCTGATTAATATATTAATCACCTTGGCACAACTAAGTCCTCTTTTAAAACAGTGTCAGGTAGGGGATGTTAAGCTTGTATTAAACTGTTTCATATAATTACACATTTCAGTTTCAGCTTTCATGAAGTCAGCAGCTGTACAATAGCCTCAGTACAATCTGTCTAGCCTGAGAAAGGATATGCAGCCCAGATTACACCAGGCAGTGCATGGCCAACATCTGAGAATCAAACTGAGTACTTGAAGAATTTCTCCTATGCTCTCTCCAGGTCCCAGGGGAACAAGTGGGTCAAAGATGAGATTTCCAAGATTCCCAAGGGAAGAATGAAGTCTAGCTGTGCACAGATTTCCTTCTGTCTTCATTTTTTYCCCTCTTTTGTGATATAAATACCTGAGATTTGCCTTGATCCAAAGGGTTACCCTTTATCCTGACCACTACAAAAATGCCAAGGAGTGGAGTCAGCTGATGCCTGTGGTGAAATCTTGAATAGTGGAGAAAAGTCCTGTGATTTGGCTATTCAAATGTGAGATAGACAACAGATTTTSACCCCAACAGACATCTGGGAATGAGTCTGTCGCTTGGAAAGTGTGGCTTCAGATTGGCAGTAGGAAGGCACAGGTAACCCCAGAAATTCGTTCAGAATTAGGACATTTCCAACTAGAATTAAAAGTTCATCCAAAATCACACCTTTCATATTACTGCACTATTTAACTGCTTTCTGCAGCAACTTATATGAATCAGTCATGATGATGTTGAGTTCAATTATCYGTAAAACCAGCACTTACTCTTTTTGCTTTGTAAGGTACAACCTGTCCAGTGATAATATAATGAGATCCAAGCTGCATATTGAAGTCCTACACATCTTTAATGGACTACAGTGTGCTGATCATTAATTACAAGCAAGGGGAAAAGTATAGCCCAACTGGATGAAATTCCCACCAGCTTGCAGGCAAAAGATATCATAATAAGCAGTCTTCATGACAGGATTACTGATGATTACTGAGAATCACAGGTAGAAATCAACTCTTCTGGTTGTTATTGAAGTATATCATAAACCAGGAGCTGGATTCTGTGAATAGAAAAAATCAATGAGAGGAGACATATTTCTCATTTCACAGTGAATATTTCATGTTTCATATTTCCCATTTCATATTTCTTTTCTCCTCCTCAATCTCATGTACAGAGATGATCTTGTGAATCCCTAGAGTAGCTCCACTGGCTTTGTGAAGATGCACAAAGCATAAAACAGCTCAGAACTCTGAGATGGCAAAACTAAAAATGAAGTACTGCAAAAAGGAGAGTTCTATYTCCCAATTAATTGGGTTGCAAATGGGTGGGGTGTAAGCTTTACCTGTCATTCATTGAGTGACCTGGTGTTGGTAAACCCTGTGGGGACAGGTTTCAGCTTCCACCTCAGCTTCTGCCTACCTAGTAAATGAAATGTAAAGTCCTGACATCACCTTTCCATTGGATCTGTCATAAAGCAACTAAATTTGTTATATGACAGCGTTAAAACCCAAGCTGAACTAGCCGAAGTTCAGTAGCTGAACTTCATTTAGCTCCTGCAAATGGTTGTCATAAGCGTGTCTAACACAATCCAGTAAGAACAACTTATTCAGTTATTCCAGTCATTTCCCCAGGAATTAGTGCTCAGGTCGAGTGCTCTCGCAAGCAGCAGGTGCCAAAAGACAGAGCATGGGCTGGCACTGCAATAACAGCAGATATTGTTATTGTACCAGCCCTCTCTGCCAGCCAAAGTCTAGTGCCTGCGCTGTGCAGACTGGCAGGGCTTTCTTCAGGTGGTACACATGGAACTGCAGCTCTACCCGCTTAATAAACGTGTCGGATCCCACTGCCTTTTGCCTTATGCTGTGCCTGTGCTTCGTTGTCTAGAGCAGGCAATATACTTTGATTTGCTCGTAATTCAAATTTTGCTTTAATATCTAGTTTCACAGAACTATGAAAAGATGACATTGATTTATTTATTTACGAGGAATAAAATGGTCATAAACTCAATAGTCATTAAGCAAAAATCTTATTGCACAAAATCTCTAGTAGATTCAGCTTCACTTTCATGGTCAGATAATGTATTYATTTGGAGTCACTGGAGCATGTGGTTAAGGGTAACAATATTTTTACTAACATGTTACATCCAGAGAAGTTTTAGAACATTTGGTTTGTTCTTTTTGCATTTTTATGTATCTGTGCRTTCAAAATTCATTTCATTGTCCATAAAGTCTTAATGATTTTTCAGTCATTCCAGGTAGATTGTTAAATGTATTGAATTATGAGAAATATTTGGATTTTTAATTTATTTATGGTTACTAAGCACTACAAAGACRAGATACAACTAAAACCAACTACTTAGGTATATCCTGAAAAAAAAGCCTCCTTGGATATAGAAAAATTTTAAATTTTAAATTTATTTTTATTCTATGAGGATTGAAATGGATGTTTTTATTCTTTCTGAATTTTCTGTAACACATTYTTTTAAAAGTTTATCCTTTTTCGGTAAAACAATGTAAAGGACAATTTTGAGGATGCCTTTTTTTGTTTTATTTAGAAAAAAGTTGAGAAAAAATTTGACTCAGATTAGAATTTTTATTAAGCTGGGTGCTTGTCCATTAACTATTAATTTAAAATAAAGCATATGATTTCTCTTCAATTTTCATTCATCTGTCAGAAACATTTAGAATAAGTAGCAGAAGGCAAACTACCCAATTGCTATTAATTCATTTTAGAGCTAAGCAAATATTTGGGTTTTCTATGTGAGCAATCACAGACAATATTTGTATTCCAAGTACTTGCTCATTTTCACCACCTTAATAAATTCGAATACTTAGATTTTGTAAAATAGAATACTTCCATCTCATGAAATGTAGTCAGTAAGTTAATTAAAAGCAAGAGAAAGGGATGTTTTAAGTGTTTGGCAATGGAAGATCACACAGATCCCTCTGTGGGGCGTATGGTAGACATGGTACTTCCTGTGCCTGAGTGGTGGATGGAGTTATAGAAAGGTTCCAGAGCCAGGGATTCCCAGGGTGGAGAAAACAGCCCTTCCAGGAGATTGGAACAGCTCCAGGGAATGCCAAGCCCAGCCCTGGAAACACCGAG
This sequence comes from Amblyornis subalaris, assembly GCA_018881555.1. Lineage (NCBI taxonomy): Eukaryota > Metazoa > Chordata > Aves > Passeriformes > Ptilonorhynchidae > Amblyornis > Amblyornis subalaris. Next base: position 484,773 of record JACAXG010000055.1, read on the forward strand.
GTTCTCAACATTTTCTTCGCCTCTATCTATACCAGCACTGTCAGGCCCCAGGCCTTGGGAACAGAAATCCAGATTGACGCAAACACAGACCCACTGTCCGTGCAGGAAGGATTGGGGTGTGCGTTATTATAGGAGCTTGAGCCCTACAAATCAATGGGTGCTGGCAATATCTGTTGAGGGTGTTGAGAGAGCTGTCTGACACCATTGCAAGGCAATGCATTGCCACAAAGGCAAAGGATTGCAGCCCATAATCTCTGAGAAGTCAGGGAGATCGGGGTATGTCCCAGAAGTCTGGAAGAAAGCTAATGTTGACTGCATCTACAAGGACGGCTTAAAGGAGGATCCAGGAAATTATAGGCCCATCAGTCTTGTTCAGTCCCTGGGAAAGGTATGGAATAAAGCCTCCTGGGAGCTATCATAAGTCAGACGAAGCTCGTGATTGGGAAACGCCAGTACAGATTCCCCAAGGACAAGTCATGTTTAGAAAACCTGACAACCTTCTATGGCAAAGTAACCTGCTCAGTTGATGGAGGCCAGCAGTGGACATTGTCTGCCTAGATTTCTCCAAGGATCTTGATGTGGCTTCCCATGGCCTCATCCTGTGTTATGGTCTGGACAAGTGGTCTGTGCAGAGGATGGGGAGTTGGCTGACAGGCTGCAGCCAGAGCATGGTGGTAAATAGCTTCTTTTCAAACTGGCAATCTGTCACAAGTGGGGTCCCCGGGTATGGGTATTGAGTCCAACACTGGTTAATATCTTGGACCAGAGGATCCCTGAGGTCCCTTGTAACCCAATATTCTATGATTTTATGATCCTMCAATAGTGACATGGGTAAGTAGTGGAGCTCAAGGAGACCACGTTAATATTAACTAGACAGTGCAGCAGAGGATAAATTAATTAAAGAATAAAGAAGCAAGAGTCAATCTTCCCAACTCAGAGCTGCTGTCAGCCTTTGTAAGTTGAGCAGAGTCATGCCTGCTAAGGATGTCAGATCTCTGATGAAAACCCCTCTGCTTCTGGAAATGATGTTAGCATTTTAGTCCTCAGCCCAGTACTGTCCTCAATGGCACTATATGGGAACCTGTTAAATAATGTCAGGGAAGTTCTTTAGAGCAATATAAGCACAAGATGTCTTCACCTGAAAATTCACATTTCATTCACACCTGCAGGAGGAAGRGTTGAATTTCAAAAGACAGTGAATCAGAAAAACATTTTGGTTATCAGAAAGGCGTATGTTCTCAGTGTGATGTAGTAGCTAATACAGTCTTTGGATGCATAGACATGTAGGGCTGTCTACACACTAAGGCACGCTCGAGTTATCATTCAGAGCTGGAAGCTCTGTGTCTGTCTCAGGGCAGTGCTSCACGCAGGACAAATCGGTCCTGCTGAGAGGTGACACCACCCTGAACTGGGCCAGGAAAAACACACAGGAAAGCAGGTCTTGAAAAAAAACCAACCCAGCTCACTGCTCTTGTACACAGTATTAGAGAAATCTGATGAAATATCACACACATTCCGTGACCTCTGTTCAACTTAGTGAAGATCAAGATGAATGATTTGGTCATGGTGCACCGGCACAAGCTCCCAGCCAGCATCACTCACTACTGCTGGGCAGCTGTCACACCCAATAAGACTGCTGTGCTGTTTTGACTGTAGCTGACACACTCGTGAGAAGTAAATATAAACCAAGGGTGGTAACCAACTCCGTCTAATTTTTGTAAGTGTCTACAGTATGGGTGTTTACAGACCAGTCAGATTTGTTGGCCCTCAGCACAGCTGATGAACATCTGGTCAATGAAGTCAACAAGTAAGAACTCAGTTGCCTAAATAGGGATATTTGAAGTGCCCTGGAAGATGTCATACATCGGCACAGGGCTGGGGTATATGACCCCATCCCAGAAGGCAACCAGTGTCCTGCTGCAGTAGCAGCAGGAGGATGCACAGGTTAGCCCACAGCATCTACCTGGCACCAGGCAGTTGATGATTTGGCAGCTGAATATTGCTGCYAAAGAGTTACTTTTCTTTTTTGAGAAGAGGCATCTATATTGGGAAGCCAAAAAGCTCTCTGAATTCACTATGTTTATTAAATTTCTATTGTCTGTAATTGCCTAAACACACATAGGTGTTATACAACTCTGTAACACCTAAGTTTGGTGTCTAAATCTGGAGCCCCATTTCTGACAATCAAGAAGACACAAAATTATGTACTGAATGTTCCACACTATGCATTGCTGAGGCACAGTGCTACTACTGTTTTCCAAAGAGCTATCTCATTTTCAGAAATTAATTTTTGGAACGCAAATTTTGTTTTCCTCAGACTTCCCAAAATACTGATTTTCAAGGGCTGATCCCAGGGATGAAAAATTTGTAATAAAAAAGTATTTGCAGGTGTGTGAATGCAGGGAACAAACACAGCAAGCTTTGCTGCAGTCTTCCTTTGAAACTCCTGATTATATGGACATTTGCACTTTGACTCACACCTGCAAAGAAAATCTGTCTAATCTCAGTCCCAGAGGCAAATGACCTGAGACATGTCAAATGAAATTTATCAATCACAATCACTGAGGCCAAATCTGTTTCATGCAGTTGAGCATTGTACAGAGATTTAAGGTAGCATAGGCCCAAACTAGTAACCAGAAGAGTGTGTAATGCCAGCTCGGATCTGGAATTAATAGTTCATTTATGTGTAGGCATTGGCAGGCACTAGCTAAGGCAAAGCTGAAGAGTAGTACTGAGCAAGGTTTGCTGTACAGATTTAAGTCTTCTCTGCACTAGTCAGCACATGTGAATCCAGAGTTGATGTCCCTGTCCCTCTTTGGAGTGAGCCAGCAGCAGAACTGATGAGGAAGCTCAACCAGAACCTCTGCATCCCTGTCCCATGGGGTGCTATAACCTCCCATTAAAATATGAGACAGATAACAGGAAAATCTGATCACCTGTATACAGAAAGATGAAAATGTCACTGTCATAAAATATTCACTGTAGCAGGAAATGGATTATCAGGTATTTTGAGTTCCCTCTGGCAATGTGCTGATAAAAAACAGGCAAGGAATTCCAAGTTATCTCAAATAAGTGGACTTTTCCCCCTATATATTTGAGTTTGCTTTATCAGATAAGCAAGAAAAATATAATTTTAAATTTATAGAATGCTGAGCCTGTGATTAAAAGTAATGGGTACGAGATCTTTTTGGGGGTTCTTTTTTCAGTTTGGTTTAATGATTTTTTTTTTTTGCCCCTATTGGAAGTAGGGGAAAAGAAATACACTTATTTTATTCAATAAGAACTGTAAAATAAAGTGCAATTAAACCCTACTATTTACAGATACTTTAAACAGGCAAACTTGAAAAGGAAAAAAAAAAAAAAAGAACAAACACTCCGAGGAATTCAAATTACATTTTCTATCAAAAATGGAGATTTGGTGTCAGCTGAATAGACACAGTAACCAATCCAAGCTATCAAATATTAATACAGTCAATGTAGAACACACTTGTATTCATAGTTCTTTTGGACTAATGCCAACTAATTTTACATGTTTCCCCTATTTAATTCCCTTTTACTCTCGGTCTTGTCACCTAGAACATCGTTGACAACCTACAGCATTTGGTTAAAATCTTGTCCTTTCATTTTTCACAGACAAAAAACCCCCCTGCAGCAGATGCCTCAAGCAAGTCTTGATAGATTACAAGACTGCACCAGACATTACATGGGTAGCTGGCGAGCTTAGAGAAATCTGCCATCCACTGAGTCTGTTTCAGGCTAATAGCCAGGAGATCTCTTGGCCCAGGCATCAGGCAGAGGTAACAAAGAAACTTCCGACAACAAGCCCTCAGAAATGGCACACGGGGGCTTACATGCCTTGGCAGGCTTTGCAGTGGAATGTGAAGGGAGGAGATAACTTTTACATTTGGATACACTGAGAAACAGTGACAAAAATTGTAATCAGATCATTATCACATTGCCAGAATGTCCAATTCAATTATAAATCTTGGATGTATAATAAATACGTCTATGTAGCCTTGGGCCCATATTCCTTTCCATGTACTAAAATTTCCTTTGGCCACAGTACAAGTTTCAGTCAAGCAGCAAATTTCAGGGCCAGAAGAACATCATGGCTACAAGATGAAGCTCTCTGCCTGAGTGAATTTTGGCTTGACAGAGCAGAGGAGGAGGAGGAGGACCATCAGGGCACTGGGCATGTCTCCAACACAGGCTCCAGCCTCACACACCAAAAGGTTCCTGGCTTCCTTCTGCTTCATGGCTGTCCCTGGTGCTGAGTGGCAACGGGGTGCTGAGGAACATGGTGAGGAACGTGTCCTTCTTGGCGTCAGACAAGTTTCACACAAGCTCTGACTATGAACCTTCTCCTCTGAAACTACAATTAGCTTTGCTGACAGAGTTTGTGATAACTCTGGACTCAAGCTTCACAGAACTGTTTACACCCTGCTGATCCAACAACCTGGACTTAAACCCATGATTAGACTTTACTCAGAAGGCAGTGAAATTGTACTACAGATAATGAAAGTTGTGATTTTCTACTGCCAAAGGCATTTTCACCTAGAAGTTGTCCTTGGTCAAGTATCGCAAGTAGCTGCGGTCACACTGCTTGGCCAGGTCTCCAGTGGGCAGCACTTAGAGACACGAAAACYTTAACCTCTTTTGGGTTCATTTCAAAAGTCTCAACACTGTGTTGGTGCTGCCAAAGTTGCCAATGGTTCTGTAGTATAAACTGAGGTTATATGTTGGGTGCTAGAGAGACCAGCATGAGATGAGCAATTGTTTCAGTGGGCAAGTCCTGCTGGACTGACACTGGATAACTTCATAGGGCAGGAATCAAACACCAGCGGCATCAATGTATAAAAAGAACAACAGGAGGTGCAATGAAAAAACCCATTAATTGATGCATTTTAACAAGCTTTCTAAGGTGTGTGTACGCATCTTGTAGTAGTGAGAGCAGAATCACCATAAGTAAATACAGGTACATATCATACAAATCAAAGAAGATCTGTTATTAGTTGTTGAAACAGAGATTGTTTTGAAACTTCTTTCTGTCAGTTGCTGCAAGTACATTTATTAACTCAAGAGGAGTTGTGAGTGTCCTTCCCTCCATCAGAGAGGCAGCTGAAAAAGCCTGTRTTTCTGTAATGGAACAGGGCTTTTCTGACCAGTCTGATTAGCAAGACAGAGAAATTTATTTGCAATCAGAGATTCCACGGTAATGCCATTTTTCATAGCCAGCCGTTGAGGTCAACTATATTTCCTCCAGAGTCCTCAGCATGTTAACACTTTGAAATACATCACAGGATCAAACCCTAAGTTTATCTACCATTGTTCTCTGAGCAGAGCATCTTGTTTTGGAAGAAGTTTAAGCTGCTCTATTTTATGCTTTTGGACTTTTTTCCCCTGTTCATTGTCATTTGGGCCTTGTGCTAACTCCCACATGGATCTAATCCAAGCAGCTGAGCCACCCTAATTGTGCAGATATGGAAAAAAAAATTTATTTTTTACTTATATCTCATTAACAAAAGTATTTATCATTCCAAGGACTGTTTTTGTGAGGGGAAATCTTCTCCAGCAGTGCATGAATTCCCTAAGGATTATTAGCTGTATCACATAATTTTTCTAATTTATGGATGCAAATGTTAAGGTGACTTACAAAGAGAAAAAAAAGAAAAATTGGATTCTTCTTTGCTCTTATGTGGCGAATAAAGAAAGACTAGAAAATTTCTCCTAAAAATTCTCTCCTTCATTGTGATTATTAAGTGTACTTTCCTGTTTTGTGGTAATCCTCTGGGATCAATCAGAGAAGTACTGGATGTATAAGAAAACTCTAATTCAGATTTCGCTGTCTAAAGTGGGAAGGGAGTTTATTCAGACTTTTTATGTCATTAAAAATTACATAAATGAAACTTTAGCAGTATTCTTGATAGAAAATGGCTTTTAGGTTAAAATTCGCATGCCTTTTTCATTATATAACCCGAAATAAAGCAAGGATAGATGTTCCTGAAAGCACCTCTTTCTGGTCTTGACCATGTACCTGTCAATTCCTAAGGATTTTTGAACCAATTGACCAATATCAGACAGATGTGACTTTGGTGCCTATGGCCCAAAAGTACTACATTCCCATAAATTTCATGGGAAATGGTGGTTCTACAGGGGAGAAAAATCCAAATCAGCACCCTTCTGGTGGAAAATCTGGATTATTTGGTAGTGTTATAGACCTCCATAGCAGCCCATTGGCCAGGGCATCTGTAGGTTCAATTCTGACAGCTGGTGAACAGAGATCATGGGCAGACTCTGAGGGTGCTTTATGAGACATGTTGGAAAGCAGAGGTGGTGTCAGGGTTGTAGGGAACATGGAGCCTATTAAATGTTGCAGAAGGGATCTTAGCAAATTATCTTCAAAGKAAAAGTGGACAGATTCTTTCCTGGTATAAACTACCATGAACTTAATTATAGTAGTTGATTATCTGGCCACAGCTGCAGTGCTTATGAAAAGGGAGACTTAGTTCATGAAGGAGATCCTAGCTACAGAAAATTACTTATCTAGTTTGTCCCTCTTATTTCTGTCAGAAAGTCAAAGAAAAGTTGAATATTTAGAYAACATTGGATATTGCCAAAGTTCTGGTCAAATATTAATTAATGACTTGTCACAGTACCCCTGTGAATGATGCATACATTCCAATAAACTGTGGTAATGATAATGATGTGGGGGAGACTGAAACACTGAGATTGCTTTTCTTGCTCCAGAACATGCAGTGAGTCAGGAGGACAGGAATTCAGAGTAGCTATGCACAGTCCCTAGGAGAGAACTTTGGCACTGCTGAAGACATAGACACTGAGAGTCCCCCAGCCCTTATCCCAAGGTGAAGAAATGAGGCAGAGAGTGATGTTAGTCATCAGTTACTTTGGCAGAGGTCTTTGCTATTTATTGCCCTTTTATCCTGCAATTCCTTTTCTGCAGGCCTACATAAGAAAAGCTGTTCCAATCACACTCACACTAGACCCACTAGGTTGCTGAGTATGTGATTTGTTGGAGATTGTTCAGCAATCTTTAATGAGAGCATCTCTAACAGCTTTTACTTCATCAATCAAAACAGCAGCATCTGCATCCTTTCTTCCCTATCAATTTTGCCATATTTTTGTTTCTTCATTCTGGGCTCTTCATCAGCTGCATCTCCTGCCAGCCTCCCCCTCAACACCCATCAGTACCCACTGCAGAAAAAGATGCTGATTTCCATTCTGTGACAACCTCTCAAGAAACAAAACACTAATGGTTGACTCTGAATTATTGGGACCACAGACATGACTGCCCCAGCAGCTACCCGACTGCTTCTGTTCTGCTCTTAAATTTTCTTCATAGGCCAGAATTGCCAATGCAAATCACACACTGCAGTGACCACGGCAGCTCACAGAGCTGGCAACTGGCCAGCATGTGCCATGCTGTGGGAAGCTTAGGGGGAAAAAATCCTGTACAGGTGGGACAGATCCATGCATACGGAGCCCTTAAATCAGACATGTAGAAATAGATCAAAAGACGTAAAGCAGCAAACCTTCAAGATAAGAAAGCTATTTCAAAGATGCTGCAGGAACCAGAAGGGTGGAGGGGGTTTTTTTGGTCTTGGGTTTGATTGGTTTTTTGGCTTGTTCTGCTGTGTGCTTAGATCAGGCCAAGGGAAAAAAGATGGATTCTATGATCTGGCAATAAAACTGCATAGCGATACTTTGCTTCTCGGTAATAACTTTCAGGGAGTTTCTCATTAAAACTGCACTACTGCATTGCACACACACACAGAGCTYAGCTTAACGGCATAGCCAACAACAGAGCACTTCACTGCAACTCYCTTATACCCAGCTTGAGCATGAGGTGTAAATCATGCTTTATTTTTATTAACACCCTGATTCCAGAAGACAGAAGTTACACGTTTAAGCCCATCCCTGTGAGAACTGCTGATATGAACAATGACTTTCCAATATCAAGCAACTATAACTCACTATAGSAACTATCTGGATAGAATTTAAATGGCAAGAACAGATTCCAAAGGAGCTGGACACATACACTAGCATAGGCAGGCCTGGCATTTCCTGGGAGACAGTTCTGGGAAAAGTGTCTCCTGACAGAGAAGACTCAARGGATTTACTGATGCTCTCGGACACAGTCCCAGACCATTTTCAACAYTTGTTCTGGCAAATAGGAACAGAAGGAGGGTGAACAGTGGCAACAAGGAAATGGGATGTAGAAGGAAATAGAAAGTAGAGCAAGGAGTAGAACTAAGTGTAACACTAATTAAAAGTAAAGGATGAAAATGTAAATCTTGGTTATTGGGATAAGTAGCAGCCTGTAAAGAAAGGTAGGTTAAAGAAAGCATGACTATTACTCATCCAACCCTTGCTTTTAAGCTACAGCTATATTCTATATAGCAGCTACATTACAGAAATTACCCCATTCAGGGAGGGAGAAGCAAGGCACTTTCTATGCAAATTGCAGATAAAYGAYGACACTGAGATAYCATCCTTTATATCATCCTGAGACATCATCCTTTATATCATCCTGAGACATCCATCATCAGTATCGAATGATACTGAAGATTTTTCAGTTGTTTTTAGCCTTGTTAAGGCATTGGGTGAATGCAGCCATGTCATTTAGTTGCAGACGTTTCTTCATCAACAAAAGTAACATTTAATTACAAATTACGAACTCAAAGACAAATGGCCCTTTTTTACATACACATCATCCTGCACTATTCCAAGGTCACTCATACTGCGAGCACAGAGATTGAGAGTGTCTGATCAGACTTGTCTCAGTACTTTGCTATGTCTGAACTGAAAACTGCCTTGAAATCATGTCTTACATTTCTTTCTACTCCCTGAATGTTTCTCTCATGTTGTGAGACATTACGGAAAATGATGACCAAGAAAATGAGTTTCTACTTTTMAGTGATGCCTACCCACTTAAATCAGCCTGATGCTATTAGAACATCACAGGACAGACTCACATTGAGTTAACCTTTTACTATTGCATATTCACTGCTTAATCAGATGAAGAAATGCCTTGCTAGCTCTTGAAAGTGTTGTACCATGAACACYGGCTAATTATCATATATTTACATATATTCAGGAAGCTTCTGGCACACTGCACAAGTATTCGTCTGTTAGTATGGTAACTGTCTTTTTCTTTCGTAATTAAAAGGTCTTATAATTTTCAATTTAGTAAAAACCATCTCCTAGCATTAATTTGCTAGTACGCTTTAAAATATCCTCTACTCTATAATAAGCCACAGGTTTTAAGTGATAACAAAGGGAACTTGATGAAACCAGGTGTTATATCCTGCGTGATATTTGCGTGACAGGTATTCTGGATGATAGCAGTCTGTATTTATAATGCATTCAGGGACAATGCAATCAGGTTTTACTGCCTCTTTTGCTTTCTTTGAGGCTTGAACTAGAACTAGCACAAGGCAATTACTGGATGATGCAAGTTGTTGTCCCTTGAAAGCAGGTTGCTGGCACTAYGGACTGGAGAACTCGTTCGTTTTCYGAAAGGTTCTCTTCTTTTTATGGCATCACATTCATAAATTGTCTCATTCAGAAGAGGCATCTTAATCCCATAGATAGAGTAAAAATATCTCTTAGCCATATCAGCAATAATTAGCAGCATAAATTAGGAACTAATCTACCTTACAAGAAACTTTCTGAGAGAACAGAGATAATTTTTTTAAAAGTTGCCAAAAATATGCTTAGGAATGGGTGCTGCTGCTGCTGACAGTGTAATTCTTCTAATTAGTTTTCTCCAAAACTTACCACTGCCTCAGATGAAATACRGCTGTAGCATCACTCACTATAGATTACCATAGATAACAGGCTAGCCATCAACAGGTTCATATTCTGAACAGACACACTGGTTTAATACATCATTAACATTATTAACCAGAAAGATCCCAGATGTATGCAAAGGAAAGCAAAACCACTGAATTTTTCACCAGCTGCTCTTCTTGCATGTAAAAAACCTTAAAAGAACTCTGCTCTTGTTGACAGCCCTGACTACATCAATGTGCATGTTTCCAAAGGCTCCTTAGGACATGCTTTGTGTCATACTTGTACATTTATGTGTAAATTTAAGAGGCTCATTAGGAATATTTTGTGTCACTCCAGTATGTTTATGTACAAATCTAGGAGCAAAGGCCATAATTGAACTCTCTAGTATTTCAATAGGAAGATATATTTTCTCATTAAGCGTAGAGATACTTTAGTCAAAGTCATGTTTGCATTACATCAATGGAACATCAAAACAAGATAAAATCAAAGTAAAAAAATGGTTTTTTTACCGTTTGTCTGCATGAGCTGAATACAAATCAATTGCCTTTTTGTACAGCAGAGCACAGAGGTCTCGAAGTCTGGTATTAGAGTGAAGGTTTAGAGCATAATGACAGAACATCTTGCAGTTATAAGGCTGTGTTATAGATTTGCACATGGCAAAGACAGACAAGACCACTATAATCTGTAGGCCTCCATAAAACAAATAACTTAATTTTCCTGATTAACTTCTGCTTACAGCAGAAACTAGAGGGGTAGCCAGTGATTTTTACATTCCTCCAGTGATGGAAAAGTTATCTACTACAGCTCTTGTTAAACTGCAGTAATGATTAATGGCCTTTGCTGTTAATAGCGTGTGCTCTACTTATTGACCAGGCTCCTGTAGGTTTAATTTCAAGCATTTGTATCTTCTTGCACATGTCTCTGTGGAACAGAGGTGCATCTGGTTTTATCAGATTTTTGTTCCACATGTAGGTATTTAAAAAGGCAATTGGATCACTGCTTGTAACTTTCTTTTTGATAAACTCCTATGTACACAACCAAGACTTCATCAGTCCCTTGGCCAAATAATTGTACTGGAGCCAAGGTTCAGCTGGTTATCACTATAGTCTCAGTATGCCTGTTTTAAAGACATTTCTAATGTGGATAGAGATCCCCAGACTGTAATCAGGCTATGTATTCTTCCTTCCTAAATGCGTAACTTTACAGTCAATTTTATTGAAAGTCAAATTAGTTGCTTGCAGCCTGATCTATYAGGTAATTATCATGACTGGTTTCTTTCTGCAACATATCTTCACCATTACTTATCATTCTCATTACTTGTGTCTTCTGTGAACTTTGTCAGCAGCAATTTTCGATTTCCTTCCAGATCAGCAGTACAGTGTGGAATACATGAAGTCAAGCGCTAATCTCTAAAAAACTCTGGTAAATATTCAGCTTAGAGTAGCATGTTGAGACATAGCAGTTGCCTTGCTTTTAGAGTAGTCTAGGTAGATGGTGGATTCTCAGTGAAAATGGTTATCCATCTCGGTTTAAATACCAAAATCTAAGTTTACAAATCTTCGTTAACCCTAACTTGAAAAGAAGTAGCAAATTAAACTTTAAAAAAAATGTACATCACCCCCTTTTAAGTAGTTTATTAATTGTATTTTAACAGTTATGACATTATTTGTTTAGAACTGATGGTTGAGGTCATGCCTCTAACCCCCTGTTTACACTGCTGCAGCATTTGCCTCCTTTCAGTGCTCCAGACCCTTCACATTCCAAGACTTGAGACTCAGTGTGGAGGAGCCAGAGAGTCCTTGGCCGTCTCTCCTAAAGTTATTGGATGCAAATCATCTAAAGCCAGTAACTGGATAAYAAAATTCTGTAGCTGATGCTTAGGATCATCCTGAGTGTCTGTTGATCAGACAGGTTGTCAGGTACTCTGAGTGTCTCCTGGTGTCTCAAAGCTGAACTATTTTTGGCACATGTTGTGTATTACAAGTCACAATCAGTGTCTCAGTGCTGGTCATTACAGTAATCAGTGCAAAATTATACCCAGRAGAAAATCTCGTGCTAATCTCTCCTTGGTAATCTAGCCACATTTTTTCTYTTTTCCAAATCCTGTTTACCTGTTGAAGAACAGTGGCAGTTAATATGCTAAACCTGTGTCTGGCTCCATTCCCACCTTAACCAGAAGGAGTTTAAAAAATTGTTTTTGCAGTCTTTAAGGGTAAACCTACTTGTTTCTTGTCACTTTGTTTACACCAAAGAAATTGTGTACACTGTTGGGCAACCACATTTCTAAAGCTCGATTGAACAAAACTAAAGTATCCACTACTGCTGTCCTTCCACTCTAGAATCAGAAGTATGCATGTCTGTCTAGTGGTATTTTTACTGCAGGAAAGGTTCACATCATTGTTTTGACATCCCTCAGCAACTGTCACTTATGCTTTTATTTGTGTCACTTATGCTTTTATTTGGGTGGTCATACATGTACACTGCATGATGGATGACCTGAATTTCTTTTGTAGGTTTTGTAACCTGGATCTCTTAACAGAAGCAACTTGTAAAGAACAAGCAGCATGACAAAATGAAGGCTTTTGTTAAGTTTGCTCTATACAGAGTTACAACAAACTCCTAAGGTGTCCATTAATTAWTTTTCTTCTTTTTTTGTTTACTTTTGAAAACTTATTTCTCTTTTTAAAAATATTTGGCATTGCAGAAGAAAAAATTGTTATCAGTACTTCATTATTTCAAACACATAAGTGCAAAAAATTAAATTTCAGGAAAACTATATTTCTTACAGAAATACCATTTTAATTGACCTTCATGTGAAAATAAAAGGTTTTTTCCCCACCTCGAACTTACTTGCTTATCCATGTTGTACTGATTTTTTGCTATTTTACTAACAATAACAGAAAAATTCCTGATTAGATGACTTGGGTCTTGACTAAATCATTGAAAGACATCTGCCTGATCTCATGGCAGTGGCAATTTTTAGGTTTCTGTGTATAGGAACTGATTCCTCCAGCGTGTAATATATTCAAAGAATGCAAGCTGTTCATGGCTGGTGAACACTTCAGAGGGCATAAGACTTGTGGTGTGCTTGACAACTCCTTCTATGTTATGAGCCAGATGACTTTGTTACAGTGATTTTGAAACCCTATGTGACAAGCCTCTGGTTTCTTTAACCCTTCAGTAACAGCAATGCATTTAGTCTCTGCCAGAGCCCAAGGCACACAGAAGTCTTGCAGTTTAGATTCCTTATCAAGTCATAGCTCACGAGGCTTCTATATCTTCCTCAGTATAGCAGGAAAAAACCTGTTTGAAGAAGACTGTCTGCTACAGTCATAAATAAATTATTCAGTCTGCTTGAAGCAGAGACAGAAGATGTCAGAGATCTTGTCACATATCATCACTTAAAGCATGATAGGGTGGTGTTGACTAGAGGTAGCTAACACAGGGTCAGCCAGAGGGGTCAGATGACAGTATTGTATGAATAATAATCAGTGTGCTGGCAAAATAGAAAACGTATCAAACTACATTCCCAACAGTTCGGGTTTGGGTAGAATACTATTCAATATTTTCATTAATGACTTGGTGGATGGAACAAAGAGTGAGTTTATTAAATTTTTAAACATTATCCAGTTTAGAGGGACTGCAAGTATGTTGTAAGGCAGTCCAAAYGACTTTGAAATATTGAAGAAATATTTTGGAAAACCAAGATGCAATTTGATAACAAAGTTTTGTCCTTTCAGCAGAAAAAACAACAGCAGGAACACAGGATGTGAAATTATTAATCAAGTACTGCAGTATCAGGTTGAGTTATAGTAGTGAATCTCAAACTGGAGAGAAATGTAATAGCTTTGAGGTTGCAAAAGAAGCCAAACCCTGTACTTGAATCCRAAACAGCACTGTCACACGAAGTGATTTTCTTGCTTTGTTTATCTGGAGTCCTGAATTTCATTTTGGGCATACAGTTCAAGTGTAGCCTGCTTGGATAAAGGCTAGAGGAAAACAAGCTGAATGTTTACAGCTCTTGGATGTATAACTCACCAACAAGCCACAGAATCACAGAATCATTTGGGYTGGAAACGACCTTTAAGATCATTGAGTCCACCCCAGCACTGCCAAAGCCCACCACTAAACCACGTCCCTAAGTGCCAATCTACACATCTTTTAAATTCCTTCAGGGATGGTGACTCAATCACTTCCCTGAACAGTCTGTTCCAATGCTTGACAATGCTTTCAGAGAAGAAATTTTTCCTAATATCCAATCTAAACCTCCTCTGTGCATCCTGAGATCATTTCCTCTTTTTCTAAAACTTGTGAGAGGAGACTAACCCCCACCTATTTACAACCTCATTTCAGGAAGTTGTAGTGTGATAAGGTTCCCCCTGAGCTGCCTTTACTCCAGGCTAAACAACCCCAGTTCCCTCAGCTGCTCCTTGTAAGACTACTCAGAAATAGTGGCTGAACTAGCGTTATATTTACCCTAGAGAAAAAAAAGACCTTATCATACTGCTTATCTATACAATAAAAGTCTTCAAATACATAAAAGTGACCTTAAAGGAGAAGGAAACAAACCATTCTAAATATCTGCCACCAGCAGAGCAAGAAGTAACAAGTTTGAATGAGGCCAAGGGAGATGTAAATTAACAATCTAGAAATAAAACATTGAATAGTGAGAAGAGTTCAACACATCAGGGTTCTTACGAGTATTGTTGGATCATTGCTATTTGAAGTTTGAAATTTTTGAAAAATATTCCARCCAGCCATCTAAAAGATGGAGGGAAAGGGTAGGATAACAGTCCCTGTCTTCTGCACAGAGCAGAACCTGGCTGAGCTGTTAATCTTATTTCCAGTTTTGTTGAACTGATTACTTGAGTTCTGTCTTGTCTGCTGCATGTTCTGCCATGCCATGCAGCACAGTTCGCATGGTGTCTGTGGGGTCTGACTGCAGCAGTCGGGGTTATCACTACAGCCAGAAGTGTAGTTGCAACAGAGCTGTTGCAACTACAGCTGCAACAGAGCTGCTCTGTACTGATCCCCTCCAGTTTTGATGTTGTGAAGTGCCTCATTGCAGCATRTGGGTCAGGTGACATGGAAATGGAAAACACTTGAATTTTTTTCTCAAGCTCCTGCTGGGGAACACATTCAGTCTTATGAGGGAGGCCACGAACATACTGTCCAAATAGAAGGATGTTGTAGGTGCTGGAACTGCTCTGAACATTCGTGGACACAGATCATGCATGTCTGCAGCACGTGTTAACCCTCTCTGGAGCACAGTGCAGTCACTCTGATTAGCACATTGTCTTTTTGTGCTGTAGATCCTGGTTCAAAATTACAAATCTTGCAGTTGGAAAGGTGATTTGGGTTAGATGTATTCTCGACTCATATRTGTTGGAAGGGACCTTATAGATCATCATAGTTCCAACCCCCTCCCATAGGCAGGGACACCTTCCACCAGACCAGGCTGCTCCAAGACGCATCCAACCTGGCCTTGAACACTTCCAGGGATGGGGCAGCATCAGCTTCTCTGGCAACCTGTTCCAGTGCCTCACCACCCTCTCAGTAAAGAATTTCTTCCTAATATCTAATCTAAACCTATTATCTTTCAGTTCAAAGCCGTTGGCCCTTGTCCTGTCACTACGTGCCCACACAGACACATATTTCAAGAGGCATTGTCTCTGTTTGGGAGGGATAAAGGCTGCTCAGCAAGAACAGTTCATGTTTTATGTTTTCAAAGTTCTCTATAGCAATGCAGTGCTTCTGTTCTCAGTACAGATGTAAGTGGGCTCAAAGGATATGGTTTGCTGTGGTGGAGGACCAGTTTAATTACAGTGTAATCCTCTGTAACAATCTACCTGTTTGTCTCTAGAAAGTTTACAAAAAATAAGAAGAAAGACATAGCACATGCATATTTCATTTTTCATTAATTCAGCACTTTAGATTTGTCTTATTTTTCCATTTCAAATGAAACCTATCTTCATTATTTTTAATGCATTTTGAAACCAGCATTGCTTTAACTCTTTGACTCAAGTAACATCAACTCACTATTATTTGAATTCTTGGCATTTTTTTTCCTTAAAGATAAGGATGTTACTTTTCAAATCAACACACTTCTGACCAGATTAGAACAAAGGAAGTGCTGGCTCCAATGACACTCTAATGTATCATAGAATAAATATAGCRCTTGAAAAGAGAATTTTTTCCTTGTATTGTAATTAGTCTTGTGATTGAAGCAAGATTATTTTATTTTTAYGCTCCATTACAAGATAATTCAAAATGTTACATTTATTTAATGAGTAAAGCAATACAAGTGTTTTGGCAGGACAATATTTTTACCGTACCAAAAATATTTTTTTTTACTTCAAGCAGTAAGTCCCAGCACCAGAAATATTTTGTTCTTGCTCACAATATAGTAAATATTTAATCATTCATTGTCACTGCTAAGCACAGCTTTTCCTCTAGCTCTTTCTTTACAATGTGACATGACTAACTACTCTTGCCATTATGTTCTCATTTACTAATGTCATCATGAAGCAGTAGCTTGTTGTCTTCATAATGAGATCAGTGCCTGGAAAAAACAAAGCAGGGTAATCATGCATCATATTTACCATAACTGACATGTTGTATAAGGGGAGACCTTGTTGCAGCCTTCTAGTACTTGAAGGAACTGATAAGAAAGATGAGGACAAACTTTTTAGCAGAGTCTATTGCTACAGGATGAGGAATAATGGTTTTAAACTAAAAGATGGTTGAAGAAATTTTTTTATGATGAGTGTGGTGATGCATTGGAACAGGTTTTCCAGAGGAGTGGTTGATGCCCCATCCCTGGAAACATTCAAGGTCAGGTTGGACGGGGTTCTGAGCAACCTGATCTAGTGGAGGATGTACCTGCTCATTACAGGGGGGTTGGAACAGATGACCTTTAAAGATCTCTTCCAACCCAAACTCTTCTATGATTCTAAGACATGCTTGGAAAAGAATAAACTACAGTGGATCAGGAGCATTCAATAGTGAACAAGAGAACTGCAGAAACAAAGAAAAACAAGTCTCATAACACAAGATAGAGGTTTTGCACCTGGTCAGTAAGTGCTAAYGTGGGTACTGCTCTTTAGGGGATGTAAATCAGTGTAGCTGAGCTGAAATGAATAGAATTTATCTATATTTACAATTTAGCTCATAAAACAGAAAATGAGCAATGAGGGGAAGAATTAGTGAAATAGAGCAAAAGCTTGACATAACCATTGGAAAGTGCTTTCTGGTGATGCCCTCTCAATACAATGGCAGAGATGCAGGGCTACTCACTCCTCTCTTCTACAGAACAATCAAAGGTTAACTACCAATATTGTATGATCTGGAAGCTGAAAAAAAAAGAATCAGTACTATTATCAATTCGTGATTTGAATTCTTCAGAAATTTCTACCCCTTTGTGTGGCAGCATCGGGTCTTATGTGCAGGTGGCACATTATATACACAATCTGCCATTTCTGCTTCCTGGTATGACATGCCATTTGCTCAGTGCATGGCTCCTAGTATTTACACTGTTTTCAAAAGTTCCTTTCTCTTATTCTTTGAGAATTTTAATAATGTCAGGAATTTTTGAGGGCGGGCAATGTTTTTTTTAAATTTTATACTGTCCAGTCTAACATATGAGAGGTAAAAAACTTGTCTTAAAGGTCAGTCCAAAAAATTCTGTGTCCAAATAACTGCTAGGGTTTCTTCATGCTGATTACATGGAGTCTTCTCTGCTTGAATCTTCTCAAAAAATGCTGTAAAACATTATTTTCTGAATATGCCAGTGTCATTTGTATTAGTCCATAAGAAGTGCTTGTTTCACTTGAATCAAAAAAGAACCTATATTCCCTTGTGCCTTAACATTTTCTCAATCTAAAGATGACATCAGCAATGCAAAGGTCTACATCTGTTTTAGCTTGGGTGATAGAGCTGCCTGTACAGAAGGAAAGAGAATTCGTGATTTTGTTTGTGACGTAACAGTGCAGCCACACAGGAGGATGTTGCTGAAACTTCCATGCAATGCATCAGGTTGCATGGAAAAAAACCTGCCCTGCAGGTTTTTCATGACAAAGAACTGGAAGTCGGGAACATAATTGTCTTTCAAACTTAGCAGGAAATAGTCAAAATACCCAGTTGTTCTACAAAGATGATGCCATGGAGTTAAATATTACGAAACAAGCTCAAAGATAAGGGGTACAGCTGTTGAGTTCACCCTCTATAAGGTTTTTTTATAAGCAGGAATGTACTTGAAAGAACAAGTTTCACCAATCTAGATTTTCTTTCATCTCCTCACAGTATCCCTCAAGTATTCAAACCTCTTCTGTCCTCCACATGACACTGAGTACATGAGGAAAAAATCTACACAGCAGCTGCGTTAGCAGTACAGGTACATAAACTTTATTTTCTACTTCCTTCAAGTAATACCTTCTCCTAGTCCTGATATCAGTTCTGTTTTATTGTGAGCTGAAGAAATCTCTTACTGACTGAAAATCCATATGATGAAAGTACAGCAGTACCAACCTTTCATATATACCCAACTGCTCAGTGGGATCTCTGGGTGGCTGAGATGAAACAGAAGAGCACACCTCGCTGCCAGGTCTGACAGTACAGGGAAAATTGTTTTTCTCTTTCCTAGTAGGTAATGGCAATTGGCATCATAACAGTGACATGAGAGAGGGATGGAGCTCACAATCCCGCTTTAAAATTGTATATATCCTTTGAAAAGGATAAAATAACCTCCACATGCTCTGTATGGGGAAACAATGAGCTTTTTTTGAACTCTTCTATACAGTGCAAGCAGCCGGGTAATCATTCTTTGCAGGTTTAGAAGGAGTGAAAAATACTGTTATGACAACAGTTTGGGATTTTTTCCTTGTCTAAACAATGTCTCCAAAACTCTGAGGTTCCAGGCAGCTGGGAATTTTACAAGATCTCTGACATATGAACTGTTATTGTGCACAAATATTTGCACAGTGTTGTGCACGCCTTGATGATGTGTGAATTAATTACTGGCATCATTAAATAAAAATTACTGTATTGTTAATAACAGCAGCAGTAACAATATTTAAAACGGAGAATCTTGGTTTCCTGTCCAGGAAAGAAACAGTACCAGGAGGATATCTGTTTGCACAAAATGTGGTGAAAGAAATGAACATGAAATCAAAGCTCAGCAAAGAAATAAACCATAAAGGCAGTCTGGGTGAGATGCCTGGCCAGCTGGACAACATTTACATTCCAAGCAGCATTCCCATGATTTACTCTGAACACATGGTGAGGTCATGACTATCAAATAACTGTAGTGCAGATTCACATATCTTTGTGCCTGAAAAGAAAACTGAAGGACAAAAAGATTAAAAACTGATCATTTAAAGAAGTGTTTTAATATTTCACAGAAGTACATAACAACTTCCATCCACGAGGATTTTCAAAATCTTTCTATAGAGAAATCATTTTCTCCTTCATTGACTTCGCAAAGATATTTGATATGGTGGGATGAAACTGAAGATGAATTTCCCATAACATCTATCTGAATTTTCATGTAAGCTTTATTGCAATAAAAATATTTGTCAAAGCTGAAGGCAGAATGCTGCAGTGCTTTGTCATTATAAAAGACATAAAACAAGGGCATCTATTATGGTGCTTGATTTTTATCTATTTTTGATTTATTTTCTGCATTATTTTAACAGATAGGAAAAAACTACAGCAGGTTAAATCAGGAATGCTAACAAATTCCAACACTTATACTTAGCAATTAATATGCAGATTTTACACTCTTGACTGAAGAGTGGATTCATCTCCACAGCTGCTTGTTATCAACTTAATCCTAAAACTCCAATTCCATTCGGTCTTCTGTACATTTTCCCATGTTCTACCAAGGGTCCTCTTTTTATTGCCAAATGTGCTTAAATTATTGACTCCTTCAGTGTCCTTCATGTCTGACTACAGGTACAAGACATGCTGACTTCCTTCTTGTAATTGCTCAGTACTGGCACTCAAACCAAAACATAGTTGGTGCCTACAGGTTCCTCCAGAATTCTGATTATGAGCTGACTTTTCTACTTTTCCATACCCATTTGGTATATATGTTATGTCTGATGTCCTTTAATCTGCTTATATGAAATAACATAATTCATTAAGTGTCATCTTACATGCAAGATGCTATTTTGTCCCATGTTCAGACTCCTCCTATTACTCCAGAATCATCAGGGTTTTCTGTCATTTCTTTTGGCTGCTGTTCTTATCTGAGAGAGACTAACATGAGCTTTTCCTCTGATGTGTCTTTTTTTTTGTTATACATATCCGATTAAGCACATTCCTCAAGTGATAAAATAGACAAAATAATATATTCTGTAAACCTCAGACTTCTGAAGAACCTGCTTCCTACCTTAGGTCACTGCTAAAATCTCCCAGGATTTTGCTTATCAACTTTGTTAAAATACAAAGATCTGATCACTGTCCATACAGAAAAACAAGTAGGATTCAGACAGCAGCTAGGAAATAACTCAGGTGAAGACAACTGAAAATTTATTGAGAAAGAAGAAAAGATCCAAGAAGCAGGAAAAGACCCCATATTACTTGTTGAAATAAATGGAGACGGAAAGAGAGACGCCTAGCAGATGGATCTAGGCTGAAACACAAATCCAGAAGTTGAGCTTCAACAGTTTTACAACCCATGAAAGAGCTTTGTTTCCTCAGTAATCATAAAGCAAACGTCTGCAGTTTGTGACAAATCTAAAACGTGACAACTACCATGATACACCATGTAAGGGTTTATTTTCAGTGCCAAGGGAAAGGCAAAAATGCTTCTCATAATTACCAAAATGGTATATTGCAGCGTCATGTCCTGTCTGGGGACATCGCAAACACACAATATCTAGGAAGTGCTGAAAGAGCAGAGCTAAATAAATTGTGCTGCAGTCTTAAAAAGTAACAAATAAAGCTCTATTTTATATAGATATATGAAGTGTTAGAACTTAAATTTTGAAGCAATGTGAAAAAAAATTCATAGTAATACCTTTATGATTTTCACAGTTCCATTTTTTATTCTTAGTACCTGGAGACTTGCTGCCTGAGAGGCAATGCAATTAAAGTGGACAATTAAGTCTCATTCAATTGCTGTAGTCATTATAGATTTGGAGTATCACTCAAACTATTAACATCCAGGTTTCATTAATCCAAATTTTTGTAATGGAYGAAGTGAGGCAGTATTATTGTTATTGCAAATGACCATACTCCTTATGTTTTCCAAGTGCATGTAAGGTATTATAGACAGATGGAAAGTTTGTACTTTGTGCACGCTGGCAAAGACAGACATCAGCCCTGAAGTTCACCTGATCTTCAGGCTGTTCTGCTCATAATCACCCACTTTACTCCTAATCACATACTCACCCTGAGGTCCAATCCCGTGTCCAGCCCAGGCGTGTTGAGAATCACCACGTGTCACATTCAGGTAACGCGAATTTGCATTGCTCCAGTCTTGGACTCTTGGGGGCAAAAAGTGGAGGAAATCTGGTCTAGGCAGAGTCAGAGTCCCTTGCTGACTTTCCCAGGAGGTTGTCTCCCGGGAGGTGTGCCTCTGTTCCCGGAGGTGCTGAGAAAGCCTGACCCTCGCTCACCAGGCTGCCCCTCTGCGTTGCCTCCCGAGTACTGGCTGTAGACAATCACACTGAGCTGCTGTCACCTCCTGGCACCCCGAGTCATGGGATATAGTCCTTAAGGGTCATTTTTTAGGGCAAAGGCAGAAACACTGTCCAGCTACCATCAGCCTGGCCTGGTCGGAATTTCCTCCTGTCCTGTGGCTATTGATGAGCATGTTCTGGGCTCATGTGTTCAATTATTTACGCTGGAATAAGTCAAAGGGGAGCACATCAACTTTCCCGGGTGCTTACCAATGGCTAAGCTCCCAGGATAATAGAAACTAATTAGAGACCCTTCCTAGTGTCTGCATCACAGTAGCTGCAATACAAAAACCTACCCCAAAGGTGCAAAGCATCCTGATGGGGATACCTGGGGGATGTTTCCATTCTCATTCCTTAGGCTGAGTCCAACCAAACTTCCACCAAATATGTCAAATAATTACATTCAACAAATGTCTTTTTTTTTAGGCTCTTCTGATTTAAATATGTCTTCCATTTGCTAATTATAATTAATGAGGTGCTTCTGAAACTCCTGTTATGGAACATGATCGCATTAGGATTAGTTTGCTACAGCAATTGCACCCTCTTCAATTTTTCTATCTTATTTTCTTTACCTTTCACATATAATAAAATACCAAAAGTCCTTCCTCAAGTAAACACCAGAATATTAAGTTTCTCTAATATTCTGCAATACACAAGTGTGCTGCATTGAAAAATAGCTGCATTAATTCTAAATGTTTATATTGAATTTTCTATATTGAATTATTAAAATGACACATTAATTATTTATGTACAGAATTGATGTACTTCCTAGTAAGAAAATGTATGAAATAGAGCTGTCAAATATAAAACACGGGAAAAATGTTAATATTTGCAGCAAAGGACTCCCTCCTCGTTCCAGACTGAAAAGTTTGTTGTTACCTTATCCATCACTGGTTGCCACAAAGTGTTTTCCACCGAGATGTATAGTTATAGGGACATCCAGATGATTACTTCCTTTTCACATTCACAGTATTAGAGATCAAAGAAATGCATGCACTCTAGATTCAAAAGAACTAATTGATAATTTTGGTTCTGATAGGCAAGGGACAGAATACCTTAGAGGTTTGTGGATTAATTTAGATGTAAAAGGTCCTGAAGAAAAGGAGAGATGAATGCAGAATCACCATTCTTTAGAGAAATGTTCATTTGACTGGTTGTTATGTTGTTTTCCTACAGAACAGAGCTATGATGCTCTGAATATATGGTTGTTGTCAGCTCTCTAAACCATATTAAAGGCTTTTGGTAACTCTTGGCACCTTAACTAGTGCTAAAAAAACCAAAAACCCTCAAAGACCCTACGTTGGTAATACTGCATTTTATCAACAGTAAGAATTATATATCCAAGTTGTGCAAATTGAGTAAAGTTACAGGAGAAAAAAAATGTTCATTATTATGCCTATAAAGCATTTAAAATCTGATCAACTTCACTGAAGTCTCCAAAACTGCTATTATTTCAGGAAATTGGACATATTAAGACCAGTCAATATAGCTCAGAGGTCTGCCCCGAAGAGAATTCTATATTTATTAGATAGTGGTGTGTAATATATGTATCTGATAAAGAACTATTTGTTGCTCCCTGAAGATTATTAAAATATCAATTATTTAAGACATGTTAATTTTTCTCTTTCATCTGGATGAGTATCTATGCTCTACTGGAGTTTTTAATAAAAGATTGTATCACTTTTCCAGCTTAGTTTCTAATTTAAACAGGTTTCCCATGCACTGTGTGGCTGAATAGATGTTCCATGTATTTTTGAGGTTGCTACAGCTTTAATGTGATTCTTAGGTAGGTCCTTCACCTACCTAATCTATTGTGAACTAACCTTTTATTACAAAAATTGATCAGAATTGGACTATATTGTGCTTTCTATTACAGGAGCACAGTGTGGTGGAATAGGGAAAACACGTTCTTTGCATTCAATACAACTTTTAACAGAATTACCAGTCCATGAACATCAATTGTGGAAGATGCCTTTAGCACTGAGCCAGTCCTGATTTTCCAATAAAGCTTTGCAAAGTGCCATTATAATTTCTATACAGCTTTCACAGGGAAGAGTTACTGGATTTAACCCTGAAACTCTTTATCAATCACAGGATTAAAAAAAAGAGCCTTATCCTACACTACTTTTGTGGTTCAAATATTCATCTCTGAGCAGGGAAGGGGAAAGCAGGAATCTGCAACTTGAGATGTCCAAGGCAGCTACAAAAAGCTCTGAGCAGAAGCCCTCCTACCTGCTGCTCCAAAGTGGGTGGGTATCAGAAAGTCTTTTTGGGCTTTTAGGCTATTTTGTTTTATTTTCTCTGTGAAGCATCTTCTAAGGCATTGGTTTCGTCCAGATAGGGGAGAGGAAATTAAAAGAATTGCTTTTTCAACCCATTCTCTTACCCTCTGTTCTACCGAAAACTAAAATTTTTGGAGGGAAAAWTTATAGCTTGGGTGAGTATTATATCTCATAAGTAGTACTGGGTAATATCTTTTAAGAAGAAATTTAACCTGTGAACATAATTTTCAAAATGTCTTTTGCTGTTACGGCTGAAGAATGCTATAACGCTGCTGACTAGGCAGCAGCTTCACTTGACATTAGTATTTCTTTGGGTTACACAAACACATTCAAAGGTGCATCCTCTGTCAAAAAAACTGTTGTGTTTTATGCACATAAAATGACAGAAGCAAAATATCCTTGCAAGTCAAATTCAGAAAACATTTCTGCAGTCTCTGATTTCTGCAGTAATGAGCAGGAGATTTCTTAATCGAGAAGGAAATGTTTAAATTTGGTACATCATTACTGAACATTTTAGCAATGCAACCAGACTCCTGTTTAGAGTGGGAAAGGTCAGTTCTCTGAGGAATTGTCCTTTTTGTCATTTCAGTTACAATAACTTTGCTTTCAAATTGAGAGTTATTCTCTAAAACTTCGGGCCATAAATGTGCAACTGTTAGAAAGAGCAGACAAAGCAGATAATATTAGGAATCTGCTGAGGCACAGTGGTTTATGGATTCTTTGGATTCTTTTTTTTACAGTACTAGTTCGTATGTTCCTGCAGACTTATCATTTCATCCTGCCTCATCCTTCCTAGTTTTCTTCTTAGCAGTTGTTAAATGGATTTTAATTGTAAGCACATATAAATCACTTAAAATTCCAAGATCTCCATAAAAGTTTTAGGGACTAAGACCCTGGAAACAGGGGCTTATGAAAAGGAAGGAGAGCTGCTAGACCAAGCCAGCTGTCTGCATGGTCCATGAAAGGAGCTGGAGGTCATGAGGACAGAAAGCTGAAATATGCAATACAAGTTTTGCTTTTTATCTCTGGACGGTAAACTGAAAATGGAAAATTTCCCTTTCTTTGTTCTATGTTCCTCTAGTCAATTTGTTGGCTATAGAAAAGCAACAATAGTAATGTACCTAAACAACCCATGCAAGTCGATTGATTTTCATTTTTTTTGCAAAAAAAAAGTGATATTAAGAAATTAAAATAGGAGAGAATATATAGGAGAATTTCTAAAAATCTACCTATGATTTAGGGGTCAAAATCCCATTAAGGAGAAAATTTGATAAGTAATTCTGATTCTGATTCTGATTCTTCCCCATTCCCCATCAACAAACAGTAATTGATCATCTATTTATTCCTGAGAATTTTCATTTCTTGTTCTGTTCCTCTGTGACATGTTCAGCAACTGAATGCTTAAAATTATCACCATGGAGTTTTTACTATGGAGAAATAGGCCATTAAGTTTCAAATCAATGTGGATGATTGCAATGTGAAACTAACAATTTTCTTGAAATTAATACTGGAAGTGAAAAGCTGTGGCAAAGAAGTAAAATCAAGGTTCATTATTAGACACACTTCCACCATTTCCACAGAACTTAGATAATTAACCTATATAAGAATCTTACCACATCTCTGATTTTTCATTCAATGTCCCTTTCCTACAACCCACTAAACTCGATGACAAGATTTTTGTATCTCTCATCCTAATTCAAGTATATTTTCATAGGATCACTTCACTCAGATTTGTAATACTCAAAAGTCCTAAGAAATCACCTGGAAAGAGGATAGTTCTTGATGAGGAATAAACCCTGACCAAGACTACTTGTATCGATCCCCACCAGCAGCATAAGCAAGACCCACAGAAACTGCTGAAATCTCTGTTTAATTTCTAAAGATAGAAATTAGGGGCAAGATGAAATAGGGATTCAGTCATCACGGAGGGCATATGGCTTCTCCAAAAGGAACATATACAGGTTCTGTAAGGCAACTTATTGAAACAGACAGTTAGAAACTGTATTTATACTGAAGAGCTTGTAATCTGAGCAGCAAAGACTGTGAGTGAGTAGATAAACACAGGTACAAAGCAGTCAAATGGCTTTGTCAAGGTTAGTGGCAGAGCTGAAATTAGAAATCAAAGTATCTTTAATCCCAACCAAGGGATTTCAGATCTACTAAAGGATGTGTGTGGCATGTGACTTTCATGAAGTTTTAAAATTTATCACAAAGGAGATACTTGTTCATGAAAAATATGTTGTAGCCAGGCTGCAATCAAATGCAGCTTTTTCATGGAAAAGCCTACTTTTTTCCTGCCTTTTGCAAAAGAAATTGAGAAAGAGGCAGATATCAAATTGAATTTTGATGAACAACTGGAAATTCTTGTCTGCTGTTCCAGCATATTTTGCTGGTGTAGAACAAAGAAAAACAATAACAAAAAGAAGTGCAGCAAATGAAATATGTATAGATTAGCTAATTTGGATTTATTGAACCTTACTCCTTTATAGCAACATAAAAAGGCTGGTTTAATAGAGGAGAATATGAGGGACAGAGATTCAGAGAGTAATATAATACTTTGATACAACTTTCCTTCAGTGATGTGTCTGGACACGTACTTGCTTTCTCTGACACAGCTCTGCTCATTTTTTTCTTAACCTTTACTGTCCCAAAGGCCAGATTAGACCAGAATGTATCACTATCTGCAATACATAAAACAAACTATTCAGTTTTCAGAATTACACTTTCCAAACCTTATTATTTCTTATTGATTATTTCTTTCAAAATTACTTTTAGGGGATTTTGTGTCAATTATTTTTGCAGATGCACCACAGAGCTCAGGAAACTAAGCAATAACACGTTATACAAGCCCTGACCATGAAGAAATCACAGCTTCCTGCAGCAGGAGGCTATGAGACAAAAAGATCTGAGCTGTTACAAAGTGCTGTAATCGGGAACAGCAATACGGCAGAGAGAAACATCTCTGAGCTGCTGGTTCAGCAACTGCAGGACAACTGGTACCRGCAGTTTCTCACACACGTGGAATGAGTGTCAGCAGGACTATGGGCACATGTTTGAGAATATGTCAGAAAGGATGCCAAAATTCAATATAGGAAGACACACCTGAATGATACAAAAATGTGTTTTTCTACAATTACTAGTGCAATAAACAAAGAGCAAATTACTCCTCTGAACCTAACTGTGATAAACTGTGATACAGCTCCAACAACACATGCTAACACTTGAACTCCTTTCAAGTCCTTTGTTTTTTTTAAACCCATAGCATGAGGTTTTTTTATAATCTTTGGACAATAAGCCAAATTTACTAATCAAAACTCAACAATAAGATTAGGAAAGGAGAAGAAAACTGTTATATTTCTGGTGTTAGCAGCTGCATCATTCTCTGAGGATCATCAGAAGGTTCTCATCTATTGAGAACACACATGAAAGGTGCACAATGAGCACGCTGCAGTCCTAAGTAACTCCAGATGAGCTATTTGATGTTACGTGCAATGCACAAGCAACAACYCTTGAGGCATAAACACTTAGTTCTGAAGGCAAATGTCTTTTGCAACTCRCAGTGATAATGAAGCTTCCATTTGCTTGAACAATTACCTTTTTAATTTAAAGAAGGAACTTAACATTCATCTAGTTTATAGATCCAGCAAGGATATCTTGAAAATATATAGGAGCAGAAAGCTGTAACTTCATGTTAATTTTGGACCTCTGCAATACTTAAGTCTGAAATAGTCAGCTCCACCTCTCTAGTCAATGGAGAGAAATAGGCACTCTGAATGTCTGTCTTGGACAACTATCTTAGGAAGGGATGAATCATGCTCTAGAAACATTCATTTTTCCTTGAGCCTTCTAAACTGTAAATCTCTTGAGATAAGGGTCTTTTATATGAGTTTGTGACTCCAAATGACATAGGACATTGACATACGACTCCTAGTTTCAGTCCCRAGAAAGAATAGCCTATGAACAAGTATAAAGAAGAGGTAGAGGACAATCATTTAGAGTAATTCTGAGCACYACCAGAAGACTGGAAACGGGTGATCGATGCAAATGGCACAAAGATAGAAAGAGAGCTTTGTGGATCATTGACTTCTCCGACCTTGGTCCAGAAACCTATGTACTAAGAACTGATGGAATAAATCAGCGTGGCTAAGTACAGTGTCTTTGTCAAAGCATGAAATATTCTYTCACAAATCTTCATAGCCTTCTGCAAACTTTAAACTTTATATCTCTGAAGTAAATTATTAGCTACTACTGTCAGTGTTTCCCAGCTAATACAATGGAAATGAGGAACAGCTTTACCAACACTGAATAACAAGTCTGCATTTGAAATAAGAAATGGCATGGGAGTCTCCTTAACAGGTTTGATTCCAGTTCCACTATGATTACTACAGTAATTTTCCAGTTAATTAATCTAATACACTGCAATCCTGAAATTCAAATTGTTCGTGCTTTCACAAAACACTTTCCTTTGATGCATTGACCCATTGCATTAAAGTAATAAGTAAATTGTTTAAGAACATGAAGTGAAAATAATTTGAACCATTTTCTTTCTGATTCTTTCAAAAGSACCATATATACCACCTAATAGCCCGCTCCAGCCTCCAGTGAATTTCACAGAAAGACTCCTATTCATTTTAATGAGGGCTGACTTAGTCCTGTGATTCTACTAATTTAAACCAACTATAAATGAGTCCCCTGGTTTTTGAAATACATGGCACAATATTACTGGGAATAAGCATGTGTTCCACAGTATTTTATTTYTCTTTTATTACTGACTTGACATCTTTTCTTCTTCCCACCAAATAAATGGAAAAGGTGAAGAATAAAAACCATTCCCCGAAGAAAATATAAAATGCTATAATCAGAGCCTTGACCATGTTCCCAAACTTAGGAGGTGGCCATTTGCCAAGCTAAACTCTCTTCCAGAGCTGRTGAGTTAGTGTTCTGCAGAGGGTGATGGTCAGCTACTGCTCCCAGCTCAGGCTGTTGGAGCAACTTCAAAGGGTGCCACCAGCTCTCAGTCCCAGCTCAGCCCTTCCTGGAAGTGAAAGCAAACTGATGGTGCTGCTGCCACGTGTGYAATGAAAGAGGTAAGAGCAGCAGCATGGTTGACATCACTTGCTGAATAGGAGAGTGACGCAGAAATCCACTTTTTAGCTGAATCCTCAGCTGATATAAACCAGCCAAGCCCWCCAAAGTGAGCTGATGTCCCATCAATGGATATGAGCTGCAGAACTGGCCCATTGTCTCTGCACATGGGATGGTCTCATGTTCAGACCACGCCTGCTGTTAGACTCACACAACCACCAGTGGCCTCACAGCTCCACTTTGCCCTTGGGCTCCGACTGACATCACTGCAGGAACACAACATAATGCTTGTTTGCTTCACTGCAGGCATGCTTCTACCCTATATTTATTCACTTAGTRACTGAAAGGTGTTCTGCTTTATATACATCCAGGCTGATGTAAACTTACATAGGCATACTTCTGGGAAGCAGCAACCCATATTTATCAGCATTGAAGGCACGAAAACAGGTACATTGTGCAGCATTTGAAACATCCACGTCAGGTCCTCTTAGGCCTTCAATGGGTTATTTGACAAAGAACAGGGGAGCACTGTCACACAAGCACTCCAGAGCTGGCTAAGGGCACCATTGCTACCTTGCCTTGAGTGTACTGTGGGTATTGTGCAGCATTTTGGAGGGCTTTGCTCTCTTTCATCCCCAGGCAGCACAGAGACAGCAGAGGTCCTGACAGCAGTGGGTTGTCTAAGCCTCAAATTTATTTAATAGATTGGAAAATCTGCAGAATTTGGAAGAGTGAGACTAATATTTAGGGCAACTTTTTATTTCATGTCTTTGTTTCTTCTTTATGGCAGTCTTGGATCAGTTGCAGAGCTCTATTTGCTTCTGAGAATTATCACCTCCTTACTCAGTTTCTGGATTTCAACAATATTGAAAAACAARCAAATAGAGAGACTCAGAAACTGTTGCTAGTAGTAGCTTTTCAGATTTTTTTTTAAAGCAGTTTATATTTCAAGGCAGGATTTCAGAGTTGATTAACTGTCTTTGCTGTCGTTGCAACCATTATTTTGGTAGGCAGCTCTCCAGTATCAGCGCATCTCATTTGAAGCTGAGTCAAAGGATGCAGAAGCATTTATTTGTGTCCATCTCTTCTGGTATCTAGCAAAGTTAAAGGAAAGCCTAAGAGTACTGTCAAAGGCCTTGAGTGKGGGCTTACTGGGGCAGTGAGAGAGCCATTAGGCATGTCTTATCTGACAGTCACCCTGCATCCTTTTCAAGAAGAATATTTTGACTGCTTATAAGTAAATGCCATTTTTTGAGATACAAATACAATGGAAACTATGACAACTGGTGGAAAACATCACATCTTATGGCTAAAGCAATTTATTTGCCAAATTTTCTGGTTCAACACATTAAATATACTGCAAATAATTAGTACTTCTTGCTATTAACATCCCCATATTTTCGTAATAATGCTGTTTTATTTTAATAGTCTTTTCCCATAAGGCTGCYCATGTGATTGTGATTCATTACAGACATAAAAGCATTTGTTTTTATCTGAAGAGTGCAGAAATCAAAACACCGCATGCAAATACAAGATAAAAGTTGAGGAGCACAAGAGAAATAAAAGAGAGAGTTACTGATCCTGTGTTAGTAAGAACCAAACAGCACGAGGGGGAGAGTTACATATCACTGAGTGCCTCATTACTGAGTGGCTCATCACCACACTGAAGTCTGAAGCACAAGCTGACACATTTAAAAACTTCTTTGGTCATCTCTTGCCGTTCCTCAGGGTGAGCTGCATACACAAGGAATGGGCACAGACTTCCTGCTGCGGAGAGCTGGATTAAGCATTTATCGTGACCTGTGTAATCTGCCTCTGAATTAGTCCTGCAGAAAAACCTTGGGGCTTTTTGGTATTCTGTGCTAAATCATGCAGAATGCACTTAGACATATTTTCACACACATGCTGGAGTCAGGCTGGGATGGGTACAGTGCAGCACAGACCTTTGGGTACAGCTGGCACTCACTGACTTGCCCTTAGATGCAGTTCYCACTTCTACTAGTGCCTGCAGGTTTGAATTTTGGGCTTTTAGTCTTTAGACCTCAAAGCAGGTATGTCAGACAAGAAACTAGGTGTTTAAGTTGAAGTGTGAGATATTAAGTCTAAGTGTAATGACAATATTTAATGCTAAAACAAGCGAAAGACTCATTGGTTGAGGAGCATGTGGAAAGTCCATTGCTGACTGTTTCTGAGGGTAGAGAAAGTTACTGTGACATAGATGATTCTGATTAGTCCAGAGACCCAACAGACAAGTTGCCTGTTTCTCCCCACCATTTGTAAGGAAACCTTGGTGAGTAGGTGTCCATGAACATTGATGTTGCAGGTGCTTACAGCAAAGGAGGTGTATGTCCTTGAGAGTGGCCAATAATTTAATACCTTTTGTTTAAGCAGAAATACATTTGCTTGTCTCTTCTGTATTATAAGAATGTGGACTTCCAGGACAACGGAGGCATTCACTCAACTGCCAATTCAAACAAAAGGCAAGTTTGGAATTAAATGCTGACTGAAGTTTAAAACATATATCTGCCTGAAGTTTACACAGTAGTTTGCATATCTATTTGCTGCAGCAAAGCAGTTCAGCTGTTCATTCTTCTGCAAATGCTCTGCATCACTGTGAAACATTATACTGTGTGACTTTTCTTTAGAATGCCAGCTTCACAACTCTCAGTGCTGAACTGCCTAAATGTTTGTTGCAGCAACAACAGAATCAGGTCACACTTGAAAAACTTGCAACAGTCTTCCTTGCAGTATCTTGGAATGCTTCAGACCTCTGCATGTTCAAAAGCAAAATATAAGAACTCTAAAGAGTATCCTAGCTTCTCAGGACTTTAAAGCCTATGCTTTTTGAATTTTCATCTGGAAAACAAATTCTATTTTTCCAGGTGATTTTTTTGTTCTAATTCAAGATATTGTCATAATACCAGCTGCAGTCTCTGCCTACTTTATCCATTAGAAGAATGGTGCTTGTTAAAACAATAAAATTTTAGCTGAAATGTGACTTCAGATCCATGATTTAGGAAAAGATCTTCATCACTGCTTTCTGCCTCTGACAAGGCTACGGTGGAAATTTGTATCAAGTAACATGATAATGAGCCTGCTGTTACAAAAATAATCCTCTTGGTTGTTAATAATAAATAAGGTTGGACACTGATTAATTCATGACATAATATTAAARGCATTTTATGAATTAGAGTCAGAACAAAAGGGATTGTTTATGATTAATGAGTTCYTTTGAACCATTTCCAAAATCAATAGATAAAACTTTAAACTTCCTGTGTCTGATGCTGAGCACAATGCTCTGGCCAGCAGCATCTACTGCTCTTTTAACTGGGGAGCTGCTATCCAGGGACCCAGGCTGGTCTGGCTGGAAAGTCCCTGTCCTGCAGCCAAACGTGCCACTGAACTCTGATCTTCCCTATTTCTCAAGAAAGCTGAGGCAGCGCAACAAAAGAAACAGCAAAACACGTTGCAGGACCAGAAACAAAAAGATCAAGAGGAATGAATTTTATTTTAACCTGTCCACTTGACCTTCACATTGATTCCAGCTTTTCGTTTAGATAATGCTCACTGCTCATCGTAGCTGTAAGTTCGAAACTTGCTATCTCAGCTTCTGGTTCAACTTCCTCTGAAGAAACAAAAATCCTATTAACTTTTATAGAAAAAGGATCATGACCCAGGTGATCACTTAGCAGTGTTTTCTCTTTCCTCTAAAAAAAGAGAATAGCCAGAAGGCTTGCAAAAAAAAAAAAAAAAAATTTCTCTAAAGAAAGAGTAAAAGAATTCACCAAACTCCCCCCAGGGCTTAATGAAGGAAGGCTGCTGGAAAGCTTTAATGACTTTTTGCCTACAGAATCCCAGAGAGATCATCATGAGTGAATCTGTGCCCCCTCCAGCAGCAGTGAGTCCAACCATCTCCCAAAGCTACATCTCCAGTGGTAGGAAAGGCTGAACCTCTACAATCAATGTATTGCACTTTTTTACTATATTACCATCAAAAGCCTTCCCCTAACACCCAGCCTATGTGTTACTCTTATTCATCTGGAAGGACATGCTTTTCTCTCTGCAGAAACTTTTGACATATTTAAAGACTGTTACCAGAATCTCAATTTTTTTACTACATTTCCATTGCATCTCCATTATGCTAAACAGTTCTACTTCAGTCAGCGTGTCCTTGCAGGCTCTGTGTCCTGGATCTATGATTTCTTACATTTCTACCTATTTCTCTCTTGCTTTTGCTACACTCTGCAGCAGAGGTGAAGAGCTAAGTATGTGCAGTGTACCTCTGATTCACATAAAAAGAAGCTGGTAAGCTGAATGCTACAAAAAATKCATTTTTTTAAATGAGAAGCAAATTAATAACAAATGATAAAAGTGTTGGGTAAAGAGAATTCAATATTTATATTTAATATAATGAGAAAAATGTCTTTAGAATAAAAAGCAAAGAACTTTTCATGCATAAAGAACTGGATAGGAAACAAAAAAATGTAAAAATTAAAAAAATTCTTAGCAAAGTCCATCATGACTGTGYATTTAGTCCACTGTCTTACTTATCAGTGAACTAGAAGGATGCAAAAACTATTTGAAAAATACCATGTTAAAAAGGGTCATCTGAAATAATTGCATTTCTTACCAGGCATTTCTTACGTAACAAGAAGAATAGCAGCATGAACAACAGTAACTTCTCCAATTTGTTTTAGATCAGCATTTTATGATCCCTGGTTGTGTTTGGTTTTGCTCTCTAGATTCTCTACAACTTCCCTTGCTATTCATTATGTTTAGCAGTCACTGATAGGTAAACCTTCCACGAATTTAACCAGTCCCATTTGGTCTCCACAGTGCAGTATGTCAATATGTTCCACAGTTCAGCGATGTACTCTGAAAAAGGCTCTCCTTTTACTGTTTTAAACCTATTAAACATTATTTTGTTGGCTGCCCTGCTGTAGTTGGATTGTGAAAAACAATGAATAATCAATTCCTATTCACTTTCTTCAGGAATTTATAGGCTTTTATCCAAACTGCCTAAATCATCTTTTTTCCAATCTAATTGTTCTGCTCTATTAATCGTCTTATTTTATAGAAGTTGTTCAAACTTTCAACCAGCTTTGTTCTACTAAATCCACTCTGAGACAGAATGACCAGTAGTCCACGAAGTATTCATGGCTGGACATGACGTATTGGGTGCTACTTGCCTGGATATTTTGACAGAAAATATATAGCTTTTTTATGTGATCTTGTATTTTTCCAAATGCTGAAATAAAACCTATTGTCAGATAATACTTTGGTTTTCCTTTTGCTGTGTTTGAAACACAAGAACAAAGAATTAATATGTGAAAGCTTACTGATTGTTATGTTTGCCATTTCACATCTCACAGTTCAAACGATTTCAAATGTCTACTAAATATAAATATTATTCACTATATGTTTTGTGGTACAGCTTAACATTTTTTATGTCCTAATTGTATTAGCTGTCTGACCACAGCTGACTGTGTTTTCTGAAGACTATTGTTAAAAACACCATTTGTGCCAYCTCGATATATTGATATGTTTATCTTCCCCACTCAGTAGCTGACCAGCTCTTCTCTGGATTCTTCCTATCTTTCTTAAGGCACTTACAATGTTTTCTTTTTCCTCTTAACGCCCCTTGCACTCTGTACCTCATTTTGTACTTATTTTGTGCTTTCTGCTATTGTCCAGGAATGCTTATCTCTGCTTATCTGTCCCTGGATTAATTTGCCCATCACCAAACTTCCTTCCTGTATTGCCAGCTCACGATGCAGCCACAGAAATCTCTTCCTGCATTTCAGCCTCTGCACTGGCAGTTTGTAGTTGTGCCATTACTGTAATTTTCTTGAGAGCTACCTGTTAGCTCATTTTCCTCTTTATATGGATTTGCTTTGAATAGTAATGCTCTGAGCATAACGATGCCTTGACAATGCCGGGAGGGAACAGACAGCCTCAGTCTCGAGCATTTCCTTCCTCAGCACACTTCTGTCTTGTTCAAGGACCCCAATGCCATTATAACTTGTATTGTGACTGATTTCACTGCCTACTCACAGAAAAGCATCTACCTCATTTTCACAGAACATTCGTCTGTAGAGGATCCCTTCTATGGCAATTGCCTTTATTACTGTTTAAAGAATTCCTATAAGTACATCTATCTATGCATTCAGCACTTAAATACAAATCTTTGCGATATATAGCAATGCTTATTTTTCTGCAAAAGGTGCATATTTTCATGCTAATATTGTAACTGTGTAAATAACCTTTTGCAAGACATAAGACAGTAAATAATGTGATCAATGTGAAGCCTTTGTAAAAAAAAAAAAAGTAAGACTGTGGACATATATATATGGAATATTTGCAATACTAGCTAAATAAAATACTACCCTGAATGAAATAAGCATTCAAGAAAAAAAGCAATGAAAATTAAACTTTGCAGCATAACACATAGGGACTCCAACCGCCGACTTTGACAACAAAAATATTGTTTGTGTGTGTGGAAGGTACGGTAGAAGGGCTTCTGACTGATTTCACTAAGATATCACAACTTCACAGAGCTACCAAAAGGCTATTCACAGATGTTACAGAATACAAAGTCCATTGGCCCCTTCTAAACCAGCACCTTGGAAAGAACTGCTGCATCCCAGTGTTTAGTCAGCTGGAGTTCCATGGTCACTACATTTCTACATGGGCCATTTTCTTGAACCTTACAGCAGGACTCAGCTCTTCAAGTCAAACACCTCCTTAGTTTCATTTTACMTGAGAAATATTAGTTTTCCTATGTCTGCTAGTCATATCCGGGATAATCCTGCAAGAAGCTGAATTCAACTAATATCAGCAATACTGTATATTCAACTTCAGGCCATTTAGCTATAAGTCATAAATGCTATTACCTTTAAAAGCCACTSTTCTATTCAATTATTGTCCTGGCTTTGTTGGGAATGTGTCATCATTTTAATTGCTACTATTCAAGTTCATTATCTATTCTTTGTGAGCTTGCTATAACCTTTGTTAAAAGTCCCCTCATTTTTACAAGTACATATCAACTGTTCTGCTTCACTGCCTTTACAGGATGTCACAGACAATAGTGTTGGGACTTTTTGTCTCAGCATTTTGATGAACTGCCTGTAAAATTCGAAGGTTTTCTTCTCATTTTTCATGTACAGAAACATCTTGATTACACTTCAAAAATAACAAAAATGTTAAAATCTATCATGCAGTTAATAATTTTTGTAATTTTTTCTTCCATTTTTAGCATCAGAAATCAATCCTGAAGTTATTTCACAGTTATTTCTTTAACACAATACTCATATTTGATATAATATCATCTRTTTGTACATTTTTTCAATAATCCTTTCACTACTAACACTTAGACAACATTTTKTTCTCCTTGAGAAACTTTTCAAAAACAAAGAAAATGTTTGTCTTTAAGTAATTCACATTCCAGCTTACAATTAGTGGAACTAAATCAGGAAAAACCCAACCCCCCMAAATTTATTAAAATGTAACCAAATTCAAAACATAAATAATATCATGTGAAAAAGGAAATCCAAAAGTGATCAGCAATTAAAGGTCATGTCTTATAAAAGAAAGAGTGAATGCTTATTTATTTCTTGATTAGCTAAGTTTTATTTCTGGATGAGATGTTCAGTATCAGCARCTCAGGAAAATTTTATGGAAGAGTGAGTCCAAAGTGTATTATAAATACTTTCAGCTTCTMATGTGAAGGTCTTAACAATAAACTTTCTTTTTGAAAGGAGAAGTTCGGTGTCTGCTACTGTACGAGTCCAATTTCTAATAAGCCCTTCAGCATTAATGGAGAAGAGACTCATATTCCATATTAATGGATCCCAGAAGTGCTATTGATGACAAATGTACAAGTAGTTTTATCTTTTGGGCATAGTAGCTGAATTTATTTGACTTGGCATGGAAAGCACCAAGACCTGACAGTAGCCTGAATGTGTTAAATAACATCAGTACTAAAGGCAATAATCTGGAAGCATTCAGAGAACAAAATCCAGGGTSACCAACAGAAGCAGAAGAGCATAAGATTTTTTAATCCACACCCTATAGCTGGACATGGATTCCTTTTTATTACAAACGCTTTTGAGGACTTGCACAACCCTATTGAAAGGCAATAAAAAGACTCTTGTCAGTGCATGTTTCTAAGAGTACATTTGAAGAAACAAGTAAAGGTATCTCAGCCACACACCAGTGGGCAGCTCTGAACTGCACACAATACCTTCCTGCCATGGGATTCAGGCAAACCTTTCCATCCTCAAATATAATACAGGAAAAAACCCTCTAATCAGGTAAACCATTCATACCAAAAAGGATCCCCAATCACCTTTTCTCACATAAACCTTGATACAGATTTKTTAAACTTGCTAAAGGATAAATTTGGTGTATTTCATGTTTTCAGGTGTTTTTATTCATTTTTGTGCTMTTTTAAAGGGAGAGAACTATTTAAGGTAGCATTACTTTCAATTTTTTTTCTATATGCTGCTTTGGATCAAAGGACCAGTTTATAAATTGTTGCATTTATTCATCTAAAACACGGTCTAACTTGTATTTATATTGCCATTGTGTTGAGTTGGTTTGGGTTTTCATTTTTCTTCCCAGAGTGACAAGTTCTAGCTTATATAGGTAACCATTTTAGGCAGTTTTCTTTTTCAGATATGATGTTTTGTCTTTAAGTGCCACTGCAAGTGCTGTGGCTGCTGAGGTTTTATGCTCAGCCAACTACATGCAGTCACAGATTCTCATTTCTAGATGAAACCCTTTCTACAGATCGTCAAAACTCTGTGTCCCACAGTTCCTCATAGACCCGTGTGTTTCACGCAGATAGTCCCCCAGTTTACATCATTTACCTTTGGAAAGCCCCACTTTTTTACCACGTCAGAGAATGTATTTTGCTCTTTTGTAGCACTTCATTTGAAAAACAGAATTAATCTCTGGAACTGTGCACGGCCCAGGCCTGGGAATCCTGGAGCAATTAAGGGATGTCTCTTTGCAGTAGCACTGTGGTTTCAAATGCAGCAAGTGGGATCATTGCTGAGTCCCCTTTCTCTCTGGGAGGGATGAAGGTAACCAAAAATCAGTAAGTCAAGGCTGTGACCCAGGAAAAATTTGCTTCAGATGAAAAAGTGTTTGTCAACCAAGGTTCGGAAGGAAGCRGCCTTTCCACATATGTATCGATAAGAAAGAAGGGAGAGACTGAGTCAGGCACTGATGGTACCACTGTAGTGTTTGCATTCACTGCCAAGGGCAGCACAAACCAGCTCAGGTCCAGAGACTGTTTCGACACAGCTGGACAACCACGGAGCCCAGGGCCAACAGATCAGAGCAGCCCTCTGGTCACCTGGCTCTGAGCACAGGGAAATGCTGCCTGTTCGGGCAGGACACACCGGGAATGTGAGAGGAACCAAATGCAGGGGCTGTGTTTCTCTGCTGCTTTATTAGTTATAGATCCATATTGACAGCATTGCTCTGGGCTATGGGCACCCTGTATAAGCCCCAGCACGGTGATTCCCTGATGAGCTGCTACAGAGGCAAAACCCTCCCAATAACAGGGATTACAAAAAAAGTTTCTGCTCACTTATCTTTCTTCCAAAACCCATCAGAACTCAATCACTCACAAATCCTGTTTCCAAAGTCAGGTTGCTAATGTTCAAGTTAAGGACTACTTCTGTAAGCAAGACTGTGCCTTTCTGCATGAGTAAGACAAGCCTACACTGTGTTTGTCATTTCCCCAGCAAGGGTGAGTGGATGCTCAGGCCCTGAAAACCTCATTCTCTGTTCCAAAAATTTTTTTAAATAGGGGAGTGAAGGGTAGGAAATTCGAAGGGTGGGAATTGCTGGAAGCAGGGGTTTATATGAGCACCTGAATTGCTGATCTCACCAGCAAGAAAGTACATTGAGCTGACCTTTTGCTATGCTTTGGTATTCATTTTTCTGTGTTTCTATCAGTATCTTAGGTTTGGACATATGCTTTTCAATTTTTTTTCATGAGTGTGTGTATTAATAAACAAAAGAAAATTCAAGTCATATTATTTTCACCTATTTGATTTATGCAAGTTTTGCCAGCTGATATAGAGCACAAAGCACCTGAGTAATGGATTGCAACCTTGTTCTCCCCATTCATTTTATAACACAAAACGCTGTGTTTTTATTTCTTAAGATATATTTGCCGTCAAGCTGCAAATAACACACAGTCCTGGGGAGGCAAAACAGTATTCATATATATTTAGCAGGCCCCATTTAAGTTAATATAAAATCACTGTTCCTTGAGATTACATCAGAAAGAAGTTTTACTGCAAACGTGGAGGTATGAAGGT
Source organism: Amblyornis subalaris (assembly GCA_018881555.1). NCBI lineage: Eukaryota > Metazoa > Chordata > Aves > Passeriformes > Ptilonorhynchidae > Amblyornis > Amblyornis subalaris. The sequence continues at coordinate 523,974 of JACAXG010000055.1, forward strand.
GCTATTGTGTGGGCAGAAAGCAGTATAATAGTTATTTCTGGGAAAGCAAATAGCAATCCTAATGTATAATCTCATTAAAATATCAAAGCAAATTCATTGAGGCTCCTGAGAAGTAGCATCATAATGCCATCAAAATGTGAGATTACTGAAAAGCACGACATGACTTTGACAATGAAGTTTATTTCCTCACAGGAAAGTGGGGAGCTGCCATGCCAAATTCTGTTCCTTGTGTTTTGTTGGCCTTCCTGGATCTTAGATGTACAGATACAGCTGTCTGCTACAAGATACTGTATCTATACATACAGTTAAACTACATCTCCCATTTTTAATTGTATGTAATACCATTTTGACTATTTAAAAAATGCTTTGTGCTGTGTATGCTTTTTGGCTTCCCTGTGCCTGAATGTTTTATTGGAATATTAACTCAGGTAACTTGAGAATTACTGGGTAGTAAATGCACTAGTGAGGAAACTTAGATGTGAGGTTTTAATTTATTTTTCAAATAATGGCTTATGGTGCAACTTTCTATTATTTTGTCTAATTATTCCTATTTGAAGGCTATTACTCATCCTTTGCTACAGATTAACCTTGCAGGTTTGAAGCACTTACGAAAATAAATCTGTGATTTTAGAAGGGGAGCACACAACTTTTTATGCATGTACTGAATAGCTGAAATTATTTTCATACACTCCCTATCTGGTTTTAGTTCTGATTATTGATTTGAGTGGATTTTTGCTTAAAGTTGATTTCTCAGTCATAATGAGTCATATTTGTCATTTGGTCTTGAGCCATGAGAGTCTTCTATTAATAATTCAGCTATATCTAGGTCATCAGTGTCTGCAGCCATTCACTGGCCACAACTTTTCTGCTTTCACAGTAGCTCTGATCATTTGAAATATGTTTCCTTGAGGAGAATTCCAGTCTTAAAAAAATCCTTAGTTAAAACTCATGACTCGGGGTTTTTACTATGTTCAGATCTTTAGGGATACTGAGCCACATATTGCTGATTCAGTAGCAGAAGAACTCTGTAGTTTTCAAATTATTGTCTACAGATGTACAAACAAGTATGTGGTCCAAAAGATTGATTTATTGCATCTGCCTTAAATACTCAGGTTTCTTTTCTCAACATAGGGAGATACCCCTAAGAATGAACTTCTCCAAACCTTTACAATGGCACCTGTCCCTCTAGCCTATAAAAAGAAAATATTTCCTAACAGGGCAATTTATATTCCCACACACCCAATGAGGAGCTGCCTAGAACCAGTGGGATAGGGATCTCAAGAAGGGAATGGCCTGAACAGTACCCAGGCAACTGCTCTGCATAGGGCAGCCTGAAGTCCAGACTTGCAATACCAGACTGTTTATTTAAACTGGTTTTCTCCAGTCATGGGAGACAGAGGTAACAATGATTACTCATAAAAGACAATCTAATTTTCAATGCATTTTCCACTGATGAGGGCTGGGAGCAAGCATCCTGGTGCTTACCGATGTTGACAAGTAAGTTCCCCCTTATTTCCATGAAATTAATTACCTACAGACTTTCTAATTTCCCTTTAGATGATGTGAAAAGATACTCTGATTGCCAATCTAAGTTATTTAAACCCTTTGGAAATCACTGCCATATGTCGACATGTATGTACAAGCACTGATTTTGAACATGTCATTTTCTCTCCTCCTTAATGTAGCTAAATGCTTTTACTTTCTCAGTCTCTGAGCAGACTGGGAGCTGTTTGCTGCAAAATCCAATTCTTTATTGCATGAGACTGCAGCTAATTCAGGGACCATCTGTGTGTACTTATAACTTAAATCATTCCTTTCAATGTGCTTTATATTGTGCTTGTCAAGGTTCAACTTCATCCTCAGTGGTGTTGCCCGCTTACCTAGTTTTGCTCTTTCCCAGTGGAGCTCATAACTTTCCTTCAGAGCTTGCACATAAATAATCCTGAGACAGCACCATATTTTACAAGTTTTCTGCATTTTGGTGGACCATGCAGAAAGGGCAGTTTCTGCACTGCGGAATTGCAAAGGATACTGTACTGGAACTGCTGCCCATCCTCTGAGTGTTCTCTCTCACAGGGTAGCACAGYACTGCCCCATGAATCATCCAACAAAGCTTAACTGCCGTCCTAAACACAGGCAGGGCAGGGGAGGAGGCTGTCCCACCTCAGCCTCCCTGATGCCCAGGTATCCTTGTTCGGATCAGTGAGGGGGATCAGGTGTCTGGYAGAACAGTGGCTGGCAACTTGAGGAGTCCGCTGAAGATTCGTGACACACCAAGCACCTTCTGATGGATGACTTCTTTCAGAGAACATGACTATGGCACAGAGAGAGATAATTAGCTCTAAGGTAGTCTTAGGTACCAAGAGCAATGATGCCTGAGGCTTCACTGCAGCTATATAACCATTTGACAAAGACTGTGGTGCTGTGAGTATTCTGCTGTTGATACCTAAGCCAGATGGACTTAAGGTACTGCAGGCAGATCAGCTGCAACCCTTATGCACAGGCATGTGAGTGCTCTTTAACTTGCTTTCTGTACATTTGCTGTCTTTTCAGAGATGTCAATATCTCATATTAGGCCCAACCAATTATAGGAGGTATAAAGGGTCTGTGTTTCTGATGAGGGATTAATCTCCCTGAACTCCAGTTCTCAAGTGCATGCAGCTGGAGCTGCAGTACTGGCTGACATTTCTTCAGCACCCTGCTCTGTGTCACCAGCTCATCAGGTTTTATCATGCAGTTTTGCAGTCTTTGGGGATTTTTCTGAAAGTTCTTGTTCTCCTGTGACTTTAAATTCTTCATATTGTGACTATTTTATTGGGGAAAATGTTTCATCTACAGTCACTAGCACTGGAAAGGAAAAAAAAGTCAAGCATCTATAATTACTAATGCCACATTTAAAAATGTAAAAAGCCTCAATTACCAAAAGTCGATCACTGCTAAATGTAGTCCCCAATCAGAACTGGAGGCAACTTTGGCAAGCAGCACATGCTGTGGTTACTGTCAGCTGCCAAACTGCAGGGGTGTCTATGTCTTCTCACCCTGAATCCTGGTCTCCTCTGAGAAAAGGAGCTGCAGGATTCGCCAGCATTACAGGAGTCTGCAGGTAGAGAAAGGAGGAAACAAGAAGTAATCAAAAGTAGAAACAAAACAGCTTCATGTCAGGTGTGAAAGCTACAAAAGAGGAGGAAAGGGAAAAATGGCAAATCAGGTGCTCTGACAAATGGAAGAATGTAAGCAATGGATGAAGGTGGTTGAAAGGAGAGGAAACAGCAAGGGAGGAGCACAGAAGAGTAATGTGGGTAAGTCCCTACCTTTTAGGCAGAACCATCAGTGTGCCAGCTCCCATCTGAGTGTTTGTCCTCTCTCGTGGAGACTTGCTGAACAGGAATCTGCCAGATGGTGATCTGAGGTGAAAGAAAGCAACATACCCTTAAACATCTGTCCAGGGACATTTTGCACTTGGAGAGGAGGGACAGTCAGGAGAAATCCTTTGGGAGAAGGAAGGAAACACTTACAAGGGTTTACCAGGMGTGTTGCTTCTCTCTCTCATCTGTTTAGACTGCACACACATTGCAACACAATCTGTGTCTCTGCCTCTGCACAATGTCGAGCATACTTCAAGAGCTGCAGTCAAATAAAAGAAGGGAAATACAGTGAGAAAAGGAACCGTGGGTTTTGTGTATCCAAGAAACTCAAGACAATCCTACTGAATGATAATTTATGTATGTTTGAGGGTTTCATTCCCACAATATGTTTGCTGTGTGTCTTCAGCTGTCTTAAAACCAGAAAGGTGATTTTATGGAACACAGATTTTTAGGGTTGCTGTTTTTTTTTTTTTGTAGGCATGTATTATAGRCATATAAATGTGTGATGAATGTCCCACTAGCACCCTGCTTCATTTAAAACTCACTGATTTTCTGTTGTGCAGATTTCCTTTACAGTTTTCTGGGAAGAACCATAAAGGGGCAAGCCATGAAAGGCAGAAGGAAGGTGCAGGGAGCAAATACTCTTTAAAAAGATAGAAAAGACAATAGAAAATTAGACACAAAAAAAGAGTGAAAAAGGAGGTAAAATGTAAAGAAGTGGAAATAAAGACAAAAACCAAAAAGAAGTACTTATCTACATGAACTTAACTATACGTGTAATCATTTTTTCCTAAGAAACAGTAATTTTTAAAAATGAATTCCACAATATTTCTGTACATAGAAATATACCCTGCTATTGCACAATTCTGCCAGAAGGCTATATAAGCCTGCTAATGCTGTTTCTCATCTACGTAAATCTTCTCTTAAATATTATTTCATCTCATCTCTCTAATGAGTGCAAAAAATCAGCAAAATGTGAGGTGTATTACTTAATGCATCTTCCTCCAGTATTTGAAAACTGTATTTGTACAAATTTTTTTTATTCTGCTAAGACTGTGATCCTGCWTTCTGTCATTAAAAAAGAAAACTAGGAACATCAGTAGCATTTTCTGACATGTGGGAAAATACATTTGTTGACACAAATATTGTTTCTAAGAGTTCAGAGTCAACACGTAAATGTGCTGTTTTCTGGTAATTCTGATTGTAAAACATGGCCCCCCGCTGCCAGACAGAGCTTTTTTTTCTGCAGTCACAGAGAACTGCAGGACCATGAAGGCTCCCCAGGCTTCCTAAAAATTTTTAAGCATCGTAAGATCTTCCCAAATAAGTGTACACTTATTAAGGAAATGATAATCTACATAAAACTGAGGTTATTGCAGTGCCTTGACTAGAGTTATGCAATCCTCACTAGAGGGACTTTTCTCTTAACTCCAATTTCATGCATTTTTCAGCAATGGAAAACAATGAGGGAAATGTATTTACTAGCTGTAAGTTGTTAAGAGGAGCTTACAATGTTCAGTGCTGGTGTCTAACACAGTTCTGTTACGAGGTAAATGCTAATAACCTCCAATGCACTCACAATGCCACTGCGTACTCTGCTCATCTGAGATAATTATAGCAAATGGGAGAGTTTTTCAGAAGAAAGGGTTGTTCAGCTCATCTCCTCTCAGCACACAGCTGTAATTTCAAAGTCTATGTATCATGGCTTTATTTCATTAGATAAATTAGTAATAAATAAATAAATCCATCACTGGCTTGGGTTGTAACCTTAGGAAAGGTTACTGCCTTTACTTTTCTTCTCTTTTTTATCAATCTCATTAGATTTTCAAGTCAGGGATTATCTCATGACATATTTTGCTCTCAGCTATGGCTCAGTAAAAAAGACCTTGATCTCATTTAGAGTCTGCTCGCTACTGTAATATAATGTTAATAAAGAGTTCAAAACAGTAATGCTTCTATTGCTGTCCTTGAAGACTATTCTATAGACCCATACTCAAAGGAAGTAGACTTCAATCAAAGAAAGTTTTCCTTTTTCGTGTTTTATCACAGCTTCTTCTTTCTCTGCATAACTCTTATCTGCCCTCAGCTGTTCTGCTCGGTGTTGTCTTGAACACTCCCTCTCTACCTCAAAAGTCCATTCATCAAAGATTTATAAATTAAATTAATGTTTCGTCACCTCTTAAGTTAAATACACAGATTTTCTTTTCTAAACCCTTCTTCAAATCCCCTTCAGCCCCTGGACTCCATTTTGCGGTTTGCCTTTGGCCATCCAGTATTTTGCGCAAAGGTACCCTTTTTCCTACAGACAGCACAAACAAAATAACACCAAGAAAATTTATGGCCCTAAAAAATTGCTTCACAAGATCTGGAATAGCAAAGCATTATTATTAATCCTGAATGTGCCGTACTACAGGAAAGTAACATGGATCCCCAGTGACAGACTGTAAACCACGCTTCTACCAGTTTTAGTACCTTTCTCAGAAGAACAGCTTCCGTGTTTAAATTTTAAAATAAATGTTAGATATTTAAAGTGAAAGGATTCCTTTTGCCCTTCAGATGATTAGCCAGTTGTAAGGCACAACAGGAACTCCTTTGCCAGCACCAACATCCGGCTCCCGTGCTGCTGGTGCCACAACTGATTACACTCTACACAAAATGAGAACTGCTAGCAGCAGGTCCAGGAAGGCTCAGCCTTCCCTCACCTTTCAAAGGCTTTGATTCAAAATGTGATTCACAGCTCCTATATGATTCTTTCCCATGTAGATACACATTTGAAACAGTATGACAAGCAAAAAATGTTTACTTTTCTTTTGGGGGGTATGAGTACAGCACATATTTTTCAAACAAAATAACTCAGAACACTCTATTAAGTGATAAAGTTTTTTTCATACAGAGCTACTTTCTCAAGGTCAAAATCTGTTCCAAATAAAATCCAGAGGAGATTCCCAGCTGATTGCAGTGGCATTGGGATATTGCTTTTAAGGCCAGGTTCTCTCCTCAGAGCTTAGCTTTCATATGTGCAACAAAATCAGCGGTGAGTGTGTGGCACTGTATTTTGCAAACTCTCTCATGGTTCATAGTATTATTTTTGTAACTCCAAGTTAGAGCTGGAAGAACAGGAACAAACTGTAGCTGAATCCATCTGCCTGAAATATTTAGTGAACAATCACAACTTATCTAAAAAGCAAAATGAGAGGAAAAGCAGTTTCATTTTCTTGTAGGGTCATTTGAGTAATTTTTAGTCACTTTTGCTTCTCTTCTGTTTTCCTTTTCACATGGCATCCTCCATTCCCTCTCTCCCCCTCCTCCCATTTCTGCCATCTTAATCCTTACACAAGAATATAAACAGCCTTCTGCTCTTAAGATACATGGGCATCCTTGTTTTTCAAAGCACATTTCTGCTGAATAGAACGTCTTGTTCTGATATAGTTCAATAATGGCTTTTCATAGATGTTATCTCTGAGGTTTTTAGAGAGTCCAGCTCTGGCCAGTTTCCCCTGTCAGTTTCTATGCTCACGATAGCACTGGTGATGGGGAAGGTTACAAAAGTAGCCCAGTGACTGTAGAGGTGTTCAGTAGCCCAAGCACAAGTGTCTAATGATGAGATACCCTGGGGTACCTGAGACATCCCCACAGCAGCAGCAGACACGATACAGGAACCCTGCAACCTCCTGCCTGTATTTGGACAACTGAATCAAGCCACTTTTCTTTGAAGGTGAACTGCTGTAGGAGCTCTGTTCCCAGAACTGAGTAGGTCTCTGACAGCTATAACCATTATATAAGGGAGCTTAGATGCCACAGATGTCATGTAAACACCTACATATATATGCTTAGGTTATATGCCTGGGTTTAGAGGTGAGTTTCATTCACAGGGTTTCAACTGGCACAAGCAGAACTGTAATCATTGTCATACAATATTATTGCCAAAAAATTTCTCATTACTTGGTGACAATTTTGATGCCAAAGCAACATGGACTTTTCAGAAGAATAAAAACACCCTACCCAAAACAACCAAACCCCAAAAACCCATTACTTAACAATCACTTCTAACGGAAAGGTTGTCTACAGTCAGTTTCTTGATACACAACCAAAATCATACCAGGCCAGATAAAGTATAGGAATCATCTAATATCTTCAATCCGCCATGCTGAAGTCTATGCAGAGGATGATCCTTATCCAGAGCAGCAACAAATCCTCTCACTGTGACACAGCATGAACTGTAATTCAGAAGATTTGTAAGTATTAGCAGATAATCTGGAGCTAGAATAAAGTAATTACTATTAATCTCGTACTTGATATATAGAGGCTGCAATGTGTAAGGGGTTATTGCCTTTCCGAGCTTGAGACAGCAATGTAAATAGCCTTTTAAAAAATAAACTTTCATTATTGCAGTTCAGAAACAACTGACAGGCTTTAGTGAACTCTAATTCAAAGGCTTTTGTTCCATACACCAATTAAAGCCTGTTTGGAAACATGGTGTTTTATCAATACAAAAGAGCTAGATTAAAATCAATACTGTAACTGATGTTATTTTTCAAGAGGAGAGGCATGTATTTTATCTGTTACATACTGGAGATCAACTAGCTACAGGCCTCAACAACAACCAGACCAGAAAACCTTGACATGCAGCAGCACCAGCTCATCATTCAATCTCACACTGCCAGGGAAGATTCAAATAACTGGAGATGCCAGAAGGGTCTTGAGACAGGAAAACCTTCCACAGAGTTTTACATGGTGGCCATTTCTCAGTCTTCATGCCAGAGTCAACTTTGATGCTCTGTGTTCTTGATCCTGCAAAGTGCTGAGAAATCTGAAATAACGCTTAATGGAAGGCAGCTAGAAGTGCTTAGAATTTCATCTGCTTTTGATTTACCTGCACCAAGTGTTGGGGAAAAGTCCATAATAAAAAATGTTGGCCAAGCTGATGCATGAGCAATGTCTTCTTCAGTAAAGTAGAAATATGTGACATTTATACACAACAGAAAAGGGACTCTACTGTTGATAAAATAGACTCATTCTCATATTTTATAAAAGCAGCTACTCTTCTTCAACCCACTTAGTTCCCCAACGCTGAAATTATAAAACAGTATTCAATCTGGGACACGGCAAGACAACTTAAATGTTTAGAATTTAGGGTTTGTGGAATAGCAATGGGTTTCTACCTTCCTCATGTTAGCAATTTTCAGCATCATTTATAACTTTACTTACACATTTTAGGACCACATCAATAGATAAAACTAGTATGCTCATTACTTGGGGCACAATCAGGGACTGTACATTCAGGAAGAAAATACTTCTGAGATTATGTGATCTTGATTGTGTTTTAAGTGCCTGAAGTGGAGCATTTCAAGGAGGCACCAAAAGGAAATGTATAATGAATGATGTCCTGAAAATTTCATGAAATCTGTTTTCTGATGGAGAAAACTGGTTAACTTATGACTCTGTCTGGTCTGACACCACATGTCTAAAGCCATTTTAATGCAATCAGTGAAGCTTTCAACTGTGTAAAGCTAACACAGTCTTAAAATTGGACCCACCTTGATTAAATAATCTTTAAAATCAGCTTTAATTTACTGTATGTATCTCTACACTGGTTTTGAGTCTTAATTTTATCAATAAATTAACATTGATCACAAGTCTATTCTGATTAAAAACAAGAACACATTCAGACACTAAGAGTGTGTGAGATGACACCAGGTACAGATGCTATTAATGGAAGCCAGTGCTGCTAAATCCTCAGCTAAGACAACAATTAAAGTATAATGTGTTGTTCTTTCAGGCTTTCATGCAATGGAGGTTATTACAAGCACTCCTTCACTTTTATCAGATAATTTACAGGGAAAAAAAACTATATTAGGAAACAGTTAACAATATAGAAAATCAGATAATGAATACAAAGCACTAAAGCTTTTCGAAACYAGATTTTCTCTAAAATCTCTTGATCACAGTATCACTCTTCATCTCAACAGGCTTGTAAATACACTGAGGTTTCAAACAATAGTCTCCCCAGAAAAGGAGGAGTGCAGGTAGGGTAACTCAGCTGCTCCTTTACTTGTCGTGGCTATGGGAACCGTATATCAGGCCTAGGGTGCAGCATCTGCTCTAAAGTCTACGTTCCGTATAACTGTAGGTTCCATCCCATTTCATTAAAGTGGGTCAGACCTCAACCAATGTCTGTGCAAGAAATGGGCAAGAATTAGAGAACGAGCTGAAACTCATTYGAGTATATTGGGAGAAGCGGAGAAAATGGTGATGCAATCCCAGACTCTCTGACTTAAAGCTTGTGGCCCTTAAACCCAGCAGGATGCATACCAGCGATGGCTTGAGGCACAGTCCCTTAGAACATGCTGGCCCTTGATCTGAACACAGAGTCCACTTTGCTATTTTGGCACAGGGAGCAGTCAAGTACCCATTCTGGATGTGACTTTCCTGTGTCTATCTCAGCCATGACCACCTTCAAAACAGACTGCCAAAACATGAGGCTCCATGGTGCAGGAAAAACCAGCACCAAGTCCAGCAGGCCCTCTTTTGCCTGTAAAGCCCATGCTTAGCTGCCTCATGGTCTCTGAACTGTTCCCGAGGTGTGGAGCTGGGAGCCATGCATTGGACAGCACAGAACACACCTGTTTGAAGAACACTCCATTTCCTTTGATGTAATTACAGGGGTGAGATTAGCTGAGTGACTGATCAGACTGATTGCCTTTTGTTTCGAGGGAAAGGGCATCGTCGGAAGGGCATTTCCCATGAAGCGTGGAACTGATTTCACAGAGCTGCTACAAGATCTTCTCATGCATGCAGAGGTTATTGATCTGGCAGCTCAGGGGGAAGTCTTGCAGATTTGGTCAGGAAGAGAGGCAAAGTAGAGTTTCTTCTGTTGATTTTTCCCTATTGGTTGGATGTCTGAAGCCTTTACTTATACCTAGGGGCTTTTTTGTTTGTTTGAGTCTGTGTAAACAACTGTAATTACAGATCTATTAAATGAAAGTCCCTAGAGGTTTTGTATTGATATTTTTATTGTAGTTTAAATCAAAAAAATGCAGGTCTGTGTCATTTTTTTCAACTACACAGTTAGGTGTAAAATCCAGGTCAGTTCCAATAATGACTTTAGTTACTTTCTATAATGAAGTAGGATTACTAAGGCAAAACTTCACATTGCAGATAACAGTGAAGTTGCATTTTTTACTTTCAGAAAAATTTAGAGGCTAATTAAAACCTTGAAAGATGGACTTCTTGATCAATCTTAGATTTTGATACATATATAATAAACAGGAACATGAAAATCTATTCTTCGAAAGTCAAATATGCACACAATTGGTGCCCTTGTTGACAGAAAAGCACATCAATTTGTTTACCAAATGTAGTTTCAACCTTCCTGCCTCCTCAGCTATCCACCTAATTATCATAGATTTCAGGAAAAAAAATATTGATTTACTTGTCCTGATGTATATTCAGAAAGTTGTTGTTAATTCTACAAGGATTGCAGTGCAATTTCTTAGCATCCAAAATATTTTTGGTGGAGGGTGATGGGCGTTACATGTTAATTTCATATGAGTATCCAGTCTTTCACCATAGCATCGATCTGAAGATGGTTTCTATTGCTCAAATGTTCCCATCTCTGTGTTTCACAGTTTCATCTGTTGTGACAGATGAGCTGTGAGTTTCAAATGGAAGGTGATAATGTGCTAGTCACATCATCCCATTTGATTAGTTATTTCATAAAACTATTTTGATGACTAATCACTTTTACCATGTCAAAATGAATCCTACTCAGTTTGAAAGGTACTCTACAGACACAGTAGTAATGGATTAAAATTACATGCGGATAATGACTTTAAAATTTTTAAAATGCAGAAGGAAACATGAGTGCTCTACACAGTTTGTAAACCACATACATGCCTATGCATAACAATAAGGGAACAAGACTGACTCCTGAAGTGTAGTTTTTTGATGACACATATTGTGTTATTCTTCTCATAAACCAATATGGCTCTCTGTCTTAGAGTCAATTAGGTTTTATACCCCTATGCTTCTAATTGGAAGTCTGTTTCCAATTTTTGTTTCTCTCATGGTTAAAACTTTCCTCATATCCAGCCTAATTGCATTCATAGCTAGTTTATATGCATTTATACTTGTGTCAGCACTGTCCTTTACCATAAATAGTTTTTCCCTTCCTGATGCTTACCCATCAAGGATCTTTATAGAGCAGTCATATCCTCTCTGAGGCTTCATCTGATGGACTAAACAAGCAAAGCTTTTTTAGTAACTTATTACGAAAAGGCTCTCCATTCTACTGATCATCCCAGTAGCTGTTACGTTTCTGATCCATATTTTGATTCAACTTTTTAAAAAATAATATTTTAGATGTGTTTTTCTCCAGCATCTTGAACAATCCCTAATGATGCTATGATCCACCTGTTACATACCACTATTGCCTTTGACTTKTTTTCTTTTATACTGTCATTGATGGTGTTTTATGCATTGATTGGTACATGTCAGCCGCTACTGTTCCCAAGACTTTCTCCAYGTACTGGCTTTTATGGGCACATTTGTGTATTTTCTAAAATCACTAGCACTTCTGCTGTGATTAATCACAAAAACAAATGCAGAATATCTGTTATTCTGCAGAGTATCTCTCTCTGCACTTGATTTATGGAAAATTCAACTCTAAGACAATCTGAAAAACAAGAGTTCAAAGAAACAATATTTCATGGTTTTGTTCAAGAGATTCCAAGCCCTAAGTTCCTGAATGTTGTCAAGACAACTTCAGTTGTCAAGTCTGTTAGCAATAATTAACCAACATCCAAGTTTTTGAAACAAGTCTTAAAGACCTTATAACTAACAGTACTGACTTTAAAGATACAACTGCAGACCCTGTAGATGAATTCTTGATATCTCAGGTACGTCACATACCATGGGAATGCAGAGTTCAAACTGCAAAACCTACCTGGTGTTTTGGGTAGAGCAGGTGGACACTGATGAATGACATAATGAGGCAACAACATCTCTGTCTTGGAGAGAGCAAATTAAAAATTTGTTGTGTAAAGGAAAAGCAATGCAGAAATACTCTCGGGTGTCAAAATTCCATTAAAACTCCATGACATGAATCTGGCCACCTTAGACATATGTAAATATCCAGATATCAAAACTTAGGCAGATGGACAGAGCACAAAGGATAAGTCAAAAAGACAAAATCATTTACCCTTTTATTTTTCTTTTTTTTCCCTTACATTTTAGGAAAACTTTGCAACTGGAGAAAGAATTTTGCTAGAAAATGTTCTGGCTGAAATACTGGGATAGATCTGACATACCTTTACAGTCTAATATGTAATGTGTCCTTGATTTAAGAAATCTGACTCAGAACAGAACAAAATTATGAGCCAGGGAAATTCTTACAATCAAAAGTGATTGCTTTTGCAGTGAACCTCTTCACCGCTGTGGATGCAGGCAGTTACTTCAAGAGCTCCGTCAGTTTGAATGAGTTTGCAAGCAGCTGTCACACATCTTTAGCCAATTTTTCCTTGTCACACACTAAAGAACCAAAATGACTGTCATTAGCTGTTATGAAAACCACTTGGATTTCTTGGAACATTTCTTAAGTGAAACTCCTGTAGTATTTCTTGAACTTATGCAGGATGGCAGCCTGGCTCTCTGGGACACTCTGCTAATACTCAGGACAGGTGCAGTACAGATGCCTTTTCCCACAGAGCCTTGCAAAGCAGCTTAGCTGTGTTTCATCATAGTGTGAGAATCTCCAGGAGGAAGGATGGGCTTGGGGAATACTTCTGCTGTGCACCCTCTGTGTGACCATGATCAAAACCAGTCTGTCAAGCAGAGCTGAGGGGGCGATGATACATCAGCACTTTTTGTTGAAACACTTTAATGAATGACGGTGGGATGTCTGCATAGAGGGAAAGCTTTGCCCATAGCTATGTGCAAATCAGCTCTGATATAAAAAACATTAGCCATGGTAAAAGGGGAAGGTACCTTGGGRTACTGACATGCTAATGTAGCTCTTTGGCTTCAGGAATTCAAATAGCTCTTGTCCACGCAATTCGGAACACAAGCAGTGAAGGAGAGAACTGTCCAAGCCTGTCTAACAGACAGAAAGTCAAACATCTAGGACATGTTCACAGGTATTTCCATCTTCACTTCCATATAAGTTCATAGGGGTTTTGAATTCTTCTGATGTATTTAAAATGGTAAAACTGGCTTTTAGCATAGAATTATACCAAACCAAAAGTAGAGCCTTTTCTCATATTATGAAATGCTACTGCTAAAAAACACCTCATGGTGGTGTGAGAGTATCTACACTAACTAAATAACTAAGCATGTGAATTTCTTTGATCTTCAGACAGGATCTAACCCCTGTTTGTTGGTGAGACCTGTGAGAATCTCAGTCCTAATCATGTCTGTTTACCCATTACACTTTTTGGGCTCTATGTCAGACACTCAGCATGGCTGTACTGTGGTCAAGGAGTTATGAGCTAATAAAAGTTTGAGCTGAAGGTCAGGCCAAACCCCATCTTCTTCCCTATGTGCTTTCCCCAGTGAACTCCAAACACACCAGCTTCTACCGAGGGACAGGGAGCTCAGTCACAGTGCTGGGCTCAGTCTGTGATGTGTCTACATGCTCAGTTAATCCTGAGTCCAAGCCCATCCCAAGCATCATCATGACTGTGCACTCCAGGGTTGACTGAGTCCAGTGTTTCTAATGCTCTGTGGATACATAAGTCACAGGCAGCCCCATCCATGAGACGTCAGCCACCTGAAACTGGTAATTGATAAGCACATTATAGATATTTTGTTCATAAGCTTCCATAGCATTCTGCTCTTTCCAGACTCCTAAGTGGAATTGAAACATGTGCCACACAGATCAAAACAAGAAATTACCAAAATAAATCCAAGGGAAGTGCCCCTCATAAAAGTACTAGGTCACAGAGTACAATTTATGTGCTGGTCTATCTTTTTCCGGGGCCTAGTGGGGTGGATGGATAATGGGATCTGAAACTGAACACTCTTTTGCTCAGACCCACAAAATGTTTCACTCTACCTCATTGCTGCCCTAATCGTAAATTCATGACTGCTGTAAAAAACTCAGGCTGTGAGCTTTATTGACCCAAGCATGACACCCAGCAATTCAGGAGGGACCAATCTAAACATCTCGTTTCATTTTCTTTCATGAAGCCAAGASCCCATATCACTTTCAAGTTCATTTCAGCTTTCTTGTGTGCTTCAGCAGAAAACAACCCCCCTACGTACACTTTTGGTCCACTAAAATTATATGAAATTTATCTATGCTAAATTTCACAGAGTTTCTAAGGACAACATTTTATATAGTTAGCCATACAGAGAACTGCATCATGCTGAGGAAAAAGAGTGAAATTTATATATAGAAATGTGCAATGTCTGGGTTATTGTATCCTTTTAATAGGAATAGTCCTTGAAAAGTGTAAAGAACTGCACAGAGCTTCTCAGAGGCAGGGATTCAGCAAATACCCTGTCTGCTTGTGTGACACTAAACGGAGTGAAACAAAATAAAAATCTTGATAYTAAAAATCAGGCTAGCACGAGATGAATCAAAGGATAGGATTTAGAACAGGAGTTTCTAAATCTATATAGAGATAGATAGATAGACAGATAGATGGATGGATGGATATTATTTGGAATTTCCTTTCTTTTATTTGGAAAATCTCATAGATATTCTTTCACTCAAGCTTTCAATTAGTAAATCAATTTTACTGGAAATATATTCAGCTTCCCAGAAAAAATAACTGTACATTTCTTTTGTGACTGAAGCACCAAAAAT
Organism: Amblyornis subalaris; assembly: GCA_018881555.1. NCBI lineage: Eukaryota > Metazoa > Chordata > Aves > Passeriformes > Ptilonorhynchidae > Amblyornis > Amblyornis subalaris. The sequence continues at coordinate 539,145 of JACAXG010000055.1, forward strand.
TTGACTAAGAAGGACTTTTCCCACTATATATAGTAAAATCAACTTGTATCTGTGAAAAATATTGCCTGTAAGCCACAGTTTGTTGAGACACAGACACTCTAAAAGTTAATTTGAACTTGGGTTGAACGTTTGTTAGTTAAATGGCATTAAACCTGGACGAGTAGTTTAATTCGCTTTCAAACTGAAATTAGTGAAAAAATATTGCAAACACTTGAATTCTGTATAAAGATGCCAAATCATGGATTCATAGCTTTCATTTTCTTTACAATCAAGTTTTTAATTTAAATTAATGGCCCTCACACAAAGAAATCCTGGGTCTGTTTGACTCACTCAAAGTTCATGTTTTTTCTAAAGTGTGAAGCAGGGGTAGAATGGACAGAAGTGTTTTCAAAAAGTAGTTTATAAAAACTCCCAAGAATTAGTCATATGCATACAGATGTAGGTAATAAAAAAGTAGTAGTAGCTGAACATACCAGGATATTTTTGTGCCAAAGAATCACGAGATCAAGTCAATAAATTTTAATGCATATGTTAGGAGAGCCACTTTCAGATGAGAAGCAGGGAAAACTCAGGGAAAGCTTGATCAGGTAACAGAGGAAGGATAGGTTTGGGGAGCATGGTTGTTTTTCAATCAGCTATTTAGGCGAGATATCATTGTATTTATTTCCCACTTGTTTTGCTCCTACTCCAGAGATGTTTTTGCTCAGAATAAGCTTCTTATTTCAGGTCATGTAAGAACTTGAGAAATCTCCTTTGCATAGTCATGCAGATAAGGATTTTCATGGAACATGGGCAGCAGGTACTGTCCCCAAATAGCTGCCATGTTTTCTGTCAGTGCCAGAGTGCCCACACGGGCCCTACCCTTCCTGCCCACGGCCTAGGACCCCATTCCAGCCCCCGGGACCATCAGTCCCTGCCCCAGAGAGACCACAGGACACATTTCCAGCCCCACCACAGCCCTGTTCCCCCTGTCCCTAGGCTGAGTCTGTCCCATCCACAGGGAGGTGCCCGATGGCAGGGCTGGGGCTGCCCCGGTACCGCCTGGGCAGCTCTGCTCCTGTCCGGGATCTTCTGCCCCTCATGCCCAGCACACCGGAGTGCAGAGGGGAAGGAGTGATCCAGGAGGCCATGAGTAATGAGCTAGCAGCAGGATAGGAGCAAATCACAGCCCCTCAGGAGATTCAATAAGTTGTCGAGCAAAAGGGGAGCAGGGATTCTCTTGGCTTGCTAGCAGGACAAAGCAGTTACCGGCTCTCCTTTATTTGGAGAACAACAGCTGAAGCCAACACATAAAAAATGTTAAATCTTATACTGACCTGCTCTACCCTCTATTACAATTACTGTGTCTCTACTTGGAACTTATGTTCTCCATACAGTACATTCAGCTCATCAGTGATGTATGCACACAAGCCTCCATACTCATGCTGACTTTCAGGAATACATATATATATATATATATATATATATATATATATACACACATATATATATAAAAATGGATTGTGGAAACTATATAGATATATATACACACACAGATAGGACAAAAATCTCCATGAAATATCTGGATATGAAGTCGGATTTTCTTTTAAGCATACAGTGCAAGCTTGGTAATTGCTCACACAAAAGCTGCCTGGAATATGGTAGGAGCTTTAGCAAACACTTAGATGTCCAGAAAATTCAGATCTATGTTTGTAATATTATATATTTGTACTATGCAGAGGGAAATATTTCTTTGTGAAGATTAAAAATAAACTGTTGGAAAGGTCGTCAATCAATATTTAGGCAAGGATGCCAAAAATGAAAAGTCATTTTTACTTAATGCCAACCTCTCTCTCTGAAAAAGGACATTTAAAATAATAAGATTAAAAATAGTATCAAATTATCAATAACTTTTTTCAGATGTGAATTTTCAAATATTTTTATTTGAATTCTTGATGTTTTCTGATCCATAAACACTCCTAGAAAAAAAATCCACATTGGTTATGTGTATATTAATTTTCAATTAATGTATGAAATATTTCTAAGTTCCAGAGAATCATTCATGACAGGGATTTCATTCATAGCAGGAATTTTAATCCCTGTTACACAGCCAGCTCTGCAGCAATGCACTGCCCTGGTGTTTCGCAGATCTCTCTGTGCTCCCCAGCAGAGCATATTGCAAACATGCCCTCAATGACCTTTCATAAGCAAGTGATTGGTATTTTTTTTTATTTTTTTGACCACCCTACGTCTCTTGCTTTGCCAATCAAAGCCTGAACTGAAAAGAACTCATCATCACGTTGACAGATTGTCACATTTCTGACTTGATTCTGCATGTTCACATTAAATTCAGCAAAAGGATTGGGACCATTGTTTTACAGACAAATGTGTCCAATTGATCAATAATATACGCTCATCAGGCCATGGAAAGTATTTACTTGCTCTCAGTGAATGCCAAAATTCCCTGCCTAATTCAATCTGCTAGCAAATGAGGACACATTAAATTGCTTTCCTGTATGTATATGTCTATTGACAAGAGATTTCCAGCTAATCTCCTTTATACCACAGAATTATTTTAATGGTTGAATGCTTCGGCCTTTGTCTCTGCTGGGCAGTAGAGGTAATCAGGCTTTCTCTTCCATAATTTCTCTTCCCTGCCTGCAGATGTACACAGAACACTTTCACTGCAAGCTTAATGGTGAAACTTTACATTTTTGAAGAAAATGCATGTACTAATAACAAGCAGAAAGTTCTACAAAGTTGATGCTCAGGCCTGGAATTCTGCATTTCATCCAGCACCATAACATACTTTCTGCCATGCCAGAACATAGTTTTGCCTGTTTACCAGACCTAACCTAAGGTTTGTTTCCTTGGTTCAAGACCTTGTTAGAGATTCCCTGGGTTTTATTTACRTGACACAGAGTTATCCTAACATATCCACATTATCCTGACAACTATCTGATCTAGGCCAYCAAAACTGTCAACACAAGTTGTATGTGTATCACATCAGGCATTCAGAACCTCACAGGAACCTGAAGTTAATCCTTCTGCCATACATSCTGGCCTCACAGCAGGCAGGGAAAAGTTGAGTAATGCAGTAGTGCTCTACAACCCCAGCCCAAACAGATTGTGTGTGAAGCGAATTATCCAAATTCTCCATGATTTCATTGGCACAGAAGCATGTTCCACCATCTCCTACACCACGCCAGTTCCGAGACAAGACCTYTGATAAAGGGTTGGCCAACATTTCACCAGGCTGACCTGCGAGTTAAATCAGGCAAGACTGGCTACGCAGGATATACCTATAACATTATCAGCTATATATGCCATAGCTTTTACAAACATACCATATAATTTGGTTTTTTAAATTCAAGGATGCATAAGTATATTTTAAAAAAACACACACACAAAAAAAATACCCCTAACACATCAACACAAATAAAATACCACCGAACAGCTCATTGCATTACTCATAGGGCAGAGTCAATCATAGGTCCATAGGTCATCTAAATACCACCCTAGCATCCAATTTGTTACCACGTTCTACAGAAAATAGAAAAATAATTCTTTGTTACCCACACATAATAATTGCTGCAGTATCTTACCAGGGGCAGATAAAATATTTTCAGTGCCTTTAACTGTTACAAATTTAATTTTTATATATATATACTTTTGCATGTTAAGAATAATAGTGTACCTTTATGATCAGAAGTATTAGAAATTTTATGTTAGCAGGTAGGTGGTAGTGGATATTCTTTTTTTTTAAAAAAAAGAAGCAATACCTCATGGCTTTTGAAAGACAGCCCTGCACCTGGTGAAGTAATGTAATTCAGGCAGTATCTCTTTGTGCTGCTGTGACTCTGAGCAGGTTCTTATCCGCATCATGTGTGCTGATAAGATAGTCAAATACCACAGGTCTGTGATTTGTAAACATCTGAATCAAGGGCACTGCTACATTCCCTGATCATTCATGCAGTGGAGTGCAGCAAAATGGAACAAAAAAGCTCTTTGGAGGTCTGACTGCAATGCCCAGAGTTCAATAAATTAGCTGAGTCTGGGGGAAGGTTAAAAGAAACAAGCTGGTTTGAGTCAAGTTATAATTATTTTTCTTGTATCATTTTTGGCATTCTCGAAGCTTGTTTATGCCCTAGAAAGGCATGTACTTCTTCCAGCTCCATGCAAATTATTACTCTATGCATGACCTTGTCAGGCAGCCACATTGTCTATTGGAAAGCTCTGTCTTAATGCAGCCAAATAATTATTGCAAAAGTGGTGCAGTGAAAAAATAAAATCCCTGGGTCTAATGCTGCAGCACTCCAATTTTTTTAGTCATTTGAAAGACATACAAAGTGGAAATAAGGTAGTCAGATAAAAATAGTAGTGATTTCCATTGATGTAACTGATGAAACAAAAACTTAAGGCAACAGGGTCCACACATCTGTATTTCAATCACGAGACTACATGCTGCATCTCAAAGGGGATACCCGAACTGACACCAGACATGTGGCTGCAGTTCTTGCTGCCACGTTATCCTGACATGGAATTTGCCACTGTCTTTCCAATTCTGAACATTTGTCTGAAAAGTACAGGCTCATGTGTCTCAGTAAGAGCTTTCTCTTCATTTGGCAGCTGTCCCTTCCATTGTGGCATGAACTGGTACCAGAGGATCCCCAGCTTCTCTTGCGTTTGTGGCACAAACACTGCAATAATGTCCTGTTTGGATTCATTGCCCCCAAAGAAGTAAAATTGCTTCAGATTCAGCCTCTTTTCCTGAGTTCACTTTAGAATATTAGGCAAACTTTAGTGGCAAAAGGAGTTTTTCTTAACAAGTGGAAAAGTTCATCTCTTCATTATAAATTGAAAATTTAAAAGGAAGCGTTGGTGCTTGGGGAGCAATTCACTGCCTGAACATTGGTACCTGACAATGAGGGGGTTGACATGTGAGTTTCTAATTTTTTTTTCTATTAAGTAAAGAAGCCATAAATGATACATTAATCCAAGATATGAGGTGTGGATCAAGTCTGCTCTCCTGTACACACAGGCACCCTTAACTTTCAGAATCTCTGTTTTGTGCACACCCAAGCTGTGTTTCATTTAGTAAGCTCAGGTGAATAACGTAGCTAAGGGATAGGGTTTGGGGCATCCRCCAGGTGCTGCACTCTGTGTCATTGCTGACCAGCTTAGCTCTCCATGCTCCTGGAGCTACACTACCATTACCAGCAAAGCTGATTAAAGCTAATTCCTGTGGGTCTATATGACCTGCTGTGACACCTTTGGGCTGCAGAGCAAATGGACTGTTAGAACATGAAGCCACCATGAGAAGAGGTTACAGTGGGACCCAGTTCATTACACCCTTCAATGCCAGAGTATCCAGGACTTTAAGGTGTACAGAACGGTCATTGAGGTCCTCTTCACCCTGCTCAGGTCTTAGCACTGAAAAACCCCCACTTTTCCCTCCAGGACCATGACTTTCACAAAATTTAAAAAGAACATAGAAGAGGCAACTTCCCCCCCTGAAACAACAGTCCTAAGGACCCTGGGTTTACCAGAATGACTTCTATGGGGTAAAAACAACCACTGTAATCAATGTTCATTTTAGGCTCATTTAATTTTAATTTTTACTTCTGGGTTTCAAAATTGGATGAATAATCTTCTTTATGAACATTTATATTGCACTGTAAATTTGATAGAGTATATCTTTGCAGAAGTGCTAAATGTTACAATGTTTAATTTGATTCTGCTGGTTTAGGACAAAATTTATATTAATTACACACAGCTTGTCTAGCTTAGTTTTTTTATGTATATTTCAGTCTGGCTTTAGGAAAAATAAAAAGAGTGTCATTTCAGATTTTTCCTAAATCATTAGTTTAAGCAACAAAATTTTCTTTGATAATAAAATAAACTTTGCAATTACATTTCTTGCTTTCAGGTTTTAAGCCCTTATAAGAAATATAAGCAAGATATGAGGATGAACACATTATTTAAATATTCCTCATGAAAACTACTGTTTGCCTCTTTGAGGTCCTGGGATACTTATTGTTTGAAAATTCCCCCAAAGCCAGTCATTTCAAGGAATAAAAAATTCAAATGGTATCTTTCAAATCTTGCAGCCACATATCCCCAGTGTTTTCATGTGCTCAAATCTGTTTTTTGTGTAAACCAACAAGGTCGTCCTTTGTTTGGTTAAGTAAATATAAATAAAATTAACAACTGTGTAATACCTGTCTGTACTCACATCAGAGATTTTGTGGCTTTTCAAACCGTAAAATTAAGCCTCGAACAATGTTGTTGCTGGCTAGAATTTCAAGTCAGAAATGTTTTGCATTACCATGTGCCTGAGGTTTTTCTCTCATTTAATACCCTCTGTTTAAATGAACCTCTTTCCAGGGCTGTGTGCAGGCATTGATGGTGGCATTACATGAGAAACACCAGGAAGGATCATTGCCCTCAGTTATGAAAAAAAACAAGCAAAACATAGCCTGTAACTGCCTCCCCTCCCCCGCAAACTAAAAAAATTATATAAAAATAAATAAATAAATAAAGWAATCACAGYGCCATTTTGGAGGACATCCAGCAGAGCAGTAAGACTTGTGTACTGTCTCACTGCTTACCAGGCAGCACAGAAAACATCTGATACTGAAGCTCATTCCCAGGCTCAAAAGAAACCCACATTTATTAGGGACACAGAAACAAATAATATGTGAAAGAAAGATACTCAAAATGTTTGTGGAGAGAGAACCAAGAATCGTGTTTGTGAGCATGATGTATTCTTGTGAACTAAGTCAGACAGAGAGAGATGAAAATGGCAGTGCAGATCTCAGYAGTCCTGTGCTCTTTTAAATCTCCAGGAATGTCAAATCTAATCTACTATTTTTTGAACATCCAAACTTCTTTCAGAAGACAGATTTTTCCTCTCAGGTTTTCAATGCAACTGTTCTCCAAGAAGCTCCCACCTGATTTTCTATCCAAATTAAATCCCTTTCTTAGCACTCATTATTTATAACATAATTATAACATAATCATCTTATCAATTTAACAGCCAGGGAAAACCATTCAGAAAAACACAGGCTGAGCAGATTTCCAGACTTAAAGAATTAAAGAATTTATGTTTTTCCACTTTAATTTATGCCTTTGGCAACTTGGGTTAAAGAGTTAAAACTACTAAGTCATCTCTTGCCAGGGCACTTTTAAAGTAAAAAMAAGCTGGAAAGTTCATTTACTGTGATTGTTAGACCAGGTATTGAATTTTAAAAAAGTATTTCTGCAAAGGAAAGATCAGAGTTTTTAAGAAGTGGGGAAGTACAGAAATCACAGGAAATTAGTGAGGTGGCCAGAAACATGATGAAATCAGAGTAAAGAAGCAGGAGAATTACTTCTTTCTGTAGTTTGACTTCTTCAGCAAAGTTTTGATGGTGATCACCAGGGTAGGTGTGACACCGAGCTGTATAAGGTTGGATCATACTTTCCTTTCATTGCCTATTTGCTGCTCTGCTGTGGATATTTCCTATACTATGTTATGATCTTCCTAACTTCTTGACACTGTGAAAACAACAACTTGTGCCACAGTTTTCAGGCCAAAGTCCTTGGTGGCCTGGCACAGGTCAGCCCCTCTGCATCCCTTGTCTCTTCGCTTTCCAGCGGCAAGAGGCCCCCCCCCCGGTCATCCCCACGCATGCAGAGCTGCACAAACTGCTTGGCAGTGCTGACCAGCCAACACAGATCTAGCAGGCACCTGGAGAGTGCATTTGGAAGTCCCTGTTGTGCGTTTGGAAGTCAATGCACTCAGCGTCAGAGGATCTCTGGGTGATCAGGGATGCGCCGGTTTTGGCTGGGATACAGCTCATTTTCTTCACAGTAGCTTGTATGGGGCTGTCACGAAAACAGTGTTGATAACACAGTAATTTTTGCTGAGCAGAGCTCACACAGAGTCAAGGCCTTTTCTGCTGCTCACCCACCTCACCACTGAGGAGGCTGGGGATGCACAAGGAGTTGGGAGGGGACACAGCCAGGACATTTGACTCCAACTGACCGAGGGATATTCCACACCATATGATGTTGTGCTCAGCAATAAAAGCTGGGGTAAAAAGGACAACACAGAGAGCATTCAAAATCACAGTGTTTGACCTCCAACCATCAAGCATGATGGAGCCCTGTTTACCTGGAGATGACTGAATGCCTGCCTGTCCTTGGAAAGTAGTGAATTAAGTCCCCGTTTTACCTTGTTTGCACACACTGCTTTTGCTTTGCCTATCAGACAATTTCAACCCACAAGATTTCTAACTTTTGCCCTTTGATTCTCCACCTCATCCTACTGTGGGGGGAGGGAGTAAGTGACTGAACTGCCTGTTGGGGTTAAACCACAATAAGGGACTAATCATGTAATAATCCTGTATTTAATCCCATCGTTCAGCCTGAATGTATAAAGTGTTGTCACACTGAAAGGGAACACAATGTCTTTTAGGGGTAACATCCTTTAACACTGGATTTCTGCACACATTTGCACCTCCTAGCTTACTAAGGGCTTGTGAAGTGGACTCAAAGGTCAGAAYCCTTCAAATCCCATGATATTTGTGGAGCTGTCCAGATCAAGAGAATATCAGTCAGATTTCAGTCAAATTTTATTTTTCATTTTATATGGATGAAAAGATGCAGAGTTTTACTTACTGGATGTTAGAACATAACTCAGAACATTTGGTTATTCAGCTTCTGCCTAGGYGTGCTTCATCACAGCCCAACCATTTCTGAAACTCCACAGGGATTATAGAATATAAGAGATAAAGGGTCTCTTAAAACACCACAGTTCTTATAAATTCTTATCTTGTCAATTTTTCAGCTGGAAAGGATGGCAGAAGCATGAAAAAGCATCCTAAAAGGGTACAGAGTCCATCAGTGCCCTTAAAAGAGACATGAGTCTAGCAGTTTTCCAGTATTGTTGTCTTTGAAGGGTGGATAAGAAAGAGCTGGAGGTTACAATGTGCAATGAAGATTAAAAGCACTTTTCCTGTAGAGAGGATCACATCTGACATCCATTTAAAGATAATGATAGCAGTCTATTAAAGCCAGGTGAAACAAAGGGACAAGGGAAAATGTGTCTAAATAAAAAATAATGGTCATGGAGCTTAAAGGACTCAAAAATAAACACATATCAGGTCACTAACTGGYAAACAATAAAATCTTAAGTGCCATTTATCACAGAACTGAACAGATATACATAAAAAGAACAATGTTCTTCACCTCAAATGGTAAATCAAAAGCATGCTTTTAACCAGGAACAGCCCAACAGAGGGAAACAAAGAAGCTCTTTTGATTCACTCTTGACATTGCAGAGATAATGGCATAACCTCTCAAGACAGTGAAGGATAAGTCTGAAGTTCCTTCTTAGGGTTTTTTTCTATTTACTTAAAACCAAAATTAATTGAAGGAAGATAGGCTGTTTGGAAAGTGACTTGTTTTGTATACTGGGGKCTGAATGACAACTCCATCCAGCTGAACTGATGTGTCTTAAATGGTCGATAAAAACCTATAAAACTCAAACTGTATTTCCAACCAATCTGGCCACCATGAAGTATAAGACTCGTTTCACAAGTTTTTTAATTTTCCTCATTCAGGCTGAGCTAAGAAGATATGAAGATACAAATACAGATTTCTGCCAGACTGCAGTGCACAGAACAGATTCTCAGCTTTTATACATGGTTGCATCTTGTTAAACTCCACAGAGACATGCAGATTCAGAGAAGATGAGTATCTTGTCCGTCAAGCAAGTAATGCTGTTGTATGTGTGGAAAGGAACAGTTTATTTTAGGACTAGAAAAAGAAACTATTTTATGCAAGACTGCACTAGCCTTGCAGAGTTGGGTTTGCAACAAAATTTGTRCAGAGAATCTGGATTGAGTTCACCTACTTGAAACTTGTAAATAAGGTATCGCTCCACAGACCTGACCAAATTTCCTCAACAACTCATAGAAGAACTTTTCTGTCTCAAATATCTTCCATAGCCCTTGAATCTGCTGGCACAGATGCCACTTATATATGTTAGATAGATGCTTCATAACAGGAGAATTAGAATGTAAACCTCTTTCATTTTATGCTAGAGGAAAATGATTATTTGCTTGATCTTTGATACAAGTGGGTTTTGATGCCACCCAGCAGGCAGCAATGGCACACACACACAGGCACACGTGCAAGCATATGTGTGTCCACATGCACCCATGCATGCCAGCCAGTCCATTACAGAGCTATGGAATAGCATTCAGCATGTGACCTTTCTAAAATCCCACATCCTACTTCGGATGTAGCCCACTCAGAAAATTCAAACGCAAAGCAGAAAGATGAATATTTGACTTGCTATTCTAACAGACATGGAGGACTGAAACACCTACTTCCAGTAAAACTGTTCAAGATCTCTCATAAGAACTTAATATAAAATTTCAGTAAGTTTATTTGTCTGGTAATGTCTCTGGAAAGCTAGTCATAATCATCCTCTTAATTAAAAGATGCCCAAAATTAGACTGACAGAACCATCAGCCTAAGTCTGTCTTCTGTCAGATTTGCCATAATATGTTCTGAAGATATCCTATATCCCACATACTGCCTTGCTGGTGACTATGTGGCTGTTAGAGAAAAACATTTTTCTTTGCATTAGGAAGCACCAGAGAAGAATTTTCCTACATAGCAATTGCTACTTACAGATGGATATTTTTCATTCCTCAGGGTTTAAAAAAAACCCAACCAATTTCTACACAGGTAAAATGTGTAAACCACTTGATGGAACTAGCCACAGTAAGTCTTGTTTTGGTGCCAATTCCATCACTTCGACCAGTGCCACTTCAAGGTGGAAAATAGCTTGTGGAGAACAGTTTAAAATGATTTATACAGAGAAACAAACACTTAGAGAATTTGTGACTTTTGCTTCACAAAAATGTGTTTGACTGAAATTCTGAAACTAATTCAGAATTAAGAATGGAGAAGAAAAGGCCAATAACCACTTTTTAAAATTTTCATTTTGTAAATCAGAACAGAAATACACTGAAGCTGAAAATAACTCACTGTTAAAAACAAAAATAAATTATGCCAATAAGATTTGACTCAGGGCTCCCTGTGTATTACTTGCTTGTCTGACTTCAGATTGTGATGATTTAATGTTGTTCCTATCTCCATTGCATTCAAGAACTTTGCATTAAAGAGTAGTTAGGACAAATCATTATGTTGGTTTTTAGACACTCTTGCTTCTTCCTCCATGCGCCCAGGACAGGCCAGTGCAATTTTAGGCAACACCACTGTTATGAACCTCTCTTTTGGGAAAAAAAAAAAAAAAAAAAGACTTTACTGAAAGCTTTTACAGTAGTTTGGAGCACATAATGATCTCTAGAAATTTATTGCACAAATGCTCCTGAGCAGAAAATATTCTATTTCCCATGTCAGTGTAGATATACCAAAGTGGAATGCACATGTCTTGGTGACTCAAGGATATGCTCTCTGAGAGCATAAGTCTTCACTTCACCAGGTTCTTAAAAGTGCAGGGTGTCCATCCTTCCTCCTTTCTTCTCCTCAGGGAAAGGAGAAAAATATGTTGGGGGAAAGGTTTGACTGGGAAGAGAGTAGAGGATCTGGCAGAAGGAGCAAGTATTTTTTCATGCTCCCAGCAATCTGCCTCCACTATCTCTCCTTCTCTTCTCCTTCCCTCGCTGGATGAGGTGTAGACTCCTACATGGGAAAGCATGGGAGGAGAAAGGGGAGCACAGGAAAAGACTTTGAAAATCAGTGTATCTTGTGTCAGGCTGCTAAGGGACTAGGCCTGGTACCCTAAATTTCCTGAACCATAAGTCTGAAGTATTTCCTACTTGCAGACCACTGAATTGTATTACAGTCTCTGTTTTGTTGAGAATTCCATKATATTCCTTGCAAGAACAAATTACAAATGCAAGTCAATTCTGTGACTATCTAAAGTATTGTTCACAGGAGMAGGTGATGGGTAGAACAAATATTAATACTCGGTAAAATAGTGACAAATGTTTATTCCCAAATTCCTAATGCATTCATCCATGCTCCACAAAGATGGTGGACTACAAGGACTGGTGTCCTTTCAGTCAGTTCTTCCTCTGGTTATACACAGGACTCAGGTTCCAAAACCCCTTTGGTACTTTTGAAAAGGTTTCCCATTATGAACTGAATCAGACTTTTTCCTGAACTTTATGAGGTCCTCTGAAATGGATGAACATTGAAATGCCTTTGATATGATCATTTTCTCTCAGAGTAATAATTATAATTAGCTCTTTTCTAATATCCTCTTTTGGCTTTAGTACAGCTAAGGCTATAAAACAGACCTGAAATTTTTCCCAGGCACTGTTGGGAACTCTTTTGTATTTTAAGTCAATACCTAAATATAATAAGTTTTCTTAATGYGAATGAAAATTCTGTATGAAGTCAAAGGACTTTTATGATGTTCTACAAAGATATTAGACCCCTATTCCCTTGAAGTAACCTTGACTAGATGGCTAGAACCTCATGAGGGGCATTCTAGAATGTTTCCTGATTGTCTACCTTCCTCCCCCATTTCATCATTTTATCCCTTTCTTACTCCTTTCCTTGTACAAAGAATTTTCCTTTCCGAGTCACCCGAGCCTCTTATACATTCTTGCCTCTSCAAAAACTTACTACCTTTTCTTTTTTTCGTTTCCAAATACTTCATACATATCATTTACTGCTACTGCATTTCTTTCTGCAGTCAGAAGTCATCTTCAGACACTTGCCCATGGCTCCCTAATAAACAAGCTCACGTCAAATTGTCTAATAACTGCTTTGTAAAAAGCAAGTATTCCATTTCTGCCACTCCTTGCTGAGGATTGTCTTGTCTACTCATATTTTTGAACCGTTTCTTTCTTTCAGCTTTCAGAATATGGCCTTGTGTTGGTCAGACAGGTGTCTCTATATGCCCCAGGGGGTTCGGTCGTTGTCTGCTGCTCTTTCCCTCCCACACGCTGTCACTGAGCAACAGCATTCACAGCACCTTTATTCTGAGGAGTCTCCATTCTACTTCTGTGGGCAGTTTTCACCTGTAATAGAGATGTAAACCTCCTCTCGTTGCTCCATCATGTTCTTACCACAGGATCATACGATATTTTGCATGGGAGGACAATAGGCGTTCTCTASTCCAACCAGCTGCTCAAATCAGGGTCAGCTCTGAAGTCAGATCAGACTGCTCAGGAATTTGTCCAGCTGCATCTTAAAACCTTCATGGAAGGAAAATGTGCAACCTCTCTGAGAAGCCTCTGCTGGGCTGTTCTTGTGAATCTCAGTCTCAACACCCTCAAGAGTACTCCAATGGAGTGCTGCTTCTCTCTAATACTCACCTACTATGAAAAATCCGTAGTCTTTCTTGTCATCAAGTTACATCACCTGGGTGCTGGTGYTGCACAGACACTCAAAAGTCTTTGTGTAGAAATTAAGTTGTTTGGATTGTGGCATAGGATCGTTCACAGGGCACAATTGGACTGTCTGGTCCCCAGGAGTGCCAGTTGCAAGGGTTCTCACAGCAGCCTCTTCAGCTGCACAGAGTGAGACTCCCTGAGATGAGCTCTTCTGCTCATTTCACAGAACCTGCCTGGCCTGTGGGTGTACGTGACCACTTCGGTACATGTGTGATAAAATGTTATTGATTGTCTCCACTAGATACAAAACAGCTTCGAAATACCTAACCAAAGAGCTGTCCTACGTGACCACTTCTGCAGCTGTAGGAATATATTCTATTGACTATTTACACGTTTTGCCCACGTACAATTTGATTGATCCTGCAGCAAGAATCTCTGTGACACTCCACCCACAACATTAATCAATARGTGTAAGCAAATAAATTGGACTTGACACAGCAGGAGCAGCCCAGTGGAATCTCTAGGGCTGTCTAAAATTCCCACCTGGAGAGCTCTTGCAACAGTCAATAAAATACTTAATTTTCAAGGTGGCTGGTGTTTCAGACAATCATCTAGCTTTTTAATTCTCTGTTAGAAAGTGATAATGACAGCAAGCTCAATTCCTAACTTTCATGAGATGGGGGAGTAATAAAGTCCTGGGAGTCTTTTGCTGTCACTGGTATGTATCTCAGTCATTTCAAAAAACCGTGTACTCCTCCAGGCACTAAGTGGAAGTCTCCAGMTGGGATTGAAATTAGCAAATTAGTTTACTGTAGCAACATCATATTGACACAAGCATAGAAATGCACTTTTGTTTGGTATTTTTTGGTTACTGCTTTTAACTATGAATAAAGAGGAAGGACGTTGTATTCATTCAGACAGTATGGACAGGTCTGGTTTGTCCTCAGCTTGTATGTATTTATTATGAATGTAATATTTCTTGTTACAGATGTGTTTGTTCTATTTTATTCAACTCAGCTAAACCAGGGTTGGTGCCTGATATTGTTTTCGTAATTTGGAAAAAAAACACACAAACAAACCCCAAAAGAATACAAATTCTCCTTTTGTTTCTTACTTTATATCAATACATTATTCTTGAAAAAAAAGACTGAATTAAAATATTCTGATGTCACCTCATTAATGAGTACTCAGGGTTGACGCTTGTCTATTACTGCTCCTACTGCTCCTACTTTCAGTTATCTGTATGACACAGCAAGGCTATTCATTTGATCAAGTTCAAAATACACTTAAATCCCAGAATTTATGAATTTGAGACTGTGGAGAGGGGGAGTATATGGCCCAAAGAAGTCATTAGAAAATTTTTACACCAAATAAAACTTTCAGTCCTCTGGAACTTAGATATCTGAGATGAAATGACAAGGACTAAAAGAAATGACAATGAACATAATTTTCTTTTGTGTTACTTTAATCCTTTCTGTGAAAACCACTTAAAATTCTTGGTAATGGTATTTGCTTGAAAGCTGCAGAGGAAGAAGTTAATAAAATCAAGTTTCCAAGTTATTCAATCACTATTTAGTCAAACAGTTCAGAAAAACTGTTCATAATACAATAAATCATACTTCTTCTATTGTGTATGTGTGTTTAATTTTCAATGCAGACAGCCCTTAAACACTGGAAAACTGAAATATTCATAACTACATTTGACCAGACTGGAAGATTTACTTTTTCTTCACTCTGAAGATCACAGTCAAGTTAGAGAATGAATATACAAACATACACAGATGCTCCAACCCATGAAATATTTGGATTAATTATATTTTTACAACACAAAGTAACTTCAAGAAGTCTGTTGTTACCTTCCATCAGCAGAAAGGTTACAAAACAGCCTTGGTAAAAAACATAATTGTAAGTGGATATGTTGTATATAAGGACATGTGTGCTTTAAGACAAGAACAGAAGTCCACCCAGACTGGTATCCTGTGACAGCAGCCAAAACAGGTGCCCTGGGCATATGGGAGAGGGCTAAGCACATCATGATTTTCCCAGAATATTTTCCCACCTTCCCGCTATTTGAACTTCAGAGATATCTTGGAAGAAATGTGCTACTTTTATATTTAAGAGAAATGAAGAAGATAAATCACCACCTGTGCCAGTCCTCCACCACCTCCATGCCCTGCTAAAACAAACAAACAAAAAAGGATGAGCAGATAAAACACAATCAACCGATGAGCAGTGTGAGCGGTGCTGGGGGTGCAAAATGGTCTTCGGTATCTTTTCTTCCTGGTAATTGATATGATATTACAAGCACAAATCTTGCCTACATGGCCCTGCTGAGTCTAGAAGAAGATAGGGAAAAGAGCAGATTTCGAGTTTGGGAATTAACATCTTTGTGCTTAGCAATACAGCCTTTGGATGTGTTTCATGCTTCTGTGTCAACATTCACACGTGTTTGGCAGGGGATGTGGAGATGTTCAGGGCAGCAAAGGTTCACAGCCTTTTCCAACAGAACACAGCCTGCCAGGGGCAAAGGAACTCTGGTTTAAAAACCTGGCTCKGACTAGAAGAGGCATGTGTATTACTTGCAAAATATCTTTAAATCTCCTGGAATGCAAAAAATTTCATGGATCATTCCAAGATTTCCTGAGGCACAGTCACTGCTGATACCCCTTTGGGGTCTGATCCCAAACTGCCTTGCATCTTTAACAGTGTTTCTATTGCCCATGGGACTTAGGAGATTTTTGTCCTCTTTTTCTATTACTTTTGTTTAACTGATACAGTGAAGAAAATCTGATCTGTTTCCTCAGTTTAATTAAATAAGTGTGAGCTATTTGTGTCAACATTATTGTTTTGGATTAACTGAATTTAGTTTAAATATTCTAAATCAATTTACACCAAATAGGAATAAACAGTGTTGGACTGCAATAGTTGCTCACGTACAGTTTTCAGTGTTCCACATTTAACTCTACTGCTTAGGTTAAGATAGTGTAATTTTAGACTTTGGACTGTGTATGGTGCCACTCCACAATACATCAGATATTTGAGGCAATGTTTTCTGGGGTTGCATTTACTTCCTCATCTATTTCTCCTGAAAAAATTCAGTACTGAGCAGAGGCATTTGTTAAAATAAGAGGAAGAAAAGTGTTTTCATGACTATCAACAGCAGATAGACACTTGAAGTCTACAAATGTCAAGATGCAGAAGCTGTTGAAATCAGTTGGAAAACGCTTATCAACATTATAATTTTGTATCCTATCCAGCAGACCAAATCTTCAGAATTGATAGCAAATTTTKTGGTAGCTGATTTCCAACCAAAAGTTTTTCTCTTATTTGAAAGAGTAAAAATAGCAGTTTCTTTAGGCTATTTTATAAAGCTAAGCATTAAAAGGGTCTGTTAGAGCCAGATTAAAGATCTTAAAAGGGAAAATTTTAAAAGCAATTAATAGGGTTTTTTTGCAAGCCACTGTCTCATAATCTCCCATTTGGGACAGTAAAGAAGGTTTTTTGCACTCAGACTGCCAAAGGAAGCTTCTTTTCTAACAAACCTTGTGTGCTTAAGCTCAGTGAAATTCTTGTTAGATGGAAATTTTTGGCACAGTCTTTTTTTTTTTAACCATGGAAATTTCTTATCTTTAATTAAGATTTGTGTCAAAATATTGTCCACCCATACACTGCTTCACGAGGGACTCTTAGAACTAATTTTTGAGACAAAACACAGAGCCAATGACTGCAAAGGATGTTTGTGTACAAATGTCAGGGGCATTCAGGTCGTCTGAATGTAACAGACATGCCTAAAGTGCCTTTGAGAGGAAATGAGATGTGCACGTTTTGTCAGTGATTTAAAAGGAGCAGGGCTGGCTCCTAATGAAGCAGGAGCAGGGTGGCAGCAGACTCCTTTTCCTCATGCAATAACAGTGATGGAAACAGAAAAGAACTGCTTGGGCAGCCTGTACCACACCAGGAAGGCCAGTGCCAGGGAAACAAGGGACACCATTGCTCCCTACAGCTTCYTGAGGAGGTGGAGAGGGAGGTGCTGAGCTCTTCTTCCTTGTACTCAGTGAAAAGCCTTGTGGGAGTGGTTCCAGGCTGCACCAGGGAAGGTTCAGACTGGACATTAGCAAGCATTTCTTTACAGGGAGGGTGGTCAAACACTGGAACCGGTTTCCTGGAGAGGTGGTCAATGCCCCAGTCCTGCCAGTGTTTAAGTGGCATTTGGACAATGCCCTTTGATATTATGGCTTAACTTTTAATCAGCCCTGAAGTGGTCAGGCAGTTGGATTAGATGACGATAGGTCATCTTCCAGCTGAACTATTCTATTCTATTCTATTCTATTCTATTCTATTCTATTCTAATCTAATCTAATCTAATCTAATCTCCTCATAGACCTGCTTCCGTTTCAAAGGTTTTTTCCTTCCTCATAATCACAGCATGCAGAGTGATCCAGAAGATACCAGGTAGAAAGGAGAGGAGAATATTCCTCTTTACCAAGCTGTTTGCCTCTCACCAAAATATCAACTTCCATCTATTTCTCAGTGTGTAATAGACTTCTGTTTATACTGTGATTCCCTAGAATTTGATGAAAGAGATTATGTTGTTAGAAACAAGCCAAATCTCCACCCTTAAAATCCAGGAAKGCAGGTAGACAGTGTATCTTGGATTCAGTCAGGAATTCAGGAAATTTGCTGTTTAAAATAAAATAGAAACTTCATTCTCATACTATTTTTTTCAGAATATGATTTATTMTTTGAGCTCTGTCAAGAATAGGGATAACAGTAGTTCAGTAGATGAAAATAAATTATTCTCTAATTCTACTACTAGCCAGATAAGTCCTTTGACTTTCCTGGTAGACACGTTCTGAAGCCTCTTTACAAAGCTTTGCTAGCTCTCATCTTGTGTACTTTAGACCCAGCTCCAAGTGGAACAGCAGAATGGAGAGAATATTGCATGTATTCAAATACTTCATGTTCTTGTTCCCAAAATTACACCCACCAGGCAAACCCATGAGAGCTCGTTAACACAAGTCTGGTTCTTGGCTTAGTCTGTCAGCTTGATGCCACTGAGCCCATGGAAGCAAGATTGATGTAACAGAGTGAAGAGAAAACCCCTTCTCATCATCCAYATCTTGTCTCTTTTTCTAGAAAAGTATTACATGTCTTCTCTATTCCTGTAAGAAATTTGTATTTGCTGGGAATGAGACTTAGGGTTTATAATATGACTGCAATATTATTCTTCCTTCTTTTTGTTTTTTCCCCTCATCAAAGTTAAGCCAAAATTGAATATTGAACTGTTACATTTCAATTGTAGAAGTCACCTTTACTTTTTATCTTTTTCGCTTAGCTGGGAAGGGTGCCAGAATCATGACCAAATCCCAACGTTAGTGGAGACAATCCAGAGTAATTTTTGCAAACTGTGGTGGTGGTATCCTTTTTTGGCCATCCAGCCCACTTTATGTCAGCAGCTGTAATAGTTCTGCTCCCACTAGGCTGTGGTCAAGTGATGTAAAATGAGTTTAAGCAGAACCCAGTTTTGTTCCTGGCACAGGCAAATTCTGGAAGCAGGATGCAATTCTTCCCAAGTGGATCTGAGAAGTCTCACCTCTCATCCCCCACTAGAGTCAGCTTGGTTGTATTTGTGTGAAGACACCGAAGCAGTCTTGGAGAAAGAGGTAGGCTATGCCTGCTCTCAGCTAGCTGGAGTGTCTCCTGCAAGAAATTGTAAAACATGAAGATCCCTTGGCTTTATTTATTGTCAATGTTTATGTTATCTCAATTGTTTTAGCTGTTTGCAACAGCTGTGAAACCCCACCACAGAGATATTCCTGGAATAATTATCTCCTGCTGCAGTCTAATCAGAGTAGAGAATGTGACTGGGTCAAGGCTCTGGAGTTTGTTAAGATGAGATCCATGCAATGATAAATAATGTATGTGTCTAATGTGTTGCAAGAAGATGTAAAAGAAAATTAATTCCAGAGGCAGTTTTTATTATTCTAGAGTCTGTAACCTGTCATTTTCACTGTGACTCAAATGCCAAATTACAGCTAAAATCCTGTTCTGCAAATGAAATCCTTTAGTCATGCTAATTTTAATTTTAAATTTAATTGTTTGCATTTTACAACTCTTACTATTAGCCTGCAAGCCAGTTATACCTCCTAAATTTTAAGACACACAAAAAGCTCTTTTCCTTTTCTAGTACTGCAGATGTAAACCATGATGCCATAGCCTCACCTCAAGTGCTTTTCAGGAAGGCTGTGAGGAATGAATTGAGGAGGAAACTGGGGCTATTGAAAAGTCCTGTAGGAAGCAGAAGAATTGAGGCAGAAAGGATCTAGAGACATTTGGAAGATATATTATGTAGGCTACAAAGCCATAGAAAACTGACTTTCATCAGTTCGACTAGAACAGTTTGTTTCTGCAGGAAGATATATCCATGTAAATAGGCAATAAGGTTAAACTACTGCTCAGGTTCAACAGGCCATCAGTAGGGTCTGGTGCCCCTTTGAACTGGGAGCATGTTCAGCTGCTGTGTCTCAGACCTGGGGACAGTAACTTCCTCCCGTCTTTAACAYTGTCTAGAACAAATTCTCTCTTTACCTCAAGTTTTCAATCTGGTCCTGAGCTCCTACTGTTAAAGCTTCAAAATTACTTCAAGGTACTTCACCAGCCAAAAACACTAAAAGATTTACTTTCCCTTTAAAGAAATTACTTTGGAGTGAAATACAACTTTTTTTTTTTTCACAGCATGAATCAATTTTAAACAGTATTTTATTACAGGAAATGAAACATACCAGGTGGAGCTGCAACACGCTTTTTAAATTGGCAAAATTAATCAAACTCCAAATTTGACAGGTCAGTAGAGTTAATATAACTAGAGTTTCAGAAAGTGCCCACTGGTGAATACTGTTCAAGACTGTTACTTTCCAAATGGGAAAGAGAACTCAGGCTACTTAGATATCATCTCCTGCATGCTGTATCCCCTTGCTCCCAAAGAGGACACATGAGTGCATTCCATAACAAGCGACTGGTCATGTACAAACAGCATAGGTTAATCTTTTGCTCTAAAAATTCGCTAGCTCCAGGCAGACCTCTGTCTGGAGCAACTGAGAGTGGGTTTAGGTGACCTTGATGTATATAACACCAGGCACAGAGCTAATCATCTGAGAATATGTATCCAAATCTAAACTACCGCAGCTAAATACTAGAGCACTATGTTCAGCTGAAATTTGTCGAACATACTTGCACACCGGCTTGGCTAATATCTAATTTTAACTGCAGAAGTTCTGCTAATTAGTTCACTATTCAGCAACTCAGCCTTCGGAAACCCTTTTCCCATTGAATTAGCTATAAGATGCAGAGACCAGCTTAGGAGAAGGCAAGTTATCTGAGAGGGAAAAATAACTGGTACCACAGCACACAGCACAGCTATTGATCTGGCAGCTGATAGTTTTAAATCTCTAACAGGACATTTCTAATAACCTAAAAAAGCAACAGCTGAAAATACTTATCAGAGAAAGGAAAACAGAGGAAGAGAAGACAAGAACAGTATTCACCGCATCATTCAGAACATGAAATAAATTAAAAGTTAAGAGTGAACAAACAGTTAAATGAGAGAGATGACAGGAACATTTGAGGTGGATGTAAGTTGCTTGTTTTGTTTTTCCTGTACAGTATTTTTTGAGATAATCCTCAGCTCTTAACTGACCTGGTTGTCCTGGGATTCAGTTTCTAAACTGATAATATGAGCAGAAAAAAAGTATTTATTTAAAAAATCACTCCCTCAGTGAGGGACATTCCTATCACAGAACCAGCAAAGGAGATTGTACCATTTGCTCATGCAGGCCAATCTGAAAACATATATGCATTTTCACACCGTGTATGTAAAAGATCATGCAAGATGTTGAGTTCCTGGACCCAAAAAATTACTCAAAACTGGGCAGGATGCAAATGTCCAAATCAAACATTCTGATTGAAGGAAATCTTTCACGTTGACCACCATTATAGGAGCACTAAAGTCAACATGTACACAGACATCCTACTTTGAATATTCCCAGGCACCTGCATTTCTGCTTTCATGCATGTTCAGGGTCACGTCAGTGCCACAACCTGTGTGCCAACCTCCCATTCAGCTGAAAGCAGGACTAGAAACTCAATGGAGCATTACACAGGTTCCCCGAGAGACTCTGCAAAGATTTTATTTCTCTAAAATTGATGCTCCAGCTGCATCCCTTCAAGATAGACCAGGAGGAGGCATTTGCCTCTAGACTCCTGTTTTGAAGTGGGGTACCAAGGTCTGCAGTCAGGGGTGGGAGTGTTCCCCACTCTTTCAGATGATGCTGTTCAGCAAATAATTTGGCTATAGTGGGGGCAAGGGAACACAACTCAGTACCACAGCAATTACTACAATCCCATGGGATAACAGAAATTACAGAACTGATATGGTTACCTGGTTACCAAGCAGGTTTTTCCTAGCTCCAAGTGGATTTAGAGGATCTCACACTTGCAGCCACAGGCCTCCCTTATCCTTGGTAAATGCTAGGAATAAATGACTGAATAAATGTCACCAGGGGCTGAGGTGCTCAGGGGTCAGGTATTTCATCAAGGATGACCATGCATCT
Organism: Amblyornis subalaris; assembly: GCA_018881555.1. Lineage (NCBI taxonomy): Eukaryota > Metazoa > Chordata > Aves > Passeriformes > Ptilonorhynchidae > Amblyornis > Amblyornis subalaris. The sequence goes on from JACAXG010000055.1 coordinate 561,100, forward strand.
GGAAATCCACACACATCCTGGGTTCATGTGTAATGTTACTAGCAAAATGTGTTTTTTGGAAAGCATCTAGCTCACGAATCCTCTGCTACAAGTCACAATGTACAAGGGGCTTGACTTACTGTGCAGGGACTTTGCATTCACTGTATAGTAGCCTCAAGGGCTTGCTATTAAAAGGTTTGTGTATTTGCTTCGATGGGTATCTTCATTTCAACAGTGTGAATAGTCCCCTGTGCCTCCAACTTTGCACAGAGAAAAGGTTCATAAAGCTAGAGCTATTTTTGATGTTTTGGGTAAAATAATATGGAGGATTGAGATGTTAGTTTCTGTAATCACAAAATAATAATAATTTATTATAGTCTAAGTATCAAAACTTACATGAGGGTGATATGCAGGCCTACATTTCTCTTACAGATTGGAATTACCCCTATTTGTACTGCCTGCATTTCCAGAATTGAACCTAAGCTCTTAAAAAACAAATGTAGACTACAGTCAGAAGAAAAAAAAAAACAAAAAAAAATCCCTAGAAAACCTTTGTACTGCTGCACTCCATGTAATGTAATTCCACATAAATTAATTATTTAAAAAATAAATTGCAACAAAACCTCCTGCTATCCTCATTGTAGCTTGCATATGCAGTAAAGTGTATACGAGTCATAAACCAGTTCTTGATTCAATGGTCTAATGTTTTCGAATTTAGAAGGAGACATTTTCTGTGAGTGATGTTGCAGTACATCGCTACACTAAAATATGAACCACTTTTATGAGGCTACACTACAGATCATTTGGACCTTTTTGTAAAACCTCTCCTGGCAAATGCTTCCTATCATATTGATTTTTGAAGAATACTTCAGATTCTCATGCTCTCATCATGACTTATTAGCATACAGTAATTCAAAAAATACATCTATTTTTGGACACTTTTCCTATCAATATTAATTAACTCTTGACTATGCTAGAATGATGGAGACAGATGACAGTTTTATTCTGCCTTTTGCTGGGTATCTTGCTCACAAACTTTGAACTACATATGCATATTTCCATGAAGAGAGAAAAAAAAAATCTAAAGTTTAAATTCTCCTGGGTTTTAGGCTCTAAACATCAGAAGAAAAATGAAGTTGCGGAACTCATATATTTAAAAGCAGAGATAGGAGAGAAAGGATGGCAGAAAAATAATTTCTGTATGTAAATACTGTCATTCTTATGTGCATGAAAAACAGGAGTACAAATAAGCAAGGTGAAAGGAAGACTGGGAAATAGCAGATTTTACCAATTGCTTGTGAACAGGGAGCTCAATCCTCTCTGTGCCCTTACATACTCCATGTCTTGTTCTCCACAAGACACTGTAATACTCAATCCTCATTAGAAACCTGCTGTCAGCAACAGCCTGAAGGCTTTTGGCCTTCAAGTTGTTGAAATGGACAGTACAACAGAAATAATGCAACCAGTCCCCTCATGTTTGACAGCTGGGAGCATACTGCGTGCATACAACTTTTAACAGCCAACACAGAAAAAAGTAAATTTCTTAAACAATACACTTATGTGTAGTGTACTCACCAACCACAACTGTTATACTCAAGATGAAGAAAATAATCTTCTAAGGAATAATCTTGAACCGAAGGTTTAGACAGAAAATATAAAAGGAACCACTAGAGATGATCTCATCCACTACCTTGTGGTGCTCATGAATAAGTCCTTGTTTGGTATGTCTTTAAGAGCCTGTAGMTTTTTCAGCCTTTTTCTATGACCTTAAGTAGATAATTTTCAGTGATTAGAAAGTGTTTCCTAATATTTCATTTAAATTCTTACATGCCAAAAGTTAATTCACTTTCCTACTTCCTTTAGGCATGTAGAAAAATAGGTTATTCTCCTCTACTATAACCTATGACGAATCACAATACCAGAGGTATGATTTTCCCTTTCTATCTCTCTTTCCTATACCAAAAAGAACTCATTCCTGTATGAGTTTCGTTTTGATAGTTTAATTACTGCTCTGGATAATAATGAGTTTCCTTTGCAAATGCTATCATTAGTAATGGTGAGACTCTTATTTTTGTCTCACATTCCCTTTAATAATGCTTGGAAATGAAAGTTTATTTGATATCTAAATATGGAAAGAAGTAGAGTGTTTCCAGATGGTCAAAATAATACTGTCCAATTGCCAAAATCTTACTATTACAATTTTAGTAGGGTTGCTGCTTATTGTCATGTATTTGTTGGAAGTCCCTCGACAGGTCCATCGCGGCCTTACCATATAAAAATGTTTTGGTTTACAGGTGACCTGCAACAGAGGTGACATGTTGGAGTGCCACGCTTAGGAAAGATTTTGTTTCTCTTACGGCATGGAAGATAAAGGATCTGTCTACCAGTGTCCTCCTCACTAACAACCTAGATTTCTGATCATTTTTTGTAACTCTTTGTAGTATTGCAGCTTGTAATATTGTAATAATTTCAACTTTTGTAATTTTATAAATTTAATAAAGGTCCTTAAAATTGAACATATCCCACATCAAGGCATTGTTCATCTTAGTGCCCAGGTCAAGCCCTTCCAGGACACACAGAGTTTGAACTACTTCATCCTTCATTAACACATGGCATCACTCAAAAAAAACTCTGGAAAAGCCTCTTGCACACTACATACTGCAAGGTGATAATTAAAAACAGAAAAAATACCCAAACCAAACCAAAAGCTTTGCCTGTAACTGCTTACTTTGTTTTAACAAGCATGTCTTGTTAAAGTGGGGGGACCAACTACAGTGGGGACCAACGTTGACCATAGAAGACCAGATCACCTTGTTATTATTTCTTACAAATATGGTACCCTTCCTCCTGCCACCATGAACTTGTGTTAGCGCATGACTGTCTATTGCTTCTAATCTCATTAACGTCTTAAAAGCAATATGAGGGATTTCAACTCAGAGTGGGTTAGACAAATCAGCCTGTTGGTCACCATTTAAATTGCTCATATCTACTGAGCTTTCAAAATAAAGACAGAAATTTGATGGAGGAAAGAAAGACATCCATTCTCAAAGTTGCTGTGGACAATGTCAGTCATGAGTTGAAGGTTTTGGCATGATTTGTAGATCACTGTTCCTTTGGAATTTTCACTGTGAACGGAAATTTCCAAATCACTCTGAAGACAGTGGCTCTTTGAATCTACAGCATTGGACCCTAAAAAGAATATGATTTATTAATAATAAAATTAAGGGTAAGAGGATGAAAATATTTGCATTATTATACTGAATTAGTTTTGTCCAGAATAAGCTCCTGTGAGAAATGGTCTCCTGAGAAGGGAAGGGAAGCTCAATTGTTCAGTCTCACTGTCATCCCTTGTGTTGAAGGAAGACCTTCCACCACTTTCCAATAATTAGACATGCCCAGGGAGAAATCATGTGCAATTATTTACTGCTACTGTACATGGGATCCTTATCTTCCTAAAAGAAAGTGAGAGATTAGAGTTAAAAGTGGAACAAAAACACTGTCCTGTCACCAGTGCATTAAATTATTATAGTCAGTTCAGCATTAAAGAGATTCTGAGGTGGACATAAACTGATTGCAAAGCACTCTCCAGTCTGAGACACCTTCTTCCACAAAAGAAACTTTTGCAAGGAAGCCAGAGTTAGGGGAACAAAAAAGATGTTGCAGCAAGTATATTAATCGATGTTGGGGCTTGGACTTGTGCTCAAGTGTACAAATGGGGAAACCCACCACTCACCCCAGACAAAGAAAGCCAATTCTATGGCCCAGAGAGAAGTCAGCTTTATCCTGCCAATACAGGACACGTATTCTAGTTAATAATTTTAGGTCTTTTTTTTTATAGTAGTCCAAATTTAAAATTGAGAAAAAAAGTACTTTATATTACTTTGTACATGTCACTCAACAGTAGAAGAAACCTTTTGATCATGTGAAAAAGATATTTACAAATGTTTCCATTTTGCCATTTTAAATTAGATTTGTGGATGTTTGTATTTAATAGGTATCATAGAAAGGAAATCCATTAGATTATAAAGAAAAAACTACTTTTTCCTTCAGGGTTTACACCACCATTTGCTGTATATTGACTATTTTGAGCTAGCACCATCTATCACTTYAATCAGGTAATGTAATGTAATTCACTCTTTTCATTCTATATGATGGCATTCAAAATCCCAACAAACTTTAAGGACAGAACAATATACAGCCTCCGGGGAAAACTTTGTATGCCTTTAATATATGCTTTTATATGCCAGCATCTTTCTGTGACTGAGGCTGAAGAAATGCTACCTGTCATCTCGTGCGCTGGGAGGGTAGAAGGATGATCTTTTCAAAGGCTTGGATGTGTATTAGGGTCAAATTGCCTTTAAACACTTTCTCCAGTGCCCGAAGAAAGTCTATTGTACTGATCCAACCAATTGTTTGACAGATGTATGTACAGTGCCTTTCAAGCACAAGTTGCTGGGCTTCTGGTAAGAATTCCTACGAGGAATTTTGTGCCTCATGTGTTGCGGAAGAAATCAGGCTACATGGTCATTATAGCATAATCTGTACATAAAATGTATGAATCTATGAGTGTAGCCCAAAAACATGTTAAGAGAAACTAAAATAAACATGTGAACTAAAGAAAGGCAAATATTCATAAAGTGACTATCTTTTAGGTTTGGGGGTTTTTTTCTGGAAAATATTTCCTTCTTTCTCCAGAAACAATTACTTATGGTTGGCTTAAAATAAATAACTCTACTAACCTTTGTTGGTTAAACATCAGGATTTTCAGCATTTGATGGAAAGAAAGTAGAAAAATCTAAAATATATGATGGAGCAAGAGTCAAAAGGACCCTTGAAATTAAATGGCAGTGTGATTACTGACAAAAATAATCATTAAAAAAATTACAATGTCATAAAAGATAAAAGGTCCAAGAAGCACTGATGTACATTTTCACTTCCTCTTAAAAAATACCAACAAAATTATTCAAAAACTGAGATAAATTTGAATAAAATATTCTGGAAATGTATTAAATGGCAGAATTCAGTAGACAAAGTTGGTAAGTTTGAAACCATGAAGTGTTTAAGTATCAGCCTGTGAATACATCTGAGCTGGGAAATGTAGTAATAAACGGGATGGGTTTTGGGGTCCCGCAGTTTTCCCGAAAGCGCGGCGCGTGTCTGGTGGTGCCGTGACGCGTTCGGTGGTGCGCACACACACACACACACACACACGCGCACTTAGTCAGAGGCAAAGAGTCAGAGGGGTTCTCCTTATGTGTCCCACGAAACAGGTTTATTCCATGAATCGTCAGGGAAGGAGAACTTGGAACAACGGAGAGTGCAGGGTTTTATCCCAGGGGCAGTGGGGGCAGAGAGACAACAGGGACCAATGGTTTGAGGGTCAGGAGGCAGAGGGAAGGCAGGGTAATACAACTTCAACCGATAGGGGCAAACGAGGGGAGGAGTAGGGGACAGGGATAAATGGGATGCCCGAGTAAGGGAGAACACTCTAGAACTGAACCTTATAAGGGAACAAGGCTGCTCGGTCACTCCCGTGGCTGGCCCAAACACCCGCAGCAGCCCCTGCTGCAGGCTCAGCCACCACTACAGGAAAAGACAGAATTAATGACAGAGCAGAGAGGAATCACTACATCTTAAAATGATAAATTTTTGTGTCATAAGAGAAATGTTGTATAATCTATTCTAAATATGAATGCAAAAATACTTCCTATTAGGTATTGTGTAAAATTATAATACAGAGTTACTGCGAACTAATTCAGAACTGGTCATATGGCCAACCTTGCCTAACTGTGCAAATCCTGCTGGAGTGATACAGGAGAACAGTTAACGAATACCAAATCTTTACATTAACCGAATTAACTGAAAATATGTTGCACTGTAAAAACAAATGGAAAAATGGGAAAGGAAAAAAAAAAGTGCATTGGCCTTAAGAATCAAAACAACCTTCTGTGGAGTGCACTTTTTTTCTGAAACATAGCTATAAAACTTATTGCATCTGGTAGAATGGCTGCAAACAGAAATTCCCTGTAATATATGAAGGGACTTGACTCAGGACTGTGCTTTAGAAACAAATGCTTCTGAAAAGGCTGGGAAAAACCCAGAATGCAGATCCTCAAAAGGGGTGCAAAGGTCCAGTCAAGGACATTTGTCTAATGCCAAAGCTTGACTTGACTTTGCTTGAGGTCACTTAAGACCTTGATAGTTCTGCTACCACAGTGTGCTTTAAAGTGACTCTAAATTTCCTTCTAAGAAAATTGCTACACAAATGAGCCTATAGCTGAAAGGCAATCACTTAAAAAACATCAGGCAAGGCAAAAGGAAGGAGATTAGAAATAGTTGACCACGGTCTTTAAAAAAATTGATAATAAAAGAAATCATATTTGCCATTTATCGTGACATTTTCTAGAAATCATCAACCACATTAGATACCATTAAAAAATGCAAGAAATAAACTTCACAGGATACACATGATAGCAAATAATTTTTGCAAATATACATTTGCACACGTAAGAATAACCAAGTTATATTAACAAGTATGTAAGGCAATGAATGGTCTGTATGCTTTTCTTCTACTGCTGTGTGCTCTTGTCTTTAAACTAGCCTTTTATGCTTTTTCTGGGGTTTTCCCAGGTGTGACTTCTCTCTTTATTTGAATTAATGGATCCTGTGATGGTGTGAAAAAAAATGACTTTTTGCTAATTCTGCAGTGGAACACAGAGAAGAAGCATAAGCAACTGTAGTTCCAAAAAAGAAGGGGTTGATGTCAAAGTCAGATAAATAAAAACAAAACAAAACACCAACAAGTAAACACAAAAAATCCTCAAACCAACTAGTTAGAGATAATGAATTATAATCATTCAGCCTGGAATGGCCTAAGTCAGACATGCAAAGACTTATCGAATTGAATTCTGTAGGAACCTACCACATCTAATAGAACCTACAAAAATAGAAAAATGTTTTATTGAAACAAATGATTGACAGAGTAGTTATCAAAAGTTCACTGTGCAAATGAAAGGATTTATTGCATGGGGTTCTGCAAAAGTCTGCTGTGGATAGAAACTAATTGATATTTTTGAGTCTTGAGTGATGAAATTAAGCATTCTCACATTTGCTAATGACAGCATCCGTGGATGAAACAGCAAGTACATTCACCTGGAATTCAAACAATCCTGATAATTCTGGAGATTACCTGAAGAATCATAAGGCTGTCCATGAAATAGGAACCAGAGCATGATACTGATTAAAGGGCAGGAGTAATCAGCTACAAAACTATAGGAAGGGGACAGCTGATTAGGGAGTAGTTTTGCAGGGGTATATCATTTAGAGAGGTTTGCAAACTGAACCTGAATCAATCAAACATTTTTGATGAAAAAAAAAAAGACAAAGACCATCAAACATGTACATGTAGTAGTAACACAGTTTCCAAAGAACTTGAATCAACACCCAAGAAGAATCAGCTAATGGCCATTCTTGGGCTCAAGTACGGTAGGAATCAGCTGGACAGAGTTTGGAGAAGAGTAATGAGACAAATCTGTAGTCATGAACACAAGTTCACCCTGGGGAAAAAGTGGGACTGGCTGGCCAGAGGAAGAGGCAGCTGAGTGTCACCTCCATAATTACTCAAAATTACAGAAGGTTGCTTCAAAGAGAAAGGAAACAATCTATTATTCATGTTGTTGGTGAAAAAGGCAAGCAGTAATCAGCTTAAATTCAAGTAAGAAACATTAAAATTAAAGACGATAAAGTGTTTTTATAGAAGTGATGGTGAAATACTGGACTTGAGGTGGTAGGATAACCTGTGTAACCGGAGAGATTTAAGAGCAGGTTGGACAACCATGTTGCAGTGGTCTTGGTTTGGGACAGGAAGATGAAATAAATGACCTCTCAGGGCCCTTTTAGCCTTGTGATTCTATATTTAATGTATCAGAAATAAAGTGATACTGCAATAAAGTGAGACTTGTCTAAGGGAATGCTCAGGGAAATCTTGAAAAGGATTATGGGAAATGAGAACAAATGAAAAAACAGAATGGTTTTTATCCATGTGAATATCAAGACAGAAGAAAAGACAAATAGGATGTAATGTAAGAAAAAGAAAGAGTTTTTAAAAATAATATTGAACTAGGACACATATGTCAAATAAATGCTGGAAAAGTAATTGAAAATCCAAGTAAGTGCAGGATGGCAAATTTATCATCTGAGGTAAAAGTAAAAAGATTTATTTAGAGATTTAGGAGGACAGGGCAATTTCCACTGCACAATAAATAAATAAATAAATAAATAAATAAAAACCAGGACAAAATTCATTATAAAGTATAAAATATTTTTGAGAAAATGTGAATGCCAAAAGTGCATAATTACAAATGATGAAAATAGAAAATATATGGAAAAAGAGATATCAATAGCTACAAAACCACTTTTGTCAAACCTTAATATAATGCAAGACTTGAGAACAAATTTTTGGAATAAAAAACAATATTGAAAACATGCAGATAAATCAGAAATGGGATAATCTCCATTTTCCAAACAACAGATTGTCCAAGGCTTGCCTGATTTCTCACTACGAAACTATTTTTAGATAAAAATTTAAATATAGTAGGTTTTTTCTATCTGGTCTTCAAATATGGTGCTTTATGGAAAACAGTTGGTAAAGCCTAACTGCGTGGGAATTAGTAAATGAATTCTGATGGGAAAAGGAAATGACTTACGGAAAATGACACCTGGCCATGCTGGAGGGGAAAATACCAATCTGGATAGAGTTTACTATTCTCTCCCATTGATCTTTTAAAATGTTTTTGACAGCCTAAGCACTAAGGGTAGTGGTATGCTGTAAATAGGGCATGGTCAGCACAGAGAGGGACTGGGATAACATCAGGAAAGAGCAAGACAGCCATGGTTTGTGAACAGCAGAAAAAGGATGGAATACAACATACAGCACAATGTACTTAGGGACAATAAATATAAATTTGGGATATAAAATAGTAGAGAATGAGACAAAAAGCACCATCCTTTTAGGTGACAAAATCTGATTCTCCCACCCCTCTTCCTCAGGATACCCAGCTCCCAGAGCTGAAGGTCAGTGACAGGGAGCTGAGTGAAGCCCCCCCATAACCCAGGAGGAAATGCTTAGGGACATGCTATGCTAATTAGACATCCCCAAGCCAATGGGCCCAGATGTGATGCACCTGAGAGTAACAAGGGAGCTGGTGAAAGAGCTGCCAAGGCACTTCCAATCATTTACCTGCAACTTCCAATCATTAACCAAAGAAGCCCCCAGTAACCGGAAATTAGCAAATATAACACCATCTACAAGAACTGCCAGAAGGAGGATATAGGGAAACATAGGCCTATCATGCTGACCTTAGTGCCAGGGAAGGGCATGGAGCAGATCATCTTTGACACCATTTCCCATAGCATTCTCCTGGAGAAACTGGCTGATCATGGCCTGGATGGGTGCACTCTTCAATGGGTGAAAAATCAGTGAAAACCCAGTCACCAGTGGGGTAGTGGCTTCTGTTGAATGGAAGATACCCGATGTGGCACAGTATTACACAATAGCAATTTGGCTACACAGCTCCCCCATGCCCTTGCCACAAGCTAATGTTGCTGACATATCTGTTCTGATTACTACATACATAGTTTTGATAAGCTCCAGCCTAAGCCCCTCGGTTTAATCATTGGTAATGTTGCTCCTAATTCCTCTTGGAACTCACTCAGGTATGTTAATTTTATCACTGTTAGTACAGCTTCCTTTTGTAGATCAACACAAATATCTGCACCGCCTCCCCTCTCCATCTTTGTTCTTAACATTGATGTGGGTTCTCAGTTCTGTATATTTAGGCCCATTTCCAAAGTGAAGAGAAAGATCTGGCCAGTCCTCCTGGGAACACTGTACTTTGCAATTACTGGAGTGGTCCCAATCCTGGGACATATATACTAACTTTTGAGGAAAAAATAATAAACCCCTGATGTTGTAACATGAGTTAGGCCTCAAGTGAAATTTTATATCTAGTTCTTGTTGCCTGTATTCGAGAAAGATCAGGTGCAGAGATGGTTATTAAGCTGATTTGTTAATGTGATGCCAGTGTGTCTGCATTACATTTAATTCAGGTCAGGAGTGCCCTTCTCTAACTAATCTCATCATCCTCATTTACCACATTTAGGCTCACTTCTGGAGGCCTTTAGAGCACACAAACAAGATAATCATCAGTGAACAATACCCAACCACTGGGTGTTCAGCCCACGGGACCAGAGCAGAGGTGCATGCAGTGGAGCCAGAGGAGCAGACAGGTGCTCCCACAGGAGTGTCACTCAGTGGAAATGCCCCTCTCTGCTCGTGCTGTTTGGCCTCTGGAAGGTTGTGTTGGTACTGGCGATGGTGAAAAGATGCAGCTTTTCAAAAGCACCAGCACACCCTGCATAGGGCAAACCCTTGGACTCAGGCATCTGCCCCAAAGTGTGCAGCCCGTGTTGGGGTTGCTGTGGGAGATCTGCTTGGTCTTTATGGCACAGAGATGGAGGGGGAGTATCTCCCTGGGACATGGCCTGTGAGAGGCCAGTGCTAGGGTCACAGGTGTGTGACTGGGCTGCTGATGAGGTTAAGCTTACTGAACAGGACGTGAGAAACGGCTGGACAAGACATGAGAAAAATACTTGGTTTAACAAATAATGTGAGAAGCTGACAAAAGTAACAGCATCACTAGGAATAGCTAGATTTTTCAAAGGGATGAGGAGGAAGTGCGTGAAAAACAGATAGAAATCACAGATAACTGGTGACAGAATAAAAGGGACCTTTAGGAAGCCCAGACTTACAAAACCACCAGTGCCTAAGAAAGAGTAATGCTATGTAAGTTTGCAGGCTTGTTATCTGAATAACTACCAGAAATGCTAAATATGGGTACGGTTGCAGCAATAGTGGCAGCAGTGAGGAAAAAGTAACAAGGGGCAGGCAAAAAAGGTACCAGAATATACCAAAAATGATGACAGAAAATGAAAAGAAAATTTAATTTTTCTTCTTCTGACGAAACAGGAGGTTTGTTGACTGCTTTCTGACAAAAGAGGCAAAATTTTGAATTCTCAAAACTTTGATGCTATCCTTTCAAAAGTCTAGGTGAAATCTATCTGTGTAGTTCTGGTGCAACATCCTGGCATAAACATTAGAAAAGGGAAAGGCTGACCCAGTGAGAATAGGTGACAGAAGGAACTGTAGAAATGAGAGTAAATAAAAGAAAATTACTTTCACTTCCCAAAGGATTCCAACAGCTCTGAAGCTATGCAAATCAGTGTCTTCCTAACCTCAAGTAATCTAAAGCAATCCTGCACCTGCCTTTGCTTAAATTGTAAAACCAATACAGCCATGCAGGAAACCACTGCATGCTATAATAAGCAAGATCATTCAACTGCAGCCCCATAACTGAAGTAATTAAAGACTTAGTTATTCAAAAAAGAGCTCTGTGGCAACTTAATCAAATTTGGGAGGAGAGTATGAGCCCTACCTTTACCGACAACTTCTGTCTCAGACTTAGGAAAGCTAAGGCATTTTTGCTGAGCATGACAAGAGCAATCACTCCACAGTAGTGGCTAATCAGAAAGAGGAAAAAGTGTTACTGATACATCTCCTTGCCGTTTCAAGGAGCTTGATAAAAAGAGAACTTGTATCAGGGCAGGATCCTAATCCACATGGATCCATTCCTCACCAAAGTGATTTACTCAAATCTAACAGCACAAAGGGACAACAGAGTAAGAAACTTATTTGCATTCTGATATCAATAAAATTGATGGATGCATGTTTTTCAGCATAGGAGATCCCCAAATCCTCAAATGACCTGCAATTATGTTTAAATTTTAAATGCCTAAATTATGGCCACGGGGCAGCTCCTACTTATTCTGGAACTATCTGTTCAAGCCCTAACCAAGCTCAACAATTTAGCAGAGGAAACACTGAGGCAAGAAAAAATTATTCTTTTCTTTCTTATTTTAACGTTTAATCATTTCCAGATTAAGATATTAATGAATTATAATGGTGGGGGTAGAGCATAGGAGAAAAGGGCAGGCTAGAATAGAATAGAGTAGAACAGAATGTGAAGAACACATGCCCTTGTCAAAATATTCAGGTTGCACAAATTAAGCCAATTAGGAACTCAACTGAAAAGATCTCTTTTCCTATGCATGGGGAATCTTTTCTAGACATATAGCTTTATGTTTTCAACAGCTAGAGGAAAAAACCATTCATTTCTAAAGAAACCAATAGTAGTGATTGTAGCTAAGCATGAAAGGTCTCTTGTTTAGTGAATCATCCATATTTTTAAGTGCTTACAATTATAAGTTGAAAAATTCCATTTTCTGGAATTGTGCCCTACTTTGCTCTCAAAAAGAGAAGTGGTTTTGGACCCTTAAGCAAAATTGGTTAAGCTTACTGTAAACATTTTGAATATGTAAGAACAGCTTGCATATGTAATTTAGTAGAATTTTCTCCACAGAAAGAACAAAAACTTAAGCATAAACTTTAAGTCTTGGCTTCTGTAGATTTTACTGAAGATATATGAGAAAAGGATAGCAACAACTTGAAAAGTTATGAGTTTTTAAACACATGAATGATGAACTTCTTTTGCCCTTGTAAACCTAGAAGAGGATATATACACATTAGGGGGTTGCCATGGCTTGTGAAGACATCAACATTAGTAGTAACTCCCAGTTACCATATATGAAGCACACAGCTTTTTTGAGCCACATTTATATATTATTTATTTTAAACCAATTGTGACATTTGAAGCAGCACTGATACAGCTGCAATGTATAAAAGGAGAGACATGAGTCAGTTCTGTTAAAAGATTCAAAAAGAATCTCGGAGTGATTTTCTGTATTTACAGAAATCAGTCATAAACCTTGCATTCAATTTAGTGGCACAGACCCATGCATTTATTTTTGCTTGAAGTTCTCTCCTCAGTCTGCCTCACCTGAAGTCATGCAGGTTTGGAAGAGAATTGTGATTCACTGCTATTCTGCAAAAAGGGAGAAGTGTTACACCTGCTGCAGTAACATAGGTGGATTTGTTTCTAAGTAGGTGAATACAAGGGGAAGAAGAATGACAGTAAATTGATTTTCCATTGCTCACCAGAAAGGTAGGAATTTTTGTGAATGTGAGAACTCCAGCTGGATATTGAGAATAGTCATGCAACTGATGCTATGCGGCAAACAACCCCAATAATGAAGTTGCAGATACCTTCATATAAAACCTCCGTGTTTAACCATGACGAGAATAAACGCAGCCTCACTCAAAGGCAGCATTCCATTCTCTGGCAGAGAGGGGATGACAGACCACCTAACACCACATAGCCCAGGAATGAGCTTGTGCAAGTGCACCAGTGTATGTCTGCAGCCTGTGCAGCAAGCAAATCTCTTGTGACAGCTTTTATAAGTAGATCTTTTTTCTTGCATAGTAGTCTCCCTATTTAACATTAATTTTCAGATGAATATTGTCATTGACACAAACGGGATCCCCAGAATGTTCTGGAGTGTGCACAATGCGCTTATAAACTCAAATAGAAAAGTCATCCTAAAGTAGAATATTAGCAACAAGACCATAAAATTAAACAAGAATGTCTCTCTCATACAGTAGGCATGCCACAGAGGGAGGGTCCTGTTCAAAAATTAGGGAAATGGGATTGGCCAGTAAAGATGGCTAATTATAGTAAAAAGGGCAAAGACAGTGGAGAAATAGAACTAGGGAGTAAGCCTGCCTCTACAATCAAGAGCTGTAATTTTTAGTACCTGCTGGACACTTTCACTTCCTTTGAATTCAGTAGGAGTTTCAGATGGATGGTTTTACTGATGACTAGATCAGAGCTCTGAGTAATTTGAACCAGATTCCTGAACTGAGTATGAAGTCCCTGTCAATGACTATGAGGCAGATGATACAGCCTCTATTTCTAGTATGGCATGAGAGCAGCAAGAAGTGACTTAAATATGCTTGGGTCTGCAAGGTGAGTCTCGACAAGATGAGTGCTGTGATGGATGAGCAGAGGGGGTGTCAGGAAACAGCCCTCATGGATAATCCTATGGTGTTCATAATAGGACAATCAGCAGACTCGGGGAGGCAATAGGTTTAAACATATAGCTGACAGCACTGGAATAAAATTTCCAGCAGTCCTACCCCAACAGAGAGATAGGTCTGGCTCAGGTAAGGACACCAGAGTGCAGCTGCCTTCCCAGTGACTGCTAGTGCTGCTCAGAGACTCCAGACTAATACAATGGCCTCCAGCCACTCATTTGTCACCAAAGCTGTTCCATGAGTCTAAATGCCAAAACAGTCTCAACCAGAGTCCCTAAGCACAGGCAGTATCATTTATCAGACAGAACAGAACCTCACCAGTTGTGAGTTCCATGCAGGAACCTGAAGGTCTCTAGTCTGTGCAGCATAAAGAATATAGGTAAAAACTTTCTGGTAGCTCTACATTGAAAACTCCTCTCAAGATTTTGTGCCTCAGTATATATCCTAATTAATAATTTAAGTGGTCAAATTACAGGGTCTTTTAAACATAGAGGCCCTCATTTTTCTGCCACTGGAATTATTTTGTCTCATAGGTAGCTCAGTGGATTTCAGCTCTGTTTTCATTTAACTGCAGGACTTCAGTAGGTAGAAAGATAAAATCTCACTGCAGTGCTGCTTTCCCCTGCAGAATTACAGGCTCAAAGATGTATCCCTGACAGAGACAAAACAGTCTGCAATGAACATAGATTCACGAATTTGAAGGCCAAAGATTATTATGAACATTTATTCCTTCCTGCATAGCTCAGGTTACAGAATTTCCCACAAGTGATTCCAGTGTCAAATCTAGTAATTTACAGTTGAATTAGAGTACATGCCCTGAGAATGATTGGAGTTTTTCCATAATGATGACACAGGGCAGCCTAGTATGATCTGTAGTGTTCTACATCAGCTTCCTTACTAGAAATGCACTGAGGAAATATAAATAACCTCACACTTTTAAAAACTTTGTTTTAAAACATTTTTCAACATCCTTCCATATTTTGAGTTAATTAGACTGAACTTGTTTACTGAGTTCTGCTGCATGAGGTATTCCTTGACAATCTGAGCAAATATCAATTCTGATAACCCAAGACAGGGATGCACTTCTGCAGTGAAGGTTGCTATTAATGAACACTGTACGTGACCGATCCCTTTTTGGTTCCTGCTCTGTATTACCCTTTTATCAGATGTAGTTACTCTGAGCTTGTGGCCGCTGTGCATCTGGGTACAGGAATGTTGGAACATGCAGGATGGATCTAATGTATTTTCCTGAGGGTGTTCAGTACATCTGCCTTTAGCTGTGTCAAGCTTAGTGTGGCACCCAAGAAAATCTTTCTTTGGTGCAAGGAGCTTGTAACCATGCAGCTAACACTCATTAACAGATCTGCTCAAATGGAGGCTGCAAAAGCAAATTTCATCTTAATATTCTTTCAAGCAACAAGACTCATTTCTCAGATGATGCAGAAATAATTTAATTTAATGAAGTCAAGAAAGCTGCAAGAAAATCCATTGTCACCAGTTGGGAATATGTCATCTTCAAAAACTCCCAAAATGGAAGAATTCCAAAATATTCCAAAAATACTTGGAAAGAACTTATCGACCAGCTTCTGTGGCAAGACTATTTCTCATTTGAGTTCCAGCAAGCTGCTTCTATACAATCAGTGCACCCACCAGTCCACTGCATGCAGTCACCATGAAAAACATGCAGAAGAAGGGAACCAATGAATTCCATAGTGTCTCTTCTGCCCTAGAATAACCATGCAGCTATTAGAAGTCCACTCCTAGTTCAGTGCATAATTATTGTTATATTTCTTTTGGAAATGACTGACTTTTATCAGCTTTGATTGCTCCTCCCCTGGAAAAGGTCAGGGTCTCCCAAGGGAGGTCCTGCTCACAGCCTGAGAGAGATTGCCTGGGAGTCATACCCTTTTGTCAGCTGACCTTTAAACAAAATAATGTCAGTTTGTTAACAAGAAAGTTTCATTTGTTAAAGTCCTTAGTGTTCGTCTGACATGACTTGCCATTTRAAACATTTATCTGGTTTTTTTCTACCCTGTTATCTCATGATAATGCTATAGTGTTAATCTTTGAGGTCACACACTAGGCAGGTTCCCTCTTTAGCTCTTACTTGCAAGCTTAATATAAATACTTTCCTTTGTCATTAAATTACTTTTAAGAAAGTTCAGACATAAGTCCAAAGAAATATCATACAATTTCCAAAAGCTTTTACACCAGGAGCTAGGAGCACTCTTTCTGTTTCTCTCTGTATGGGATGGGAAACCTCGGGAAACTTGAAGAAAGTTTTTGATTGATTTCATGGGTCTCATTAAATCAGTGCTCTGTTCTGCAAAAAACAAACACTGTATTCATCCTCTCTGCACTAAAGGGGCAAATACTGAGCATTTAATTAAAGACAGTGAGAGTGCAAAACTGTTTTCCAGCCAAAAGCTTAGCTAGAATATAGTTGGGTGAATATGAATCATCTGCTATTGCAGCATAAATTCAGACACACTTTCCTGAGCTCCAAGGCTTCTTCTGGTGCTGCCCGTATTCAGAATTACAGGCATGATATTAGGCCTTTTGGTGAGCACATATATTACTGGGAGAAAGTAAAGAATTTTCTCTTTTGGGGACATAATTTTTCTTGTCACACTCTTACACAAACAGAAGGTCAGGCTCTCATGGATCCTCTCCCAGGAGTTACTCAAGTAGTTTACAAACTATGGGTAGCAGCCTAAATGTAAATCTTCCCTAGAAACTGAGTCACTGCTGCACAGCCCTTCTCCCCAGGCTGTGTATGTAGGCAATCTGTCAACATGCACAGGATGCCTTTCTGCCTTCCCAACAGATTTGCTTCCAGAGAAAACTGAGGGAAGTATGTATGCTGGTAACCACCACGTGGGGTTGAAGGGAATGGGACACGATGCAGACCACACCTGCCTCCAGTAGGGACACATCAGTGAAGAAGAAAAGAAACAGTGGGGCCACCTGGGAATGTAAGATCTCAGTCCCTCAATCCTGAGTGCGAACAAGGGGAGAGAGAAGAGTGATGTACCATCAGTCTGGGAGCTGCTTAGAGTCAAGACACCGAGTAGGCGAAGTACATCTGAATATCCCTTATCTCACGCTGCAAAAGCCAAATTAAAAAAACGTAAAATAAAAATTTCCAAGCTACCATCCAAGCTAATCTGTCCAAGTCAAGGAAAAATGTTCTTCCAAACTCTGATAATCAGCTTGATCATGGGTGTGTGATTGTTTTACACTTGCAGCACATCTAAGGACATGGATTCCGTGCAAATCGCTAAAGCACTGACAGAGATGTGCTGCTGATCTGCCTCCAGCTGTGCCCCATAAGCAATGCTTCAGGCGAAGATGCACACACACACAAACTTCAGATTATTTTCCTACCTCTGCTTGATATAACTTCCCCTTAATGTAATTCTGAAGTTCACATTATCCCTTTTAGTCACAGCACTGCAGGCATCTCATGTTAAGGTAATTATCTGTGATGACCCTGAAGTCCTTCTTGGAGTCTAATGTACCTATCATGCTCATTACCATAATATCCGAGTCTCCATAGTACCAAGGCATCCAAGTCAGTCATGTCACTCTGCAGAGCACAGCCTGGAGAATAGAAGAGAAGGAAAATAGATGAAGATAAAGATCCCAGAGCAAAAGCATAGGCTTTTTAATTATTAGAAGGTATTTAGGAGATCAAAAGGGTAATGTAAATTTTCAGTCATAAAGTGAAGTCTGAGGGACAATGTTTCATTGGAAATAGTAATGCTGAAATCACTTTGCAAAACACAGCACAAAACTGCATTAAAGGAACTGACAGGAAATCTTTTTTACAAATAGATTGAACAGAAGCAAATTACAACAGAAGACTAATGCCACTGCCATGTACATTGACTAAACCAGGAGTAATTTCATTGCTACACATGTGTATGTGTGCAGTAAGAGTAGAATAAAGCTCAAAGTAAGGGAAATTCAGCTCTATAAGTATTAATGTGTAACAGTGGACTGTCATGTAAAAATAATGCACATTGCCCAGCATGGTTTCTGTCAAATTATATATTCACTATGCTCTTACAGATCTGTCCTTGGTTACTTGTTTCTTGCTGGTTAGTCATTGAATGACCTCCTTTAACAAATGACACACTTCCCATCCGTAGCTTTGCACCACTAATAGAGAAAGTATCAATCACACATTTCCTCTGTTGTACCGTGCATGTCATATTTGTGACTGGGTTGAGGGAAGAGTCATGCTGGCACAGCAGTGCCTCAGGGTGGGAATAATCTCACCTGACTTTACATGTCTACACCTAAGGCAGTCAGACTCAACTCTTCCTAGAGCTAATTACAGGCTTTTCTGTATTAGGGCATAAATGGCATCTACTTTAAGCATAGATGAGTTATGATCTAAAAGTGCCTATTTCTCTTTATTGACTGCAAAAGGAGCCAGGAGTGACTAGATCAAATATAGCCTACACAGAGTCAGCTGAGTCACCCCCACAGTTTATAATTTTGACAAATCACACACAGGTTTTAAACCCAATTTGTTCAGTGAAGCATTCTTTTAGCAGAGCCTTTGGCAACTAACATACACTCAGAAAATAGGTCTTTCTGTATAAACTTTCCCTGCCAACACACATGCGGGGAAGTCTGTGTCACTGTGTCGGAATATCTCTTAGACAAGCACTTTTCCAGTTACCAAAGGATAGCAGACCAAAATTGTATAGCTGCCTCCTGATTGCTTATTAGTCCTCCGTGGCCTGGCCTATAGTAAAACATTTTAATGAAGAGAGGGGGAGTAAAATAGTGTTCATGAATACTGTTTGAAGATCAGACACTTCTTGCTACAGATGTCAGGTTATTCCAGAAAGCCCGCAAAGGATCCCTCTGTGGGATCCACTGTCATGTATTACCTAATTCTCATGCATTTAAATCGTGTCCTCAGCTCACCTTGTGCTCTTCTCTTCCAATTGCCACTGCAGGTACCAAACCCTGCACGATGAGCTAAAGGCACAGCAGTGCAGGTGCCCCGAGTTGCACAACTTCTTCAAGCCAATCTGGTACAAGGGAGTTCTGGTCTGCAATCATCTGATCAGTGTAGGACACAAAGGGCACTGACTAGGACCCCTTCTCTCTTTCATGTTCATTCCCATCATGAAAGTGACACAGAATCACAGAATGGTTTGGATTGGAAGTGACCTTAAAGATCCTCTTGTTCCAACCCTCTTGCCATGGGCAGGGACACCTTTCACTAGACCAGGTTGCTCAGAGCCCCACCCAACCCGGCCTTAAACACTTCTAGCGATGGAGCATCCACACCCTCACAGTAAAGATTTTTTTCCTGATATCTAATCTAAACCTAATCTCTTTCAGTTCGAAGTCCTTCCCCCTTGTCCTATCCCCACATGCTCTTGTAAAAAGTCCCTCTCCAGTTTTCTTGTAGGCTGCCTTTAGGCACTGGAAGGCCACAAATAAGTCACCCTGAAGCCTTCTCTTTTCCAGGCTGAACAAACAAAATTTTCTTAGCCTTTCCTCATAGGAGAGGTACTCTAATTAACTTGGTGGCCCTCCTCTGGACTAGCTCAAAAAGGGCAAAGTCCTTCCTGTGCTGGAGACTCCAGAGTTTGGTGCAGTACTCCAGGTGGGATCTCACAAGAGCAGGGCAGAGGGGCAGAATCATCTCTCTCAATCTGCTGCCCATGCTGCTTTTGATGCAGCTCAGGATACATGCTGACATCTCAAGGGATATGCTTTGCTAAAAAACAAAAGAAAATAAATTTAATCTCAGATGATCAAGAAACAACTCTAGGTAGAAAACCCCAGGTAGAAGCTTCAGGTAGAACAGGTTCCCCAGAGAGGTTGTGGAGATAAAAGATGTCTGGACAAGGTCCTGGGCGGCTGGTCTAGGTGGCCCTCCCTACTTGAGCAGGCTTTTGGACCCTTCCAACCTCAGCCAGTCTGTGTTTCTGTGAAAACTCCCACAAAGCAGCTAGTAGGGAGGCTGGTCAACAGAAAATGGAACTGATGTGTTTGTACCTGTGCCTGCAAAAGCAAATTCTGGAACAACCTTTAAATATGCAGTGAGGAAGAATATCACTGCTGTTGCTATTTGAGGCCCTTGTTCAGGTATCTGGGTGGAACTAGAGTTATGGATTTAGTCTCTGCCATAGGAAGTAATTGGAATGTCCTATATGCCTCTCTATTCATGGCTCCCTTCAGTAGCTACTCCACAGCAAGATTCCAATTTCTACTGTACAGTTTCAAATACAACAGATCTATCCATGTTCCTTCATAATAGCAGCTTTCATTTGTATTGATTTTAAGATGATTCTTACATAGTAGATGTTGGAGTTACTCTCACTTCAGCCTGCTTATAAACATTTGTAGAAAATCATATAGTTGTTCTCAAATTAACCAGTCTAGAGAAAAATCATGTGCAATAACAAAATCCAATGCCAGCACACAGTAGCGCAGTATTTTCAAGGCCTGAAACTGCACAAAAATACAGAGGATTTTTTTTCTTCACAAATAGTATATATATAAAACGTAAATTGACTCTCTTCACATGAAACATTAAAAAGTTACATGCCTCAGCATGTTTTGAATATTTGGCCATATTTCAGATTGGCTTAGACTTCAAAATCAAGTTCTGTTAAATGAAAACCAAGATCTGAATGCCAAGCAACACATCTTGCTGAACAAGTGTGGGTATAAAATTTCAGTTATTTTGCAAATAGAAGCACTGAGTCTCACTTGTGATTCACTGGCTTACATGAAATACCAAGTTTTCAGAGAGAAAACAGTAGTTCTGGGGTTTAGCCCTTGCCTTAGGACAAGCCTAAATTCTACAAGAGACTCCAGTCCTAGAACCCTGCGGTTGGACTGCTTATACCAATTTATGGTATAAACAGATTATGTTTTGTACCTTCTAGAGGCGCTGTAGTTTCAGTATTGAACAACAACATCTTGTACTCTTAGCAGCATTTTTTTTTAATATCCCCATGCACTGTCTTAGGAATAGCAGTCTGCAGATGCAGAGTTTTCAGGATAGTCTGATCTTCCTTTGGTATTCTGTTAGTTGTTACAAGATGAAAGAACCACTGAAGGAATTTGTGTTAAATGTCAGTCTCAGAGAATGACGTACAAAACAGCCTCATTCTATTTTCTGCACAGAGATTGCCTAGAATATTTTTTAAATCTTTCTTTTTTGTGGGAATACATATGGAAAACTTATGTGACATTGAATTTTCTTGGAATTTTAAGAATTTATATGAGATGAGAAGTTGCCCTTTTAATTATTTTTGCCAGAAATTGACTTTCAGGACACTTCTAAAATTTAGCTAATGCAAGGTTCTATTTTTTTTTCCATCCCTAAAATGGCTTAAATTATTCTGTGATTGCGTATAAGTACATAAAGCCAAAGAAATTATTTTCCCTGCTGTTATTATTTTATAAACATAAACCTCATATATTTACTAGAGCAGTTACTGCTGCAGTACTTATTCATCCCTGGTGGCTTTCATATTAAGGAAGTACAATGGGAGGTGAGGTGAGTTGGATCATGTGGGCATACAGAACTGCTTTGGAAGTCACCTCTGCATTCATGTGGAGAAGAAATGAAGGGGAAACTCAGCCAAAAGGGAAAGAGTTCTGCAGTTTACCCTCTGACATGCCAAATGATGAGTACCTGCCCTGTGGGAAAGTGGCACACAGCAATGGTATCAGCAGTATGAAAGCTTCAAAGAGAGAATTCAAGCCCACGAGACTCGGAAGGCTGAATAACAGGAACTGAGACAGAAAAATTAATCAACTGCACTTTCAGGGACATGTTGGAGCCATCTTATCTTCAAAGAGGCACAAGTCCTACATAAAGAGATGGAGCTGTTCATTAAGAAGTTCAGAAATACTGCAGATGGCAGAAAAGGTAAAAAAATTCCAGATGGCAGGTTTTCTCCATTAGATAATATAAATGTAGCATCCAGCACTAAAGATGCTCCTCTGAAATCAGGAACTCAAACTGGAAGAGGGAGAAGAGGTTGGTAAGAGTAGAACACGTAACCATCAGGAAAAGAAGATAAACGTTTGCTACTTTGAAGATGATTATGTAAAGACTTTTGCTCATCACAAATGTGATAGACATCATAAGGAACCTGAATCACTCACAACCGCAACAGACAAAGCAAAGGGGAAGAAAATGCTTGTTGAGAAGTTTTGTTTGCATGTCTGAAAAAAAAAAAGGCAATGAAGCTGGGGAAGGGTCTGGAGCACAAGTTTGATGAGGAGCAGCTGGGGGAGCTGGGGATGTTTAGCCTGGAGGAAAGGAGGCTCGGGGGTGACCTTATAGCTCCATACCACTGCCTGAAAGGAGGTTGTAGGCAGGTGGGGATCGGGCTCTTCTCACAGGAATCAAGTGGCAGGATGAGAGTAAATGGCCTCAAGTTTAGGAAACTTTTCTTCACTGAAAGCGTGGTCTGACATTGGAATAGGCTGCCCTGAGAAGTGGTGGAATCACCATCCCGAGAAGTGTTCAACAGATGTGTGGATTTGGCACTTGGGGACACRGTTGAGTGTGGACTTGGCAGTGCTGGGTTAACTGTTGAACTCAATGATCTTGGAGGTCTTTTCCACCCTCGACAAAATTCTATGATTCCATAATGGAAAGATTAAATTACTCTGGGTTCATTGTGAATAAACATGATCCGAACAGAAGAGGTGAACCCTAAGGGAAAAAAAACAGCTGGCATTTAAAATCAAGATAGTTGTGAGGGAATTTTTAAAATAAATTGTGAAGGAGTGCCAGCATTTGCAGTGATATTTTTAAAAAGAAACAGGAACTCAAAATATAAAGGAGAGCTCAGGAAAGAAAAGTCCATTGAAGAAGGTAGATTAATTCTTCATATAGGCATTAACTTTGGGAAAAAATGCAGCCATTTCTCCATGAAAATCTTTCCTTGGGGGCAAGGAGAAAAGGGTCAAGAGTGTCCACAGAGAATCTGTTTGAAATAACTGTGGAAAAGACTGTGGTGTAACTACACAAAAAAAAAATATTAGTGGACCTGTGGATAAATGCCGTTTGATTAAAAATTCAACATTGCTTCTTTAAGGGCAAGTCATACCTCACAAGCATCTTAGAGGGTTTTGAAGGAGCCAAAAATTATGTGAAAAATAATAATTATTATTTGAGTGATTTAATCTAACCTGATTTCCAAAGACTTTTTAAAGGAAACTGAGAAGCAACGAGTTGAGAAGGTCCTGGCATGTATAAAATATTTGCTAAACTATAGAAAACTTAGAAAAGGAGTAAATAAATAGTTCTTACTTATCAAAGATGTCAGCAGTGGTTTCTGTAAGGATCTGTTCTGGGACCTCTGCTGGTTAATATATTCATAAATGACCTAGAAAAGACAGTAATCGATGATAAGGTTTGCTGATGGTTCCAAGTTATTAAAGATAGTAAGATGAGAGCCAACTGTGAAGTGTTGCAGAAGAACTGACAAGACTGATTGGGCAATAAAATGTCAAATGAAATTTAGTGTAGACAAATGTAAAGTGATGCCCCTGTGGGAAGCCAATTGTAGCTTCAGACAAAGTGGTTTATTCTGAGCTGGCTTTTACTGCTTGGGAGCGAGAACTTGGGGTATGACAGTTGGTTCTAAAAAAATACCAGCTCTAGGCTTGTCAGTGTTTAAAAAAAAATTTTAAAATTAAGCATATGATAGGTACATGTTGGACAAGCAAAAACTAACAAAGAAGAAGGCATCTCTTTACTGCTGTGTAAATTCAYGACTCACCCATGCCACGCTCCTCAGATTGAAAAATATATGAGTGAGAGGTCAGATCTACAAAATCAAACTGACCACAAAGAATGAGAGGGATGGACTGCTCAACAATAATTCAATCAGTGAAAAAGAATCAGTCTTCATCAATGTTCAACATCAATAACAAAACCAGAGGCCATAAGGCTGTCCTATTTGACAGGGAGTATTTTTCCAACTAAAACAAAGAAATCAGAATAAGGCAGAAAGAGAAGATGCTTTTCTGCAATTAATATAATGGGGTTCTGGAATCTGAAAGCAACACACCTATGTTGTTGAAAGGGGGCAACAAGTGAAAGAATGTTTTCAAACTTGTGTACCTGAAATTAAGCACTTGGGAATTCAGCAGACACCAAAGACATCCTTCAGTACAGTAATACTTAACATGTGCCACAGAGCTTTAAACAATAATACAAGGGATTGGACACTTTGACCAAATAGATTTTGGAGTCCATCCCTGCCCAGTTGAAAGTCTTATCAACAGGATATGAGATCCATTTTGTTTAACTTTAGACACTATGTCTACAGTGTGTCTATACCTGAGTTAGTTGTCAAGACTTCTTTTGTGGTCAACAGAAAAATATTTTCAGCACGCAAAAGAGATGATCATTTTAGATATGGACACAAAATGCCTGTTTGCTTCAGTGACCATAAAAGGAGCCTAGATAATAATCTAAGATACAGAAAGCTGCACTCCAGTCATCTCAAATTTAGGTGAAATATCACAGATGTCCATATGTTGAACAGGAGAACTATTTTGCTTACCTGAACATACCCATAATTTTGCAAAACTGCCCCATTCTAAACTGATTCCACAGATGAAGACCACTGCCTACTGCAGGATCTCCTTTTATTCTTCAAACCCAGAAAATACATGTTCCATGTCTATTCCTTCCCATTTCTGTTATTTTTGTCCCTTTGTGCATTTCCTAACTTTCGTTGCTTTTCCTAACTACAGGTCTACCCCATGGCTGTCCACTCTTCCACAAATTGTCTTCCACAAATTCCACAAATGTCCACTGTCTTCCCCTCCCCTTTACTACAACTGATCTTCTCCCCTGCTTTCCATGTCTAGATTAGGGGCTACTTCTGTACCTTCATGTCCCATCAGGCAACTTACATCTTCTTTAAATCAAGGTCCCACATTCCCTTTCCAGTGGCTTCTGTGAGATATGGTAAGCTAAAGACTGTAATATGAATATCACAGGTTTTCTTTGATCATCTTGCATTCTGGCAAAATTCCTAAAATATTGTCAGCTGATTAAGCAAATCCAATGAAGAGGCTGCTTTGGAAGGAATGTAGTAGCTATTGAATAGAATAACTTTTAAATTGTACAATAAAAGCATAAATAGCCAGGGTTTATTTACACAGGTACGTACCTGCACAGCACATGCCCATTGTTTTGCACCAGAGGAGTACAGATAAAGAGTCATTTTATAAGATGTATATTGTCCAATGTAAATTAAATATTTTTACCTTTAAAAGAAGATTTACATTCTGACTCTTTAATAGCCCCTTAACATCTATATTCAATTAAGCAGAGCAAGTTTTCCATCACAGTTTAAAAACAATCAGAGCATAAAGAGCGAGGATTTATCAGTTAAAAACCTAAAACTGTGTACTACTGAGCTAATTTTTGACAACAGTTGTGTTTCATGAAGATGCACAAGAGTACTTTTCATCTCAGTTTACTTCACTACTTTAGCTTAATGCTGAGCTGAAGCAAAGCTGTGAGATCCAGAGCATGCTGAAAAAGGAGGAGAGCTCATTTCCCAGTTTCAGTTTGTAAGTAATGAATGATGTGGTGTGAAATGGTGAGAATTACCCATTTTAAAAATTTGAAGAACATTACAAGCAAAAAAATCAATTGACTAGTGATGGTTACTATTTTCTTCATTTAATACATTAATTAATTTTGCATTAAACTTGTTTCGAGAAGCCTTTTAATGAATTTTTTGTAGTTTTAAGTCCCAAATAAACAATATCAAAATACCATTAATTTTTAACTGAACAGCAATTAAATTGAATTTTCATTCAAATGCAACTTCATGCAAATAATAATTAAAAAGACTAATTATCCCCTAAATAATGAATTCACCATTCATTGATTTCCAGTGTAATAAAACTATAAGTACTAAGTAGCACAATAAAAACATGTAGTTTTATTACAAATTAGACAGATATGTAGCAGACACGCATTTTTCACTGAGCAAATAACTTCATTAAATTTATCAAATTATAGCAGCTAATTAAAACAGACTCTATTTTGCAGAATATTTTTGAGAAAAGGATAAACATTATTTAAATTAATGCTTGTTGATTTAAATGATACTTAAAATCACTGTGATATAAATCACCCATCTTGGTGCATGTTTTGCATATATACTCTGGTTTTATATGCAGGCAATGACACCTCGTTTGGAAAAGGTTGAAATCTATTCCTGTTCCATTGTCAGCCGTTGAATGTTTACATTTGCAAGTCTGATATTATTCCATCATCTGTGTTTTTTAGATGTCTGTACTAAATTAACGTAAATTGCAAGCATTGCCTGCTCAATCTGCTGGTACAAGATTTTGTCAAGAAATCTGAGTACAAGTAGAATTTCCACAGTCGTCATAGATGTAGCTAAGGCATCTAGATAGGAGAGACACACAGGAGTGAGTACATTTGCATTTTTGAACATTTGCAAGTGACAGGGTGATTTGCAAATAATGTGAAAATAGGAGCTTTGTAGTACAGCTACAGGATGTAAAATGGTGGGAAATGATGAACTACTGAACTACAACACCCAGCTGGAGAAACTGAATGGTTTACATGAGGCACATGCAGTGCCTCCAAACTCTTCATGATTGTCACCTAGGATAAATCAACATCTAGGATGCTGAAAGCCAAGATTAATTTCTAAAAGGCATTATGCACAGAAATAGCGCCCTTGAAAATTCACAAAATAAAGAAGGAAAGTTCACAATGCAAATCCCAGGAAAAAAAAAAAACAGTTGGCATTGATATAAAATAATTGTATTTAGGAAACCTCCTTTGATCTAATTTACCTTAGCATCAGTATTCTTGTGGAGCTGGCTACAATAATGAAATTCAAATTTGTACAGAGTAAGCAGCCAGTTCACAGTTCATCAGAGGATGCAAGAGCGAGGGAGACTACCGTAGCAATCAAAAATGCTGCATTACCTGCCAAGCAAATCCAGAGGAGATATGGCACTGACAAAGCAACAAACACAAGCCAAATAATTTCTCCCTGCCTGACATATTTGCCACAGGGAAAGTATATATTTCTGAAATACTTGCTAAATTCAAATGCAGATACCTACATAATACTAGTCAGGTAGCATAACTGTAGAACAAACTGACTAATTTGAGGACATAAAAAACTGTAGTCATATATAAAGTTCAATTTTCAGAGGACATGATTTGTTGTAACTTCTGAAACCTTTGAAAAGACACAGGAGAGCATAGCAGTTGCTTTTAAAGCTACATCATAAAGGATACATATATATGTATATGTATATATATATACATACAAAATCACACATCACATTGGAATTACACATTAAATTGGAAGAATGCCGATGATTCAGACAAGAGTAACACTTTAATAATTGCTCTTCTCTGGCCCTTACCAAAAAAAAAAAAAAAGTAAATTTATAATGAACATAACTCAATATTTTTTTCAAGGAAATACACTACAAGTCAGACTAAGAAAAACAGCTTACAGAATAATTAGCTGACATAGATGTAGTCAGGCAGGCATGGTCAGATGTAATTCCTGCTTGGATGATTAAGGAAATAGACAAAATGAGCTCTGATTACTATCTTTAAGAAGCTGTGAGAGACAGATAATATCTTGGGGACTGGAAAAGGACAACCAAATTCTCTGTCTCCAATTTGATTTGGAGAAAAGAGGATTCAGCGAAATACAGATCTAATCGGCCCAGTTTCAAATCTTGAAATACACTGGAAAACTTATTAAAGGTTTAGTTCGTGAATGTCCAGAAGATAAGTAGACGATAAACAATGACCAATATTATTTTGTCAAGAAAATTAATATGAAACCACTCTAGTTTCATTAAATACTTTATTAGATAAGAACAAAAGAAAAATATATTATGTAGCTTTATTTTAATAAGGCTTCTTGCATTATCTGGCATGATGTTCCTTAAAGTAATTAAATAAGAATAAGTACTAACTTCAAGATGAGTGAGTAAGTAGCTAAAAATTGGATTTCAAATTGGCTTTTACCTATGGTTTACTCTTAAAATGTTATGCATAGTCCTAAACATGTCTGATCTGTTTTTCATTCTTCACAGAAATTGTATTTAGAGGCTGGGCATGTATTCTGTTTCTTAGCTGACCTAGAAATTTCAAACATTCTGCAGAAATCTTAGCAGATGAGATGCACTATACTTTGTCTTTCTAGAAAATTAGGCACATCTTAGATGAAATATGGCAAATTAGTTTGGACTGATCTGATTTCATAAACCAATATTGCATTTAATCCCATTTTCCATTTATCTCTATGTCTTAATTATTCTTCTCTTCCAGATTTGTTCAAAAGCTTTTCATTATGCTTAGGTCAAACTGACAGATATCTAGTTTTCAAGATTACATTTTTTTCTTCTCTCAAATATCATTACCATAATGCTGTTCTCACTGCTGTACCATCTCCAGTTTGACAGATTCAATACAATGCCTTGCTGCCAACTTTAAAACTTAATGCACTGGTTCTTTCCAGTATTATGTGATGTACATTATTCTTTCCCTTCAGACTGAGCCTAGGAACTTTGCTTCCACCTAAAATGGACAGGCACATTCATCACTCATTTTCTTAGAGATGACGGATGCTGGTACCAACCCTCCCTTCAAGGCCATGCTTCTCCTAGGAACCTCATCTCCAACTCCTTCAGACATGAACTCAGTCCACACTGAGCAGTAATCAGGTTTCCTTTCATTCAAGAAAATTCAGTTTGTCAAGGACCATGCTGATGGCTTCTTGCAGGCTGAACAACCAGTGACACATCGCCCTCCAGAAGGTGGAGGCCCCTCTCCTACATGGTGCTCACCTGTCATGGATAACACAGCCTGTGGGCTTTTTCACTCACCTTTGTTCTTTCTTCCCTCTGCATCATCTTCATTTACAGTATACATTACTGCAGTCATCTCTTTTAACATTTCCAAAATATTTTGACTTCCCTCACTTAAAATATACCTTACCAAATACTTCCTGCCAAAACACAGTTCATATATAATACCAAGAGTATTCTCCCTTCCAAAACCTCTGTTCACATCTTGGAAGAAGTTTTCTTCAAGAAAAAGCATTCTGATTATCTAGTACTTACTGTCCTCTGCTGCTTGAGCCCTACAATCCTAGTATTAACTTTTTCTATAATTCCCAGTTTCTGGGTTAATCATGTACAAATTTTATTCTACTAAAGAAGTTGAAATTTTCCCAGTCACTGATGTGCCTGATTAACTACTACTTCCCTCTCTATGCATACTAGATCATGGATTGTACTAATTCTAATACCTGATTCTAATACAGCATGTCACTAGTAATTTTTTGCATATAATTCTACAGCACTGATAGCATACATTTTTCATTTTTGTCAGAGCTAGATATTTAATCTCCTTGCATATTTTTAATAGCAATTTATTAAAATTCTGAAATAATATTGATTTATACGTACAGATATAGTAATGAATTCATTGTTTGCTGTCACAACAGCAGTCACAGAAAAGAATAGATCCTGGGTTCAGTGACGATATATGTATTTAGGCCTTAGGACCAAAATCCTGTTTGACTCATACAAGAGATCCAGTAACCTTCTGTGAGCCTTTAACAGTCAAGGTCTTGGCCCCACAAAGGATGTAGGGACTGAAAATAGATTTAGAGATGATTTAAAAGCACAGCTTCCAATTTATGATTTGAGAATTCTGCACTTAAAGGCTTTCTAACACTGCAACTGCCAAAGCTCCATAATACTTCAGGTTCTAATTTGTTAAGTTCTTGAGCACATGAAGCTCTGCCACAGCTCATTTCCAGGATGATATCTTTCTTGACTAATTTGACCTCTTTGCTGCCCAGTTTATGCCAATACACCAGATGGAGCAAAAGATTGGTCACACTTGCTGGCCTCCGCTTGTGACCTCCATACTAAAAGAGAGAAGATGACTTTCTCTAAGCACATACAGATAGAATGGCCAGGTTATCACAGCACACTGCATCTCAATTGATTGAAATCTATAGCAGACAGCCATTTCCTAAATCAGAGCTTGTTACACTCCTGTATAGAAGAATCCTATGTTGGACTTTATTTTGGCAGAGAGAAGGAATTGAACTTCAAGTTAAAACCACTGCTGAAATGGTGCATGATTCTGTCATATTTTGTGTAAACCACTGAAATCTATCAAGTTACCCGGGCTAACATAAGCATTAAAAATTTATACTAGTAGGTGAAATAAAATTTTAACAAATTTTGAGGCTCTATTTGTCTTACCAGGCTGCTTACACAGAGTCAGGACACACTCTGCTCTGTCAAGACCAGGATGTGGTACAATCAGGAATGAATTTAAAGTAAGCAGATTGATGGCTAGAGCTTTCACTTGGAAAGGTGGAAAACTATGAATCCACTCCACAGGCTTTGTCTAATTTTTATTCCAGTGAATGTACAGTGTCAAGTATATGAACAATCCAAAGAGCAGAGCCCTGATCAGGCCTGGAATAACTTGTATTGGAAACCCAGAATGATTGCACTAAATAATATGCAATACTACATGAATGGCCAAATGAAGAAGAAAAACTGTCTTCAAAATGAAAAATGCAAGCCTTCCATAGCCTCTTCAGTCATATCTGACTGTCACTTTTATTTCAAACCCAGGGCCAAGCTCATGAGCAGGGAAAGGCACCAGAATGAAACAGCCCGTGCCTGATCCCCATGGCTGAAGCAGGCTACTCCCAGGAGCTGGAGAGTCACACTCCATGGCATTAAAAACTGACTTGTCCCCAAAGCAGAAGGGCATGCTAATCCAATCTGCCAGGATTTCAACACAGCAGCTTTAGGTGTAGAAAATGGAAAAGCTAATGGATTTCAGATAATTACAAAATAAGTTTCTCCTACTCTGCATTCAAGTGTTGATGTCTATTCATTCCACATTGGGCTAGAAGAGCAGAAAGGAACATAACCAGGTAAAAGCTCCTGTTGCTACTCCATGAGAGACATGTGAGAAGAGTACGAGAGGATAAGGATTTACGTTCATCTCTGGTGTTTCAAACAGTTGAAAGAAGTGTAGAAATGAAGTCTAGAGATAGTCATGCCCAGAATGTATTAGGCAGCCTGCAGTCTGCAGTGTGTAAAGGAATCAAAGAGAAGGTACAGGGAAGGTATACACTCTCTGTGTGGGCTTATGAAGTGCCTCATAAATAAGTTTTGCTCAACTGCCTTGATTTATTTCTTTATTCTCTCCTCTTTTCTCTTTTTTTTTTTCTATTTTCTCTCCCTTTTTTTTTCTTTTCTTCAAGATGTCATACTTTGAAAGAAGGCTGTATAGTGCAGGATGGCTCTTCAAGAATTATCCAGTGTGGACTTGGTTCATGTATGGGATAGTGTTGTGCTCTCAGAGAAGGCAGAGAGCAAGCTGCATGGGCAGAAAATGATGCATCTTCCTGGCCCTAGTAACAGCAAGTTAGACAGGAGCAATCACTGTTAACCAACTACCTGATCAACTTGAAGGTGCATTGGGTGAACAGACTAATATCAGTTCTCCGATACATAAGAAGAAAATACTGGATTTGTGTACAGAGAGTATATCAGTGGTTTAGCAGCAGTTAACCACTGACACTAGACTGTTATGTCTATTGCTGCCACAGAGATTGAAGAAGAACTAAAGAATGGAGAGGATTCAGGATGATTGAAGGTTTGAAAAACATTGCCTGCAATAAAATTTTCAAAGGTCTGAATCCATTATGTTTAAAAAAAAGAAGTGATTTGATCATGGGCTGTTAATTCTAATTTGGGTAACAATCATTGTAGCTGGCTCATCAACCTCATGAATAAAGATAAAAGAAGATTCAGTGACTGCAAATTGAAGCCAGGAAAGTTCAGATTAAGAAATAAAAGAAGGTGAGAACTTTTAGAAGAGGTATAAGTAACCACCGAGATAACCTAACAAGATTAATGTTAGGTATATTGTTAGCATGTTGGTTTGTACTTTTTTTGCCTTTTTTTTTTTTAATAACAGGAATATTTAATTCAAGCAAATTTATTCAGAAAAGCCTTATGGCATGTATTATTCAAGAGCATAGAATAGATGATGATGATGATGATAATAATAATACAGACCTAACATCTATTCTGAGTGGAAACTCGAGTTTATTTAATCCACAAGTATTTTGCCACTGGCTTGATTGCATTGTTGCTTTTGATTATATTAAAAATTCTTTCACCACACCAAATTTACTGGTAAAATAAGCATACACAAATGCCAGCTGAAGCAAAAGACGCTATTTCTGAAATAATTAAAAGACAAGGAGGAAGAACTTGCTGAATATGATTGAAATCCTGCCATTGGTTACTCCATTTTCAGAGCAGTGTAGCACAGCTCTGCCAGGGCAACTGCCCCTGGCCCAGGATCATGAAAGGGATCTGGTCAAAGACAGCACTCCAGGAATAAAAGGTTTGTGGGGTTTTTACAGCCAAATATCCATGCACCTGTCTACAGTACACCACTGGAAATAGCGAAACTGGCACAACTGAAAACACAGCTGATTGTGCCAAGACAGGATGATCAATGGTCAAACCTGGCTTAGCAGAGGGGCTCGGGAACGTCCAAAGCCAGCTTTGCCACCAAAGTCTGTATCTCATGTATCTCTTAGAGCAGGGTACTGGGCAGAAGAGGACAGGACTGCTACATTGACCCCTCACTGCCAGGGTTCTAAGACAATAGATCCTTTTTATGGAATGTATTTGAAATGCGTTCCCTGTGTTTGTTAACGAAGAGTAAGAGCTGAAGTGCTTTTACCACAGAACAGTTTTCATGTAAACCACAAACCCACATTTCATTTGCTGATAGCTCTACCTCACATTTCCAGGCTCTAAGAGAAATAATAGACAGTCTTAATGTCATTCTTCTTTTTGAAATTTAGCCTCTCCCATGCACTGCACATTACACCCAGCARTCACCACAGGGGGAGAGCAGGACTGGGGTTTTTTTTTAGTGTTGAAGACTCAGTGAGCTGGTGACTCAGAATCACCTTTCTTGGAGACATGCCTTCCTTACACGTTAGTCCTCTGCTTAGACCACTAGAGCCATTTAAAGAATATTTGATTTGCCACATGGCAGCATGAATTTTGAGTAATATTCCCCTAGCACTTACACTGTGGCTCAAAATAGAACCATATACAGTTATATCTTAAGAAAATAATTTATTTTTAGAATACAGCCCAGAGCATTTTTTAATGCCCACATTTCATATTGCATTTGTCTCTGATTTGTGCTGAGGAGAATCCCTAGTTAATGCAAAGCGYATCCAACATATTTTTTTTCAGCATTTTTGAACTGACATGCTATTTTTAGACAAGATTAGTTATTCCCTCATCTAGCTACTATAWTTTGATCTGTTGCTAACAGGCCTCAAGCCAGCTTTAATATGTCATGTCCTGAAAAAAAGAGTAGAGAAACAGTACTAGGGAGACATACTGTGTATTTATATCTACACATACAGAGTAAAGAAACTCAGCTGAAAATGCCCATAAGCTTCCAGGTAGATAGTGTGGTGGCCAAAAAGCCATCCTCAATACCTTCTTGTAAGGCTTTAGGAGGAATATCACAGCATTTTAAGAACCTGCCAGAACAAGCAATTCCATTATTACCCAGACCCTGGTGAATTACTCCAACTACCTCATCTGTGATCATCCAAGCTTTCATAACTGAGGTGGAAGCAAAGTCAGGGGCTTGATGCAGTTTAGTCCCTCACCCTGGTGGGATCAGCTGGATAAGGTCCCTGATTTGTTGGCTGGGCAACTGCTGKTACTGTCACAAGGGAGAGTGGGAATGTGCATCTCAGAGGGAGAGAGCTTTGACAGAAGTTCTTCAATCTGACTGGCCAATGGGTTCACACCTTTTCCACGTGAATTAAATGCTTTTCTACTATGGAATTAGAACATATTCAGTCTGTATGAGCTGATGCAAAATCAGTAGCACATATATTATTACAGACCATCTACTAGGTTTTCTAACAGATAGATAGTCTTAGATTTAAAATCAAACTGCCATGGCAATTTTCACTTGCACAGAGCTGACTTCAACAGACTCTAAGGTGTCTATGGCTAATTTGTTCTGCTTTTGCTTATCTTTATGTGGTACAATCATGGTTTCATAGAGATAGCTGTAACAAGCTCTTACTCTGTGTGGAATGAGATATTTACAACTCTAACACAACATCACGTAGAGAAATACAATCCTGCTACAATAGCAAAGGCCTTGAGAAGTGGAGAGGTAGGATGCAGCAAAGAAAAGTGCATGTCTGGAATCATAACAGGTGGGCCTAGGCTGGCACTGAGGTGTCCAGAGATATAAACCATCCATCAGCAGGCAAAGGAATGCAGACCAGGAGCTGGACAAAGCTGGGTTTGATGGTAACAAGGAGAAGAAAACAGCAGTATCTAACACAAAGTGAACCATAGRTAGCAAGTATGGATGTAACATGAAGCTGCAAAACAATGAAAAAAGCAAAAAGTGCAAGTGTGTTTTAGCAGATATATGAAAACAGGCAAAGTAAGGAGGAACAAACTGCCAAGACCAACACTGGATTCTTCCCAGAGAAGGATCTGGGGGCTGATGGGTTATGGTCTTACCCTTTCCAGCAGCACAAAGCTGCTGACTGTTAGTTCAGAGGAGAAATACAAGGGAAAGCATTCCTCAAGAAAAGCATAGAAAACCAAGGACTGAGTGCTAATATTTCAATTGTATCACTATTATTGAGATCTGTCCTGTAGAGAAGCACTCTAATTGCATAATTAGTTTCTTTTTAAGGTCAGAAATAGATCGAGAGTAATAATGATGCTTGAATTAGACTGATGAGGTTTCCATCATACTAACACTAAAGTATTGGATTCACATATATGTAGTGTGCAGTGTGCTTCCCCCTTGCCCATAAGCACCACTTTGTAACACTACCCACCTCCTCCTCACCTGCACGTRTTTACTGGTTTGGGATCAACAACTGCTGTTTGAAAAGGGCCATGACCCTTCTGATGGAGTGGRCCCACAGTCAAAATAACTCTGAAAGAAAATCCAGCAATCTTCCAACCAAAATCCCTTTTTTGTTACTGGTTATCAGCTCCTGATCTCATCCACCACATGCTCCACCAAAGTTATGCTGCCATAACAAAGGATGGTACAGAAACAGAACAAGCAGAGATCAGAATAGCTGAAATCAACACTGTTACCAATRGAACCACAGCCAGAGGTGCTGCTCTAGCTTTAGAAAAGAGGTGAGACTTACAGTCTCCAGGTGCTCCAGCAAAAAGTTGAAAATAAGATGTGTGCAATTTAATTTTGTTATTTGTGAAATAATACCTTTGTATCTTTTTAAATGAGAAACTAACCATAATGTAAATCAAAATATTCAGCTAGATTTTGCATATGTAGAGCAACCACAACAGACAGAGATCAAACCTGGAGGCACAAATATAGGAGACATCTAAAAACATACACAACCATCTTTCAAATCAACACACACAGGTTAAGCAAATGAACAGCTAACAATGACTAATTCAAAATTTCTATCCAGATCTTTTCTGTGTTAAAGACAGTTCTCAACTTGACAGTGTTACCTATGAGACACCAAAGGGGCTGTGGATAGTTGTGGTCTGTAGAAAGGAGAGATCGCTGTGCCATGAAATAAATAATGTTGTGTGGCTGAGATAGGGACATGATGTAAACATATGAGGGTCATTAATGGCTTTACAAATCTG
The DNA here is from genome assembly GCA_018881555.1 of Amblyornis subalaris. NCBI lineage: Eukaryota > Metazoa > Chordata > Aves > Passeriformes > Ptilonorhynchidae > Amblyornis > Amblyornis subalaris. The sequence goes on from JACAXG010000055.1 coordinate 596,924, forward strand.
GAAGGGGGAAGATGCTTAAATTGCTTTGATATTGAATAAACTCGTGTTAGAAGAGAAGCATTTTCAACAGGAAAACATCAACAGAAAAAAATTGTGCTTTTTTATGAACTTCATATTGACATCTTTTTGCTAAATAAAGATTAACAAAATTAGAGAATTTTTCCTTATTTTTTATTGAACCAATTTTTTTCCAATTATGTCAAGAAAGTTGTTTTGTAATTTTTCAACAGAAATATATGTTCTGAAATTGTGTCTTGTATATTTTTATTATATTTATGTATTAAATATTCTTGGTATTTTCAATACCTTCTCTTTAGTAAACGTYAGAATCAGCTTTTTCAGGAGTGAAAAAACAAAGCTTTATGAACTGCATGAGCKGTCTGAACAGCTTGATTAAGTCTATTGTGACTGAGATGAGTAAATAGTTATTTTACAAATTGATGTTTATTAGTTCTGAAATATCAATTAATTTTTCCCAATTMAAAACTAATAAATTTCTCTGTCAAGTTCATATAATTCCTTCCAGACTGTAATTTAGGCCATCCTGTCTTTGGATTTCAGGACTTTACATTGGCTTCTGCATCTGTTGTTCAAGATCCTCCTTGACTGGTAGAAAACATTTCTTAGGCTTCTCTTAAACTCTTCATTACGCTATTGACTGCAAAGTATTCTTGATTCCAGCTCAACTAGGTAATTAAAAAATTCTCAGGTTAAGCATGTGAAAAGTTTCATTAAACACAATTCTTCAGTGTTGATCGGTGCTTAAAAGGTGGGTGAATYTGGCCTTGGAGAATGTTTCTTCTCKCAGAGCAGCTCAAACATTACTTCTCTCTTAGTAAATTATGTCTTCGTCACTGATTACTCTACTTCTGGTCCTCTTCAAAGAGAAGAGTGTTATATTTTGATTTAGAGCTAGGTTTCAGTACTTGGACTACAAAATCTGCTCATCTGAAGAAGTAATTAATGTCTGTGTCAGGAGACGGGATATTTATTATCAGGTTAAGATGTTTAATTAGAGGTACAGCTTGTTCCAAGGAAAAATAAAATCAAATAGTCACTGTAACACTGAGCACTGTAATGCCCTAATGTTTATGTTCTTTGGCTCCTTGTCCTCAGAGAAATTCAGAGTGGTGCCAACAATAAGAATTGTGCCAGCAAAGAGACACCTAACCATAATAGGACCCACAGGAGATAGGGGTATCTCTTACATCCCATCGGACCGCAGAGCACCCTTAATGTCCCTGCTTGRATAGTTAACTCAGCTCCAACCAGAGCTACTCTCTGCGTGGTACCAACAGACACGTGCCAGCAGTCCCCCGTCAGCATGAGCTGGTGAAACACCTGAACCAAAAATCGATAGACTTGAGTGAGCATACACTGTCTTGGCTCTGATGTGTGTCCGGGAAATTAAGAACTGTTCACTGCTGCAAATAYTGCACTGGGCCACGTGGCACTTGGATCTGCACTGGTACAGCCATTCCTACCTTCTCTTACTTCTCTTAAACCGCCCAGGGTGGAAGCGACTTCCGTGCTTTGCCCTTCTGAACAGGGCAGTCGCACCCTTCCCCCCGCCACAGCCACATATTCCTTCTGCAAAATTGGCCCTGGGGAAACATACACGAGTGCACTGAGCCCTGCAACTAGTGTGAACCCAGAAAAATACAGATTGGCTTTTGGTTATGTGGTTTTATGACTGGAGAAGAACCACTTGTAGTCCACCCACAGGCTGAGAGGAGCCACAGCTGCAAGCTCTTTCTCTTACGAGAAAAATAATTCAAGACTGCAAAATAGTCTGAGGTGGGGAACAAATTCTGCTCTACCTGTTGAAATTCTAACAGATCATATCCTTTAATTTGTGGGATTTACCAACTCTAATGTGACTTTCAGAGACAAGGAAAAGGAAGGTTTCTCCCAGGATCAAATCTATCACATCAATGAATTCCATTCAGCATGAGCACATTGGTGAGGCTTGATGGGGAACCCACATGTCAGCTCGAGCATCACCTCTGCAGTACCCTTCCCATGTGTCCTCAACCCCATCTTCACTTTTTAGGGTAATCCTTCTTTCAGGGTCTCAGACAAGAATAAATCCTAAATCTCTGCATGTACAATCTAGCAATGCATCTGCCCTGGACATAATTTCTGTCTGTTCTAGAAGGAGCGGACATTAGTGATTGCATTCAAAAGCAATTATTTCCCTACAAGTATCTATTTATCTACCTGAAACTGCAGCCTAGAGATAAATACCCTGATTCCTTTCCCTAGCTCTTGGCCCATCCTATCCTCAGAAGAGGTCGTGACACTTGGTAGCATCCTTGTCATATAACATGGCACATAACCATTTCTATATTTTAAACGATCATTTTTGCACTCTTAAATCCAGCAAACACAAAGAGAAACAGAAACTTTAGAAATTCAAAACTGCTTTCAGTCAAAATTTTACARTTTAGGGAAATAATGGTACAGTATATTTAAGGTTTCGCAACCACACAGTTGACATATGGATTAAAATGTGACAGCTTTAAGTACACAATTATTGATTTGACATCCCCAGATCATAGGAAAGTAATACAGGTCATAACCYGAGACATTGTATTTAAATTCTGTACCGAGTCAGATGGCATTGAGGTCTGGAAGTAGCAGGTATTAGAATTATAAATATTTGCACATGACATGTAAGGTCTCAGTACTACACAGATAGGAATATTGATTTCCTTTTTGTGTTGAAGATTTCCTTTTTGTGTTGTGTTAAACTTTAATCATCTGAAGACATTTCCTAAACATTTTCAATGATCACATGTGAACACTGTAACTGTAGTTTGTCTTCCAGCAAAAGGATAATCTTACTTTAAAAAGTTTTAACACACTATTCTGAGCCATGAGTAGCTATCTGTGAAATAACATCTGAAGATCTACTTCTTTTAATCTGCGCAATGTAATGAAAACATTTCTATTTCTACTGAAAACAGTTTCAGCAGCTTTTCAGCCAGGTTTTGATAATGTTCATTTTATATCACTGCTGAAATATGGGTTTAATATGGTACACCTGCATTCAAGTATTTGCATCACTCCTGTAA